>CM060811.1:12340058-13592558 GCA_030704555.1 Heliconius charithonia | reverse complement strand
TTACTGACGAGGACAAGATGGCGTCATGTAGTTATTATTGAATGTCATACTACGCAATAATAAGCGTTGACACTTAAAAGGTTTAGTTTGTTTTATATATGAAAGTGATATAGACTTAAACTATTAGTTAATAATTAATAATTTTACTAATATAGAAAATGATAAACTAGGTTGTTTTACCAGATATTCTTTTACCAGAACAACAAAGTGACAACTTCAATTATAACTGAAAATCCTATATAAGCATATGTTCATTCTTCAAGTTATGTAAATCTGTGAAAAAAATCTATGTTTTATTAATAATTAGCACTACAACTACTAATAATCTAACAAACGTAAAGTAATGGCTCTAGAACCAAATATGATACACGTATGAAACATGTGCAAAATGGTGGTAAGGAATTTTTAAATTCATATTTTTCTTGACAATATAAGTTAGAAATGTTCCCTAATAAAATAAAAAATAGAAAGCCAGGAACAATATAAATCCTTCTTTGACTATCCTATTTTTTTTTAACGTATGCTTACTCATAAGTTAAGTATTAAGTTTATTCACGTCGCTTTGCACCACATAATGCCCTCACTTTTAGATGTATCTTATCCCCAGATTGGTTGCCTGGAAGAGATCACTTGTAGTGATAAGGCCGCCTTTGTGCATATCATAACTCTAATTTAATGTAATCAATCCTGTTAAAGTGTGCAATAAAGACTTTTTATCTTATCTTATCTTATAATGTTATACTTTAGGGCCTTCAACAACAAATTTCTTCATTTTCTTAGTATCTATTTTTTACGATTATTAAATATACTTAGTTGCTAACTTACACTGAATAAAATCTTATTTAATGTATTATTTCAATTTTATTGCTTATTTACAGAAATTCACAGTTAGGCATCTTTGTTACATGTATCAACAGCTAACAGAATGGGACATTTTCAGATATTTCAAGTAACATACAAATATTAGAGTATCTGAGGTATGATTCCTGAGTAAAGGTAGCCTTTTCTACTTCAATGAAAAATTAAAGATATGAAATATTTTAAAGGAAATCATATCTTATTTTTTACACAAGTCTATTAGAAGTCTATTTAAGAATTTCTGACATGTCCTTGTTTGTCATAATGAGGAAAACTATTTATTTTAATACATAAAACAGGGCATATACTTTTTTATACACCATATGATGACATTAGAATTTAAAAACTCCATACTAAATTAATTAAAAAACGTATTTAGAAATGTACAAATATATTTATTAGAATAAATTAAATCTGTTTACAGGTTCCTCATTGTAACTCTACAAAATATAATTGCAGAACAGCCTCTGAGCTTCTTCTTGTTGAAAAAGAAAAATAAATATAGCAGAGAAAAACTTGAAATTGGTATTCTTTATTCACTACTCATTATTATTTTAATTACTTATTTGTATGCTAATATTGTATTTAATTAATTATTGAATTTAAATGTTTGTACTTTTGCATTTTATTGTCAATATTGTCACAAAATTAAACGTAAAACATAATTGTCAATTAAAAAATATTGTTTTATATTTTCTTGTATATTTTTGTAAAACTTTGTTATTGTTTTCATATTTTATATCTCGGAATAAACGTTAAAACTATTTGTCTTTTATTTACACCAAGCAAATGTCAAACAACTAGCGACATCTGTAGAACTCTTTAGTCTTTGGAAATTGTCTCTATTGAGATAGGTTATAGAATGATTAATAAAATAGTCTATACTGATGAGTAGTTACGCACAATTTTGTAGCACATTTAATAGGTATGTAAGCCGATTATAATATTTTCTAATCAAGCGCTTGCTTGGAATATTTTTGGCCACAAATAGTTTTGTTAAATGTTCCAGTAGTGGTTTAAATATGGGAATAATAAAAGGAACAGAGTCACGTTCTCTTTATTTTATTCGACTAACTATAGCTATGGCTAACCAAACTGCATTTATAAGTGTTTAAATTTATACAATTTATACAATCATTGAAGTAAATGTCCATATACTATAAACAAATCAATGTGATAATGACACATTATTTATTATTATTAGCTATGATTGAATTGAGGTCTTAAAATAAAAGTTATACATTAGCTAGCGCTATTTAACAATACTTTTTGTATGTTAAACTTATCGTATGTAGTCATTTCATTAAAAAATTACAAAAAAATTTAATATAGTTTAATTATAAATATTTTTGAAAAAAAAAATTGCTAAGAATACACTAATCTAATCTCCACGTAAAATATAATTTTTTTTGATTTTTTTTTCTTAAAATATATAATTTATATATACTAAATCATGAAATTTGTCTAGACTACTTGTTTTTTATTTACTTAAGTATAAAATATGATACTTAATGATATTTAGTTTAGGTTTAGATTTATTTTCGCAGAACTGCCTTTATATTTCTCACAGTCTGTGCTTTACTATCTGTGGTAGTTTACTCTGAATAACTCTCTACTCTATGGTACTCTATAGTCTATTTATGTAACAATTATAAAATTTCAAATTCAAAATATCTGTTGATGTTATTCTTGCTCGTCGACTTCGATATGTAAATAGGGTATTTTTGTAATAGTTTATGCTCAACATTTACTTAGTTTGTTGTTGAGTTCGAACTCGCTACTTGTGCTTTGTAAAATTCTGTTTTGAAAAGATATTTTAGGGTGTATAATGTCTTCAGAGGAATATTATTGTGTTCTGAGTGCAAGGAGAGTGAAGGTAATAAATAATAATATTAATAATTGTACCTACAGTTAAAAATACAAATGCAGAAAGCAAAACGCGTAAAAAATGTTTTGTGGCTCCCTGCTCTAGTTAATCTCTATTATTATACGTAACAAAAAATTAGATTACTATTATAAAAATGTCTTATATTTATATATATAATACAAGAATCAAGTAAGAACTGGGTTGGCAAAAATCTCTATCAATGAGAGTATTTTCCAGGACCGAAACAAGCATGTAGTAACAGTCACTTTTCACATTTACTATTTATATCTCATATTTAATAATACAGACTACATGTGGGACTATTATTATTGTTCTGACTAATTTGGCAGTTGCTAAGAAAGTTCCTGTGCTTACCTCACTCAGTCTGTTTGAACAAAAAATTACTAGATGATAAACAATGATTTTAAATGTTTGTTAAATCTGAGAAATAATGAATCAAATACAGAATGACTGATTCTACCAAACTCTCCTTCTTTAGATTTAAACCATATATATATTAAATCATTAAGTGGAAATTAAACATTTCAATAAGTATTTTTTTTTGTTTTTAAATATCTATGTATATGTGTTATATATATTTATAATATTAAATTATACTGAGACTAAAATTTTTATGTATGTATATATATGTAACTCTCCTTTAATGCCTGTAAGCATTTTTATATTTTTTATCAAAAAATATCTATAACACCACTTAAAAATCATCTATATGCTGTATCATAACAATGTAATGCTTACAGCGCCCTATACCTCTGCATATTTTTACATTTTTAAAAGTTGTTCTATGCTTAAGAAAGGAAAATATTTTTTAGTAAACCTATAAAAATTTTAACATAGCAGGACTTCAATCCGCACCTTTAGGAAACTTCTCTGACTATCTAAGCCATAAATACTCATTAACTTTGTTGAAATTTTTATATGCTTGTTACAACTCATTGATGTTGCCAGCATCTCTGTAGGGGGATTTTTTTAAAAATATGTTTTTTTAAGCTACCTAAACTAACTAATAAAATTATTAGTATTTTCTCGGTTTTTAAAGTAATTTGATAAAAATTGTGTTCTCAATGTTTTTTAAAATTATTTTTGTATTTTTTAGACCCATTATCATCAAAGCCCGTGAAAGCCATTTGCAACCTGCCAAAACCATCAACATCATCAGGTAACATTTTTTCTGGTTAATACATAATTAATAACATTTATGTGATAACAATCGGAAGAAATTATCAAATTACAATTGGCACAAACTTTGGGCCATTTACTGTATTACTTTTTTAAATGAACACTTATTGTAACACTTTGCTACTAACTACAAAGAAATTAAAAGATAAGAAAGAAATAAGAAAACCAGTCAACTGTAACATTTAATATATTTATTCGATAAAATAACTTGTAAAATATATGTATTTGTAAAATATAGAGTGTAGTAAATTAAAATTTAGGCGCAACTGGTTACATGAGTTATAGGAATGTTATCATAATTTGATGCATTTTAGCCTCAACAGAGAATATTTACTTCTTCAAATTATAAACTAGTTTTCACAACATTCGAAATGGAAAAAACATATTCTGTAATAATTATCTCCCGTAGATATACATAGTTTGTATTAAGAGTAATAACAATTTATGACACATTCGAGTATGTTACGCTTAATTATGAGTACATTAACAAGGCATTCTTTACAACTAATTCATTTCACATTTATTATTATGTATTAAAACAATAAAATATTCTCAAAGAACTTAAACAATTAATATGAGATTTCAATTTAATAATATTTGTTTGTAAAATAGTGGAAAGTTTTCACTTATACACCCTAAAAATACACTCAAAATAAGAATTATATAATACTAAAAACAACATTCTTTGATGACAATATTTGGGTTGTTTTATGTGTTATGAGGAAAAAATATGTATGTTAATTTTTATTTATTTCTCAGTTTCACGCTGTATGGGGCACACACCCATGGTTCTCACACACACACACTCTCGGTTCATCACTTTCTGCCGAATTCTGCAAGCATTGAGTGTTGAGTGGTAGAACTTAACGCTGCACTTTGACCAGACAACACAAGACACCTCAACACCAGTGGGGATTGAACCAACAACCAGTTGCGTTTACAGTCAAACACTTGTGCCGCTGCACCACGACTGGCTTCATGTATGTATATTAATAATTTTTCATAACCAATATTTATGTATGATATATAATCTATAAAGTACATTGCTATCGTCTCATTTTGTAAAACCGTTGATTTCATTTTAATTTAGTAAAACATTTAAAAATTATTTATAATATTCTACCCTGTTATATAGAAATGAATAAATAACATCTAGTCAATATTTTTTTAGTATCATATAGTCTCCCGCACATAGCACAGGGTAAGACATGTTAAGGCATTGTGTACTCTGACATGCCTATTTCCTGTGCAATTATACAGTGCTTTATATTCCTCATAGTAAGAAGTAGGAAATTACAAATAATTTTAAATAAAACCCAAAGTAGCCATATTAAGTATCTAAACAAACTAAAGTTTTTGTTTAACATTACATATGTGAATGTACTACGTAGTGCACCTCCTTTTATTGTGTGATTCTTAATTTCACCAGTCTTATGTATATTAATGTTATTGATATTGTTTGCACATTGAGTCTGATATTTGATACTTAATCAATAAGGTATATTGTAATTGATAAATATTATTTTCACTTTGTAATTTCATAAAAAAATATATATAATATTCATTTTCACGTTAAGATAATTTTAATGAGTTAAAAGGTCACTTATACTTGTAGGTCATTCATAAAGTACATAATTTGAATTTCAGGTTCTTTTGCGCCCTCAACACTGAGTCACAGGTCAGGCGGCAGCGGGTGCGGGGGGCGCGGGTGCGAGGGGCGCGGGAGCAGGGGCGAGAGCGGGCGCGGGCTGCAGCGGCGGCGGCAGCGCGCGCTCCAGGCGCTGCCAGAAGCGCGGGTCGTCCCAGCGCAGGTAGGTGACGCTGGCGATATACGCGCGCAGGTGCGCGTCGGCGGCAGCGGCGCGCGCCGGCTCCAGGCCCGGCAGCAGCACCAGCAGCAGGCGCGGGCGCCGCTCCGCCAGCGCCGCGCCGTACGCCTCGCGCAGCTCCGCGCGCGCCCACGACGAGGCCAGGAAGTGCTCCGACAGCAGCACCAGCGTGCGCCGCGAGCGCCGCACCGAGGCCGCGATCTGCGCCGGGATGAGCTCACCCGGCGTCCAGTCGCGCTCGTGCAGCAGTGCGCGTCGGCCGCCGCGCTCCAGGCGCGCCGCCAGCGCCGCCGCCGCCGCCGCGTCGTGCTGCGCGTATGATACGAACACGTCGCGGTCGCAGTGCGCGTCGGGCGCGCGCTCGCCGCGCAGCAGCCAGCGCACGCACAGGCCGCGCTCGAACAGGAAGCGCTTGACGCGGCGGCGCGCGGCGCGGCGGCCGAGCGCGGCGGCGGCGGCGGCGCTGGCGGCGCACAGCAGCAGCGCGGCGAGCGCGAGCGGCCACAGCGGCGGCGCGCAGGAGGCCAGCAGGCGCGCGGCGGCGGCGCGCGCGGGCTCGCCGGCGGCGCAGCGCGCCTGGTCGGGGGCGGCCCGCGCGGCCAGCAGGCGCAGCGCGGGCAGCGAGGCGCAGTCGCAGCGCAGGGGGTTCCCGGCGAGGCGCAGCTCGAGGTGGGGCGCGGCCGCCAGCGCGCTCGCGGTCTCCACGTCTATGTCCGCTATCTGGTTGTCAGTCAGGTCGAGTATCTGTAAATATATGTTACATTCATAACTTTTTGGGTTTTTTTAAATTGTATTAGACTTTTATAGAGTAGTTAAACCTGTGGTTTCATTTAAAGTGGCATTTTAACTCAGGATATTATTTAAAGTTTCCTTTTTTTTGGTCTGGTTATATGAAACAACCTGTTCTGTTCAAAATCTGTTCATTAAAAAAAAGTTATCATTATTTGAATGAACTCGAGGCATTATTTGCCTGTGAATGTTATATAATAGCAATCGATAGATATCGACATTATAATTATACTTATCACAAACTTAGATTTATTTGTAATAAATCTGTATTTTTAACTGTTATATATGTATTTAGTAAAACGTCATTTATAATTATTAACATAAAAACTGCATTTTTCAACCGTTCGATCACTTTAATCTCAATAGATGGCGCTGTGCATACAACATCATTTTCTAAATCGCGTTGTTTAAGAATTTAAAAAAAAAATGTATGCGAAACATCTTGATTATAATTATTAATGAAAATATATTTTTAAAGCACTATTGTTCATAGTAAAAACAATAAAGTAATCAAAATGGAATTGTTGGTGAAGGTTACTTTATCATAACAGTTAAGTTAGTAATCATAATAGTTAAGTTTAAGTCGTAACTGTTTTAACACAGAGATAAAAAACGATTTGATCTTTAAAGAAATATCAAGTAAATACATAGATTTTTCGGTTCGTTCGTTCGTTCGTTTGATAATCAAGTAATTCAAGCGGGCGGGCCGCTAGTTATAATATGTATGTTGCACCGCCGTTTTGATCGTATAAATTTTATTGTATTTCTGTGTCGTTTATTGGGTGTACAATAAAGAGTAATTATTATGACCTCTAACTGCGGCGTGATGTCGGCGGCGGCGATGCGCGTGATGTTGTTGCGCGCCAGCAACAGCGCGCGCGGCGGCGGCAGTGCGGGCGCGGCCGGCAGCGCACGCAGCGCGCCGCCCGCGCAGCGCAGCTCCGACAGCTCGTTGGCGCCGCACGCGCACGCGCGCGGGCAGCCGCCGCCAGCCGGCACGGCGCACAGCAGAGCGCGCGGGTCGCGCACCGCCAGCGCGCCGCCGCCCGCGCAGCGCGCCGTGCGCAGCTCCGCGGCGTGCCGCGGCGCGGCGCGGACTGCGCGCGCGTACCAGTACTCGCCGCAGTCGCAGCGCAGGCGCGCGTCCAGCAGCAGCGCGACGGGCGCGTGCGGCGGCGCGGCCAGCGCGGCGTCGTAGTCGGCGCGCGCGTAGTGCACGGTGCGCACCGGGTTGCGGCGCAGGTCCACGGTGGCGGGCAGGTCGCGCGCCCACTGCAGGTCGGCGGCGTCGAGCCCCGCCACGCCGTTGTCGCGCAGGTCCAGCTCCCGCAGTGCGCGCAGGGAGCGCCAGTCGCGGCACACGCGCGTGGCGCCGGTGCGCGCCAGGCTCAGGCGCCGCAGCCCGCGCGCGCTCCACAGCGGGGACTGACCTGCGGGCGATGACACTGCTTTTAAACAACTTGTCCTTTTTTAATTATTTAAGCATTCATTACGCATCACAAATTCTAAGCAATCTCTTTTCTATAGATCTAGCAAACCCCAACGAAATTGATGTGAGTTAATCATTTAAGGGTGATTAGCTGACCGTTGGTCTGCACACTCGCGCTGCCACCGCATAGGTCGCCGAGGGGGTTGCGGGCGAGCACGAGGTCAGCGAGGCGCGGCAGTGCGGCCACCACCTCCACGGCCGCGCGCTGCAGACGATTATTGGACAGGTTCAATTCCTCGAGCTGCTTCGCCAAGGTGATCATCTCACTGTCAATAAAATTTTCAAAGTTATTAAAAACTAACGGCCCACTTGCGGCTTCGCCCGCATTACACTTAATAATAATTAATTAAAGTAAAGTAAAGCGTGAAACTAAGTTAAATTAATTAATAGCCTATAGCACCCCTGAGGACTGTATTTTTTGGTTGATAACTAAGGGAAGTACACAGCGGCGTGTGATAAGGTGATAAAATGATGATGAGAAGATGGTACCCAAAAGAAAGATGTAACCTAGGGATTGAGCTTGATAATGTAGGATAAAAAAATAACAAGTTCCTTTAATATTTGTGTTGGTCGTTCCAGCACGCCATTCCGACAGACAAAATATATATTCCAAGAGGAGTTTATTTGCTCCTATCGCACACTCACCCGGGCAGCACCTCTAGGTTGTTATCGGAGAGGTCCAGCGATAGCAGCGCCGGCGCGTCCTCCAGCCACCGCGTCGGCAGCTCCGACAGCGCACAGCGCCGCACCGCCAGCGCGCGCAGCCCCGCGCAGCCCGCCAGCCAGCGCGCGTCGAGCGGCGCCGCGCGCTCCACCGCCAGGCGCCGCAGCGCGCCGCACGCGCCCGCCAGCGACACGCGCCGCGCGCCCGCCAGCGACAGGTTGGCCAGCGCGGGGCCCAGCACCAGCTCCGTGAGCGGCGCCTCCACCGTGACGTCCGCCAGCGCCGGCGACGCCGACAGGTCCAGCGCGCCCAGCGCGGCGTCGCGCACGGTGAGGCGGCGCAATTCGGGCGCGCGCGCTAGCGCCGCGGCCGGCAGCCCCGCGGCCAGGCCGGCGCGCTGCAGCGACAGCGCGCGCAGGCCGGCCGGCAGCAGCATGGCGGCGGCGGGCGGCAGCGCCACGTCGACGAGGCGCAGGTCGCGCAGCGCGGGCAGCGCCTGCAGCAGGCCGGGGCCGGGCGCGAGCGGCGCGGCGCCGGCCAGCACGAGCGCGCCCACGCGCAGGCCGCGCAGGTGGTCGGCGCGCAGGGGCGGCGCGGGCGGCGTCTGGGCCAGCTCCAGCGTGGCCCCGGGGGTGACGTTGAGCGCGCGGAGTGCCTCGGCGTAGGGGACGGAGGGAGGCGGACACGCCGTCAGCTTCACCAGCGGAACCTCCACTGCTGTCCTGAAGCGTGGCATCTCCTCATTCTCGAGTGTTATGTTTGCGGGGCAGGTGATGTGTAAATACTTTGCCTTGTATAAGATGGTCATTCGTTCACCTTAAATATTTTTAGTAATTATTAGTTTCACCTGTATTTGTAACCTACATATCTATGAATGATAAACTCGTTCTATTAGTATTTATATAGATTAGAAGCAAACATTATAATTATATTAATTACTAGCAGCAGCTATAATTAGAACATTTGTTGAACTACATACTTTAAATTGATAATTTTTTTTAATTATGAACAGATATAATAAGACAAAATCTTTATGTTAACAGAAGATTGCCAGAATCCAATAGGGAAAACTGCATTCAAAATTTAATAAGAAACCTAGCATGGTATCACTACCATCGCTCACCCGAACAAAGCGCCAAACACTAAATACAGTATCTACATATCTCTCTCTCAATTTGTCCACTGTCATTAACCTCTTGGTGTGCACTTTGGGGATTCTCATGTTATTTACACAACTTTCCTCCAGTAACTCTGTTACTGTGTTTGAAGGTCAACTTTAATAAGAAATGTTATATATGTGTTATAGACCAATATCTTCCTCAGTCACTCATTACACAATTTTTTTCAAATAAAAATAGTAATGTTTATATGTTTTACAGATTTAATTATTTAAATATAAAATAATTTATGTAGGTAATAAATTGTCCCTAGTAATATTACATACACATTAATTTATTATATCTTTCCAATTTAAAAACATGAGTAACAATGTTTTTAAATTGGACCAACATAGTGGTATGGTTTGTAACTGGTACTAATGGAGTTAAAAAATATATACTGTATGAGTCATTCCATTTCCGAGAATGTGTTTACAATTTTATATAACAATTCTTGAATATTTTAAATTTGACTGACCATTAATAAAAAAAAAATACTCGTCTAGAGGTGCTCCATCCTCTCGGCATCTTTCTGGAGCTATCGAGAGTGGGCAACGGGGGCCCTCCGTCGCCGACAGGGCGGTCGCAGTCCAAATTAAAATCCACACTTGTCTTTGTAACATATTGCACTACACTTTAATACATCACATCATTTAGTTAACTCAAAGCGGAACACTTTCACAATAGTTGGTGTTAAAATTCATTTATTGGATTTAATTTCCCCTTATTAAACCAAAATAATAATCTAACGGTTTATATCGAGGCAGCGGAATTCTTGAAACATCATGTCACATTTAGATATTCGACGCCAAAGAATGAGGAAAAACTCGATAAAACCACAAGCTGTTATTGCAAACGTAAAATAATATGTAAATAAATAATGTAGGCGATGTTGCGTTCCGCTTGACACTTGACACTTGACATTGACATATGACAGTTATTAAATCTATTACAGAAGTACAGACTATAGCCAAAGAAATAAATAATAATTTAGGTAAAGAACAACGACTGTAGCCAGTTAGTACAGTAGTGTATACTCTCGCATACAGCCATCGTTCTGCGGGTTTGCATATTTTCTTTACTAATAAAACAAGTAATTGGTGATGTACTGTTTTCAATACCTTATTATAGATTTTGTAGAACGTACTTTCTAGTTTTATAGTGTGATTTGGTGTACAAAAAAATATATTTATATAATTAATCTAAGTCTATAGTATCATTAGTAAAAAAAAAATAGAAATGTATAAAACCGTCTACGTCTCGTTAGGTATATACACTACAAGACATTTTATATTTAAGCAATTCGCCTAAGGTTCAGTACCGTATCTATGCGACCAACCGACCGACCGAAAACCCATTTTTTTTTTTAATTATAATAATGAGATAATAATGAGTCGTGGCGCAGAGGCACAACGTCTGATTAAGGGATGAGAGGGAGAATGTAATATTTTCATTTCCTTTCTCTGGTAACAAGACAAAACACGTTGTTGAGGTCCGGCATTGAATGAAAAATGAGAAATGGAGTACTTGAACACAAAGTTTTCTCTACCTACTCTGCTACATATCCTACTTAATAGTTTGTTTTGTAATACGTCCGTTCGTTTTTGTAAATTGATGTCGGTTTCGGATTTGGGAGTTGAGATAAATAAAAGTCGTTATTTCGTATTGTAAGTTTTGTATTGTAATGTAAAAGGTAACTTATCTCTATTTTATTACATTTTATTCTTCAACTAATATTTACAAATTCATCAAGTAAATTTCAAAATCTGAATAATAATCTACATCATTATACTACTCGTATATTTACTTACATTCATAATTAAAACAAATAAAAATATATTTTACTATTCTTTACTTTTTTTATAAAATATGTTAGTGTGGTAAATCACTTGTTAGTTTTCATGAAGGCGCACGCAAGCTGTTTATGCATTATTTAGAAAATGTATTATAAGTATTTAAAAATAAATTAAGAAATAATGCGGTGATGGTACAATGAAAACATACTTAAAGACAGTACCTTAACGTAGTTAAAACATAATTTGTTTTGTAGATATTACTAGAAAGAGGAGAGCGTCTAAAATATTAATTGACTCTGTAAGTATATTCACTTTTGTTAGCATATTCATGTTGTTATATATCTTGTTAAGTCTTACTGAACTATTTGTTCATATAAAAAATAGATCGTTAGTATAATTTACCATATATAGTTGCACACAGTTTATCATGCCGTCGTTTACAAGGTACAAACTGCTAAATACTAATTTCTATTGGTACATGCTACTTATAAAATTACAAAATTCATATAGGTGTGTTATATTTTAGTATTGTGCTTACCAAGTCCTTAATTATTTGAAAAGATAACTGGTGTCATATTATTTACAGTTATACTTAAATTCTATTATATTGATATTTATATCATTTAAGTTTTAACAATACTTACAACTTTAATAATTACAAGAGTCATTAAAAACTAGCTCGTCCAGTCAACAGTCTGTATTCTTTCCTACTCGCCAGTCGACAGTCGACAGTCGTAAATACTTTTAATTTACAAATAAACACAATTAACATCTTATAGCATTTGTCATATTTTTAATCATTAAAAATAGTGAAAATAGCTTATGTCTAGTCGATACAGTGTTACATTTATAATGATGGAAATATAAAAGTATCTATATTTACAACAATATATAACAATTTTATAGTTATATCTACGCCGCCGAAATGATTGGCTTGGCTATAGATAAATGGTTACATTGATTTTTTTATGAAGAGGAATGTAATATCAGACGAGTACAACACGTTTGTTACTTACTGTGTGTTGTATTCGAGCAAAACAAATACCTAAATAATCTCGTCGGAGCTACAACGTGCGAGTTTAGCGAGGCGAGGTCGCGCTAATCTACGAGAGGTTTTCCTGTTGTGGTCCACCGCGCCGTACTCCTATATTTTAATAATTGCTGATAAAATAAACATGCTTCATTGTTTCCTTGAAAACTACCTACACCACATTTGATTGAGCTAATTATAAATACACATAGAGCGACCATTATGTAAACAGGTAGATACCCATAACTCGCCTAATTGAGAACAACGTCGCTTTTAAACAATGTGTACTTGACGAAGTTGAAAATGAAATAAGTAGGTACGTGACAGTGTAACAAGCTTAAATTATGACGTGTGGAGTCAGGGCAGGTGCGCGTGCGCGTGCGCGGGGGGCACCTCGTTGTCCGCCGCGTCCAGCTCGAGTCGCCGCCGCAGCCACGCCAGCATCGCCTCCTGTCAGATCAACCATCGTAAGCGACAGACGACTACGTATCAATCGAATAAATGAGGCAAATAATAGCAAATTCTAGGCAATAACTACACCTACGAAAATATAGTCTAAAAGTTCGACTAATGTTTTGTATTAATATAGCTCACGATTATCTTTACATGTTGATCATTCTTATTCCGTTGCTCCCAATCCGTTTTAGTCGTTGCTGTCGGTCACTACTTACTAGTCCATATTGGCCCATAGATCAAGCTCGTTGGTTAAAAATACTTTTGTTATTGAAAAAATGTTAAAATGCGTTACTTAGTGTTAGTGTTACGAACACCTGTTAGTTGTAAGTAGCATGATGCTTGAACTAAAAAGTGAGTATGTATTATGCAATCTGTATACTTACTAAACGACTCGATACCTGCCGAGAAAAGTCTTATTACGGTGAGTGTGTAGGAGGTGAGGTAATATGTCGTTCCTAACCCTGCACCCTTTACTTAAACTGTGAGTTGTGTGTTGTGTGTGTGTGTGTGTGTGTGTCTATGCGCAGAGTGGTTGCGAATTAAGGTAAAGTTGATTTTAAATCTATGATATTTTTATTCTAGGTGGTCAATTGCAATTACTGGCATATTAGTGGTAAGGTACCAGTATAATGCTATATTTTCTGTTTATATGTCACATTTGTATAAAGATTTTATAGGTTATATAATCGAACAATTAATGAAATGAAGCACGTGTTGGGGCGAGGTGATCACGTGCGTGATGAGTAGGGAGGTGTACGAGATGATTAAAACCAAGATTTGACTTGGCTATTCGTACTACTAGGCACCAAACCAAATTTTTGCAGAAAGTCTTCAACGAAAGTCTTTAATTTGCAAATATAATAAAGCATATATGTAAACAAATGTCGAGGGTAATTTAGAGCTTGAATTGTTTCCCGAGTGAACACAGAATTTGGCACGCATATGCTTCCTTGCTTTTGTCATTGAAGTCGAGAACGATACATTAAGTACTTAATGTTTTACTTGGCTCTCACTTCACATGTACCTATGTTTTTGGTGGAATTATGAGTCGGCGAATTTTATATAAAAAACAGCAAAAAAGATCATACACTTTCGTATCTGTTGATAGTATTTACATAGAAGCATTTTTTTCTGTGCTCTACCGTAGATTTGGACACTGACCACAGTGATCCTATAAGGGATTTTTTTCTTTTAGGGTTCGGGAACCTTAAAGGTTAACTCTGATGAATTACTGTTTATTTGTTTTTAGGGCTTCGTACATCAAAAGATAAAAACGGAACCCCTATTATGGATGGATAACTTTGTTGATGGGTAGACGTGTCCGTCTGTCAATAACATTTATCTTGAAATGGCTTAGAGGTAGCAAGTTGAAATTAATATCAAATATTTAGATCTATGGTCCCTTGAGTCCAGCGACGCCAGATGCCCCGATTTTGGCGGACGTCCCGATTGTTTACCCCAAAAATTACATGTCCAGATCGGGACAGACATAGTCCCGCTTGTCGCGGCTTATTTCACATGCTGTAAAAGTTTTTTTAATACTTGCAGATTTAAATTAGTTACTAATAATTTCATAGAAATACAAATAAGTAAGTAAGTACATTCGTAAGTTACATATAATTATTCAGGAGATTAATTGCCTTACATTTGGAAAACCAAAACAAAATAGTTTGTGTAATATTTTTTAATGTTTTCTCCAGAAAGAAAAATTATATAGATATCTATCACTATTGAAAGCCTCATTGAATTGAATTTATAAAACGCTTTGAAATTCATAATTATTTCAATATCGAGTAAGCGAAGAAAGTACTCTCCAATCACCCTCTATATTTATAAAAGATTAATATTTGTCATTTAGCATAAAATAAATAAGTCCGTTGTCTCGTCATTTAACATAAATAAATCCTTTCAAAACCCAATTCCTTCTTCGTCTTACCCTTTAAAAGACTACGTCTTGCGTGATGTCACGTCGCAACTCACGCCTGCGTCCGTTACTATGTGTGAGTGTGTATAATATTGTGTAATAATATATCGGGGAAATCGGTACAAGTACTTTATGTATTGGTAATAATATAGATAGGCCAACGTGGCCCACTTGGTGAGTATTTAAGCAGGAGAATCTTATAATAAAATAATATATGTTCTGCGTTATAAAAAAATGCCAGTACCCGCTAGGTACAGGTACGGTATATGATAAACACATTGCAACTAATTAAGACAATTATAAAATACATTCTAATTTTTTGTAATCGTATAACGTAAGTGTACTCAGGTCACCTGCCGGCGTCAGTCGCGGTGCGGCTCGTGGTGCGCGTTGTCGGTGTAGTCGTCGTAGTCGCGCGGCGCGTCCAGCTCGTCCTCGCGCGCGTCGTACTCGCCCGCCTCCTCCGCCTCGCCCTCGCCCTCGCCCTCCTCCTCGTCCGAGCGCGCGCCTCCCCCGCCCCCTCCCGCGCCCGGCCGCTCCTCGCGCGCCCCCTCCTGCCACACCGACAACTACTTCCCGCTACTCCCGCTACTGGCCCCCGCGCGAGGCCCGATGGCCCCGCGCGGGTCCAAGGGTCCCGAGTTAGTGGGGGTTAGGGGTTAGCAAGCTGCGCACTCGGGGTGCGGACTAGCAAAGCGCGTACCTTGTTGGGGCGCCAGCCGCAGCCGGGCAGCGGCAGGCCGTCGGGCCCGAGCGGGCACGGCGCGTCGAGGCCGGGCACGCCCTGCTCGCCGCGCGCGCCCTTGTCGCCCTTGCGGCCGCGCTTGCCCGCGGGGCCCTGTGAGCACGATATATCAACAACGTTGTCTGAGTTTATACGTAATAGCTCATAATATAGAAATTTATTTACTTTTGTTGATATCTTATGGCACATTTTCATTGTATCTTTTGATGCAAGTATACGTTTAGCACAAATATTTATATCAAAGCTTATAATATTTGGAACAGCAAAGTCCTCAAACTACGTGTCTGTGTGTGCGTGTGTGTCAGTGCTAGTTATACTCATGCGGGATGTACTGTGAAGGGAAAGTTAGTGGTGAGTGAGACGAGAGCGTGGCTGATAAAGAAGTGGAGTAAACGGAACTAATAAGCAGATTTTTTACTTACGGCCTCTCCTTTATATCCTTTGTCGCCTTTCGGCCCCTATCGAGTAAAACGGCACATTAGTAGATATCGAACCTGTTATCTCACGTAGATCTACGCGCGCAGTACACAGTCGACTTACCTCCTGTCCCGGTATTCCGTCAGTTCCCTGAAATTTTGCAATTCCAGATTAGTGGTAACAAAGTCTCAAGCTATGCCGTATAAGTAAATAAGCAACAAGTAAATATAAGTATGCAAGACACAGCTCACGTACGGGCAGTCCGGGGTCCCCGCGCTCGCCCTTGCCGCCCGGCTCGCCCTGCGCGCCCTGCGCACACCACACACATATACTACCGCACAGAGAGAGAGTGAGAGTAGAGAGAGTGCTCCTGACACTCCAGTGCACTCAATGTTATAAAAAAAGAAGATTACAATTGGAGTGCTGAAACTCGACAAGGGAACATAATCATAATATGTTCGTAATATTAAGAGTTATATTTTAGAATTGATGACACACTCACCTTCATGCCGTCGAGTCCCGGCGGGCCCTGTGGAGCAACAACGGTCGGGTCAGTACATTCGTCACTACTCGTAATGTCAAGTTTTCACTTTGAGATATTTATAGGCATAAATGAGATATCAGCTTACCTCTCGCGTTTTGTAATAGACGAATGCACAAGTGAAGTGTCCATGCAACAGACAGAGAGAGAGACAGAGAGACGCCGGCGCATGCGCAGGTCGCCGACGTCCATTCGATCAAGCGACGCTCATATTAAACTTTCGGAGTAAGGAAACGGAAGAGGAGTGTGAAATGGAAGAGAAAATAAATGAAAGATCGAAATATGCACGACATGCAATCGTTTATTTTGCTTCAAAATAATCTGTGAACAACAATATATTACGTTTTCGTGAGTATGGTACAAATGACAACTTTTCTTTTATAAAAAAACTAAACGCTTAATTTGTATCATTAGTATAAGGTACACTTATAGCAGTACGCCATATCAATAGAAATACAGGAAGGGATATCATAGAGCCGTTGCGGCTGTGGGCACTCGGACAACGCGCTTAGACTAGGAATCGATACAAATTTGTACATTCAATAAAGAACAATAGCAATAAGAGATAACATCGAGTACGCACTGGTCACGCCGCAGCGGGACGAGGCGCGCTCCCGCGGGCGTCACGCTGACGCGGGCGTCACGCGCGTGTCACGCGGGCGTCACGCTGACGCGGGCGTCACGCGCGTGTCACGCGGGCGTCACGCTGACGCGGGCGTCACGCGCGTCACGCGGGCGACACGCGCGTCACGCCGGCGCGCCGTCTCCGCCTGCTCGCGCGTCACGTCTCTTCGTGGACATACTATTATATAAATTGAGAGAGTAGAGCGAGCGGCCGAGTCGGAGCGCCGACGTCGGGAC
Source organism: Heliconius charithonia (assembly GCA_030704555.1). Lineage (NCBI taxonomy): Eukaryota > Metazoa > Arthropoda > Insecta > Lepidoptera > Nymphalidae > Heliconius > Heliconius charithonia. The sequence continues at coordinate 13,574,935 of CM060811.1, read as the reverse complement.
GTTACTTAAATATACATTATTAACACACGAGTAGAAAGGGCGATTACACGCACAGGACGACAGTACAGGGCTTAGCTTACAGTACAATATACAATACAACAATATTAAATAGGTGACATTAAACATTCGACACAAAAGTGACAACGCTATACATACAGATATGGCCATCGATTACAGAATAGTTCCTCGTCTCCTCGACCTCGTACCTATCTTTGAGCAGCACACTCGCACACGACATATAAAAGAGGTTAACAATTACAACCGAAGGACTCGTGTCAGACGGGAGGTGGTGGCTGTGAGAGTGGATGGCGAGTAGCGAGTGAGTGACAGAGTCTCTGTGCTTACAAATACTATCTAGAATCATGAAAAATATTGTTTTATACAATTTATAACACTTATAATATAATTTGGTAACGTCTTATAATAGCAACCCTTACTCTAGTTACGTACAAATTATACAATTTACAGTGTCGGCCGTGAGCGGCGCAGGGCGGCGGGGGCCCGCGGCCTGCGGGCGCGTGGGGCCCGGGCTGCGGGGGCCCGGGGCGTGGGGGGCCCGGAGCGCGGGGGACCCGCGGCGTGGGGACGCGTGCGGCAGGGGGGCGCGCGCGAGGCGCGTGCGCGCGCTCACTACGTGAAGGCGAAGTCCGGCGGCCAGCGGTTCTCCTGCGCCCACACCGACCCGTTACTGGTTAGTACACACACCGTGACACCGTGACGCCGTGACAGCGGGACACCGCACGGCGACGGGACAACGCTCATGCACTACTATTGATGTTCTATTCTCTCTCTACAGTCGGTTAGTCGGTTAGAGTGTGTCTAAGTGTAGGAATGAGGCGGCACCGACACGCGCGACCTCTGTCTTTCTCGAAAATCCCTTGTTAATTTAAAGCTTGGTACTGTATGGTTGATTAATAATGTTTTGCAACAGAGGATGAAGGCGGTCAGGCGTGTCAGCGTGACATGATGTCATAGAGGACGTCGTCTACACTCACCCTCGGTCCGGAGTCCCCGGGACGGCCCGGCTCGCCCTCCTCGCCCGGCAGACCTACAGGTCCCTGCAAATGATACGCTAGTTGTAAACTTCAACTTCAATACAGTACAATGATTGCAAAGTGTAAATGTTGAAGTTCAGCTCACCGGTAATCCCATCGGCCCCGGGTCTCCCTTCTCTCCGCGCTCTCCCTGTAATCGGAAGCAAAGTGTCATTGTCAAGTCAGTGCTGGTAGCGCGCACACTTACCCGCGTAGTGCCGTGTACGCACCGCCTTGCCGCGCGCGCCCGGCTCGCCCTTGTCGCCCTTGATGCCGGGCGGCCCCGCCACGCCGGGCGCGCCCGCCGGCCCCGGCGCCCCCGGCGGCCCCGCCATCTGCCGGACAACACCGTCAAAGAATTAACAATGGCGCAGTGGATGTGGTCAAATAACCACATCACACACAACGCCATCCATTTTCATGTTGATTGAGAACGTATAATATTATTATTTCTTAAGTGTGAATTAACTCAAAAACATGGCTCACTTTTTTATAGTTACCACCCCACCCACCATTGAACACAGACGCCACGTCATACTCTGTTGTCTAATTGAGCAGGTTTTTTAGAGCTTTCAGCATAAAAATGGTCATTTTCCTTCTAAAGATATTGCTCAATTATAAAAATGTTCTCATTCGCAAACCATTTTTTAGGACCTCCCTTTGCGGACGGATCAAATAGGTGTTCTTGGAGGCGCCAAGTCCTAAGTCATCTTTTAAAATATGCGACATTGTCGTAGGTGCTATCTTCATGTTCAAAGATAAAATCTTTTGCTTCCGGACAAGATGGCTACGAATTCTTTCCCTTACCACTTGGAGCATCTTTTTCCTATTAGCAATACGTGGGCGGCCAGATCTTTTTCTGTCCATTCCATTTTACTAACATAAAATATTTTACAATATATTGGCAAGAAATTAATAAATGAAAAAACGTATAAAATGATAGATTCCAAATGTAAAAATAATAATGTTTGTTGTATTTTAGTATTTTTGACCGGACTGAGTAATATAACAGTCCAACTTTCTTCAAAATCGGTTAGGGACGTTTTATGACTTATATTTAAAATCCGTTTAATGATGATGTATCTATTTCTACTTTGACCCATACAACGAGCGCGGCACGTCGGTCTGCGCAGGCAGTCCGTCTCGTTAGATCCTATTTCGTACTCGGAACGTGGTAGACGTATAAGAACGACGCGTCATTCACCCCACTTCCCCATAAGCTGACAATTGACATTGATGAAGAGTGCTGCCATTCTCTGAATACTCGCAAGTCGAACAACTTTACGATCCGTATTTAACTGAAATAAATCATATAACAAGCGAATGAATGCAAAATACAATAGAAACTTACAATTTCGTGTCCGTAGAGCTCGTAGCCGGTGCCGTCTCCCTGCAAGTTCAACGGTGGGCATAAAGATTAACAGTTCGGGTTGTGTTCCGGCGACACATTTATATGTGTGTGTGTGCTGTGGTAGTTCAGTAATTCTTCATGTTATCGTATTGCCTTTAGTAAACATAACAAAGGGGGCACATTTTGTGTTCGCACAAAGCAAGTATTTTTAAAAATTTAAATAGGGCTTCTTAAATAATTACTGCACACCATTGTCTATCTAGTGTGTGTGTGTGTGTGTGTGTGTGCTCGTGTGCGGTCGTCTGTGTGTGAGTGTCGGAGTGGATAGTTACCTGCCTGCGTCTCAGCTTCCGGTACTTCTGCTGAGGCCGCGGCGCGGAGACCAGCATGAGACCAGCATGAGACCAGCATGAGACCAGCATGAGACCAGCGGGGGAGCAGCGCGGGATGCACCGGGAACAGGGCGGACAGTTAGGACACGTCCGGATCATATTGGCACGTTGTTTGTATTTCCAAACAAAACTTTCAACTTAAATAAATATTTGCAACATAGTAACAACAGTAAAAATCTAAAACAAATTATTTACCATAAAATGCCTAACAAAGGATATGTTTAAGGTTTCAAAAACGTTTTATATAATACTATACTTCACTTTTTATACAATTATAGAATTGGAAAATATGGAATGGATGTTGTCAATGAATGGAGGTGTATTGGTGCCGGTACCCTGTTGAAATACGCTCTGTCTGTATTTATGAGACGTTTATTGGTACCGACACAGTTACCCGGTAGCGAATCATGAAAAAAGAGTGTATAGAAAACGATTAACGTTTTAAATGCAGATTTAAAAATTTGAAAGTCATATAAATATGTAGTATATATATTGTTATTCACCGAGTCGCCTTTGTCGCCTTTCTCGCCCTTCAGTCCGGGATACCCGGGCGGACCCGGCAGCCCCGGCGCGCCCAGCATGCCCGGCGACCCCATGTCGCCGTAGTCGCCCTTCTCGCCCTTCGGCCCCGTCTCACCCTGCGATACAACTAAAGTTATTAGAATAATAAAAATAACTAATACGCATTAATAAATTAAAATATAGAGGTATAGTAAATTAAATAAGTTAAAATAATGTGACGGTAAAAGCGGCAACTCACAGGTTTCCCCGGAGGCCCGGGAACGCCGGCGTCGCCGGGGCGGCCGTCCAGGCCCGGCGGCCCGCGCGGCCCCGCCGCCCCCTCCGCGCCCGCCGCGCCTGTATCAGTTACAGGTAGCCTCGTTGTGATATGTTTTAATTGTACTATGAAACTTGAGTTAAACAGCAGTAAACAAATACAATATTATAAGACAACCTTTACCTCTATTGTTTTTAATATTACATAAATAAAGTGAGGCATCACCTGCGGAGTGCGGCGTCGCGTCGCCGCCGCGCCGCGTCGTCGCCGCGCGCGAGGCGAGCTAGCGCTGCGAGCCATTTGTACCTCTACTCAATCTACGCAACACAATGTTAGCAAACCCCGCATCTACCCGCGTGCAAGCGTGCAAGCGTGCAAGCGTGCAAGCGTGCAAGCGTGCAAGCGTGCTCGAGCCATGCTCTATGCTAATGTTCATTCAAAGAATCGTGGACAGTGGGAACAGGCGTCAGCGTCGACGTGAAGACAGAGTTGCAATCGTTGGAATGGTTTCGTGAAAAATAATGTTTTATTCGGTTACATGGTCATATGTATGGTTTTGTAGTATTATAAAAAATACCGATTTTGCGTACTAAAAATATATAAAATTGAATAATAATGGACCGAGTATTCGAATAAAAAAAACGGGCAGTATTTTACAGAAAAGAAAATCAAAGAGTTTTCGTAGTTGTGACAGGTTGTGCGGTTCAGCGAGAGCGATAGAGCCCGCCTAGGAGGGCAGAGCGGAAGAGGAGCCGTCTCCGCCACACCAAAGAGAGGACGGCGAGGACAGAGAGCACAGAGAGGGCGTTACCCGCTTGCCGCGCTTGCCGCGCGCGCCGCGCTCGCCGGGCGGGCCGGGCGCGCCCCCCGCGCCGCGCTCCCCGCGCGCGCCCTCCGCGCCTTCAACACACACACGCCACTACACACTCTACTCGACTTATTTTAATGTATTGATTGCTCTAAGATTACATTATTCCAAAGACCAAAGAAGATTGAGTTAGAAACTGTAAACAAATTGGACACATAAATGCAAACCAAAATATATAACCGAGGCAAATAACATGTACTAAAGAAAAAAATAACTACTCTCGGTGTGAGCTGATGTAACGAACGGGATTGAGATTGCTTTAATTGTTACATTCATTAGTTAAATAATAAAGAAATCTTTCCCCTTATTCGTTTAAAGTTAGTGATTAGAAATAGCAAATAAAAACCATAAGCCACTAAGCTAAGCTCGTGTACTCAGCGCTCAGTTGTAGCGGCGTAGTATTAGATTAATTAGTTCTAGTTTAATAAGCGGTGACTAAAATTCTAAAAAAAAACTGACTTTCCTTCATTTCTCAAATGTTGATAGAGGAAAAGCTACTATTACTAGTTTACCATCTATTTCTAGTTCACGGTTCTTGGACATAATATACTATAAAAGGTAAATTACCAGGAGGCCCGGGCGGCCCGGGCGGGCCCTCGATGATGCCAGTAGGAAAAGCGTCGCCCTTTAGCGTCGTCGTGAAGCCTCGCTCGCCTTTGTCTCCTTTGTCTCCCTGAAATATTTAAATTATACATATTATTTTCATGTTTATCTACTTAATTGCTTGTGTCATACATCTATATTCTATTCATTTAGGCACGAGACAAAATGTAAACAAACAAATACTGTTTCTACCTAACTTTGTAACTTTTTAATTAATTTTCAAAATGTGTGTAATTTTCAAAATAATCGGTAAAATGAGGTGAACTGTCTTATCACTAGGTTCGCTCTGCCTACCTTGCTGTGTGCGGGATACAGCGTGAAACTGATTAACTAATAAGTACCATAGACATCGTTCAAAATATTATTTACCTCCATAGTTCCATAGGTATTTTTTTACTAAATATGATATATTAAGCTCTATCAATCGTGACCTATAAAATAACTTATTTATATTTTTGTTTTCCTTTTACGTCATGGCTTCGTAAACAGGGTACAGTATGTTAATTATTGCAAGAACTTTTAAATTATAAAATAAGTATGTCTTAGTAGTGTAGTGGCCCCTGCGCGGCTTTAATCACTGTGAAACTCCGAACAAACCAGAAAATAGACACGTGGAATGTTCGACGCCTTCTCGATCCTGGAAGATTGACTATCTTAGAACGAGAGATTACCAGAAATGGTATGTATAATATTTGTAGACTGAGCGAAACTCTTTGGCAGAATAGCGGACACATGCAAGCAAAATATTGCTACATATCCTAAATGAGCGTTTGAAGTCCTAGCTGTCAAAGGAAATTGCGCCGGAGCAAGCTGGATTTGCGGAAGGTAAAGGCACTTGGGAACAAATTCGTATCGTACGTCGTCGTAGAGAAAGCACGGGAATTTAACAAACCCGTTTACATTTGCTTTGTATGCAAATTGCATGAGTGCACTAGAATGCCGACCAACAGAAAGAAATGGCGCGAAACTGTAGGAAAAATGACAAAAGCTAAAAACGTGACTACATGATGGCCACGGTCGTTCTGTCAAGAAAGTGACGACTGCGAAGAAGATCGAGTTAATAAATATATGTACTTAAAGAAATAGAGTTATGTATGTTGAAGTCGCAGAGAGGACTGTAAATGTTATTTATGTACGTGATTTATAAAGATGTGTAGTTATAGGTAAGTAGTCATTTATGTCTTTTAATTTGAGAATTTATAATTTGCTTGCAAAAAGAAAAATAAAAGTTATATCACATCTATTTAGGTAGGCGGTAAGTACGCGCGCACTGTACCTACGGGCAATCTTCCCCGCGTAAATTTTCAACCTGACCCTGAATCTGAAAATCTCAAGACCTTAAAAAATATAAATTGTTTTGGGTTCTACTAACGTTCTCAGCATTTATTTCTCTCTAAGTATAGATAGAATTATTGTACCTTATGTCCGCTAGGCCCGGGTGGTCCTATGGGGCCGGCGGGGCCTATGGGGCCAGGTGGTCCGAGCGCGCCGGGCGCACCGGACACCCCCGCGGGACCTACCCGCCCCTCTGCGCCCGCGATGCCCTCTGCGCCTGGAGGCCCCGGTGGGCCTGGGGCTCCCGGTTCTCCTGGCTCTCCCTTACCACATTAAATATTACTATTAAAACACATATTTCCTTGTAAACCATTTAAATGAAAAAATGAGTTTCCCCAACATGATTGGTGAAGTGACTTAAAATTTTAAACATGTTTAGTATTAAAATGTAAAATACAGGTTGTCACTCGATCGATGATTGCTCTATGGGTAGAGGTCCTCTATCCACTACCTTCAACTACTACAGAAACATTTTATTCTTATAATGAGAATTCTTATTATAAAATGCCCTATGAAACTTTTAAAGATTGTTTCCTACAAGTTTTTAAATCTGCGTGTGGAAAAGAATCACCCCGTACCCATACACAACCGTCGCTCCTCGATCGACTCACATCCTGTATTGTGGCAAATTCTTTATTTAGTACGCAGTAGTTATTGATGAAAGTATTATTAAATCGGTAAAATTACAATACACAAAGGCATTACATTAAGCTTTTAACTTCTTATCTCATAATTCGCTGTTAATTTTCTTTAATTTTAATAGTTTTTGTGTAAAAATAACATATACTATGTACTAAATTAACACAACACTAAACAATAACGCATACATGCAAATGTTGGTCAAATAATAGAAAGTAGCATGCAATCACATAGAAGTATGCAGAGTTGCAGACCAACAGACGGAGAGATTCTACATTTTATTCAAAATATCCTACATTCTACATTTTTCTAAAAATGTAGATTATTGTGTATTGTTTTATCATTTATATGATTAATATTTCAAGCTTTAATTAGCTTGCGAAGAAAAAAGGTGATATCTTAGTTATTTTGGATTTTGGAAGAAAACTATTAAGTAGAAGAAATAAGCAAGAAGATAAGATATTTAATTAAATTTCCGGTGGATTCAAGAAACTTTAGGTAGTTTCAAAGACTGATATGAGTTTATGTCAAAGACAATCTCATAAGAAGCTGTTGTCTCAGTTCTGCCGGTAGAGAGGGCGCGGGGCGGCGCGGAGCACTCACCTTGAGCTGGATGATGGTTTGCGCGGAGATGTTGTGTCCGGCCGCCTGCAGGCCCTGCGGATACACCGCGTCAGTCACGCACACACGCACACACGCCGGACACCGAGCCACCAGCACACCTCTCGCAACACATCCGTTCGGTTTATTCACGTTATTGAAATCGTTCTAATGATATTCATTGTTTGATTCATTCCATACAGTGCGTTGCGAGAGATGTACTGGTAGTAATGTCGGACAAAATAAAATAGCTAAACATACATATTAATTACAAAATTCCTATCTACTTTTAAAATTATGAAATTATTTAATAAATCATAAAACATCTGACAAAAACAAAAGCGCAACATATTTTTTGTAACAGAAGCTAAAAGATTTCCACTGCCCGAATAAAATAAAACAATGAAGGCAAAGGTACAGTCGCGTCTATAAGCATGCCGGCGGGGCGCTACGGCGGGTACCTTCACGGCTATGATCTCCGCGGTGGTGTAGGGGCTCATCTTAAAGTTGTCCACTGATCTTTTGACCCCCTGTAACCGCCGGAACAATAAGCACATCTTTTACGTGTTGATACAAGTTATTCAGTTGTTTAAGTAGATACGTAACGGAGCATGAAGCGATGTACTCGCTCATATTGCTCATATTTGCTAAGCCAATTGCACATAAATACCTTGACAGCTGAGAAGACGTCGAACCCGGGACTGCCGTGCTCGCCTTTCTGTCCCTTGTCCCCGGGTCGTCCCTATAACATTAAAAAATTATGTTAAAAATAAAGTAATAACATTTGATTTTTAATTCAATGTGTTTATTTATATTTACATTATTAGTTACATATTAAACTTTCTTTCAACTTTATACTTAGACACGATATCTAACTGATGAATAATAAAATAAATAAATCTTGGTAAATTAGTTTTAAATAATATAAAGAGACCAGTCGTGGCGCAAGGGGCACAAAGTGTGACTGTAAAAACGACTGGATGTGGGTTCGATCCGCACTCGGGGAAATTAAATATTTATTTACATTTATATTAATTTCTTCGCTCTAGTGTCGAGGCAAAGTGCGGCGTTGAGTTACGCCACTGAACACGCCAATGCCTCCAAAACTCGGCGGCAAGTGGGGAACGGACTGTCTTAACACTAAGTTCCCTCTGTCTACCCTGCAGTGTGCGGGATACAGCGTGAAGCTGATATAATAATAGGCCGTCGTGGGCACAAGCTGTGACTTTAACGTGACGGTTGTAGATTCGATCCACCCTCGATTGAATTCTTAACTATTAAAATAATCCGCAATGCCTCCAAAATTAGGCGGGAGGTGGGAACCGGAGTGTCTTAACACTAAGTTCCCTATGCCTACCTTGCTATAATGCGGGATAACGCATGAAGCGTAAAAAAAATATGTATGATACTACGTACCGGGTCACCCTTAGGCCCGTCTAAGCCAATTGGTCCCTGAAATATTATAAAATAATATTTTATTACAAACTTACATTATATATTTAAATATCTTAATTTATGGAAGTTACGAATCTTTCAAGCCATGTTAGTAAGAGAAAACTATGATTAGTAACCAGAAGAACAAGACGAACACACCTGGTGAGTGTTGTTAGCGTCATTTTTAATCAACTCTGAAGTTAACGCGTAAGCGAGAGGTTAGTTGATGCGGTCAGTTCGCGGTTACGGAGTAAGTGATAATAACCCTAAAAGTTATAACAACCGGAATGCCATTAAGCGGAAATCCCACTATGTTAGGTCTACGTAACTAACGCCCGAGGGCTCTACGGGGCTGTTGCCCGGCAGGCTCCTTACGACTACCCTCTCTTTGATAACGACTTTTAACGTAGAGCTTGTGCTCTTGGTGACACCAGAGATCAGTTCAAATAAAATAATTTGATGGAGTGATATTTAGAGGCAGCAGCGGTAAGGACGAAGCCGGTCAGAGCACGGGTCAGTGACTAGAGGGCGGCGGGGCACTACGGGGTCCGGCCGTGGCCGGCGCTTACCATAAAGCCGCGTTCGCCTTTCTCTCCCTTGCTCGCCTGAAACGTCAATCCGTATCTTTGAGCTGCCCACCACACACCTATCATTAAATAAGTCTCCCAAGTACAAGATTTACCAAAATCTACACAAATCTATAACGTATCACTGCAGCCAGTGAACTAATCAAACTATTCATTAGGAAAGTTATTTTTTCAAACTACTTTAATGGTAACACATTCCCCTTCGACTGAACATATTTTACTGAACCGAGCGTAAGTATTCAACTTAACTATAATTGTTCGCATGTAGCTTACAACTTGCAGAGGACAAAAATAATAAAAATGAAGCAAATATTTAAAAACGTAAATAATAAAATAATCTTAATAGAAAGAAAAGAAATAAATATAATAAATAAAAAATATACCGGGAATCCATTTTTCCCCGGCGCTCCCATTAACCCCTGCAAAGAAATTAAAATATACTTAAGCAGTTATGTAGCCAACAAGCGAAAACATATGTATCAAATAATAAAATATATTATTTTGTAAACGTACAAGACAATGCAATGTTCAATACTAATGCCATTTGTATATATTTATAATATTTAATGTATTATTTATAATAGTAAAATAACTGGTTTCCAGTTGTAAAACAATACATACCGGTGGTCCTGGCTCGCCAGAGTCTCCTTTCTTTCCTTTCTTACCGCGCTTGCCGGGAGGACCGGGAGGGCCTGAAAAAGTCATATTTACAAAGTTTTAACAAAAGTCGTTTGGATACGTCAAATGAGTGAAGGATGAAAGAATGACAAAAAAAATATGACGAAAAAGGAAGGTCACATAAAAAGCCGGAGGGTGTATGAATAGATAGATGACAGTGGACGAGGTGAAAGAGGTTTGGTGTTCCGTTCTCTCTGTCTACCTCTCTAGTGATACAGCGTGAAGCTAGTTTTGTTTAGTTCTTAACAAAAGTATTAATTTGATTTAAAGTAGTAATATGTACACGTATGGTATGTACACCTCGTTTATACATTGGCTATCAGAATAGACACGAGACGGTGCGACGGCTGGAGTGGTGGAGGACCACTCCAGCACGCTTTGTAACAGCTATCGGCGCACAAATAACCAATAGTCGCACTCTTCCATACAACCCTATGGCGCTGCTCACTCTCACTCCTGCTCACGCGGCGTTGCAAGGAAATTATTCACTTTATCGCATAATATCAAAAAACGCTGATATAAGAGCGGGGACGTTGGGAAGTGACACCCCGAGGGTACTTACCGAGCGGGAGCGGCGAGAGTGACCAAATATGCGTCAAAGGTGTGTAAGTACTTAAAGTTACCGTGTACCGCGTAGCAAGTCTGTGACGCAGATCTACACCGCTTAACTAATTTACTATTTTAATAGATATATTTTATGTTCTGTACGCGACGGTTGTGTGTTCGATTTCCACTCGGGGGAATAAAATATAAAATATTTTAATTTTCTCGTTTTGGTAACGAGGCGCGCAATAATATAATGCTTATACAGATCGCCCTTAGTAATATTGAATCAAAATAATCTCTCAAGCTAGTCTGCCAGTTTTGTTTGGTATCGTTTGCCAGAGACTGAGGACAGAGACAGAGAACGAGGACTCCTAACTCCGTGCTTGATGTCTGTATTGTAGTAATGTTACATTATCTACCGTCGGTCCTCTTGCGTGACCCTTACATGTCGATCTTTTTAAACAACAATAATACGAATATAATTATGTAAGAAGATTTGGTCAAAAACATTTCTAGTTCTTTAGCTCAGTTAAGAGAAATATGTATGTATGTGTAAATGTACGTGTGTATGTCTGTATGTATGTATGTGTGTCTGTCTGTATGTATGTATGTACTGCACATGTTCAATGACTGATACTAATTTATAGAAAGAATGACAATTGTAACAAATATCTGAAACAACTGTTCCTTTAATAATCGCCGCATTCCGGAAATATGAATCACGCGACACCCTGATGCCTGATGTAAAAGGAACATTAGCAGTATCTAAATATGCGGTGGGTATCACGTCACGTGTCACGTCGACTCAGCCTGTACGTTAGTGTAAGGTGGACTCTGAAGGAAATTGTGCGTCTACATGAGGTCTCATCAATTGTATTGGACGCGGCACTAGTAAAAGTTAATTTCTGAGGAAAAAAGTTGCTTTATTCCAATAAGATTTCGACTGCAGGCAAGTGCTGCTCTCGAATATAAGCACCAGTAGTATAAATTAACCACCATATTGTTTGGAAATTCCATTTTAAACTTATTACATATTATTCTACATGTATGGAGAACTGCATTTGATTTAACGTTGACAAGCATATCATAATGTAATGATGCGTCGTTAATGATGTCGCTGCTCACTGCTCGAAGCCCGCAACGCGACCACGTCACACGTGTCACACGTGTCACACGCGTCACACGCGTCGCACGTGTGGAGGCCGCCTCACGTCTCAGCGGTTATTGTAGAAACATTAACATGATGGAAGGTTATTAGATAATCTCATCGAACAGGTTTATGTTAAGCCATGGCAAAATAATTTAAACAAATAACTATAAAATACATCGAACAAAAGCTTTTTTTTGTACTTTAATTTTTGGTTTTTATTAAGGCGTAGTATATGAAGATTGGTACGTTAAGATTTTTTCCTCATATCATATAGATAAGCTCAAATGAGTATGTAAAGGCGCTCACAGACCGCGCGTGCGACAACGCGACGTCGACGGAGTGCGGATAATCCGGATAATCTTTAGAAACATGCGACGCGCGACGCGATGCACGCATGTGTTTCGGGATAACTCTCTTTAAAAATAAATAAAAAATACTCGGCACTGCAGCGCACAGCACATTACCGTAAGGCTTTCTTTTCCATAAGGCTTGAATTTCCACGAAATGAAACATTAGAAGAATTTAATAATCCATGCGCTCACTTTTTACTTTGTTAATGCGAAATATAAAGTACATTAGTTTTTTTTTAATTGTAACAAAATCTTTGACGCTTTGTGAGCTGTGAGGGCGCGAGGTTCGAGGGGCAGCACTTCTCTCAAATGAATTAAGACACCGTACAAACGCGGCCTGTGGCGTCGCTTTGATCTCCGCTCTCCGCCCTCCGCCCTCATTGAACTCATTTTACATTCAATTACGTCCGCAAACGCAAGTTTTTATTATTTGAAGTGCTCCGCGTGCTCGAACTGATGACCTGCTATGCCAACAAATTTAGGATGTTGTATCGTCGCAATCGTAGAACAAGATGTTTGTTAAAACACAAAAAATATTTTAAGGAGTACTTAAATATTGTTAATTATAATTATAATTTAGATTTTTCTTCAAGTAATCTACATTATAAAGTATTGTGTATGCCTCCTCTCTATGCCGCGTATGTGATGTGTTCTAGAAGCAGCTGCACAAACACGCGGGGAGTACGTTGTATGAGGGTCGTGTTGGAATTAATTGCAAATATTCAGTCCTGCCTTAAATGATAGTAAATCGTGACGTTGTTTACAGTTGACGCGCAATCAACGCACGCTCCCATGTGTATGACTTTTCTGACAAGCTCGATCGTCGACTGCTCGCGATGTGTTTTGTCAATAAGAGGTTAATGAAGAAGTTATTTAAAAAATTCTATAGACGGTTGCGTTTGAACTAGAACGCAAGTAGCACAGTTCAGTATTTCGGATCACGTAACGGACTAAGTACCGCCGAGGCGAGTTCAGAATGAGGCTTTAGGTATTTGTTTGTTCTCGTTTTCGAGTTTCAATTGTCCAATCGCTTATTTACTTCACAGTGGAAGTCTCTTTAATAAAATATTGGGCTTTTAGTACGATCATCCCCTCCTTCTCCTAGTATTGCTACAAATAAAAGATATATATTCATTTTACATTTTCCTACAATATAGCAAATTACAGGCAACAAAAGAACGTAATTATATATACACGATGTAAAAGTCCAAGGCTCTATCAAGATATATTTTACAGTCAATAATATACAAACACACAATAAAATGCTATTTCTGTTAAATTCGTGGCAAATAAAGAACAGCTATTGCCGACCGCTGAATAGCCGTGGTAGAATAGATACTAACAACGCAAACGGAGATGTCCTAAAATTAATATTTAGAACTAAGTAACTTGTAACTGGTGACAATGCCGCGGTCCAGAAGATGGTCACAAATCATCCCCTTAATTTCTGCCATCACCACCCCCCGAGTGCCGCCGGGCGCGGCGCGGGGCGGCGTGTCGGCGGCCCTGCCTGAATTGCGCGTAAATTGAGTTAGCCGCGCTTAAGCGTCGTTTCGGTTCATACTTTAGAAAGTAATCTTGTTTTTTTGCCAAGAGCCCTCGAGTGCGTAATGAAAATATTGTTGGTGAAATGTTTGGATTACAAGGGTTTTTTATGGAAATTGGAGACTAGATCGGAGCGAAAAGTGCGTGTTAAATATAAAATGTTCACGATCACGAGTAAAGAATTTTTGAATGTGAATGTTCGACTAACATTTTGAAACACAATAATTACGTATTAGAGTAAGACAAAAAACTTTTTAGGGTTCCTTACCTCTTGTCCGTCTGTCCGTCTGTGGTCTTGACCTTTTTCTCGTAATGGCATACAGATATCGAGTTGAAATAAAAATCATATATTAAGTTATATGGTCTCTTAAAGCACAGAAAAAAAATCTACTAAGTTAAGGCAATCAAAAGATACGAGCATTTATACATCTATCTTGCTGCTCTTTGTAATGAAAATCGCCGCGTAATCAAAACCTATCGGGTACTTCCTTGCGGATTACAGTTGCGGAATTTGGTACGAAGTGAGAACAAACAATAAAAATAATCTACTTACTACAATATCGACTAAGCCCGCCACCTGCATCTTTCAGCAAAAGTATTGTTGTTACAATGTTCATACATTAAATCAGTAAACAAGTTTACCATCATGTTGTTGCATTATTTTTTGTAAAGAAATAATTTATTGCACCTATTGTTGTTCCTATTATTATAGCGACATACAAATAACAAAATAAAAGTGTGTAAAGTCAAGGTAAGCGTCATCTGGGTACACCTCGGCGGTCCGCTTTACGAAACTAATCACTTAAGACGTGAATATTTTTACCTGAAATCGACGTTACAGAGCGGGCACCTATTAAACTCCTATTACGACCGATATAATGCTGGCCTTAATGCTATATTTTAGTTAAAATCGTAATATTAGTGTGTAATTTAGGTTTCGTTCAAGTTTCGGGAGGCACACATAGATAATGACGTGTCTCCGGTCGCAGGCGGCGCTCCACCCCGCCCGACACCTCCGCCACGCCACGTTTTATAATTTAAAATTAATACACGGTTCTTAGTACAACAACTTTACCTTGATATCGAACTACATTTTCGATTGATAATGTTTCAATTATTTTTTATGTAGAGCAATGGATGGTTTATTTTAATTTCCTGGAGTGATTGAAACATTCACATTTATATCGTCATAACCGGTACAGTTCTACATAAAGCAGTCCTTAATTTCTACATTTTAAAACATTTTGAAGACATCATTTTAGCCTCCCCTAGTCAACCCTATTAGATTACGTCTAATGAACTGAACCGAAGAAGGTGTAAAAATAAAAATAAAAAATTGTGAGTTCATTCATATCTAAGCCGATGTCAGGCAATGAAGGCGGAAAGGGAAACTACATGTCCATGTTCTTAAGAATGACTGAGTCAGACACCACACAGTTTTCCAATAGACAATATAATAACACATCCTTATATTTATAATATTTTTAATGTACAGAATGCAATTTCGGCAAAAGCTATGAAAGACGAACTTAATTTGGTCGCAGACAGCACAAGTTGCGCCGCGCTCCGAGCGGCGACGAAGTAAGCAACTTTGCATGATAATGTACCGCCCGCGTGTGGTACTTGTGGACAACTATTTACAAGAAAATATCGTTTCTTCTTCGATCATTTATAATATACAAGCATGTAGGAAGAGGTTAAATAATAATACAGACTTGTTCTGGAATCATTTGGACCCAAAAAGAAAATATTCCTTTTGACTCAAACTGATTCTATATGATTGATGTTGTAGAGAACAAAAACAAATATGTTCATCGTACTTATAATACAAATATCATGAAATTCGTTTTTCCTACCAGACTTGTTTATATGCTAGCTAGATTTTGAGAAAACAATACCTAAATATATAATAGAGTGTGTGCCTTAAAAGTCACAAAAGCTGATTTTTTAAGTTGCCTTCTTTACATGTTTTCTTAAATACATACAAGGAAGCTTATCACTACAACTTACTAAGCGCCTCACGAGGGTCCCCCGCGGGGCAGCAGACGCGGGAGTGCCGTCGAGAGGACGCGGTCGTCTGGAGCACACTCTATCCTCGGTTTTATTTCCGTTTTGTTTTCAAAACGATGTCGCACTTTTCTGAGTAGAAGTACATTTCTTGAGATCCCCTTCACTCAACTGACACACTTCGTCGTCTCCGCAACTACGAGTACTTTACAAATGGAGCAGTGCGGTTTTGTAGACGCAATGAAAGAATTAATTAAGACTTCTGACGCAAGAGTGAGAGGGAAAAGGAGCAGGAGGAGACATCGGTTAATCTTTAACAACACAGTAGGTATCAAAGATACTAGAGGAAGCTCAGCGCTCTGAGATGATAGTAGACGAAGTGAAGGAGGTATGCAGAGACCGTCGCGTTAGATACTCCGTTCTCTTTCTTCGCCAACAAGTCGAATAAAAATAAAATATTATATTACAGCGATAGATGAGGCGTGTGAATAGAATGATAGCGGCAAGTGTTGGAGGGCAATTAGCGGTGTCGTGTAATGTCAGGTTACTATCGGCCGGAAGTCGCCTCTTACCATACAAAACGTGGCGCGCTCTGTAATTACGCGAAGCCCTCCACTCCTCCTCCAAAGAAAAATGTTTACTTTTATAATTATACTATCAAATAACTTGTCCAAACAATTATTTTACAATATTTTTTTAAATGCAAGAAGATGAACGATAAATTGACATTTCAACTTAAAATATCAATTATAAATTAATGCGTGAATTAGCCCGCATGGTTGAACTCATAATTTAAATTCACTAAATATGTTAAGAATGAAGTTAAACTTTTCGTGAAAAAACAATAAATATTGTGTTATTGATAGTTATTTACTTAAAGTTGCCGACTGATAGACTCTTTACTTTAAAGGTTTACGTTATTTTGGTGATAACAAATATATGCCCTTATGCAATATAAACGTTGTTCTTTTTAACCAAATTTAAAAAATAGGACGTTATCAGTTTATTATGTATTATTGTTATATTTGACTAATATTTGAATATGATCAATCATTTAGGACTCCTAGCAAGTGTTCTATATTTCGTAGTAAAATGATTGTATCTTTGGTGATAAAATTTGTCGGAAGCGAAGTCATATCTAGATGATGATTTAATTTAAATGAGGCAAATTCTAACTTAAAGAGGTTTAGTAGTCTTTGAGACACGTAAGTAAAGCAAAAGCAAAGGAAATTAAAACAAAAAAATTGAAGTAAGCTTTAACAAATTTAAAAGTCTTCGTTGTACACGCGCACACTTTCCCCGACAAGCCAATATTCGCACTATTAACCAGCCGAAGTGCAAAACATTTAACAAATTAGTCTCACGGCTGTCCGTAGGAATATCTATTTCATTAATATAAATCGACTTACTTGTAAGTAAGTAGTTTACGATTTCGTAACTAATACGGTTTTTTAAATTCCAGAAAGTTTTGAGCAAACCAATATGATTGATTTAATCATATGAAAATGGATTCAAATCATATCATTAAAAAAGGAGCCGTGGTACGTAGTATTGACATAACGCGTTTCTGTTGTCACTCTGGCGCTTTCAACTAGTCAAACAAACACACTACCCTCGCGTCGGGACTTTGAGAGACACGCGGTGCGTCCACTTATTGCTGCGTTTACTTTCCCCGAATGACCATAACAGGTATTCAGGTGATCAGTTTAGTTTTTAAATTGCTTTTTTTCCTAATACAGATATAGCTTAAAAGGGACATAACTTTATTGACGGTATGTGATGTCATGACAATAAAAAAATAGTAAAATTACGGCACGCAGCAAGTACTGAAAATTGAAAAAGTGCGGTCGTAAGGCGACCCGCCGTTTGATTCTAGGTGACATTAAACTGCCTAAAAACAGTTCGCAATGGAATGAGTACAAAATGAAAGGAGTCCTTATATATACTTTTCTCAGTATCACGCTGTCCCCTGCATGTAGCAGGGCAGGCCGAGGGGGCCTAGTGTAAGTTGTCAGTCGCGTCTTATGATACGCGGTTGTGCTCCTGTGCCACAACTCGCCTCAGTATATATTTTCTAGTCGGGGAAAAGCTATAACAACACTAGCTTTTTCCCGACTCTTCGCCCTCGTTGTCAATTGGAATTAATTGAAAATTGTGTATGGTACCTGACACTACACTACAAAGAGATATAGAAACGATTAACATGTTCTAATATAACACAAAAATAGTTTTTTCAAACAATTTTCCAGCTTCAGTTAGTAGCTCAGTTGACTGTAGATGTAAGACGTCATCGTTACCCGAGTTGATGTATTGATAATGAAACAAGTTCAAAACAGTCACAATAAAAAGGTATATATCTCATTAAAGTACGTAACTTTATATTTGTACACTTTATTTACGACTTCACTTTTCTCATAAAAGGCGTTGATTGTGTTATCAGAATACCAACAAATACTTTTATTGTAAAGAGAGTACAACACTAGGCTGATAAGACGCGTCGTTCGTTTATTGTCCACTTAAAAAAAGATTATTTTTCTTGTTACTTTGTATCTTGTATTCGCTTTCCCCAATTACAGATATGGAGAGGTGAAATATTCGTGGGCGGTCCTCCAATACAATATGATAAATTAAATTATTGGTTGAATATTATTTAACTTTATCGTTTTGGTATCATATGTCGTTAATACATTTATAAAATTAGAAAAAAAAATACAATTTACTTTTAAAATTTAACAAACGGCGCTAGTAATATTTATTGAACAAGTTTCGGTAATAACAAAATATGTATGCGGTATATTAAGTAGTGACATGTCGTTTCGGGAGATGATTTATGAAGGAGATAACGTGATGAATTAGATCAGTGCCGCGCGCGTGAGGAGGGAGAGGAGCGCGTCCGTGCACGCACGCCCCCGTGCGTCCTAATGTTTGGTTGGATTTTGGTTGTTTCTGTAATTTATACAGTGATATTTCTGCTATAGTGGCATTTCAGTTCCCGTTTCACATATTTTAAGAAATCCAATACAACCTTTGCATTCTCCGCGAGCACAAAATACAATTAAAATTAAGTTCTGTGCACATGTACATGTACTGCATGTACATGTACGTGTGTATGCACACCCACTTTGCGCTATTCGGGATATCGGGTGATGATATTTAATTATTATAGTGTTAGTTTCCTAAACCAGTGTGATGCGTAACTTTGATCAATCAGCAGTAAATGCGACGAGTGAGAAGTGAACGTGCGGTCGCGTTGATTGGAGAGGATAGGGACAGCGTAGTCCTGAGGTCACGTCGTCGGTCGTCGACGTGCCCCCGCCCGCCCCCTCCGGCGCAACGGCCGCGGGCGGTGTGTAGAAGACTTACCTAGTCGTGGGTCAATTTTGGGGATTTTTTTACTTTGCTACGAGTATTACTGATAGTTCTATTTTTATCAATCTCGTTAAATCATCAAATACTATACAAGAAATGATGTACATACATACATAATTAACAACTCGGGTGCAAATACTAGTGCATATGACATGTGTATTAAGTTGACAGCAAACGTAATAGCTGTGAGATGGGAATTAATGGTCAGCACTCAGCGGGAGAACACAATAGCTTCGAGAGCTCCAATATTTTTGACGAGAGGGAGATGGAGGGAGACGGAGGGAGGCGGCCGAGAGTGCCGGAGCAGAGGACTGTTGACAAATGCAAGTCACTCAGCGCAGTAGCGAACAACTCGTCCAAGTGTAGTAATTGAACTTGTGAGTTGTGACACGAGCCCCGGACACGCGCGCGGGACTCTTGAAATACATTTGTTACAAAATTAAATTAACATTTTAATTTGAGTGAATCTAAGTAGATTTTTAACATTACGTTACTTTATACTTCTTTTATTTTTATTTCGAAGGAACAATAGTAAGGTCCCCAGCGCTACACGAGCCGTCCCGCGTGGTACGGCGAGGTCCGTCGGCGTGCCTCGTTAGCAGTATCGTGGCATCTCACGGCGCACCGACACCGACTAGCGACTATCAGAGCAGGTGAGGGAGGGTGAGGGGAACTGAACACTCACTTCACTAGAAATTAAATGTTACGTTTTATTGAACTGTCGTCTGCTATTATCGTCAATCGTAACTAACTTCACATTCAGATAAAATCACGTGAGATACAATTAGGAACAGATACGATCTACAAGTTACGAGAGCGGTACAAGTTCATGTTTATCAATTATGGTTCATCTTTAAAGATCACTTTATTTTATTAACGAGTGTTTATTATCTTTATGCTTCGATATAATTAAAACATATAGGTGATGTAAATTGTATCAGTATATTGGAATGTTGGAATGGACGCCAGTAGTCACGAGCTCTCGACGAGCCGCAGCTTACTTACGGCCAGCTCAATGCAGTCGCCGCGCCCTTCGCGTCCAGGAGACCTACTGTCACTGATATTTTACTTAGCTCTGACTTATGCATTATTCAACATTTCATTCAGTTCGTGATATAGACTGGATCAAAGTTAAAGTTATTGGCCATTTCCTTTAAGGAATAATACAATTTGAATCGAGACCGTTCTCTCCAACTAAAACGACTCAATGTTTTTTCTTTTTTAACACAAATGCTTGAGGTATTTTTAGTGTTAAAATACGAAGCAAGCTTGTTGTCTGTAGATATGATCTTGTCATTACTAATCAGATTTAAAAGATACCTCTATCGGCCGCACAGAGCGCACAGAGCGCACAGAGCGGGACGCTGGGAAATGGAATAGATATTAAGTCTCGCACGAGACCTGTCTCTCATCACTCATCTGGAGCATTTTGTATGTATAATTTTTTTCATTAAACTAACAAATAAATATATAACTTGATTTCTATTTAATAGATCTGTCCTTTGTTTCACGACTACACGTACATTCTCGAGTGTACAGCTTACGTCGAAAGCAGTTGTGTAAGCGCGAGCGGTGTGTGCAGTCTACTTACTTATGTAATAATGAGTAAGTAGAGCATAAGCAAATTATTTGTAGTAGATTAATTTTATTTGAATTTTATTTTTCGGTTTCTTGGGAAGAAAAAAAACCCTTACAGGGTTACATGGTTGTCCGTCTGACTGCTTGCCCTGCCTTGCTCTCAGTGCACCGGTTAAAACCACTTTTCTTAATATCACTTGAAGGTTTCAAGCTTAAATTAATAGCAAATATTATTTTGAACGGATCCTTAAAAGATATAATCTGAATGGCAACCATTATCACCGTACCACGCACTTAGAACGCAATTATTCAAGTTATACCTATATTAAGTTCTATATTAAGTTGGAGATTCTCATCAATTACTCCCCGTCACGCGGTAGTTCCCAGATTCGACGCCCGCGGGCCACGACGCGACGTGCGTGCTATACATCGTAGCCGCGGGTGAGCCTCCCTGCGATATGTCGCTTTAATATCTATCTATATTATGTATTGATTAAAGAGATTCATTGCAAATATTAAAATTGTCCAAAATGAATGTTAAAGTGCGACACCTCCTGGTTTTCAGGTCACCGTGTGCTGTAAACGTGTGTTTGTAAATTTAGTAAACGTAAGAAGTTTGATAAATGTTATGAAAATAATATTAAAAAAAAACATGTTATTTAAATAGTCGCCATAATAATGATAGTAGGTATACTTCAAAACAATGTTTGACACAATGCTCGAGGAATTGTTTCATGCAATCAATGTCTGACGGACGCCACAAGTGTCACGTATCTAGGTGAACGAAGGACACTCAGTTCCCACAGCACAGTGACGGTGTCAGGCGAGTGTCGGATGTCTGACACCTGCTGTCATGCGTCAGGGTGTGGGACGTGCGGTGTCCTGGTGTGATATTTTTAATCACATATTCCTTTCATAGATTGATCCATGTATCCATTGGACAGTTAGAGTGTGAAACGAGCTTTCGTCATACGTATTATGAAATACTCGTATATTCTCTTTTTAATTCCTAATATTTATGTTTAATTTAAATAAATTAGAAGTTCAATCTAATAATTTTGTAATAAAATTGTAAATCTTTTTTACTTTTAGCTACTTTGTTTATTTAGTTTTCTTAGTACGAACAACTGTCTGTACAGAGAATAATGATTAAAGTAAAAATATTAAACACACAACAGTTGAAGGCAGAGGGAGCCTAATGATAATACACTCCGTTCCCCACTTACTGTTGTGTGGTGGGACTCTACGCCGCGCCTTGCCTCGACACCAGAACGAAGAAATTGAATTATAAATTTAAATTAATGTGTCATTTCCTCGAGTGGAGATTGAACCTACAACCAGTCGCGTTTACAGTCACAGTTTGTGCCCCTTCGCCACGACTGGCGCAAAATAATTAATAAAAAATAAGAAAGGAGATAAAGGATAAAAAGAAATGTTATAGAATTGCTATTAAAGATATTTACTCGCGTAATCAAACCCTGCGAAGACAAACTGTAATCCAAAGTGTAGGATAATGGCCCGCATCGCGTCAGCGTGCGTCCCTCCGCCCTCCGCCCTCCGCCTCTTGCCGCCCTCGCCGCCTCCGCTCCCGCCCTCACTGGCTAATATATCGAACTACATACTTTCCCGTATAGTTAAAACTTTATTTATTTAATTTTGTACTAATATACGAACATGTTACATTGTTTAAGGGTATTGGAAATAATGAATTTAAAATTATTTTTATTAGTAGTAGATATCTATCTATTAAAATAATACAAATACTATTATTGCGTAGTACAACCATCAAGTAGGTTCGCATTTTTATTGACAAATTTGACGACAAAGTTTATATACAAGAATCCTATGTAAATATTTAATAACAAAATAACACACGTGTTACAAACAATTTTGTACAAAAAAATGTTATTAGAAAATATAAGGTTCCCGCTCGAGTCAGTAACATAAACACGACTTATAATGTATGTATGAACATAAATCGTCTGCATCGGCGCTATGTGAAGTTAATCGTATAATGAAGCGACTTTCATTCAATTACCGCGATCTAAATAATCGACGATGGCGGCGAGTAGCGACTCGTACCTCGTGAGATACTTTAAGTTATTCAAAGACACCGTGTAACGCGAGCTCACTCTGGAATAAATTTAAATTTAAATTTATTAATACAAATAAAACTGGAATCAGTCGCGGGTCAGCTCGGGCCACTGACAAGTTGCCTATAACCCGGCGAAAATGTAAATGCAAATGTATACACATATTTTAATTTATATTTCATTGAGAAGATAAATATCTCGTAATATCCAAGTAGGAGAGTTATTTACTTGAGTTTAAAATAAATAGAAAGATTAACATATATTATAGTAAAATAAATTGACCCGCCGCAATAGACCACGTTGTATGATGAAGTGTGTGTAATGTCCGCGACACGCGCACGGTCCTCGACGTCAGTCGTGTTTCGATAGCGGTCGCGGGGAGCGAGTGCTCTTACTCGTATATAACGTATTTACGTACTTCAAGTTTTGAGTAACTATCAATTATAGTTTTTAGGATATTATTTTTAGATGTATTGTTTTCTATCATGTGAATAATGTATAAAGATTTTTAGGGTTTCGTATCTCAAAAAGAAAAAACCGCGAACCTGGCTCGCCCCCGAGGGTTCCGTGCAAAAACTCGCGGTCTCAAGATTTTTCTGTAATTCAGGCTAAACTTAGCCAGAGCCCATTCATAGGATACCTCACTTGAACTAGCGGCTTTTATACCAAATATTGCCCCCTTTTAACAAAGGACAGAGTGTGACTGTAAACTCGACCAGTCGTGGGTTCGATTCCTACTCTGCTGTGTGCGGTATACTGTGTAATGTGTGTGATTTAATTTAATTTTTAATTTTATACAAAATGAGTGCATACCGACCGGGATTTTTTGATCAGTAAATGCCATCTCTTCTTGTCAAGTCTAATTTAAGAATAACTTTCAAATAACCTTGCTGGTGACGATCATGAGTATAAATCAACGACTTGTTTAAAGAAAAATTGTATAATAGTTTTCTTTAGCTTTACGATGTAGTGTAAGGACACTCCGTCCTCCGTAATATTGGTTTATGCTAATTTAAGTTGATATAATAAGTAAAGTAATGATACATAAATTAAGACGAGAAGAGGGGCTCCGTAACCGGCCGAGGATTGCGTGTTGCGTCACTACCATGACAGTGCGCTAAGTCGCGTTGAGCTACCGATATCGTAAAAGCTTTTATTCCAAACACACGTACATACGTACAAAAAAAAAAAAAAAATCAGCTTCACGCTGTTTCCCGCACACAGCAGGGTAGGCAGAGGAAACCTAGTGTTAAGACACTCCATTCCCCACTTTCTGCCGAATTCTGGAGGCATTGCGTGTTGAGTGGCAGAACTCAACGCCGCCCTTAGCCTCGACACCAGAGCGAAGAAATGGAAATATAAATTTAAGTAAATATTTCTACTCCTCGAGTGGGGATCGAACCCACAACCAGTCGGTTTTACAGTCACACTTCGTGCCACTGCGCCACGACCGGCCTCATACGTACAGACATACAAATACGCGGAGAGAAACTTTAATGTAATTTGATTCATCTCTCGTCTCTCTCTCTCTCTCTCTCACTTGGTGGAGAGACCAACAGAACCAGAATATATAGCTATATGATGATGTCACCAATATTGAAGTATGAAAGTTGCTGCTGTTGCAGCTGTTGCAGCTGTTGGTCTTCAAGTTCAAGTTCCATTTTTTTGGGTTTAACATTGTAGCTCATATATTGTAGTGCAGGCAGAGGGAATCTAGTAATAAGGCACCCCCTTCCCCATTTTTCACAAACAATTCGAAATATTATAAGGAGTGATTGACAAAATTCAATATCGCGCTCTATTACTGGATAAAATTAAAATAATGAATTCCCCCGATTGGGAATCGAACCTGGAACACATGGTGTTTGCAGTCAGATGATGTGCCGTTGCGCCACGACGGCCTTATTATATATTTTTCCATGTATTTTTTTATATTAAACTATTTTTTATATAAATCTTAAGCTAAGATCCTGCGCTTTGATATGAGATAGAATGACTGATCCTTCAGACGTCCCTACCGGCTGTACTCTCTAATTTCAATACAAGAGCGTCACACCCCGAGGCTCTTGCACCACTGCTCGTTCGACGCATTCATCATACAACACCACCTCATTCTTGTGAGCCCCCCGAGCGGTCGGAGCTTTAAGCAGGTGCGACTGACGCTCGTCAGCGCTCGCGACGATTGTCATGCTAATGTACGGATCTTAAGTCCCCGCGTTTTGATTAAAAACTTAGTTATTCACAGAAAAGTGAAATGGAACATATTATATTACGTAGGAGTTGTGTACAATATGATAAATACTGCCATCTATAGCCATCGCGAGCCAGGTGTTGCCACCGAACTAGTTTTTTTTCCAACCAGATCAATAAAATATATTTAGAAATTAAATTTTTCTTTAGACGAGATTAAACTTCATCAGTAGAATGTCCCACGTGAAATTAGTATTTACAGTATAGAAAATACTATTAAAACATTAATAAAAGTGTCTTATAATAATTAATAAAATTAACTTCCCTCCCTCTACATTTCAATAAAGTAGAGTTTGCAGAAACCCTATAATTACAAGTGAAGGTGATCAATCTCAAAGTAGCGCACGCATTGGCTCGATTATTACCTCATACCGGTATCGTGTAATTATCCACAAAGGACTTTAATTATAGCGGAGTTCAACACCGCGAGGGTCGCAGCGGGGAGCGTCGCGCCGCGAGACCTTTGATTAGGCCGCCATTGTCGCTTTGCGAGACATGATTTCTTCATTAAGCCGTTTACAAGATTAATAGTATGACGTATTCTAATTAAACGCTTTGTTTTTCCTCTTCAATTGGAGACATGTTCGCATTGAGTAGAGACATGAGCTTAAGTGAAAAAATTACTTATTTTATTATGGGAAACAATACAAATTTATTTTAAAATATGTAAATTTTGTTTATTTCAATCTTTTACTAGGAAACTATTAGTTTTATGACCTTCACTGTGGTGTAGAGCTGAGCGCCGCGCGGACCACCCTCGAGACCGACCTGATCCGCGTTATCTGTGATCCTTCACTCAAGACATCAATTCTAATTCCACAAGTGTAATATTACCTAATTTTAATTCCACAAGTGGCAACTCTTATAGATTAAATTTAAAGATATACTGTGTAGCTGTACTTATAAACTTAATAACATATTACAAAATTTTAAAAATAGTTTTGCTGATTTTTATTTGAATGGACGAGAGCCGCGGCGCAAATTGGATATAATAATTTAAGATGCTTTTGAATTTGGAATCAAGTTCATACTTTAATAAAATGCGAAACTTATAACATTTTTTGTTCATAAAGTTTGAGTTAAATTTAATTTAATACAATTTAATTGTTATATATTCTCTGAATACTGAACTCATTACTGAATTTTCGACATATAATATATAAGAGTGCGCCATTTCCAAACAGAAAAAAAATGTACATATTTCCAACATAGTTACTAAAAGGTAAACATATCATATTTATTATAAAACAAAAGTAACGAGAAGTTTCCTATCAGAGACGAGACTCTCGTTAGTCGTATCGACATGTATCTGGTATTGTAGAGTATTTATCATAGCAATGTTATATCTTCTATATAATTAAAGTACTAGACGAGTCCTTATCCGAGTCATCACCTGCTCTGATGCTTAAAGGTACGGAGATACCCATTACGCTTTCGTTAATCATAAAGATATATGGCTTTATAAGCGGGAGTGGTAACTCCTACCTCCTTCCTACGTTTTACAATTTAATTATAAGGAAAGGTTTTTGTAAATAAAAGCAGTAGATATGAAGGTATAACTGGTAATCAAATCCAGAATGAAGAGATACACAGAACGGCATGAACTACCGAAGATGTGAGAATGAGGAAGAACGTGCTTACCTGATTTGGGCCCATCGAACGAGTGAGTAATGAAAAATGGCAAAAAAGATTTATGATGGAAAATTGAGTGGTAAGAGAGGTAGGGGAAGACCTGGGTTGACCTTCGAAAACAAAATATCAAAGACACTGTAGGAAGATCACGTAAAAAGCATGAGGACCCCCGAAAGGCATGTATGAAGAGGTTGATGACACTGGACGAGGTGAAAGAGGTATGTAGAGACCGTAGCGTTTAGCGCTTCGTTCTCTCTGACTGCCCCGCTAGTGATAAAGCGTGAAGCTAAGTTAAGTTAAATTTAAGATATAAACTAAAGTAAATATATAAACTATACTAAACTAGCAGTAGTAGTATATTTGATACTGTATTTTTGAAGGTCAGCAGAGGTATCCCCCTCTCTTACCACTAATTTTTCATAAATCTTTTTTGCCATTCTTTCATCACTTATTCGTTCAACGTGCCCAAACCAGCTGAGCACGTTCTTCTTCATTCTCACCGTGACATCCTCGCAAGTACTTGCAATTCTGTGTATCTCTTTATTGCGGATTCGATCAGCTAAGCTGACTCTGCATATCCTACGAAGAGATCGCATCTCCACAGCATTTATCTTTCTTTCATTCTTCTTCTGTAATACTTCTTCTGTAATACCCACGGCGGCGGCGTCGGCGGCATCGGTACCATCACTTCATTGTGTACGGCAAAACGCACAGCTGTGTTGACGTTTCGCCGTCTCATCTCATCGCATCTAAGGCTCTGTTAACCTTGTTACCGGCAGCAATACGCCTTTCCACATCCATCTCGTATCTTCCATCTCTACTGAACATACTTCCCAGGTATGTAAGTTTAAGATATAAAGATTTGTAATTATTCACACACTAATCATATATATCAAGCATAGTATTTTGTTAATTTTTTTTATTGTTTATTAGCTTTCTGCTGTATTCCACATGTAGCAAGTTTGAAATCAAAGTCGAATATAATAATAAAACAGTTTCTCAATTTTTCGCCCGATTTTAGAGACAGTGGGTGTTTGAGTAGCGGGACTCAATGTCGTGATTTTTTGTGATGCTAGAGCGAGAAAAAAAAACGCAATCCCCCGGGTCAGAATCGAATACGATCATAATTTTTAAAAATGCTAACAAACATTACCTAATCTAATAAATTAAAAAAAGTATGATCTATGACTATCAAACGAAAACATCAAAAACATACAATTTAAATAGCAATATTTTTTCGATTTTAATGACAATCGATGTGTAAGTCGATAAGACCGCGATCGTGGCGGTAAGGGGGAGAGTGGGGTGAGATGACAGAGCTCGCGTCGGAAGCAGCAATGATGACGCTAAATCAGACTCGTCCGGCAATAAGTCAGCGATTAGGGTAATGCGACGACGCGACTCTACCTCACCACCTATAGACTCTACCCCACTGCGAGCGGGGCGGAGAGACTGTTAGACAGCTATCAACTAGAGTACTATTCATTTAAGCAATTTTACTTATGTGTATTAATAAATGACAACTTAACTTGACTTTCTTTAACTTAGCCTCACGCTTTATCCCTAGCAGGGTAGTCAGACAGACAGAGGACGTAGCGCCAAACGCTATGGCAATAAAAGACACTTGGTACTATTTGATCAAAATATATTACATAGAATATTATCAGTGATAATGTATAAATATGTTGTTAACAATAACATTACCAAAAATACCATATAACATTGGCGTGTGGGTTCCCGGGCTCCCGCTCGCAGTGGGGCGGGCGGCGACAGAAGGCGGCGGTGGGAAGCGGCCGTCACCTTAATAATAATTATGGTGTATTGGGGAAGTCGTTCCATGTCATAAGTAATATTCATAAATTAACCGACCGAAAATAAATTTCTATTGTTTTATCGTTCTTCCTTTTAAGGGACGTAGATAGTTAATTTAAGTCTGGGGACACTTACTGGAATACTAGCGCCACGATATGAACGACGTATTATTATACGATACGCGATGAATTCATTTATTTTTATAAGCTCGTGAGACCATTTTATACAGGGTGTTTTTGTCAGCACTACTTAAAATGAAACTACAATTTTAACTGCACTATAGAAACCTAATAGTTTTTTTATTCAAAAAATTTTCATTTTTAAATGTTTTTTTTTTCAAACAAAATTAATAATAAAATTATCGTTGTAAAGTAAAATGCCATTTGTCAAGAACGACCCACGCAGAGACAAACCTATCAAAGGGTAACCGCAGCATACGCCTCATTCCGAAATCGAGTCGTAGATGTTGGCGGCAAAGTTAAAAATTATTTAACTTTTACTAGTATTTTTGTATTAGTATGTGTTTACGTTATTGGCATCTATGCGTAACCGCGTCACACAAAACATAGATATGGATAAATATCGTGAAATGAAAAAAAATATTCTACAACTAAACTGTTGAGGTATATGCTGTAATGCTGTTCCCATAAAAGGAGCGCTAACGCTTCCACCTTGTATAAATTATAATAAGAGCAAAAAATGTGATAACGATAATTGCAAATATCCTGTAAGAATTTTAAGTCGTGAATAATACAGACAGTTCCGTGCAGCAGGCGCGCCAGCACGTGGCCGCTGCGCCTTCTGATGCAGTACAATAATACAATACTTATTTCGGTCCCCAATATCTTGAAACAGGAAATTTATTGTCACGCGTTTAGTTTCATATTATTACGACAACATCCACCAGAAGACACCACCAATTGTTGTTATCTATTTAGCAAATAATGCATTGCTGACACGAAATTATTGAAATTCTATTATATTGTGTCGCGACACGCAAACAGGTGTCTATTACAACGCGCCCGTAGAGAGTCGTTGTCACTGGACGGTGCGGTCGGTCGGTCGTCGGTCTGTACATCGTCGGTCGGTAATCGCAATCGGGCACAATAAATAATTTCGTTGCATACGATTTATGTGACGTACATTGCGGTGCTAGATAAATGTGGACGCGGAGTGGTGACCGCCCGCGCCGCCCGCGCCCAGCACGGCCCGCGACCCGCCACGAGCCCGCGCCCGGAACCGGCTCTATCAATGCTTACTGCTTTATTGTTTGTTTTAATATAACTAAATACCCTAGTTAATATAGTTTGGCAGCATGTTGTTGAGGATTTATAACGCCTAAGTTGTAGTTGTTTGTTAAACTATATCTCTTACTCTCGTTTAGCGTCTCGTCAACGTCTTGTAATCCACTACTTTTGCATTCCACGCTCCCCAGACCGCATAAAAATGAGCGTGTACAAGCGTACAGACGTATAAGCGTACAAGCGTGCAGTGTACAGGCGTACAAGCGTACACGTCGCTTTCTGCGTCACTGAGATTGATCAGTACCGGGACCAATTATGGAATATTTCTAAGTAATAATCAAAAGAATATATTAATTGAATGACGCGATGCTTTTACAGCAAACTGCGCTCAAATTAAGCACACCGTGCCATGATCATGTAGAATTTACAAACACTCAGCGAGGCGTCGTGCCCCAGCGCTGCCGACGCGGGGCAGACGAAGGAGACGGAGCCGCGGGGCGCGCGCAGTCGTCGAGTTTTATTAAGACGATAACTGCGGTAGATCTTCACATGAATAAATAAATGCAGGCGATCGATTCTCTGGCGAAGATAAATAGGTACATGGAGTTATAAATCCGTGCGTAGAGCAATTGCAGGCTAATTCATCCAGTATCCAGTCCCGCGTTGCAGGGAGACGGACAAAAACCGGCTAATCACGGCGAACACTGACGGATGATGGCGCGCTCTTGAGTGATGAGAGCGCTCGCGGGGGTGTCGGGGTGTCTCGTCCTTAGTGTCAACAGTTGACATTGATAATATATAAGAAAAAGTTTTGTAACGCCATTGTGTTTAAATTTAAAAGCCCATTCAGTTTGTTGTAAAATTCAGACTCCTTAAAAATTGTACTAACTCAGGTCAGGAATACACATAGCTATTTACAACATCTCAAGAGTATATTTCCCGGAGCGCGCGTCGAGGGGGAGCGGTCCCGAGAGACGTGTAGAGATACAGAGTTCTACCCCGACCGACCGAGAGGTGAGGGACGTCGACGCGTAATCGACTAAATAAATAATGTATCTGTATCTCGACACGTCGTGGTCGCGTCGATGTGTTCGCGAACTGATTTATTATTCCCATTTTCCATATTAATGCTGTTTCGCAAGAAGATGTTCCACCGCCAGCTGACAGCCCGCTGGCGTGAGGCGCGAGTTCGTATCTGCCATTTATAAGTATCGACGTATATAATTTGCGGTGCTCGAGAGGTCTCTGATCGAGAAACTCGTTCGGGCCACTAATTGTTCATTTAAATTAATAATACTACAATGGAGATGAAACTATCTTAATTTTTTTTTTAATATAAATTTACTTTTTTTGAGAATGTTCTTCATATAAAGGTTAGATCCTTTTTATGGATTTAATTTGACATGGAGCGTGAGTATACAGAGTAAATAGAGTTGTAGTTTGTATAGTTTACTAACAAGTTAGTGTTATCTTAATGACATTATCATTGCCCAAAAATAATAATTAGGGAAAAAAGGGTAACTTTTTGGAATTTTTCATTGCTAAGTAGCATGAAATAAAAGAAATATAGTCCTTTTCACACGCTAAACAAATGTTCGACATTTATCAAAATGTAGCTTAACTTTGATAATGTCGTATATTTGCATTGAAATCACTTTATTCAAGTAAAAAAAATAATATTTTTCGCCTTAAACTTAAGTATTAGTCACTGAGTCAAAAAGGCGCGGGGAATTTCCTACAAAAAATATTATAATGTCGTGTCAAAGAAAACCAAGACACAGATATGAATCACTTTTATTGCCAATAACCAATAGTTTGTACCAATAACAATATAGGTATAATGTTATATGTAAGACCGTTGAGGTCATGGTGGTCATCGCCGCTCACGACTCTGTTCAAAACCAGAGGAGCTACAGGTGCATTGCCGGCTTTTAAGATAGAGATAGACGTGCTTTTTGAAGGTACCCAGTTCGTATCGACCTGGAAATACTGCCGCAGGTAGGGCATTATACAGTCGCGTGTCGCGTAGAAGGAAGTTCCCATAAATCGCACAGTAGTGGAGTGCCATGTGTCCAGATGATGTGGATGTTAATACTTCTTCAGAGCACTCACTCCCCAGGATAGATGCGGTAGAGAACGCACAGCGAGGAGACGTCTCTATGCAAAACCAAAGTGTCAAGCCTTTCACCGATATGTTATATGCGATCAAATGTTTCAAGCTGATACTGCAGTGCACCAGGCTAGAGATGAGAACAGCCTTATAAGGCTGAACCTGGGTCCTATACAAGGCCAATCGGTGTTGCCTCGTGAAGTACCGTCTCGCGCTACTGATGGCCCCCAGTTTCTTTAAGACCAACTTGGTCTTGCTTTCTAGATGATCGCGATATTGGCAGTTATTCAAGCATTAACACTAGATTTCTTTCACCAAACCTAGCATATGCAAGATACAAGTTGAATCTATATAAAAATATAGTAGTACTATGAAAATATTTATTTTCACAGGAAAGGCACTCTCACGTCGTCTGTCGCAAGTCGTAGAGATGCGAGGCTCGTTGCCATGGTAACGCTAAGCGGTCACTCTGTCCCATTCGCGCCGCATCTTCTCTGAAGCCCTTATCGAATGACGCGGGACGTCGCGGGTGGTCTCCATACAATATTTAGAAACGCTTACATTGATTACATGAATGTGATTTTGTAATAAAAGATAACATATGACGATTCATTCTCAATTTTTTTATTTTCTCGTTCGTAAAAAACCGACGGACGCCGTCCCTAATCTTGGGATCGTATTGAACAAAATTCTTTAGATAATCAAGGCATTATATTTACCTCCAATGTAAAATAGTAACAATTTAAAACTTGGAAACATAATATTATAAGTAGTAAAAACATAATTTCTTAATTTACTCGGAAGCCGCAGGGAGAGCCGGCGGCGGTCACGTGACCGCTGCGTTACCACCACACCGCGGCACACCACGTACAGGTACTGTCATATTAGTACGTTTGTTTATTTTACTTGTTTTCTGATATCTTATCATAATATATGAGATAATTTGATCGCCATTTAAGTAACTTAATTTTTTTATTCTCCTTTAAATATATATTTAGAAACTTACACACAACTGTTGCATATGAATGACGCTAAAATGTTTTTTTACTATTAAAACCATATTTGGTAAAAAATTGAAAGGGAACTTCGACACAATGAGTTCAATGATATCTAAAAGCCTGAAGATATAATATAAACATTTATTAAAACATAAACAACTTTGTGAATCTATATATTATAATATTAAATGAGTAATTGAGATATTAAGATTTATTTAAGTATATTATGTACCGTTGTTGACGACGCGTACACGACACTTCCCGTGCAAATAGAAACTGGCCGCTTGTTTATCATACGAGCCTGTCGCGGTGTCGCGGTGTCGCAGTGTCGTGGTGTCGTGGTGTCGCAGTGTCGTGGTGTCCCATTCGACCGCTAAATTTACAGAACACAATATTTACTTAATGGAGCAATTGAGAAGTACCCGACACCGTGAATGTACACAGTGTGGTTGTGGGTTTGGTGTAGATTGAAGGGAATGTTTGTACAGAAAATATTTTTGGCGTATTTAATGTTGAACAATAAAAAAGTATTTACACAAGTGTATACGATGTTAAATATATTTTAAGATTGTTTACGAAATAGCCACCTTGTACTCCATATTTCCACTTTTATGTGCATACATACATAAGTCCTATTGGTACCTTAACGTAGTCGTGTAACACTTGGAAGGGAAATGTAAATTTGAAAAAGGGCAACCCTCGCGTAATCTGGAACAGATGAGGAAGGGTGTTTGAGATGCCATCGACGAGATGATATCGCGCGTGGCAGCTGCGGCTCGTGACTCGTGACTCGTGACTCGTAGGGCGCGGATACTGAGTCATGAGTAGTGAGCAGACAGTGGTAGGAGCTTCACATACAAACTGTTAGGAGAGTTTGGTGAGAAGTTAACCAAATTTTAGTTTAAATAAATTATTCTAGTTTGTATTGATTTTAGTTAAAATTAAATATTTGTAAGTTAAAATGTAATTCGGAAGAATATTGACGTTTTTTTATATGAAGTTTTACCAAATTCCTGCATCCCGCACCTGAAAGGCAATATTCATATTTACATTTATATTACATAATATTTGTAATGTGATAGACAATGCGCGGCGCAGACTTTCACAGCGCAAAATGTTTCGAAAAAAAAACGGGGAAAAAGTCTACTACTCTACTGCTAAATTTACTCTAGTAAATTTAGCATTTTTATTCTGTTTCAGTGTAGAGAAATCCAGTAAAACTATAGGTACGTGTTAAAGTGTGTACTACAGCTTATTGACATCTCGGCGCAGATCGCAGATGCGGAGGGTGTCGAGGTGGTGTCGAGGTGGTGCCGTGGTGGTCCCGTGGTAGTGCCGCGGAGGGTGTCGTGGTGGTGCCGTGGCGGAATTCGCGGGATGCATACAAATGCAACTAAATGATACTCGACGCGCTCGATAGACTAAATAAAGGGAATCTTTCATTTGCATTTTTATTTGGAAATCAGTTTTAATTTAAGATTCAGTATTTGATACCTCTGCATTAACAATCACGTCGGTCTCTTCAGAGCGACTCATGACATGTTGGGGAGCGCGCACAGGATCTGATGTTTTGTGACGTAACGTTTTAAATAATACGAAATTGTGAGTTAAACACACTTAGCATTTAATGAAACTAATCTATATATCTATCTATACTTGTACGTCCTGTTTTACTTATATCTTTGCCTTAAAGTATTTTTGACGTTAAATATTCGGTAACTGAAAGTATAATTCTTTCATTAGAACTATTTCTCCATATATGACTTCAAAAAAGAATCAGAATGCACATTGAATACAAAAAATGTGATTATTGCTGAGAAAACAAGACACGTCCACTCAAAGCCTTGCAGCATCACATCTGCTTTGATCTTATAACATGTTGGGAGCAATAAGAGGGCGAGTGGAGGCCGCGAAGGACGGAGGGCGGAGGGCGCCTGTAGAATACAAGCCGCCTCATTAGCCGCCAAACATTCATTGCAGTCCTAAATGCGACATTTGCCATTCTCTTCGTTCCTCCACTGCGGCGCGGCGACGCGTCGCGTCCGTACTACAGCCTTGCACCCTTGGGTTTATGCTAATCTCTTTAAATGAGTTTTGTATCGTGACTTCTTATGCATTTGATGTGACTAAACAAAATCAGTATTGAGAAATGACTCGTGGCGCGGTGGTTGATCGTAAACGCAAAGGATTCGATTCCCGGTTGGTGGAATGAATTATTTTTAATTTCTTGCTATTCGACCCTTATTGTAACGAAAATTTGGCGGAAAACGGAGAACAGAGTGTCTTAATTCTAGGTTTCCTCAATCTATTATGGAACTTTACGCTATATAAAAATCGTAAATTATCATTTTTCTTGCATATATTAGTATTATAGAAAATTCTTCATTCTTCAACAGTTTTACATAATTTATTGAGGATAATACATTATAGAAGTTAACTCTTTACTAATATACGCAACTCTACAGCATCTCTCACATACATGTGGTAACATTGTCCTCGCGGTGGTCACGGCTCGTCGATGGCGATGGAGGAGGAAGGGGGAGGGGTACTTCCGCACAATTACACACGCGCCGGAATAAGGAGGTACGCTCGTCTTAGGTACGGTAGTTCAATGGACACTGCACTGTGTAGAGTGACTTGGTTGAAATATGTGACATTGGTGAAGAATAATGCTATAATTCAACTGATTAAGTTCTGGGTGCATACGTTGGCTGTTTTCTAAGTAACCCAAGACAAATTGAGAAAGCAATACATGATCAATAATCCTTCCTTGTATCGTTTCAGAGATTTCATTCCCGAGCGGTCGCGGGCTGGCCGGTGAATGCCGCGTATGTCGCCGCGTCTTTATGGCAGTGGAAATAAAACCTCCATTTACATTACCCTCCACACGTATAGTTTATATAAGGATTTTCTAAATCTTCAACAATACCAATATTTTTACTTGGTATTTCCGTATTAGTATATATATAAAATCAATAACGACATAAATGTCTTTTTCACGGTCATGGCAGCCTCGTCGTTGTATTGACGGCCTCTTCCGTGCCAAACTAAGTGTTGTATCACCGACTACGACCGAGTGATAGCTGCTATTGGCTGTTAACGTACTTACTTACTACTAAGAAAAACCCGTGTCTTCCTTCAGATCTCAAAGATCTTTATGGAAATATGAAACATACAAATATAATTCATACACCACTAATTTACTTTATTTGTATTTCTATGTCTGCTTCTACGAAATCCTTAAACGAAAAATACTACGAAGGGAAGATTTTCCTAAATATACGTGTGAATCCCGAGAGCACCGCGCCGTCGGGAGTCAAAGTCTGTCAATGGCAGTCCCAGGTAGGGCCCGGAATGCCGAGAGCACCGCAAGGTGCGTTCGCTGTCTGCATACATTTGCATTCGCGGATGATACGCCGGGGAGGATTCCAACTTAATTTAGGAGATTTACTGCAAACTTCGCCACCGTTAGGACTCTTTGTTCCGAAACATAAAGGGAGGAGAATATACCGGTTGCGAGGACCATTATTGTAGACGGTTGAGGGAAGCGAGGCGTCCCGAGTAAATACCGAGTTAAACAACTAATCCGTACTGTTGGCAATGAAACAGTGAATTATCCGTTGGTGTTTATGAGCTTAAGGTGCTCGAGGTCGCCTCGAGGTCGCCTCGAGTTAACTAATGATAGTACACTTTGCATTACGAAGTCTATTTAACCGCTAATACCTACTACATACTAATTGTACATTTCATTTTTATACAAGTTAAAATTGTAAATGCATATGCTCCAATTGTGGTGGAAGAAGCAAAACACAAGCACAAGTGGTGTATAAACGACATGACTCGCAAGGGTTGTAGGGCGTCGCGGCGGTGAGGGCGGGCGGCCGCGGGGGGCGGGGGGCGCGGTTCCGGTCCGGTCGTGGTGAAGAGAAGCTGAAGGGAGTGTTTTAGTACTTAGCTCTTACTGCCTATCCTGCTATATCCTGCTATATGCTATATGTGGCATACAGTGCAAAACCACAAAAATTAAGTATTACGATATGTACTTCCTCGTCATTGTTACTTATATACTAGGACCCGCTAAATGCTGTGCACGGCAGGTGGACCTGAGCGAAGTTATAGTGTGCAAAGTTTTGAAGTTTTCTGTTTTGTCCGCATACGCTGGCTTATCTGTGCGCGTGAAAGCACAGAGTTGTTAGAGCGAAATTATGTGACATACTACCCCGTTACAATGTGAACGGACTCTTGCTGTAGGTTGTAAAGTCCCTTTACAGAGATCACTCAGCCTGCGACCACTCGGTCAGGTGTTAAACAAGGTTGCGCCATGTCAGCTTGGTTGTTCAAGGAGTGAAGCAAAGTGATACGAGAGTGAAAGTGACTTGAATGAGAATTGCCTACTGTATGCAGATAATGCAGTGCTCATTCCATTATCAGAATGTGAGTTGCAGGCATAAGTCACCACTCTGAAAGAAGGGTGTGAAAATAATGGTTTAAGCCTGAATGCAAATAAGACAAAGGTTCTGGCTTTTAAAAGAGATGAAGAAAGGATGAGGTACAAAATGCAGTGTCGGTACCGGAACTGTTAAACGGCAGCAAAACTAGGGTATTACAGAAGAATGAAGAACGAAATGAAAGAGGTACGTAGAGACCGTAGCGTTTAGCGCTCCGTTTTCTCTGACTACCACGCTAGAGATCAAACGGGAAGTTAAATTAAGTTAAGAAGTATAAAAGACAAACATTTTTTGTTATTGAGTTATATATTTTTTAATTCATTTCCTGCCAAAAAATATCAAAATAGTTTTAGAAAGTATATAACATGTTAAACTTCCTTTACACAAGTACCTACCTGTGTGTAAGCAGTTCCAAGTAGTCATCAATACGCGGAAGCTCGGTCGGTTAGTTTTCAATGACGTATCGAAGCTATTGACGTTCTATTTCAGCGGCCGCGGATGTGTCGCCTCGCCGCCGCGTTGTATGTAACGACAGTTATATGAACACAGTCCTCTATCAGTCCCCTGTCAGTCCTCCCGCCGTCGTCAGCCGTCAGTTCCTCGCCACACCGTTCGTCGTCACTCTTACACGTCTTACAACCAGATTCTTCTTTGAAATATGCTCATTAATGTGATATAGATTATTCTAGATTATATTTAGTGAGCCTAACGTTGATATTTATATCTTAGTCATATAAAAATTAGTACAATTTACTAAGTTTAGAATATTATTTTACTGTTATAATTCATTGGAATTAATAGATTGAACGAAAAGCAAAATATAAAAAGATTATTTGATAATTACTCATGTTCGATCTCTTTTACAGGACTTTGTAAACAACGAAGCCAACAGCTAAACGTTAACAAGTAGACCAATAACAATAAACGAATTTTGATATTCTAAAGTTCCGTTTGTGCATTCATCTGACGGCGTTTAACCACGGCCGCCTTCCGGTCCATTGTGCAGACTCGCACCTCTAATGAGCAAAAATGGGCCAAGTTTCTTTTAAATGTTATTGAAATCATTTTACTACTTTTATCTTGTGCACATAGCATGGTTTCCATTAAGACATTCTGTTTCCTATTGTCCGCCAAATCCTGGAGGCATTGTATGTTAAGTGGCGGAACTCAACGCCGCGCTCTATGCTTCGTTGGCCAGAAAAATAAAATTTAAATATTTAATATTTCATTTCCTCGAGTCGAAACTCAACCCACAATCAATCGCGTTTGTCGTACGCTTGTATCTCTGCGCCACGACTGGAATTGGATTTATGAAAAATATACTTAACATTTAAATTAAATCTAGTATATAGCTACATAATATGTTATTTACGTATCGTTACGATAATATAATATCATATGAAGTGTCTAAAAGCAATTTGTTTAAAGGAAAGCATATTCGAATAATATTCCTGTCGAATATATTTAAGGTGGTTCATTACACGTAAGTAAAGAACAAAGCAGTCTACAGCAGGGTAGGTGCCCGCCGGTAGTATACGCTCTACACACGTAGGAGTATGGGAGGAGAGTGTAGAGGCAGAGGCGTCTCTGCCTCCCTGCGGTAAATGAAACGCGCTCCATTTCACTGAGGACCCAATTTTATTTATGCCCCGATGCGATGTCTGATTACTGAATTAAATTGTTTGAAATTCATGCAAACAAACAAACAAACATATATGTGATTCGTATATAGTTGCTCTTAGATCGCATAATTCTCCATCGCTATTCTTTGCTAGAAAATAAAAAAAGAGGTTATCAGGTTGACGTGTATGTATGTGATGTTGTTGGAGTTGGTACTCGTACGATTGAATATGATGATTCATTTTAGTGCCAGGCCGGTCGTGGCGCAGTGGCACAAAGTGTGACTGTAAAACCGACTAGTTCTGGGTTCGATTCTTACTCGAAGAGATGATATATTTACTTAAATTTATATTTCCATTTCTTCGCTCTGGTGCCGAGGCTAAGCGCGGCGTTGAGTTCTGACACCCAACTCGCAACGCTTCCAGAACTCGGCAGAGAGTGGGGAACTGTGTCTTAACACTAGAATTCCTCTGCCTACCATACTATGTGCGCTGATTTATTTTATTTATTTAGTTTTAGTGTAACAAATCTGCTAAATGACGTAGTTTAGTGTAAGCTTATCCACAAACTTCCCGAGAACTAAATTATCAAGCTTACATTTTTTGTATTTAATGTGGAATATTCCAATTTAGCAAAATAGTATAAGTTTCGTCAAAATTATTTTAGTAGATATTTTTTTATATACTTTTTTACCTATTCATTATACTTGTTCAGCTAACTTTCAATCACTTTTCAAATAATTTATGATTGTTAACTTTATTTATAAAATGTACATTTTGATATTCGGCTACAGAATTCAAAAAATAATAAAATAAAATATTTCACAAATCAAGTCTCCTGTGAGTAAAAAGCCAAAGCGGCTGTGAGTGGCTCCGAGTGCGGCGGCGCGGCGGCGCGGGCCTCTTGCAAAGTTTGAGAATAAGCTCATTGTCAATTAGCGAGGACGAGGACCAACGAGGCATGGTTCAGGGTTCCTTATATCTTCACCGCGAGCGCCGAAATTCTTACATATTAAATAGTTTCGTACGTCGCTTATAAGCGTAGGATAAGAAGTAAGGCTCAAAATGAACTTTTCTTGCAGCTTCACGATTCGCATAGTGGGGATACACCCCACTATGCGAATTGTCAAAGTATTGCGCGCTTTGCCTTGTTACCAAAGCGAAGAAAAGAAAATATTTATAAATAAGAATTCATTTCCACGAGTGGGGATCGAATCCACAAAAAACGCGTTTTTGCAGTCCCAACAGACATGCTTATGCCACTACGCCACGACGGCTTACCTAAAATATACTTATAATACAAAAACCATAATTTACTAAGCGACGAGTTTAAGTCTTTTTCGAAAAGTGCGCGAACTCGTACCTGAGGTTATTGCTTTTCATTGAAGTTCTTATTGTTGGGATGTTCTTGTTTCATTTAACGGCCGCGGGGAGTTCTCTTCTTGGGAACAATCGTTAAATCTCATAACGGTTTTTATTGCGAATCGCCTTTTACAAGGAGATATTTAAACTTTTTTCTGCGTTATCTGTACAAGAAACTTTCTTTAATTTGTTAGTAGGTACAATATTTTTCTTTTATATTTATATACAAAGTTAACGTGATTTCCATGACAAAAACTTGATATATCCTGCGCCCTGGCGGCATATGTAAATAGCCCATATAGAATACGTTAAAAAGTCATAACCGTCAACAAAATAAGGATAAAGATGACCGCTATAAAGCGGAATTTACTGAAAAATAACAGCAACAGTTGTTTTATTTGTACCACTGGCGGGGTCGTGGTGGCGTGTGGGTCTCTCGTAAACCCACCCTTCATTTTGTTGATTGTTGTGGCCGTTCTGTTTTCATTTCCTACTTCCCGCTTCGCACGATGGGACTTTATTTCGGAGCTTTTAAATCTTCTATACAGAGATTGCAATTCTCAGAGGGCTCACGTCTAAGTCTGTCATTTCTATGCCACAGTGTCGACTCGAGAGAGGATAATTAAAAAAAAATAACTTTTTTTCGCTTTATAAAATTAGATATAATTTAATATGCAAGATGTATGACATCTTTAGTTTCACTTTGTCCAGCTTATGTAATATTATATTTTGAGTGGCTCAGTTAAATATATTTTATCCCCGAATGACAATAGAACTCACAACCGTCTCGTTTACAGTCGGTGGCGCCACTGCCGACCGCAACTAGACGTTATTTAATGATCAAATAATAACTTGGTTTGTACGTATTGTTCTAGAATACATAAAGCCCAGTGGAAGTTGATCGTTGCTCTGTTTTTTGACACAATGTTATTAGAAGACCCCGTCGGCGGTAGTGGGGCGTAGCGGGGCGGAGGCGGGGCGGAGGCGGGGGCGGAGGCGGAGGCGGGCGCTACTCGCGGCCGCGTGTTATTCTATGTAAATCAGAGCGCCCTACAACTCCACAATTTGCAAAACAGATTGTTTTCAGCGAAAATTCAATTGAAATATATCGGTGAAATTGAAAGAGACCGAGAGGACTCACTTCATTTACAACAGGATCACTGATCACGTGGTTATTGTGACGTCAATCTCAGTTTACTTACCGAATTGATGTCAATACGCATAGGAATTGTATTTATATTTTTCATATATTCTTAGTATACGTATAGTATGGGCATACATACTTGCATGAGAAACTATGGCAAAAAATATTAATGTCAAAACACGGCGTTCTAAGCTAAGAGACCACGTGTACAGAGTGTCCTAACGTTACATTGTCTGTCATTTCTTCTATATGAT
Organism: Heliconius charithonia; assembly: GCA_030704555.1. Taxonomy (NCBI): domain Eukaryota; kingdom Metazoa; phylum Arthropoda; class Insecta; order Lepidoptera; family Nymphalidae; genus Heliconius; species Heliconius charithonia. Next base: position 13,533,125 of record CM060811.1, on the reverse strand, counting down.
ATCTTTATTTCAGTATTTAAGAGAATCGATATTTAATTTGTATAATAGAATGCTTAAATTCTGCCTATAGTGGTGATGTGTTGCGGTTATCTTCTATAAAAAACATTATCTCGCATCGTTTAACATCAACATACATCTCGCGTGTGCGACCCTCCTTTTGAAAGGGTAGTCGAGTGTAGCTAAAAATTGCGTCCGCAGGGGTAGCGGGGGGCGACGGGGGAGAGGGGAGTAAATCTTAATACCAGCCTGCCGGTGGCTGAGGGCAGGTTTCGAAGGCGATTATGTGCAATTTCGTCAAGTCCCGCGCGGTACGTGACATTTATCACGAGCGCACCCTCCCGACGCGGCGGTAATGACGGCGGCTTGTTATTTGCATTTATATGACCGGTAGGAATCTTATATCTTATATCTCTAAAGCGTTCCTACATAACCTACGTACTAGCTGTTACCGCCGGCTTCGTCCGCGTTGCCAATTGGAAGCAACGAAGAGAGAGTGTCCCGGAGAGAGTTACTGTAGGCCCGCGAGTACCTACTCTATATCGACGCTATAATCCTATTATACGTAATTGCAAATCTATACATGGAATAATAAACTTACTTTAGTTCAGTTTAAGTATTTTTAAGGTTAACTGTATGTACGAGATCTATACGTTAGATCCGTAACTAATAATTTAATCAAAACTTGAATCTTGTATCTGTGAACAAATAATGAAGGTAACAAATAGAGCTTCTTTACCGAAGTAGCTAATCTTGTAAATATCAAGTTCGGGGGAAACAGCCGCGTGAACTTGTAAGTGGGAGTTATCAACGTGGCGGCAGAGACGTCGGGAACCCGGGACCCTCGTCACGCGTCGCATTTGCATTTTCTTAAACTGTTGAGACAAATCGCGTGTGCTCGTCCTGCTTCCTCCTTACTTAGACCAACTTACCGAAGGCCAAACAAACAAAATTAGGAACAGGGAGAGAGCCCGTTGCTTAGATGTCGTGAGATGAGATGAGATAGGGGTGGAAAAACATTCGAGCGTTGAGATAATAAAAATTACTCTAAAAGTAGATTTATGTGATTACAAAAGTTATTTATTGCCTATTCTATCCTATTTAGAAGCGGCTTTTATGTTTTTTTTTATATAAAAATATAGATCAGAGTTGTTATCTATATTAATAATGTTGAAAATATAGATATTTTTATTATTTTAGTTTTTGTTATAATATAAAAAAAACTGAATGAATGATTTAATTATTGTACACATGTTACTTTATTGCTGAAATATAATAATATGTAATTATGTATATTTGAATTTCTTTTTCTGTATTATTATTACAGTATGATATATAAATACAGATTTTGTAAAATTTATTATATTTTTGATAGTAGTGATTGAAGTTTTCTTTACGAGACTCACCACTCTGAAATTCAGCAATTTCTCTCGATATGGTTAAACTCTACGTACCTGCAATTAAAAAAAAATATATTACTTACAAAATAGAAACACAAACAGGCGCAGTCGAGATACGACTAAACTTTAAATCCAATTTAGCAGAATAACTTTGATGTAAGTATCTTCAACCTTCGCATGTGTTTATAAAACGAGTCCTAAATGTTTGCGGATACTCGTTTATATAAAACTGTTGTACTAAATCCGAAGTCCTTAGATTTTGTATATGTTATATACATTAGCACACGCGCCTGGAAGCCCAAATAGGTACTCAAATACCAATCGATTACAACAATATCGGTCTGTGTGTTTTTTCTTTTGTATATCGGTCAATAATAGCAATATACTTACTTTGGACGTGATCACTAAACGTCAAAATAATTGACGATGTAAGGAGTGATCCACAATCACGAGTCCCGAGATTTATGTCGCGGTCGGACTGACGGTCCGACGGCCGCCGGTCGGTGCAGTGCGCTAATAACTCACCATTACACGAACAACTCGCGCTTAATTATAATAGAGCAAATTGCAGGTAATGCCTAAATTGAATGATTGACTGGGAAACACGTGGCCGCGTGTCGTGTGTGTTGGAGTTGATGTATATATGTCATAATGTGGGAAAGGTTTGCGTTCCTATAGAACTGTATGGATGATAAAGAGAATCGAGGGACAAGTCACTCTGTTCCTCACTTTCTGCTTATTTTTAAAAAAAATCAACTATCACTTTTGTAAAGGGCGTAGGATTTTACATTTCTTTTTTTGGCACTTGTTTTATATTTATTTTAAAATTCGCCCATTACGGTTATAAATCGGTCCCCTTATTAATTCCTTACTTTTGAAAAACGATGAAGCGTACCATTAAGCTGCACTACTCAACACCTCACCAACGTCTCAAAAATTGGACGGGAAATGGAAAACAGCAGTAAAACTGTAAAAAGTCAAACAAATATTTAAGAACTAGAATAGTATGTTTCGTAATAGTCAACAGAAAGTAAAACAAAAGCACCACGAAAAATATCACATGATAGCAAAAAAAGAAAAAAGAAACGGCAGCGTTATTCGTATCGAAGAGAGAACAATATCGCGGGTAATTCCGCAAAGTGTCTGTGAGACAATACGCACGCTAATAAGCTGCGACATTACGCGTCTCACTCTCTCTCGCGACGGTCGAAGTACGGGGAAGTAGTTTCACGCTGTATCCCGTATATACATACCTAGTTTGACATTCCGTTCAACACGCACCGCGACATTTTAGAGACATTGCGTGTTAATTGTGTTGTTATCGGAGCGGATGAAATTAAATTCCCGAGTGGGAATCAAAACCGCACTACGCCGCTGTGCCACTGCATCAAAGAAATGGGTAATTGCACTCTTTTACTATAGCGCCATTCAAAAATATTAAATATAATTGTCGGTCATATAATAATATCCCGTATAATGTAAAGAATAGAAGCTCCTTCCTTCGTTAGCTGCCTTAGCTCTGCTGTAACCAACCCCCCAACTTTCAATACTTCGAACTGCAACACTAGTTCAGGAGATTTTCATTTTTTACCTATTTTTATTTATTTTGTTCCCAATATTATACTTCGGCTATCCAACAATTGACGAGAATGACAAGATACTTAAGATCTGCGAAATTAAACGCCGTACACACATTACGTTGTAAGTCACAACTTATAGCACGTATCCCACAGGATACGTGCTATAATAAGCCGTCGTCACATCATCTGATCCCGCGGAATGCAATTAACATTTACGTACATAGGTGGGTACTCATCGCGGCTGGCGCCTCGAATACAATCTTACATTTACATCGTTTTTCTTTTTTAGCTTCACGCTGTATCCCGTAGATCAGGATAGGCAGAGACAACCCGGTGTTCAAACACTCCGTTTCACACGCACTGCCCTACTTCCGAAATATTGAGAGTGGCGGAACTCGTGTTTTGTCCTGTTATCACAGAGAGGAAATAAAAAGCATTTACTGTCAAACATTGTACCGCTACTCTACGGTTTCCAATTATTTGAAATTCATACTATTTACTTAGAGGACTGAGAGTTTTCACTCAAAGCAAAGTTGTGATTTGTTTCTATTGAATTCGGGGAACTCTCGGGGTCTCTGTTTTTATTTGTTCTAGTGCTTTTTTGAGTTTATTTGTATTATCATCATATGTGTACAACATAACAATACTACATTAGAGGTTTTTAGCCTCTAATGTAGTATGGTTTTCATGTTAATAAAAGTATTACGTAGATATGAGTAAATAACGAAAAGGTAAAGAAAAACACCTTCTTTTTACTTTTACTAATTTATTCAACAACAAATAATATTAATTTTAAAGGCATATACTTTGTTTTCACAATATATAAACCCGCGACCGCTGAAATAATATTTCATAAGAGCCGAGTGGAAAGCAAACTCCTGCTAAGTGATTTTGTCACAAAAAAATGACAGTTTCGAGATGAGTGTCGCATTCAGACGGCGCTCGACGCAGTCTTGTTCTGGCTGCTGTACAATAGAAAATGCGTCCTCGAGGGGCACAGACAAGACGCAAGTTTGTGGTTGTACTGTTAATAGCTTCTTTGGACGTTCCTTCGAAGCTCCAACTCGAAAACCTAGAATGTACTTTGTGTACACGCCCGTAAGGTATAATTTCCGACGGCCACCTCGATATCGCGGCTACTCTGTGCCGCGGCTCCGTTGGCGCGTCTCCAGCGACCCCGGTTATGCGGACTATTCGGATTGTTGCAAAAACTGTGTTGATGCGATTACAGTATTATTAGAGGGCGAAGTGAAACAAAGAGGTGAATGTGAAACAATTTATGGGGTCATTTCTTATTTTACAACGTAGTTAAATGTAAGATGTTTTTACTTTTTTAAAAATATTAACGTTCTCGACTTCGACAATATTGTAAAATAATATATATTCTAGTAAAGGTCAGTTTCCTCCGGACAGTGTCGTTGTTTAAAATGTTGATTAAATACAAAAGTTAACGCTTTTAACATCCTATATTATTTCGCTAATATAATCAATGATTAACAAGCGTATCTAGAATAAAAATAAATAGTAAAATCGTTAATTATTCATGAAATAAACATAAAGTTAAGTAGTCCACAAGTAAAGGTATCAATTTAACTCAAATAAATTAAGACAAAAGCGGTTGTAATCAGAGAAATGCCAAACTACAATTCCAAGTCGAGTCACGAGTCACGACAGGAGAACCAATCCCGTCGTCGCGGCGGCGGAATATCTCTATACTTTATTTTATCCCGTAAAAGCTGTTCGCAGGAGTCAAAGCAGAGATGAAACTGCGTTATAGCTTATAATAAAGCCGATATTAAACGACTTTTATTCCGTTTAAGGAGATAACCGCCAGTCGGCACACTCCGTCGTCGCGCTCGTGTTGTTTGTTTGTACGTTTGGCTGAGAGCGTCGTCTAATGAAGATTTATAGAGCTCTGTCATTGCGACGCGGAATATTATTTATTATAGTGCTAAGATTGATGTGAGATCAATATTTGTTAGTCGTTTGTGTTCCTCTAACTAATATTCATTACGTTTCTACACTCACTGTCACGGTGGAGTAGGCAGTATGCACAGTTTTTGCTTTTGAAGAACTTATGTATTGAGTTGAGAGATAATTAAAAAAAATATATTACCCCGAGTAGAAATCGAACTTACAATTATCGCCCTTGCAGTTAGACGCGCAAGGACAGGGACATCAATACGTATCCAATTAAATATCCATGTATACTGAAGTCCCCACTCTACTCGATATAAAATACGATTTTAGATTCTAGTTATCAAACATTAAAATTAAAGCAAAAGGCTTTAGATATTTAGAAGAGAGAGTTTATTATTTTGGAATTTGTACTTTAACTATATCTATATATAGTTTTTGAAGTTAATAACTTCTATGAAAAGTCACGTGGTACTCACTCTTTACAAATATTTGTTTTTGCTCAAATTAGTATTTAGTATTTAGTGTGAGTTTATAAGTCAGTATTAGAAGTGAGAAAAATAAGTATGGAAAAAATGTGTTATGTGGGAAAGCAAAGTTGGTACAAAATATATTTTTTTGTAATCGCATATGGCGCTGAAAATATTATCTATCTTTTAATTATTTGTCACAAAATTAAAAGGGAATTGTCACTTTACAGTAAAAAGTGTATCTCTTCACTAACCGGGCGGGAAATATACAATTAATTCTAGTAGCGCTTCAGCAATGGAGTCTATAAAAGAGTCCAGAATATATGAGTATTGTCCGACACGAGCTTCCGTCTCGCGTTAGTGTTAGTTATTTTGGTGTCGGCTCACTGTGTATGGTTTTCTATATAATTACGGATACTTGTAACTGTTAACTTCTTCGCTCTGGTGTCGAGGCAAAGCGCGGCGTTGAGTTCTGCCACTCAACATGCAATGCCTCCAGAATTCGGCAGAAAGTGGGGAAAGGTGTGTCTTAACACTAGGTTCCCTCTGCCTATCCTGCTGTATGCGGGATACAGCGTGAAGCTGATCTTTTATTAAAATTGGTTTAATATTTGTACGAGTATGTATTTCACCGACATAAAATGATGTTATCAGTATGATGTGTATTATCCCGGGTTCCCAACAGGTGCGCTGAAATTTCCTAAATATGTTTGTTTGTTTGTTTGTCAGGTCGGTATATCCAGCATTTCTGTAGTGGCGTGTCGTGCATATTTGTGGATTTCGGAAAGTTAAGGTAGAATCGGGAAAACAGAAATATTTTCAACAGATACATGTAACTTTCAATTGTCTATTAATTTTTGAATACGCAATAAACGAAGCAACGCCCCTACAGGTAAACTATGCGATATAGAAATATTTTTTATGTTTATTTATCTAATACCCGTTGCCGTCCGGACGTACTGGCGGCGACGGCTGTTGGTTCGATCCGCACTCGGGGGAATAAATGATTATTATGGCAAAAGTCCAACGTTGAGTTGCGCCACTCAGCACGCAATGTCCAGAAAAATTCGGCGGAAAATAGGAAACAGAGTATCTTGACAATATGTCCTTTATGCCTACCCTGCTGTATGCGGGATACAGGTGAAGCTGATTTTTTATTTATATATTTTATCGAATAAGCCATAAGAAAATATCGATAGTAATGTTTATTTTACAAGCAAAAGCAATTCACTTCGCACGACACATGTCTGTTTACTTACACGGCCAACTTAAGTAACATATAAATAAAAATCACTCCAAGTAAAATAAAAATAAACGAATGACATTAATATAGTGTGTCCGGGGACACTTAACGCGAGCTGTAGCGCGTGTAGAATATAAAACCACGAAATTAAAGAGGGTCATTAAATTTTGATGAGGACTTAAGTAGCTCTTAAATTGTGTTATTGCTTTGAAACGTTGTTTTGAAACACATACTTTATCGTTTAAAATAGCATTTACTGACGATCCGCTCTTATTGAATAGAAACAACTATGGCTTGTGTAGTTCTCACCTCAGGTCCAGATTTAATAGAAGAAGAAATAATATTTCTTGAATTTGAAAAGAAGTATCCAAATGTCCATAGAAAAGACAATAAAATATTGTTTTTATATAGAACTAATACATTAATAAGAATAAGGCAGTTGTTGGATATTATAATTGTACCAAATGAGAGACAAATTTGTCCTCATCGTAACCACGAACGACTGTGCAATTCACAACTTAGAGTTTATTTTCAAACTTAGTGCAATAGCTTTATTTTAGTACACTTTTATACAAGATTATCAAGAGTTTATTATACTTTATACGGCACAGTACATAGAGTTTGTAAGTGGAATTAACTAAGCGCACAATCCACTTGCGGTATAACGCACGCTGGTACATATCGTCTCGCAACAGCGTCGCGCGCGGCTTAACAAGGCTATCTCTCGAGTTATTATTGTGGCGCGACTTATATTGTGCTCTAGAGTAATGTTGGGGTGAACCACTTAAATACAGCACGGATTTCGCACCCCTATACCCCTCAGCGAGAAGGGTGGTTTTCGTGTAAATGAATGTGAAGAGATAAGCCAGTGGGACATTGTACTGGCATCTCGAGTAACTGGCTGCAGTTTTATGGAGACAAATGCTAGGAGCGAATCTCCTTCCCCGCTTCTTGGCGCTGACTCATACAATTACTTACCCACGTCTTGTATACTAAACGTCACCCGCACATCTTGTGTAAATTGCGTAAGTTATGCACGTATAATAACACTAGCACATATTTTTAGTTTCACACACACACACCCATACATAGCGGAATCCATAAAGAGAACTTGCTCTTAAATCACTTCTTTCTCCACTCTCCACTGAATTTCGAGTCGTAACTCGTTGCATGACAAAACGCAACACTACGCTTTTAGAATTAAAAATATTCGAATAAGAGTGAGAATCAAATCTAACAAATTGTCATTTACAGTCATTTATCGCGCAACGATTCCATTCGTCTATATTAGATAACACCGCTTACCTTACTTTTACTCTCCATCAGACGTCACCGACATGCAACAAGTATGTAGTACTACCTACACTTATAATTATAGGTGAATTTACTAAAACCAGAATGAGGTTGCTAAGGTTCCCTCCACCGACCGCTGTACAAGCACACACCGACGCGCGCACGCGACGCTACCTTCGGAACAGATGCCGGAAAAAATTACGCCGCGCCAGGAGACATGACGACGCTGTGCTGTCGTACAACACGGCAACTGAACGAAGACGTTATGGGGACATGGAGGTTGGTAACCAGATGCGACGCGACTTACCGTGCAAGGAAGTTGCTGAATGGTTTTTTCCTTTGTTTTAAATAGAGAGAATGGATTGCAAGACACTCGTTTATTAATTTTAGAGATATTGTGTATTGAGTGGCGGAAACAAACGCTGCCTTTTGTCTTGTTAACAGAACGAAGTAGTGAAAATATTAAATACTTATAAATATATGACATTTTTTTTAGAAGTTAATAATTTAGTATTTTAAAAAGAGTTGACTTCCATTCGTTAAACGTGTATGAGTTCGTCCGTTACAAACAAACATACAAGACGAGAAATTGTTACTATTTACAATATTAATAGTTACTATTTGCATTATTCCAGCGGTGGCGTGTCCCACCGACTAATATATTTAAAGCTTTCGTTATTTAAATGACTACCTCGAGACGAGGAGCCTGTCGCCGTTACATTAGTACCGCGCTCAACACGCAACGCTTTCAAATGGGAAAGGGCAGTGGAAAGGTGACGGTGTCGTTTGGTTCCTCTGGTGTAGTTATTGAAAATTAAAATATCTTTAGCTTTTCGTACCGTATACTATATATTTACCGTACAACAAAGTGGACAGAGACCAGAGAGAACTGCGTGTTAAGAAGACACTGCGGTATCTGCTATCCGCCTAATATTAAGGCACTTTTTGACCATGTCTTGACTCGGTCACAAAATGCCTGTATCAAAAACAGTTTTTACAATTGTTTCAAGATTTTTTAAAACAATATTTTAATTATTTATTAATACGAGACTAGTTAGTGCTGGAGCTTAGAAAAGTTAAACTTTTAGTTTTATTACTTACTGCACTTCGACTCATTTCGTCGGTTTATCTATAAAATATGCTTATTTCTATATTTCATTTAAATGATTAATTTCCACATATATTTTACAAATATTTTTATGTGATACGACGACAATTGTACCACTCTTTTCTCTCAAGACCGCTCTAGACTAGTACCTACACAATAAAGTAGGGTTATTTTTTATATATATATACACCTATCTTTATTTGTAATTCCCGCTTATACAGCGTGTCCCTCGCGCCCTAAGGAATGTCGAGTAATAGGGATAAACAAAGAAGCAAATCCTTACGCGGGGGAAAAGTATATTAAATTCCTCGCGGACAACAATTTACCCATTAGACGGCCGGAAGCGACACTCCGAATAAGTCACGGAGATCATCAGAGGTCCTTTTTGGTGGTTGTTCTTAAAAAGAAGGAGTTTTAATATACAATTTTATGTTTCTTATTTTTTAAATATATTAAAGTTAAAAGTGATAATTTTTGCATAAACTAATATAATCGACTCTAGTTGAGGCTATGAAGGCTCAGTGGGACGACGTCTAAGTGCTAACGCGATAATCGTGGGTTCGATCGACATTCTTAGGAATGAATTATTTACATTTATTTACTTTGGTAGACAATGTGAGGCGGAGAGTTCTACCACTCAATACACAGTTAGACACTGACTACGAGGGGAGGCGGAAACGGAGTGCCGCAACACTAGGTTTTTTTTACCTACCTACACTAATAGAGTAAGAGAGCGTGAAACTGCTTATTAACTTAGAAAATAGTATATGTTTCTTAACAGATGTAGGTTGAAATTCACAACATTTTTTGTATTTTACTAATAACTCCATTTACTAAATAACGACCGCCGCCGACAATTTAAAAGTAACACAGTAATTTCGCTCTCTCACACTATACTTAAATATATGTAAATGAAGTGAGTGACACTTCATTCAGCTATGACATTGACGTCTCTTAAAGACAAGGGAGAACAATATATTATATTTTAATATTTAATTTAATTAACACGAACTGGTGAAACAATAGCTTTAAATGTTGTTTCTCTTTTCAGGTAAGTTTGTGATTGATTGATGTTAAAGAATGTTTGTAAAAGTGTGAACATTTATTTATGTAATAAATCTCTTTTCAGAGCAACTCAATTATAGTTATAGTTTTACTGTTCACCCTAATATCCAAGGATAATTATAAAACACATTATATATATATAATTGCTTTGCAAATATACGCAACTGAGTCGTCCCCGCTGATATCTCACTTTGCACGCGACAGCAAAATTAGAGACGAGTTACGGTAAAATAACTTAGCGGGTTCCCTTCTGTTCTTCATGTGAACTAAATAATATTGAACCGGAGCTACAAATATATTACAAAAAAATATATATATTACAAAAAAATAAATAAAACTATAACACAAAAAGTACTTTTTGGTCTATAATAGAATGTTATTTTTGATAACTTAACTCGACTCAACACGCCAACCCACGAGCGAACAGCTAGTTTCTAAACACTTGAATCTACTTACATAGCCCATTGTTTTACGAAACTCAATAGAACCATTTCACATACAAAATAAAAACGGAACAAAACAGCAAAAGTTCAAAACAAAATTAAAAACTCACTCTGGTAGTATATAAAAGAATAAAGTATTTAGTGAGAAATGAAGACGCCGGAGTTAAAAACTGGCAACTCTAAGTAAGTGGCCATTATGAGGGGGTTCCCGGGAGCCGCTTTGTCCGCGGCTTGTGTTGAATTACCTATCGACGGAACACGTTGATAACTTTTTAATGTGTTCTTAAAAATTTTTGTATTGCATTGTATTCATAAAATAAAATAAACTTTTTCTTATCTTAGCAGGATAGGCAAGCGAAATAAGTAGGCAGCGAGAGCGTTTTTGCAACTGATATGTAACGATATTTAAATTATAATGACAAAATAGTATGCAAGAACTACTTTGTTAAAGTGTATTCTACAAACGTGAATTGTCCTATTAACTAGTATCTAGTAGCGCTTATGTGAAGCTTCAATGTAGGAGATCTGAGTGTACGAGTAGATGCAGAATGGGAAGGAAGTGGAATATGTCAAAGGCAGCTAAAGTAGTCTCTTCCCTTGGTAACCGTATATTACATAAAATGTGTAGACTTACGATAGGTCTCGCCTACTTACATTTTAAAACATCTTAAAAACACAGATTTGGCTTTGGTAAGCAAAATCAGGTTTTGTAAATTTTTACGAGATATTGCATATAGAGTCGCAGAACTGAACGTCGCGTTTTGTTTTGGGCGGGAAGATTAAAATAATTAAAAAATAGATATATCCCCGAGTGGAAACTGAGGCTTCGTTTTTATAGTCAGACGTTATTTCTCTTTTGTATATTTTGGTAAAAGTTTTAACAAAAGAAAGTCTGCGTTAAAATTTACTCATTTTAGACGTTTTTTTGAAGATAATCTATTAATACATTATTGTTTTCTACACATTTCTCCTATTTTTAAATAAATATTCCTTTCAATGAAAATAGTTACCAAAGAATTATGGCGTCGTACGATAATAGGGAAATATTAACAATAATGTGCTTAAACACAATAAACACAAATAAACAACAAATGTATTATAAGACAATAACGCCGCCGAGTACAAAAGACAGTCGAGCTCTTACAATAGATTAAATACGTGCGCACCCTCACAATTGATTACATTATCATCCCTCAATCATCTGGAGGGAAGTTTGCAACTTGCCACTGTGCGAGTTCCGCCGAGCAGATAGAGCGGCGAGCTTCAAATGAAAATGTTATTTATTTAGTTAGTAACGTACCAACATCGATTTCACGATTCAGTGTTTACGAATATTATCTATTTATACTAGCTATGTGCTGTGATCCATTAAAAATAATTTACTTTCGAAAACTAGAAAATAAATGAAAATTACTGAAATTTGTTTTACTAATTTATTACTCCTATCCATACTGCCATAAAGCCTAAAGCCTCCAGTGCCAGCACCTCCTGCGTCTCCCTAAGTCCAAAAACTGGATATTAAAACCTTAGACCAAGACAGCCGTTGACCACGCTTAACAGAGATTATTGTAATTTCAGGGATCTAGACTAGAAGCTGAAAGCTATCCAGCACCATCTTGAGACGGCACGGCTGACCTTATTATTTTTGTTGGAGACTCGGTCGGGGACCAAGAGACTCAACCTTTCTTCTATACCTCCACTGGGGTCATGCCAATTTGAAAGAACTTGTCAACTACCTGACTTCGAGTTGATTTGGCCAATCGTGTTCGAGATTTGGACACATAGTAAAAATGCAGAAACTGATCGACTCATGGAGCACATGCAATCCGCTATAGATGATATCATCTCGCAGATCCCTTGCGTTTAAATCGTAATTCTTGTCTATGTTAATGCGCACCTCTGTTAATATGCACCTCTTCAGGTGGCAGTATTTGTTATCTGTATTTTGATTAGACTGTGTGTATGCTTATTACAACTTACTACAAATATAATATATTTTGACAAAAATGAAGTATCTATTTTTTTTAATTTCTTCACTGTTGCGCTCCGCCACTCGACACTTAATGTCTCCAGAATTCGGTGGAAAGTTAAGAACGAATTGTTTTAACACTAAGTTTTTGTTTCCTCTTTATCAAACCCTGTTACATGCAGTTTATAGCGAGAAGCTGAAAAAAAAAAATATATATATTCACAATCCGTATTAATGTATTCGATTAATGCTATATATAACGAAACAAAGCCGTTGAAATCGCTCCAAATATTTGTTTCATTAGAATAATAAAACGAGATTTATTGGTAACAGACAATAACGACATAACGATAACGGAACAACGGAACAGCGGCGTAACGACGGTAATCGCCCGGAAAATATGGGAATGTGTAAAAACGTCGGTTACCTTTGTCCCAGCGTTTAATTAAACGACGCCGGGTAGATATGCCTGCAACGACTCGAATAAGCGCTAAAGGGATTACATTGACAAGTGGTCACTCGACGGCGACAAATAAAATGGGAGAGTTGTGGCGTTACGGGATAATTGGTTTTACAACAATCGATAATGGACGTGCAATTTGTAATATACGAGCGTACGTAGGGGGCTTGTATCCATATGGAGATTGTAGACGGACCGTATTTTATGGGGATTTAGCGTAGATACATAAAATATAGAAATACTAAATTCCTAAGTTAAAATACAAAAAGATTCCACATGGTATCAGCTTCCCTGCACCGGCTACTATAGCGTTTGGTCCTGCGTTTCCCGCGTCCGAAAAAAAGGCGAATAAAAAAATTAAAATAAATGTTATCAAATATTAAGAAATCAAAAATTTACAAATTAAATGTATTTAATACTTTCTGTCATTACTACAATAGTATTAAAAAAAATGTCAGTCAACAAGCGTTTCAAAGTTACAAAAAGTGAAATATATACAAAAGAGAGCGAAGTAATCCAACAATCAACAAGCGAGCGATGGCAAGTGAACGACGTCGTGGCGAGGCCTCGTTCACAGTGGTGGTGGTGGTGGTGGTGACGAAAACTTTTTCAATTAGTTGACCGACCCTCCCGCGCGCCTCCGCCGACGCGGCACTCTAAATTAAATTAGTTTCAATACACAAGGAACTTACTCCTTTTGTTCGGTTGATCTGCCCACCCCCCGTCCCCCCCTCTTCCTCCGTCCTGCGTAGCTTTTTTCTTTGGCAGGACCTATGCGTAGGCATTCGTGGTGCGGTGGGACAAAGTTTGAATGTAAGCGGTTTCGATCTTTACACGATGAAACTATTTTTTTAAATTGCTCTAATAAAACCTACTTAATCAGTAAAATGTCAAAATTAGATGCGAAGCGGAGAATAGAGTGCAGTGACACTAGGTTCTCTTTGAAACTCGCTATACGAAAAAAGCGTGAAACTGACTACATTGTTATTTAATATCCTTGGTGGTTTCTCGGAAATAGTAAAATATACGGCGTCGTAACGACACGTTGTAGTTGGAGATGGTAATGTGATTTAATTACGTATACAATGTTGAAGATCAGAGCTGAGCTCAAAGACGACAATAAAAGTGACATTATGGTGATGTCTTCATAGGATTTTATAGAAAGCGATGACTTTTGCTACTGAATTTAGTATTTGATGTTTCTTTATGACATTCAAGGTAGGTCTTTTTTTTTTGCTAAATCACCTTCTTTATTAGTTCCGTACTTAACCTGAGGGTAGTTGAGATAATTACAAATTATTAAGCTAATAAAATAACGTAACTGAATTACGTGATAATGAAAATAATCCTAATGTATGTAATATACATAAAAAGATAAACAATTCCTTCCGCCTCTAAACATTGGTAAAGTACTAACAGAATGAGATGAAGAAATAAAGTTTTTAATATAGTACAAGGTTCAATAACTATTAATGTAAACAAGCACAGAATTACATTGCTGTAACGTCCAAATCTCATCAAACACCGCCCGAAATGCCAAACAGAGTCGCGTGTGGAGACGCTCTAAAGTATCGAGAGTTTATTTAGAAATCAATAACATCTCATTATAAGCTATATATATTCATCGAATCTCATTTGAATCAGATAAGTTACAATAAACATACATGAGTAAATTGTAAAGTTAGTTGTTGTTCCCATACATTCGGAGCTTCACCGCTTTGGTGGTGGACGCAGTAACCCACATATTACAAGTTTTGAAATAAGTTCAACAAAGTGAAACAGTTAAACAAAAAAACCAGTAATTATAACGTAATTGAGGCCAGTCGTGGCGCAGTGGCACGAAGTGTGACTGTAACACCGACTGGTTGTGGGTTCGATCCCCACTCGAGGAGATGAAATATTCACTTAAATTTATATTTCCATTCTTCGCTCTGGTCTCGAGGCTAAGCGCGGCGTTGAGTTCTGCCACTCAACACGCAATGCCTCCAGAATTCGGCAGAAAGTAGGGAACGGAGTATCTTAACACTAGGTTCCCTCTGCCTACCCTGCTGTGTGCGGGATAAAGCGTGAAGCTGATTTATAACGTAACTTCTACATTATATATGAACATTTACACAAACACCAAGTCAGCCAGCCAGCTCAGTCCGCTCCATAGTATTAGTATATGTTAATAGAAACATATAACAGTATGTGAGGTGACTCTGTTCACCTGCAGGGCGCCGGCTCGTTTCTCTCCGAGCGCGAACAATCAAAACAATCCCGTCGATAGATAAATGTTCAATGTGGCTTCATTTGAGAAAGCTATTAAGATTGTAATCGACGCTGCGTGTCTTTAATGCGTCAATTTGTATGCGCGTGTGTGATCACTCCTTAATAGATAAAGCCGCCCACGCGTCGCCCCGAGCTCGTGTGTGCTCGGGTGTACGCGACGACGTCTCCTTGCTAATATTTTCAAATGAATATCATTATTAATTAAAAATATACTTATTTATTTTTTAAAACAGACAAAACTTTTTGGCAGTCTTGAGGCAATGGATCAGTGTCCTCACTGTAGACGCGATAGTCGTGGGTTCAATCCCCCAATCAACACGCTGTCTCGAATTTAAGGCAGAATGTAGAATTGAAGTGTCCTAACACTGGGTT
This sequence comes from Heliconius charithonia, assembly GCA_030704555.1. Classification (NCBI taxonomy): domain Eukaryota; kingdom Metazoa; phylum Arthropoda; class Insecta; order Lepidoptera; family Nymphalidae; genus Heliconius; species Heliconius charithonia. Next base: position 13,517,537 of record CM060811.1, on the reverse strand, counting down.
CCCTCTGCAGACCTTATTATACGTGCTTAAAATATTATGGGCGTTTAATAAGACGGTTAAAAATAACTGTAGTCACTCTCAAACTACCACGCAACACGCAATGCCTCAAGAATTCGGCGGAACGGGAACGGAGTATCTTAATAATAAGTTCCTAGGTTCCCTCTGTATACTTTACGACACGGCGTGAAGGTAAAATAAATAAATAATAAAATAAAAAATAACTGCGACTATAAGACTTTGATTTTCTTTTACATCTATAACACAAATAAGAAATCTCCGTTTCATGTTCTTATTACCGGCTTAAATGAATAACGTCTCAACGCAAGAACAGAACATGCAACACTGATTGAACAATGTCTGAGACCAGAGACCTGAGACACGTCGGAGATAATGTATGGACTGCTAATAAAATGATAACTTTATTACAAGTATTAGATAAGCAAATCGTGAAAAGTAAATTAGTAAAAAAAAAAATTGAATATAATAACTAAAGTCGAGATAGCCGTTTCGTCGCGTGGAACTTTGATTCCCATTAGTGGAAACGTTACGTTACGAAATTAATTAATATTTTGTGGTAACAGCATAAATTAGAGCGTTGAGTTCCACCGCTCAACACACATTGTCTCGAAAATTCGATGGGAAGTGGGGAACGGAGGGTCTTAACTCTAGGTTCCTTCTGTCGTCACTGCTGTATGCCGGACATATTGTAAAGCTATAAAAAAGTATCAAAGCTTATGAATAAAGATATAAATAAGTAGACAAAATAAATCATAATAACCACATTCGTTGTTAATACATATTATATATGTATGTCATACAGATTATAATATAATTTAATTAATTTAATCAATGGTTAAGCCACGCGCGACTAAACCGATAGTACCGAACCGAACTGAAGATCATATACTATACTATATACGATTAAACAATTAATGACGATACAGACTTTGATCATATCGTCATAGTTGTATAATTTAAAATCTAAATGCAAGATAGATCTTGCTATTGTTCGTAAAAAATGAAGGCGGGAATTATATCTTACATCTTTTAAAACATATATAATAACTAATTCCTACAACTGAGTGACCCGTAGGTACCTCTCTTCTTGTCTTTTCAAGCGTTTCAAAACGATTAGTTATTAATTTATTTTCTTTATATCTGCTTTTTAAACTGGACCTGGCATAAGACATAATTATCTGTACGTTTTTGATTCCTAACCTATCGATATGTATATTAAATGTGCATTTTAAAGAGACACGCTCTCATACAACCTTTAGAAATTAAAAAGTTCAATTAGCGATATATCAATAACAAAAACGAAAGCCGCGCACTGTTCCCGGCGGTGACGACGTCAAACGGACCGCCCATATCATACGACCAGATGTTCTTAATTGTAAAATGTTAATACTTTAATCGAAACTCGTTCTACTCTGCTTCACGCTGTATACCTCATATAGCAAGGTTGAAAAACACCTAGTGCCAAGACACTTTGTTCTCGTGTTTAGTGGCGGAACACCACGTACCTCTTGTTACTAGAGTAATTGATTATTATTTCCCCCGAGTTTAATCGAACTGTATAGAATCAAACCCACAACAGTCACGTTTACAGTCACGCTGTGCTCGCTTGTTCTGATCCGGTACAGAGCAGGCACAGTAGGCGTGACGCTACAACCGGCCATTACTCGCGGTGTCCGCGTTAATACAGGTATACAAGTAAGTAAATTACGGCGTACGGTAATAATACCGGTATGCATTAATTCGTCAAGTGTGGTCCGACACCGAATTGAATATGAAACTGGAGTACTTTAGCCTAAGAAGGCTGTATCTTGTTATTATACTACTACAGCCGAGGATGTATTTTATATTTATGTTGTTTATATATTAAGGGCCACACCGTTCCTTATATTTTGTTATGTATTGAGTACAGTGCCTGCTATCTTTTCATAATTGAATCGTAAAAAATATTACGTATTTATTTATTGTGAACATTTTCAAACAGATAAACCGTAACGAGGTCTCTCACTGCGGACACGCCGTCGTTAACACAAGTAACTTTATGTAATTTAACTATATCTCTATATATGTATGACTATTTACTAAAACCACACCTACATCAGTACAACCATAAGTATATTGTGTCCTTCTCGCAATATCGCGTCAGCATTGCCACCGCCAGTACATGGCGGTCCTAACACCATACCACATCTACATTAAAAAATATTGTAAGACAAGAAGAATTCAATAACGTAGACAGACAAAACACACAACCAAAAGTATTTAATAATTAAAGGGAATAATTTAGGATCCTTTGTCAAAAATTGATGTTTGAGACATTTTTTCTAAAATCTAGAGACAGATCACGTGAGCCGACCATCAAATTACTGACAGATAAATACCACCTTAAAGCTTATAGTTCCTGCACCTGATATCAGCGAGCTAACCCGCTACCCACGCAGGGCACGAGTGTGGCTGCGGAGCGGCGACGGGAAACGGACGACAAAAAGAAATAGGGAATACTGCTTTAAATATGACTCCTGTACAAACATAATAAAAGTAAACAGGTAATTTAATCAACAATAAACATACTAAAATACAGTAGATAGAAGCTAACAATAAACTTTAGCGCAACAACAGGTTTGATTAGATCGACGTTAAAACAACTTTAGGGGCTTTGTCCCCATACAAATGAATTATTGCGATATATTTCCTCCATTCTCACAGAACTGCCTCACGGTCGTGATTACTGACGTCGCCGCTTGTCTCCGGCACGACTAACTTCGCACCTGGTGAGATAAACAATGTGATACTACATTGTTTCAATACGACTCGTGACGTAAAAATAAAATGTTTCGGCCATATTTGTATGAAAGAGCTCTATAAAAGAATGCTACTGTAAATTTGGAAATATCTCATTGCATTTCTTAGTCTCCTTACAATGTGCTTACATTGTTTTGAATAAAATTTATTATAAAAAAAAAATTTTACTTTTTTAGAAATCGTATACAAAATTGAACGTAGTAGAACTTAAAAACTGTCCAAGCGCTTTGACCACTATGCCATAGGTAGAGTTTGAAAAGAAAAAAAACCCTAAATGGAAAACCCTTTTATATATTAAAAAGATTATTTTTATAGTTATTTATTTCACAAATCCTTTTTTTTATTATAATTATAGCAAAATTATTTTTAATCATCCCTGGTGGGGATCGAACCCACGACCTTTGGATTAGAAGTCCAACGCGCTATCCTCTGCGCCACAGGGACGGTGTAACAGTTACTTCAATTATTATTTCATATTAAACATAAAAATGCTGTAGGCATATCTGTAATGACTTATTTAACACTTTTAGCTCTTTTTCATTACACATGTTAATATAAGAAGAAATTGAATGGTCCACGTATTACAAGGTTTAATAATATTATTAATCATTATAGAACTCTGTATAAACATATCCAGTTTAATCAAAGCTTCACGCTTTTCCACGAATAGTAAACAGAACAGAATTATTGTTAAGACACTCCTTTTTCCATTTTTCGTTCAATTTAAGAGAAAATTAAAATTTTAATATAATCACTCCCGGAATGGAAATTGAATCCACAACAGTCGGATCCACTGCTTCACGACAGCCTCAATCTCAGCTAAGCTATAGCTATATATGTTCGGTAATGAAATCTCATGAAGGTTGTGTGGAGTTTGATAACTGTTAGCGACATAATCCTTCTATCTTACCGACGCGACGCGCCGCGCCCGTTCTTTACTATGGTAGCCGTTGTTCGCTATTATAGTAGGATTAAACACGTTTTTATTATTATAGGACTGAAAGGGTGATAAGGAGAGAAAAGCTACAGATTTTTATTTATAATGTATGCTTATTACTTTTATGGGTGTGCTTAATATATATATGTATATATACATGTCGTAGGACGATTGGAACGGAAATTATATTATCATAGATGTTTATTGATTGTTTAATATTATTATTTATAGCAACTATTTACAATATGATTGCTTTGTTGATGTAAAAATTTTTACTTTTGTATAACCAATTAGATGGTTGGAACCAATAGTGTGTAGCTAGAACGCTATGACAGCCTTCAGCTTCAGGGGAAACGATCGAAAAGAAACTAATTGTTGATTAATGTAGAATTACGATTGGCTGATAGAATTTTAAGAGATTGTGTTATGACTTTTATTTGACCAGTGGAGTAATTTGACCAATAACGTGGAGGCTTACGCCTTGAGTGGAGTCGTGACGCGTGAGGGTGAAGAGTTGTTTTGCTTTTAGAAAAAAAAGAGGAAGTTGACGATCGTCGAATGAGGCATTCTTCTGATGTTTTCGGAAAAGAAAGGACTAGTGTCACGAATCTGCTACGTTTTATTTCTGCTTGCATTAACCCACAATGGAGCCCACAGGTCCAGTAAGAGTCGTTTTTTTTTAGCTTCATTCTTTATCTCGCAAATAGCAGGGTAGGCAGAAGGAACATAGTGTTATGACTCACACTTCCGTTCACCACTTTCCGCCGAATTCTGCAGGCAAGTGTCGAGTGGTGGAACTCAACACCGCGTTAGAACATCAAAAGTTATCAATTTCACACGTATATGTGTATATGAGATTGGACATTGATTTAAACCAATAAAGTGTAGTTATTCAAAACATTCCTTGCCTCGTAGCATTAGTATAGGCAACTACCGTCTTTAGAGGGACACACAATACTGTACAGGTATGCGAGAAACCAAATAATCCATCCTGATTAAATATAACCTTAGTCGTGGCGCAGGGGCATAAGAGCTACTGTAAACGACGGTAGTGGATTCCCACTCGGGTAAATGAAATTAACCTCAAAAATGCGGCGGTGAATGAGAAACGGAAGTGTTTTTATGCCAACGGAGTGTATCAACACTAGGTTCCCAGGTTCTTTTTGCCTACCCTGCTATGTGTGAGATACATCGTGAAGCTCATTAACCTATAGCCAATAGCAACATATGGTACATATACAGAAACCACAACGCCTGATTACGCGTCTCTCGTGCCTAACATATTTGACATAGACGCTCTCTGCCCCTCACACCGCCCCCCCAGCACCCCCGCAACCCGCGCCCTTCCCCCTCGCCTCACTTATATTATACTGAGTGTATAGTACTTGTATACAATGTGAGCTGATCATATTAAAGTCGAAGTCAAAATTAAATTATCATCATCTGCCTTGTTTTTTGAACGTAACAAAGTTAACAACCGGTTCACAAAAACTATGTAGTGTTGATAATGGGTGAATAAAAGTCTACTTACAAATAGCACTGAGTTAAATCAACAGCACTTTAAATGTACATACAGTGATAACACAAATCACAATCAACAATCACGGTACAGTATATAAGAAAGTCAACCACAAACATATATATATAATAGAACACGAAAAACACGAATTAAGAATAAAGTACTAGATAAAACAAAGGAACGTATGTAAAGCGCATCGAGTGGCAAGCATCGACTGTTATAATAAAATATGACGTCGACAAGGGGGTAGGCGTAAATCTTACGGCACCTTACCGGTTCAGTCGACGGCAGTGAGCGCTTTGATATAAATAAACTAAATACGAATACTTACTACAAAATATATAAACAATATTAAATGTATGTATGTATATAAATGATAAATAAATAAATTACAATATAAATGAAATACATAAATGACACAGTTCCCTACAACTACAACAGAAACGCGGAGGAACGCGCTTATCTCCGAAACTATTGCTCGAATTAAATAGAAATGTTATAGATAGTTGCATACGCCAAGGGAGGCTGTAGACTAGGTAGTATTAAATCGAAACAATTTTCGAGATAAATTAATCTTAAAAATATTTAATATCATGTGAATTACATTGATTTATGAATTGAAAAATATAGTTATAAAGTTTTTAATAAAAGTAAACAAAGTAAATGAAACATAATTGATAGGTGATATTCTTCACTTTACATCACCGTCAGTCGACGGCCATCACTATGATACATTAAGTAGATCCTAATCCCGCAGCAGAGATCGACCTGACTGAGGCTAACCCCTGATTAACTGCGCCTGTCCCACTAATACCTATACTCGTACTCTACACAACATCAATTGCTAATTTTAGTTAGATACCTATTAACTTGTCTGTACATTTAGTAATTTTGACTAAAATGGATAGAGGGACACTTAAATAAATAATAGAGCAAAAATACATTATTTTAATTTCTTGTCTGTCTGTCTGTATGTATGATCAAGCGTATCTTCGAAACTACTAAACCGTTTTACTAAAGACTTTCACCAATTGCTTTGTTTTAACACAGCATAACATTTAAAGTTTAATTTGTTCATCATCATCAAAATCTGTTCATTGAAAAAAAGTTATCGTCATTTCAATGAACTCAAGGCATGAGTTTGCCTGCGAATATTATAAAGCAATCTATATTTTATAATATATATTATAAGTATAATTAGTATAATTGTTTGTAATAAATCTGTATTTTTAACTGTATTATATGAATTTAACAAAAGGACGTTTTCGATTAATATTATAAAAGAGAAATTTAAAATAAAAACGACATTTGTTAACTGTTCGACAGTTATAGTTTAACGTTATATTCAGCTAAATAGATGGCGCTGTGCATAAAGCATCATTTTCTGAATCGCGCTGATAAGATTTCATTACTCATAAAAAATCTAAAAAACCTTATAGAATTACGATGATGTAGTAAAAAACTCATATTAGAAGTCATTATAGTTGTCAGTCAATTTTGTTTATAAAATCAGTAATCACGTAGTTCAAGCGGACGAAGCCTCGGGCGAGCCCGCGGATGAGTCGCTAGTAATTATATATAGTTTTAAGTGCGGTATCGAGTTCCGCTACTTAATCACACTAATACCTGGAAACTTTAAAAAAAAATATTATTAAGGTTTTGACGCCTTACAAATCGATCGACGCTGGCTAAAATCTGGCTCGTTGTCACATTCCACCAATTAAGAGCGTGCAAGCGAGAGCGCGGAAGAAGCAATAGAGAGGCAAATATTTTTTTTTGTTCAATTAACTCCTTTGTATTATACAAAATAATAATAATTCATCGATATTTTCTTATGATATTATCACGTAAAATTGCGTCCGTAAACCGACAAGCAAAGAAAGAAAAACAAAAGCCAATAATCAAGTACATAAAGTACGCAAGGTTCAACAGAACAGTAGATGAGATCTTGACAAATTGGATGTCGCTGTAATCCGCAGTCGGTCGGCGGCGCTCGCTGACGTGACGTGCTGACGTGACGTGCGCACCGCGCGGTCACGCCGCGCCGTGATTACAGGACCGCAGGATTTTGCTCATTTAACGCTGAACCTATACGTGATTGGGTCTAAAATTTACCAGGGATAAAAATATTATTATTTGCAACGTCTCCGTTCTTCAATTTCCTCCCAAACTTCGAGACCTTGATTAGTACGTGGCGTAACTTAACGCCGCGCCTTGACCAGGCGCAAGGATACGAAAATTTTTTATACCTCCAAGTCAGAATCGAGCAAACAACCATCGCATTCACTGTCAGAAAGTCATTATTGACATATATTTTCTGTATATTAATGTTTTAAGATTTACAGCTACCGGACCGTAGCTTGATTTTCTTAAAAATAATACTATAATTGAGGCATAATTATTAGACAAATTGCTTGTACTACGATGAGCATAAGTGGGTTAAGTAAATAATAATATACTACCAGTATCTTACTAATCTATATATCTCTGTACGTGTTCGTGACGTATGGACGTATGTACTGGTATTAACTAATATAGATATGAACTTGACATATATTTATACAGACTGTTTGTTTATATATTGGTACTAATAAAACAACAGAAATTATTTAAATATATTTCTAAAAGAACATCTAGATACCTTATCTACTCTAGTTTCACGCTGTTAGTTGCTTCTAGTTTCTCACTTGTCCGTTATAAATGTTTTTGCCATTTTTTCATCACTCATTCGTCCGACATACCCAAACCAGCTGAGCACGTTCTTTTTAATTCTCACCGTAACATCCTCATTAGTGCCTGCTATTTCGGTCTGCCAGATCGCACCTCCACAGCATTCATCTTTCTTTCATTCTCATCATCTTTTCTGTAATATTCATGCTTCACTGCCGTATGCCATATAACAGTGTCGGTCAAAACTGCAAGGTGTACGGCCAAACCTGCAGCTGTGCCTACGTTTCGCCGTCTCATCAATGCAGCTAAGGCTCCGTTAACCCTTTTCTCGGAAGCAATACCTTCTCACATCCATATCGTATGTTCTCTACTGAACATACTTCCAAAATGTACCACTTCATTCACTTGAAGGAAGTTCACTTCACTTTTCACTTTCATATTATTTATTAATATCATACTATTCACACTGATATTGTATTCCGTTCTTCTTTAATTTCTTTTAAATATTTGTGTAATTTTCAGAACCTTTGTTTTACTCGCATTCCGGCTTATCATTATTATCACACTCTTCTTACAAAGGAGTGACCAATGCCTGCAACTCGCATTCTGATGATGCAATGAGCACTGCATGACAGCAGCAGCACATACAGCTGGCAATTCAAAAAAATATTATAAAAGATGCGATTCTCTTTTTATATATATCATCACTCTCAATACGATGACCACTAGAAGACACGAAGACACGAACAACGTTAACACCAACGTTGGGTGATTATTTTTCACTAATTACCTTATAAGACAATTGTAATATTAGAATATTTTGATTTTATAGCTTTTTTAAATATGAAAAATTACCATATTTTTATAAAGAACCATTTTCAGATTAATTTCAAAATTTCGCTTTCTTATGAAAATCCAATCCTTACTTTATACAACTCGACTCGAGGGGGTAGGAGGGGGCACGAAGCAGACGAGGTCCGGGTACCGGGGCACATGTCACGGGAGACAGATCGGCAAATTGGAGCGTTCCTAATCTCGCCTCGCATTTTAGCGAACAGACAGATCAGACTGTGACAGCGTTTGATTGGTCCGAGCCGTGCTCTCTCTACTCGTAGCGTGTTGCTGACGAATTTGGTCCATTGCGGTGAAATGGTATTTGAAATCTTTGTTAATTTAATATTAAAAGATTGCAGATTCTATTTAATTTCAATGCGTTTATATTAAAACTACTAGGTTCTAATTAATCACTGGAATCGTTTGGATGTGACTTCAACAAATCTTATTTTTGGACTTATCAACGGTAGCGAAGCTGTATTTAAAGATAGCAATTTAAAATAATACAAGGACGTTATGAAATGAGACCGGTAATTTAACTCCACTAGCATATGTGGATATATTATTATTGTAGAGTTTTTATTAATTATATTACTTGGAAACCTCTTTTATTATGTATATGCTGAAGTTTATTACATAAGAAATAATAGAAAATTGTAATGTATTTTGATCCCATTATTTATATAGAAGTACTACTACCACTGATACTGCTATCCTTTGTGCCACTTTCACGTAAAAACTGCTGAACGGATTTAGATGAAACTTTACAATATCTACATGATACATACATCAGAGTAGCATATAAGTTAGTTTTTAATACGAAAAAATGCTCAGATATTTTAAAACTAAGCTAAACGTTCTAAGACGATCTACTCCTATATGCTCTGGACTAAAGCTGACGCAAATCACTAGTTTAAGACATAAGAATATCCATTATTCATTGTCAAAATAAAAACAAAGTAGAGAGTGTTTCTCATCAATAACTTTTTAACATTCCATTTAGTGAAATAGAAAACAGAAACAACAAGCAAATACATAAATCAAGTCGAAGCTTTGCCTCGTTTCAGATACTAGTACTGTAGCGGTACAAGTATATACGATCGGTACAGGCAGCCGCAGTGCATTAACTTGATCTCTATAATATCCCGATGAAACAAGAGGGATTATAATGTAAATATATGCAAATACGAGAGGCGAGGGTGCCTACTGCCGGGTAGCGGGTAGCGGGTTGCGGGTAGCGGGTAGTGGGGAGCGGGTAGCGGGTCCCCGTGCCATACTAGCAGTGCGGCTAGAGACTTAGTGTGAAGAATGGACTTGGGCTTATATTTGCTCTTATATACAAATAAATCACTGTTTGTTGTTATTTATTTGAGTATCGTATATTTTACGTTTTATTATAGCATATCTTTTTTAAAGAAATATTCAGATTATGTTAATAAAGGCAAGTACCTACCTGGAGAATATAATAAAAGATTACTCTTTTTTCTACATATTACTGAAGTAGACTGTATTAAGTAGTTAAACTTAAAATTAACGAAATGTGACTTGTAAATCTTTATTACAAGTATTTTTTTAAATATCCGAATAAAATATTTATTGGGCGATGTCTATACATTCCTTCTGTCTACCTGCTATATGCGGGATACGGCGTGAAGTGAAAAAAAATGTTCTTTTTAAAAGTCAACGTCTGGTCACTAAAACGCACGCTGAGCCAGAAAAATGCTCGCATTGGACAGATAACGACAGCTTACGTCGCGGGAACGTGAGGCTTTATGCTAAATTGTGGGAACATGACTTGTTTCTTGAATGTCCCGCTCGGGAGTCAAACACTTTTATGATGAGCTCCGCGAACGATGCGAATAATAACAAATGTTTCCATACGTTAGGTTTCGTTTATTTAACTATCTACACTATTTTGATTTTAAGTTTTAACTTACGCCATCTAGTTACTCATGTAGAATATTTTTTTTAGATACAAGTAGGTAAGCTGAGGGCACCTAGTGCTAAAACATTCCATTTTTCAATTACCGCTCAATTTTCGAGATATTGTGTATTGAATACCGGATATCTACGCCGTATTTTGCCTCGTTACTTAAGTGAAAATGTAAATAATTCGCCCAAAAAAATTTATTGTCGCACAAACGCCGGTAAGCGTCGACCACTATACAGAATGGTAAATTCTTATAATAATAATTTTAATTCTATTGATACTGCGGCAACGCGTCCTAGCAGTTTCAAAAAAGCAATACATTCACTGCTTAAATAATGTTGTGTTTGACGTTACTTACCTACGTATATATTATGTTACATTTATAGTAATCTGTGGTAAACGGTGTTGGTGTTACATTTATATATTTTGTTATGCTGTTCTTTTATTTATATGTATGTGCACTGTTTGTTTACCCCAATAAATGGAAAAAAAAAAAATACCACGTCCATTTAACTCATTGCATATATCCATGGAGTAAGTTCAGTACAATTCGAATGTCGCTAGTGTTGTCCTCCGCCGCGCGCGAGTACCTCACTGCTTTACGTATCGTTTAGGGATGATTCGTTCCTCGCGGCTTACTTACTACACTTAATTGATGAAGGCTTACAGTAAAGCTTACTTTTAATCATTTTAAATCAGCTAATGTTTTAGTGTATTGTTATCAAAATACATATATTACATATATATTTTTATAAATCAAACGTCACTATACGTTTTTATTTTATAGAAAGTTTCGAGAGAATGCTGCTATTCTTGATTTTTTTTCTTACGTATCCTCATTTGTATGGAATTAATTACTTTTCCACTTTGAGCCACTGGAAACCGATAAGATCGTCTGGAAGTCGAAATATTGAAGAACATTAAAGTCTAAGGCATTTTCATATATATCAAATCAACAAGGGCTCTAACAACATCATTCAATGAAAAAATTGATACAACATTAGTTTATTAGTCACAGTAATTACAAATATCCGTTAAGCTGCCGGAATAGAGGGATTACGAAAGTGGTTTGGCAAAACGAATTAAGATCATATCACGAGGCATTGTGCGCGCGCAGTTGTGAGGTCGTTGTAGACCTCTGGAAACAGTATTCCAACAAACGGTGAGAGCTGACGTGAAGCCTATCTGTATTTTATATCTCATAGCAGAGTTACAAGCCGTTGTCGGTGGAGCGTGTTTAATAAGAAATATTTGTAATAAAACACGAAATGGATATTGTTCTATCTTGATTACTACCAATGAAAGAATTGAAGTTCTCCGTTGCAGATGTAAGTAACATAACGTTGAACAGAGTTTCTGGGATGAACAGAGAATTATTCCACTTAGCCACAATCTCGGTACCTCGTCTTATGATAAGACAAAGAGAAGCTAGTGTGGAGACATTGCTTTCTTTATATTCAACAAATACTGAATTCAATATTGTTTGAAATGAAAAATTTTTCCAACTACGATTTAACCCCCTACCCATCACGCACAACTACACATGTGTCAACTTCGTTACGATAAGAACAATACGTTAATGCAATATTCACTAAATATCATTTTGTCTTGTTATCAGAGCGCACATTTCTTCGCTATAATGCGTTCACAGACGCTGTTTTCTCTGTTGTATCAAATTCGTAAATCTAAATTGAATTATTTTTTACATTATTATATCTAAAACGCTAAGTAAATATACTAATGTATTATAACCGCTCCCCGCTCCCCGCTCCCCGCTACCAGCTCCCCGCTACCCGCTCCCCGCTACCCGCTACCCGGTAGTCGGCGCGGCCTCACACGGCGCACACGCAATGCTAATCCGTATTTATTGCCTACAGTGATAAATATCGTAGTAGATAGCTGTTGTGATGTGTTTGACTGTGGTCGCCGGTTCTAATCCAGATCAAATTTAATATATGTGTTGGTAGATGTAGCTTGGTTAGTGATTAAATAAATAATATAAAATTTACAATTTACAATTGCCGAGGTGCGGCCGCTGCGGCGCAGTGAGGGAGCGTGTCACTGTTAGCGCCACTAGAGGGAGTTATATTTATATTAAACGTTAGACTCTGGTACCTGAGTTCCGCTATTAAAAGCGTAATGTATCGAAAATTAATTGAAAAATTTGGAACGAAGTATCTGAACGTTATTTTGTCTCTGACTACCCGTTTTGCGGAAAAGAGAGTCATCGTCTTCCCTTTATTAAGCTTCACGTGTATCTCACACGTATCAGGACAGGCAGAAGGAACCTAAGAACTTAGTGTTAAGACACTCCGTGCCTATTAGGCCCCCATTTTCCGCTGATATCTTGAGACATTGCGTGTCGAGTGGCCATTATTTTGGAACTTAAAATTAAAATATTTTATTCGATTCGATAAATATTTTGTTCGGGCTTCGATTTCCACTCTGGGGACCAATAACTGTTGACAGTCACGCATTTGTTGCTAGATAACGACATCCTCACTTCCACTCTTTTCAAAATAAAAAATATAATATTTTTCAAGATATTAAGCAAACAAATGTGAATTACTAACCTAAAATAACTAATTAATATAAAAAAAAATCCTTTGGATTTTAGAATGGTTTCACTAATAGGTTCGATTAGTAATAAACTAGTACCTCTGCGAGTATACATATTTGTAATGAAGTATTACATCAGTGTACCTTTATATAGGATATATTAACCAATAATTTCACAGAACAAGCGCTATGCCGTGTTTTTTTTCTTCTGTATGAATTATTTTCTTTTTGTGAAATTAAAGGTGCAAGATGAAAAATATTATATTCCAAGAAATCCTCTTACAGTGCTCCCCTACTCTACCTAACTACACCTACACACACTCCCTAATAATTTCCTACCAATTTCAAAACACAAAAAGTTAAAGAGAAATTCCAAATTGGATAGTATCGCAAGTTACACGCGGTGACCGCGCCGGCGTCTCCGCCCACTGTCGGACGGGGATGTACTTCATCGTTAGAATCCACTAACGTTTTGTTTCTGTAATAGCTCTTCCTTCTGGAACGCTTTGTTTACTTTCTTTAAATCTTCTTTATAATATATAATTGCTATAGTAAGTAAATTTACTTCAGTTGGTTAATTTCTTTCACACCAAACATACTTATATACTATGTATATGTCTATGTATTTTTTATTATAAGTTTGTTTTATCAAAAAAATAAACAAGGTACGAGTATGTTTGTCTTCGTGACGCAATGATGAAAATAAGAGTGATAGCTATGGGCTCCATTCTCACTCGAGAGTTTTTGAAGAAAGATTAGTCAATCTTCATTTATTTGTTTTAATAAAGAATACAAAGCGAATGTCTTAATACTAGGTTTCTGCTGCCTATCCTATATGTGGGACACACGTAATGCTAAACTCAAAGAAATGTCTCTACGCCCACAGTTACGAAATGATTAACGTTTTTAGTGAGAAGATACTTGAAATCATAGTAGAAACTTTTCAACACAAATATTATAATCGTAAATATCCGCGTCCACGTTACTGTAGAGCTATTGTAATGTAGGAGGCACTGACCTGAGCGCGCGGGCTGAGGGGGACAATCAGACAAAGTACCGAAACAGTAGCTTACCTGAAACGAAAGCGAAAAAATATTAAACAACAAAAAACGTTTTACGTTACTTAACAATCATACGACTAAAATAAAAAAAACCGGTTAAGTGCGAGTCGGACTTGCATACCGTAGACAATCGTATCAATTTCAGGATTGTAATTCAACGAAAAGTAGGTACAACTCACAAAACGCGGTGAATTGCATATAGAATGCTGCAAAAGATGCACAAATTGCTCATAAATTTTGATTGCGTTGACAGAAGATTGATTCTTATCTGTGCTCTAATGAACCATAGATTTGAATATTTGATATTAATTTGAGGTTTGTGGCTCCACACGATGTCGATATATTTATCTTGCTTTTGATAGATAGATAGAGAAAACAAGGTTGGTTTTGTTTACAAAATTACTTAAACTAATAAATTTATTACCAAAAATTACACAGCTCTATGATTTAAGATTGAAATAATAAATTTAAAACAAATTTTGCTTTAAGCTAACTTAAGCTTGAGCTAACAATTCCTTGTATTTCGCATATGATGAATTGTGAAATAGAAATTCCAAGACAACATGCACATCAAGTCTGTCACAAAACCGAAACTTTCAATTATCATATCGCATAGCACTTGACAGGACCGTTCGCATTGAGCCCACGCGCCCGCAGTGAGTTACGGCGCACGGCTCGTTTACAACCACTAAGTGTATTATCGCTTTCAACTCCTTATTGACTTCTTGTTCCTTTGGCTGCTATTATTTACTTATTTTAATAACATTATTCATTTAAAATTTTGTTTATGACTGTCGATAAAAAATATTTTCAATAGAATATAAGATTTTTTTTTATGTGATACAAATTTCAAACTCGAGTTTTTTATATGTTTGTTGAGTATAACAATTATTCATAATAGATATTTACACTAATGCTAATATTTAAGAAACTCGAAAGCAATGAAGCGGTGAACGAGTTAACAATGTGATAACTGACACAGTAGATGCATCACTACTGTTTACTGTACTACTCGCTTGTACGAGTGCAATGTAGAACTAGAGCGATTTCACTTTTACGTTCGACTTCATCGAATATGGTCGTAAGTAGCGCCAAATGGACCACATATCCTTTAATAATGAATACTCGTCATACACGATATTCGCATATTGTGTAGTACATATTACCATTTGAAGGTCTGTATGAGCATTTATAACTCATGAGTTATGACTAAACATCCTCCGTTTCCCTATTTAACGCCACTAACGCTAACAAATTCATGAGTTAAATAAAACAATCCAAACAGACAGTTACATAACTAATTATGCAGATAGTTTTATTGTAAGTACATATTCTTTTGTTAGTCTTTTCTCTTATACACAACATCAATTTGGATTTTTCTATAAAAGAACGATGTTTTTAAAATGAAAAAAATTATACAAAACAAAAGAAGGATTAAAAGATTAAACATAAAAAAAATAAACTTGAGCACGTGACTCATTGTTGTAGAATATGTGCTGTTCAGATATCATGCATCTCAGGCGTTTTGAGACAATTTCCTGATGGATTTAAATTCGGCGTATCCACTGCTGCGTATCAAGTAGAAGGTGCTTGGAATGTTGATGGTAAATAGATACCTTTACTTTTTCAAATAACTGTACAAATATGTAATTTGTATAGTTATCATGTACATTTTCAGGCAAATCAACAAGCATTTGGGATAACTTCACACATACGAATCCAAACAGGATTAGAGACGGTTCAAACGGAGATGTTGCTACAAACTCTTATTATTTATATAAGAGAGATGTGGAAATGTTAAGAGAGCTTGGTGTTGACTTTTATCGATTCTCTCTGTCCTGGACGAGAATTTTACCAACAGGATTTCCTGATAAAATTAACCCTGCAGGAGTTCAATACTATAACAACCTTATTAATGAACTGTTAATGTATAATATAGAACCAGTGGTAACTATTTATCATTGGGATTTACCACAGAACTTGCAAGATATGGGTGGGTGGGAAAATCCCAATATCTTACAATGGTATGGAGATTATGCTCGCACTGTGTTTGCATTATTTGGAGATAGAGTAAAATATTGGATAACAATAAATGAACCAAGTCAAATTTGTTTCTATAGTTACGAAATAGGTATGCTAGCTCCTGGTATCACTAGTAGTCCCGGTATATCTAATTATCTGTGTGCTAAAAACCTTCTTTTGGCTCACGCTACGGGTTACCATATTTATGATGAAGAATTTCGACCTCATCAAAATGGCGTCATCTTTATTACTATTAATATTCAAGGATTCGCACCCCTATATGACGACCAGAGTGAAGCTGTAAAGGACGCCTATCAATTTGATGTGAGAATTTAACCTTAATTTGACATTTAGGTATGACTTGTTACTTTATAACGAATGTAAATTAACTTTTTAGTATGGAATTTACGCCTATCCAATTTTTTCAAAAAATGGGGATTATCCACCTGTGCTGAAGAGCAGAGTCGCAGCAAAGAGCACTGCTCAAGGATTTTACAGATCGAGGCTTCCTTCACTGTCGTCACAAGAAATCAAATTTATACGTGGAACATCAGATTACTTTGGTTTAAATTTTTATACCACTATGTTGGTGTACCGAGATCAGTCAAGCGAAAGTTACTACCCATCGCCTTCAACTTTAAATGATCTAGGCATTCGAGTATTTAATTTAATGGGATCAGAAATCGTCAATGCTACTATGGTAACTATGGACCAACCTTAATTAAAAACAATATTTTATATTTTCATCGACGTGAACAAAGAGAACGTTTAAATAATATACTTAAAATTTTATCTGTGCACAGTTAAAATTTGTACAAAGGCAAATCGGATGTTCCATAAATTTATCATATTTTATTTAAAATAATATTATAAACATAATTGTATTTTTTTAGCTCTATGTAAGTAAGTAATTTTAAACTTATATGTAGATATAAATAAAACTATATTATTTGACATATAAAATCATCTTCATCAGAACCCGCACAAGGCAGGCAGAGGCAGAGGGAACCTAGTGTTAAGACATTCCGTTTCTTACTTTCCACTGAAATCTGGAGGCATTGGGTGTTGAGTGGCGGAACTCAATGCCGCGCTTTGCATCGACACCAGGGTAGGAAAATGGAAATATAAATTTTAATAAATATTTAATTTCCTCAAATTCCCAAACACACAATCAGTCTATTTAACAGTCACACCTTGTGCCCCTAGGCTCACTGGTCTCATATTGACATAAATATTTGCCATACATATTATTTTAGTGTTCAGAATGAAGATAACATCTCAGAAATTCCTTGCACAG
Organism: Heliconius charithonia; assembly: GCA_030704555.1. Taxonomy (NCBI): domain Eukaryota; kingdom Metazoa; phylum Arthropoda; class Insecta; order Lepidoptera; family Nymphalidae; genus Heliconius; species Heliconius charithonia. The sequence continues at coordinate 13,499,891 of CM060811.1, read as the reverse complement.
TCACTGATCCTTAAATTAAGCTCTGCAGCATTTATGATTTCAGTATTGGCCAGAAGGTTTCTACAATGTATTGGTGATGTTGCGTGAAGAATTTGACAATCCTCCTGTCTTTGTCACTGAGAGTGGTTTTACGAGTCCTGCTACTTTATTGGACGTTGATCGAATCAATAAACTTAAAGGTTACATGTCAGCTCTGTTAGACGCCGTTGATAGTGGGAGTGATATAAGAGGTTATACTGTTTGGAGCCTTATGGATAATTTTGAATGGACTTTCGGTTTCGAGTAAGTTAATTAAAAATACTAATATTACAAATAATAATAAAAACATTAAAATATTCAATGTTTTTATTTATTGACATTCTTTAACCGTTTGTTTAATTTTGTAAATATAATATATTTTTCATAGCTTCACACAGTATCCCGCATGTAGAAGATTTGGCAGAGGGAGCATTGCATGTTAAGTGGCGGAACTCAAGGCCGCGCTTTGCCTCGATGTCAGAGCGCAGAAATAGAAATATTAATATTTCATTTTCTCAAGTAGGAATGTAACCCATAACTTGTCGCCTTTACAGTCACACGCTTGTCCCCTGCGCCAGGACTGGCCATAAATTAATCAATAATGCAAAACTTTTAAATGTATTACATTGTTAACAGAATGAGATTTGGTCTTTATGAAGTGGACTTCGAGTCTCCGTTCAAGACGCGAATACCACGTCAGTCAGCTTTCTTCTACAAAGATGTGATAAGAGAGAATGCATTAAATCTCTACTGGGAGCCGGATCTATATAGGCAAATTATGATAGATGAGAGACACTAGTAATTTAGTAAAATAAAGAAAATTATAATAGTATTGTTGTCTTATATTTTTTAGCAGAGGCAGTTACTTTTCTTAAGTTAAGAAAACTAATGTTAGATATTTGTACATTAAACGAATAATTAATACGCTGTAATAAGTTCTTTAATTTGCACGATTATTACACATTTTAATTCAATTCACAATAGAGTTACAGGCCAATAATTCCCTAGCTTTCCTCGATGTGTTAGTCATAAAAAATCCCAATGGCAAAATAGGCCACACAATTTATAGGAAACCCACGCACACCAATAGATACCTCAATAGTGAATCGCATCACCACCCTACACAGTTATCTACCGTTGGCAAATCTATGTTTCAGAGAGCCCACCACCTCTGCGCGGCTGAACATCTAGGGGACGAGCTTCGTCAGGTGAAGAATTCCCTTCATCAGAACAAGCAGCCAGTTCCCCGCCGCACAGTAGAGAGACAGCCGGCACTTCTACCATATGTGAAGGGGGTTACAGACAGGATTGGCAACATCTTAAGAAGAGCTTCCATAAAAAGTATATTCAAGCCTAACAAGAAAGTGAGCCAATTCTTGAGACCAGTGAAAAGTAACATTCCTTTACAGTGTGCAGGTGTATACAAACTAGATTGTGACTGTGGCTTATCATACATTGGTCAAACAAAGAGAAGCATCGGTGTTAGGGTGAAGGAACACATCTCCGATATAAAGAATGGGCATGTATTAAAGTCAGCTGTATGTGAGCACAGTGTGGATAAACCTAGCCATTACATAAGGTTTGATAAACCCCTCATCCTCGCTAAGAAAAACAGATATATTCCTAGAATGATCCGTGAGGCTATTGAAATACAAAAATATCCTAATTTCAATATAGAGGACGGCTGGAAGCTTTCTAACACCTAGGACCCACTCATCAAATCTTTGAAGTCTCAGGCCCACCATACCAGAGGGCAAGATACAGTTAGCTCATTCTGCAAGAATCCAGGGCAGTACGCGAGGAAATTAAGAAATCGTTGGCGGTAGTTTGATATAGTAATTATGTCAACTGACAGACGAATACCACCTCAGTCTACCCGTGACCCGTGTTCGAAACGTCGGGTTTCCAAAAATGTAGAAAAAAACTAAATATACGCGATTAATCCGGTTAAAATAGTTTTATTTAATACGCTGTAGTATGTATTGCTTCAACAGTTATTAAGGTTGCCAAATTTTATTTAAGAGGCCAGTCGTGGCGCAGTGGTACAAAGTGTGACTGTAAAACCGACTAGTTGTGGGTTCGATCCCCACTCGAGGAGATGAAATATTTACTTAAATTTATATTTTCATTTCTTCGCTCTGGTTTCGAGGCAAAGCGCGGCGTTGAGTTCTGCCACTCAACACGCAATGCCTCCAAAATTCGGCAGAAAGTGGGGAACGAAGTGTCTTAACACTAGGTTCCCTCTGCCTACCCTGCTGTGTGCGGGATATAGCGTGAAGCTAATTTAATTTTTTTTTAAATTTTATTTTAGTTGCATCTAAAATCAAGCAAAAAAAGATTTTCACTTTTGACTTACCAAAGAAGTGACTTTGCCATTTTACAATAGTTTATAACTATAAATATTTTTAAAATTTTTTTTTAAGTGTTACTCCACATTTAAAGTCCACATCTGGTCAGTTTTAAGCAGGCGTGGGTTCGAGTCCCGCTACATTATTTTTTTTTATAATGCATAATTAAATAAAAATAATTGAATTAAATAATTTCACAAATAAAAAAATATCCTTCAGAAGTAAGTTAGTGAGATGTCTCAACAATGTGAACATAATTAATCGCAACGCTACTATTTATGTACTCGTATCAATACAATGTTGATCAAGTACGATTTCATTTCACGTTCGACTCCATCGAATACGGTCGTAAATACCACCAATTAGACCGAACATCCTTTAATAATGGATACCTCTCATAAATGATTCACATATTTATGCCCGTTTTAAGGTCAACACAAAGACTTACAAGGTTATTTTCCCCGCTCAGTTTTTCTATTTAATGCCGTCCACGCAAACATATTCACGAGTTAAAAAATATAATTCAAATCGCCAGTTAATTCGTTTGTTAATATTTAAATAATAAACATGCAGCTGATAATATTGTAAGTGTTACATTCAAAAATACACAATGAAATTCCTGTATTTTGTTTAGATACAATTGTCTAAGCAATTAGTGACAATAATTATAATGTTTGAAACACTTGTAAACAAAATAATATTAAGTCAGCTTTTGTTAAACAATACATTTTTGCAGATTTTGTTTTGTTAGGATTTCGTATATCCTAGCCACTACCAGGCAATTTCCTACTGGATTTAAATTCGGAGTGTCCACTTCTGCTTATCAGGTGGAAGGTGCATGGAATGTTGATGGTAAATTCATAATTTTACGTTTTTTTTTTTAAGAAAATAAGACCATTCTACATCTTGAAATTACTTTTCAGGCAAGTCGATGAACATCTGGGATAACTTCACACATACAAATCCAAACAGAATTAGAGACGGTTCAAACGGAGATGTTGCTGCAAATTCTTATTACTTGTATAAGAGAGATATAGAAATGTTGAGAGAGCTTGGTGTTGACTTCTATCGATTCTCTCTGTCCTGGACGAGAATTTTACCAACAGGATTTCCTGATAAAATTAACCCTGCAGGAGTCGAATACTATAACAACCTTATTAATGAACTCTTAATGTATAATATAGAACCAGTGATAACTATTTATCATTGGGATTTACCACAGAACTTGCAAGATATGGGTGGATGGCAAAATTCTAATATTGTACAATGGTATGGAGATTTTGCTCGCACTGTGTTTGCATTGTTTGGAGATAGAGTGAAATATTGGATAACAATAAATGAACCAAGTCAAGTTTGTTTTTATAGTTATGAAATAGGTATGCTAGCTCCTGGTATCACTAGCAGTCCCGGTATATCTAATTATCTGTGTGCTAAAAACCTTCTATTGGCTCACGCTACGGGTTACCATATTTATGATGAAGAATTTCGCCCTTTTCAAAATGGCGTCATCTTCATTACTATAAATGTTCAAGGTTTTGCCAATATATTCGACGGCCAAACTGAAACTGTAAATGATGCTTACCAATTTGAAGTAAGCATTAAGTCTTTTTTTATATTTTTTTTTTCATATTTTTTTGACAATTTTTTTACTAATTTACTAATACTAATTACTTTATTTTTAGTCTGGTATCTATACATATCCCATTTATTCAAAGACCGGGGATTTTCCATCAGTGGTGAAGAGCAGAGTCGCTGCAAAAAGTGCAGCACAAGGATTTTATAGATCGAGGCTTCCTTTGCTATCTAAGAAAGAAATCAACTTTATACAAGGAACATCAGATTACTTTGGTTTAAATTTCTATACTACTTTTTTGGTGCACAGAGATCATTCAACTGAAAATTATTATTCATCTCCTTCAGTACTAAACGATCTAGGCGCTCGAGTTTTTGATTCAATGGAATCAAATATTGTCAATGCAACTATGGTAAGTATGAACTACATTGCTTAGAACAGAGCGTGAGTACTAACTAATCCGTTCTTATAGCGATAGAAGATGTCTCAGATTTGCTACGTTTGTTCGTTTATATTTATACACGTCACAATACAATATAACATCTTATATAAGATAGAATACAATTTGTATATTTGACAAGTTCTGATACGAGTTCTTTTAATTTTCGATTGATACAAGTATTAATTATATTTATAAAATATTCTATACATAGATACTTCAATTACAACATAAAAAAGATTGTGTACATAAAAAGAGGAGGCTCGATTTTTGACTCTTCCATTACTTCCAGTTGGAAGTAACTATGAATTATGATTTCAGTTTTGGCCGGGGGGATTTTACAACGTTTTGAAAATGATACGTGAAGACTACGACAATCCTCCCATATTTGTGACGGAGAATGGTTTTACGAGTTCAAATAACTTAGATGGTGATCGAATTAAGAAACTTAAAGCGTACATGTCAGCGCTGCTGGACGCCGTCGATAGCGGGAGCGACATAAGAGCCTACACTTTTTGGAGCCTCATGGACAACTTCGAATGGGCCAGCGGTTATGAGTAAGTCAAATATTAAACATGTTTTTTTGAAAATTCTTAAATTGCTGGCATCTTCTTTCTTGCATGTTTGTAGGAAAATGACTAGATAAAACCATAAAAGCATATTAAGTGTACATAGAATTTCATCATTAACGTTTTCCACAAAACAAATTCTTAATTTGTATAACCTCAATAACTTTAAACAGAAATCGATTTGGCCTCTACCAAGTAGACTTTGAGTCTCCGTCCAAGACACGAACACCACGCCAGACTGCTTTCTTTTATAAAGACACCGTAAGAGAGCATGCCTTAAATCTCTACTGGAAACCAGATCTGAATAGGTCCATGACGATTGACGAAGGGCATTAGCAATGTATTGTTAATCGATTTTTAAATTTGAGTAAAATAAATTATTTGCATCATTGATTTTTTTTTGTTTCATTTTATATATTTACATGGTTTATTAATTTATACATATTATAATGACGGGTCCGAAGTCTAACTGCAGTCTTTTTTTATCACTACTATTTTAAATTTAAATGAAATTAACCCCGTGCGCTATTTCACTTATTTCCCGTACACCAGAATCATGTTCTCGTCCCACGTATTGTATAGGTACACTTGATTCGGTGCACTTTGGGCGAAAAAAAGAAATGGTGTATAGTTAACCCGTATACGACGTTGTATTTAAGTATTTTTAAAGATAAGTGCATTGTTTTTTTGTGAAAAACAATATACTACACGTGTGCAGGTGAATAGGAATTCATTTAATTATTATAGTAAATATACAAAAAAAATGACTTGAATCGGTATACTTACATACTTAGGAGCCATCGATATTAGACCACAGCGAGGGTAGGAAAGATTATTGATAAACCAATTTCAGTAATTTGCATATAATTAATATTCAATTGCGTCCGTCACTTTGGCAGTGATTAAATTGTTGCCTATTCAATTTGGTAATTGAACAATTTCAAAAATTATATTCAGATAAAATATTTTTCTCAATTAATATATTTTAAAATAAATAAAACTAAAAATACGAAGACCCAAAGCCTGGCTATGAGTTCCGCTACTCAATACGCAATGCTTCTAGAACTCGGCAAAAAATAATAGTCATAGCACACGATTCTCTCTGCCTATCCTGCTGTGTGCGGGATACAGCGTGAAGCTGATTAAAAATTCTAATGTGGTTTTAAATCCTAAAATGCATTGCAGAGAGTCGCAGTGCGTCTGTTTGTGGATTATTGTCGTCATCTGTCAGAGCGTTAAAACTGTTATTTATTATACAAACATCAATATGTAATTGCTTTTAAAATATAATAATTCTACATTTTCTTCCGGTTGATTAGATCAAATATTTTAACAAGTATTTATTTATTACAGGAGTAAATTGCTTTTCACACTTTTACTATGAAGAAAAAGTAAAGATCGAATTAACTCATAAAAATCTTGTGATCAATCAATGTATATTGCTTTTTTGTCAAATAGGTAACCACAAAAATCCTTATAACATAAAAAATATATATCGTTGTATGGAAAACGTATACAGCTTTTACCATAAACATATCCTGTTTTCCACGCAACGCTATATTTTCGAAACATTGCGTGTTGAGTGACCAAATGAATGCCGCACTTTGTCTTTCTTTCAGAGTCGAGAAATAGAAAAAAATCAATATGATCATTCCCATTGACTGGGTATCGAACCCACCACCACCACAACACCACCAGAGCCTTTTCAGTCAGGCGTTGTCCCTAATGTCAAGACGGTGCTTAAAAGTAAGCAATTAAAAACTCGTGTGTCATCATTTATTTCTTGATAAGGGGGTAAAGAAAATGTAAAACTGAAAACGCGACGTTTGTGGGTTCGTTTCCCACTCAGGAGAGTGGTTATATTTAAAATATTTGATTTTCCTGGCTCTGGTAAACAGAATGAAGCGTTGAGTTCCGCACCCTACCGCAATGCCCCTAAAATTGGGCAAAATGTAGAGTGCGGAGCTTAACACTGAGTTGCCTCTATCTGCCCTGCTGTATGGAAAAAGCGTGAAGATGCTTAAAAATATAATTGTTCATGAGAAGAAGAAGAGCAGGTGTATTTTGTATTATACATTTGAAGCTACACGATGAAACATGACTGCAACATGATCTTAGTCGTTTTTCTCCGTCCCACATTCAAACACTTTCTTTTGCTTTGCTCTCACGCGAGCGCTGTAAATGTCTAAAAACGGCAGAAAAACAATGCTATAGGAAATAATAGCGGGATTTTGTCTAATGTTGGTCGCGGTGCCGCGAGTGCGTGTCGCTGGCGCGCGTCCAGGCGGACAGGGCTGTCGACTGGCTTGCGTCTGTGTCTCCTGTCGGTCTCTCTTTTTTGCCTTTTAATAAACATAAGATGTTAATAATGTTTAATTATTATGAAGTATTTTCTGCCAAATTATAATAATTAACACTTTATATTTATATGAAAAACTATTTTGAATTAAAGAGGAAACAATATCCTTTCTTATTACATGTCATATCAGTTGATATGATGGATATATCGTTTTTAAAATGAGTATTATATAAAAACTAAAACCAGATGTTTTTTTGAACATAGAAAAAACTGTAGCTTAATTAGCTATTAATTTCGCTTTACGTTTGAATTAAAATATAATCAATTATATATAATTCAGTAAAACATTCATATCCACACAGATAAGAGCAGCCCTACAAAGGGTTTCGAGCGTCCGCCGTCCGCCGTCCGAGCGCGACGCTACTTTACAACCGCCGCCCTTGATTTACGTGCGCGCCTAACAAGACTAAAGAGAGCCACTCTTTGCCCTTTTGTCAACTTTGATTCATACAAGTTTACATCAAAATATGTCCGGCAATTAATTTCGACATTCTTAATACGAGACGGCTGACATTTATAATACTAATGATGCTATCGAGAAATCTCATTATATTTGAAATAATGTGAGTTTTGTTTTCTTTTTCAGTACAATAATTGTCAACAAACACGAACATTTTTTAGATTTATCCTTCTTTATATATTTGATTAGGACAGTAAGTGAGTGTCGCAAGTTTCGCTTGATTTTTTAAGTGGAATGATATAAACAAATATACAGTCTCAAGATAAGCAGCAAACGCTTAAGGTGATATATGTAAGTCATATTGCTTTCGAAACATCAACAAAAAGAAAATAATATTTTTAGCAGCATAACTGTAATATTTTTAAAATACACATTTCTATTTTTTCGCTGTAGTGTCCAGGCAAAGCTAGGCGTTGAGTACATATTAGCAGTTACAAAAAATATTCTTGTTAGCTTCACAAAAAACTTAAGACAAAGGTTCTTGTTTTTGAAAGAGATGAAGAAAGAACTGTATGCAAGATCAATGTAAATGGCAAGATATTAGAACAATTGAATGAAGTGGTATATTTGGGAAGTATGTTTAATGAAGAGGTACACAGAATAGCAGGTACTAGCGAGTAGTCATGGTGAGAATGAAGAAAATCATGCTCAGCTAGTTTGGGCATGTCGAACGAATGAGTGATGAAAGAATGACAAAAAAGATTTATGATGTAAAAGTGAGCGGTAAGAGAGGTAGGGGGAGAACTGGGTTGACCTTCAAAAACACAATATCAAAGATACTGCACGAAGATCACGTAAATAGCATGAGAATCCCCCGAAGGGCATGTATGAAGAGTCGATGACAGTAGAGGAGGCGAAAGAGATATGTAGAGACGTTTGGCGCTACGTTCTCTCTGACTAAATCGCTAGGGATAAAGCGTGAAGTTAGTTTAACTTCATGCTTTCTCCCGCAAACCAGAGTAGGAAGATTGAATCTAGTGTTAACATGTTTCGTTACGACGCACCTCAACATAGCGCTTTGTCTATCAGAGCAGGTAAGTTAGGATTACCACATTTAAAGCCATTTCAGACATCCCCTGCACCACGGCAACCTTAAATATAAATATGTTATTTTAAAATGTCTAATAAATACACGATTATTATTCATCGTTTTGTGACTATGCCCTTTTGTGACTGTAAATAATATACGAGCAGGCTTACCGAGCGTCGGCACTCGACGTCGCTGATGAATCGACAGCTTACTGTGTACTGTAGTGTATCTGAGTAACGCACTACAGTTGGCGTCGAATTAGTCGTCTTGGTACGAAATCTATGACTTAAGTGATTATAAATAAAAATATTGACTTAATATTTTTGAATTTGGTATTTATAATTATTATTTAGGATGAAGAGTGTGTTTAGTTGAAAACGCGATAATCTCAGGAACTTTGCTTCAGAATTGAAAAAATATTTTTGTGTTGGATAATAAATTTGTCAAGGAAAGATGATAAATTACGTTGAAATTTTTTGATAAGAAACGCTTTTTAGTAATATAGTTAATGTTACTTATAGTAAAAAAAGAATTCAATTTGTTATTTATTTATAGATAACTTAAATTCTATAATTTTTACTTAAATTATTATAAATAGTTTGTCTCACTAGTATCCACATATTCTAACGACGTGAATATCACGTTAATATTGAGGGCGGTTGTAGTGCAGTTTTAGCGCCTTCCTGTAAACGCGATGGTTTTGGGTTCGATCTCCATTAAAGAAATTTATTATATATTATAACCACAATGGAGTGGATCTGCACTAGGCTCCCTTTACCAACTCCGCTGTGTTTTAAAAGCGTGGAAGTGTGACATATTCATCTCAAACGCGACATAATCGGAACAGTTCGTCTATTGTGTGTCACACTTCATCAGGCGCACTGAGACGGAGCTCATCTGTCTGTATAATTTACTACGGCTATTCTGAAGTACATACACTGACACTAACAACTTATGTGGAATTGACAAAAATAGCGTGTTTACGGGATGACTAAGGATTATTATAATTAAATGGGTACTTTTTACACTACACGTCCAAAGACAGAGAGTGGGGCCGAGCTCCACCATCCCACGGTATGTCTTAAAAATTGGGCTGAAAGTGGGCAACGGTGTGTCTTCGCACAAGATTCAGTTTGCCTACCATCAAATATGCGGGAAACACGTGACACTCATACATGACATAGATAAGCTAAAAACATAGATTACAATAAGTACACCCGAGGTGCTGGATAGGCCGAGGTGGGAATACTATATCTAGAGACTACCCAAAATATTCATAAAATTATTTTTATTCAGAAAAATTGCCTAAAGATGATAAAAAAACACAAACGTGTAGAACAAAGACTTAAATTGATCACTTACACTATTTTTAGTTCGTAAATCACTTGCGGAATTCATTTGCGATATCGTCGATTTCAACCATCCATTACTGTCAAACCGTCCGTCCGTCCGTCGCCCGAATTATTTGTAACGAAAATACTCACAAATAAACGCCCACGCCGCCGAAACCAATTGGAGATAAAAAATATGTGACTTCATATCGTGAATGATCACTGTCGTTGGGTCTTACAAAAGGAATTATTAAAGTTTTAACAATATAGGAACAGTTATATTATCACATCGATCGCTGCTTTTAAAGTATTTTATTGAGTAACTACACTAACAGAATTAGTCACAGCGTGTTCTAATATAATGCATATAATCTTCCTCGATATGCGAGATTAGCGCGTTGGTACAAACTAACTCGACTAAACAATATTAGTATAGATGTAGATTAAAAATCAAATATCGAATACGTAAATTATTTTAAATAAATAATTTAATAAATTGATCAGTGATTAAATGATCAGATAAGCACAAAATGAAAGCGGTCCAATATCGAGGATTTCGGCTCATGAATTTGGAAATCATCTGCAGTGAGAGCACTCGCCCCCGCCCCCGCCTCCGCTCCCGCCCCCGCTCCCGCTTCCGCCCGCCCCGGTAGTGTAACAGTGCGCTCTGCTGGGACGTGCGCCGCGCTCCCTCCTTATACTTAGACCTCTTTTGGGAATGTAGCCTTGTTCAAATTTGTTTTTTCTGTTCTCTTGTAGAAGTAAATCTTAGTATATATGAGGTATATATTATTTTTCAAATAAGAAAGAGTTAAAGGGGTGTCGAATAATTTCAAATTAATTAATAAAAAAAACTAGCCTTAGTTGGAGTCCGGTGGTGGCGCAAGCGCGCACACTATGAATGTAAACGTCACTGGTTGTGGGTTCGATCACTATTCTAGGAAATGAAATATTTGTTTAAATTTATATTAAAATTTATTTCTTCGCTCTGGTGTCAAGGCATTTGCGTTTGTAGAGTTCCGCCACTCAGCGGAAAGTGGGGAACGGAGTGTCTAAAACACTTTAATCTTTATTCTCCGCCAAATTCTGGAGGCATTGCGTGTTAATAATGTATTGTATAAAACTTGTAGAGTTAATTTAAATGGGAATCGAACTATCAGGTGCACTGTATTCAAATAATATTTAACATACTATAATTTCACAAATGATTTTACTTTTCATGCATCGGAATAGAAATAGGCATGGGGAGGGAGGAGTAGTCAAACAAACTCATTTGAATATGATAGTATCGAACACGATGACCCCACGTTATGTTAAGGGGAGACAAAATATTAGTCTCGCGGACCGCATGCGACCGACGCGCGACGTCGGATTCGACTCCGGTACTAAATTGTGATTCACGTTTTATTCTAGTACTAACCACAGTTTATTACACCTCGCCAGGAAATATGGCTGTTATGTATCATCTAAAAGTATTATAATATTTAATACTAGCGACCCGCTCGCGGCTTCGCCCGCTTAAACCACAGAATTATTTACTTAACACACTGAATTATGTTCGTGTTTTGATATACTTATAATGTATGTTTGCAACGTAATGAAGATTTTTAATGAGAAAGTTGTTAAAACTTTAGGTCGCATTTTCGTACCTCCCATAAGAATCTTCAATTGAATGTTTGAAATAAAAACACAACTTATCGATACTTACTATATGTGCGTTTCTTCACGATAATCTCAGAAACGGCTTAACTGATTTAAATACTTTTTTTCTTTTGTATTCTGGCAAACTGCCCTTAAATATTAAGTATTAGTTTTATTTTAAGCAGCTTCATGCTAGTCAGAGGGAGGAACCTAGTATTAAGACACTCCGTTCCCCACTTTCTACCGAATTCTGGACGCATTGCGTGTTGAGTGGCAGAACGCAACGCCATGCTTAACCTCGACCCCAAAGCGAAGAAATGGAAATATAAATTTAAGTAAATATTTCATCTCCTCGTGTGGGGATCGAACTCAGAGAAACAGTCGGTTTTACAGTCACACTTTGTGCCGCTGCGCCACGACTGGCCTCAACTGGACTGGACTTTATTTTAATCGGTTCACATAAAGTTAAAACCAGATCCACGCTTTATCCCGCCCTTAGTAGGGCAACTTAGTGTAAGATATTGGGTATAATGTGTGACTGATGTGCGAAATGAAAATATTATTAAATTATAATTCAATCCTGCATGTGTGGATCGGACCCACAACGTCGCGTTACAGTTACAATTGGGCATATAGGGTAAAATAGTTTAAACCCGTACCTAAAGAATTTTAGCAAGATACATCAACAGTGAAGACGTAGGTTTTTTTTCTCATTTCACAATGTTTATTCATATCTATATTTCGTATGACGCCGTTACGCATAGGTACCAATAATGTAAACACATACTACTACAAAAACAGTACTAAAATGTTTAGAACTTTAAACTTTGCCGCCAATACCTACGACTCGATTTCGCAATGAGGCGTATGCGGCGGTTTCCCTTTGATAGGTTTATGTGTGCGTGCGTCGTTCTTGACAAATTGTATTTTATTTTACAACGATAATTTTATTATTTATTTTGTTTGAAAAAATAACTTTTTTATTTTCGGGTTTTTAATTTAATATGTAATAGGCTTTTATAGAGTAGTTAAACTGTGGTTCCATTTAAAGTGGTCCTAACAAAAAAACTCTGTATAATTGAGCATATTTAATATTTATAGTGATTTTTTGGAAAATAGATACCAATAGTTATTACAACCACTTGCGAAGAAGCATAGTTTTGAAAAACTACCAACGTTCTTATAGTTAATATATTATTTTTTCAAATTAAAAAAAATGTCTATATCATCCGCCATATAATGGCGGAAAAATATTCAAAATGTATTGTAATACCACATTAGTATCGACAATGTAGTGTTGATAGTAATTGAAAATAGTTATACTACAGGAGGACCTTCATATGCACTGTTTTAACCTGTTTTATGTATAATATAGAATAATATATTGTATAGAGGAATCACACATTCTTTTTATTCAGTTTAGTAAATACATTTTTTAGAGGTTACTCTGTACTAAAATGGCATGCAACTCTGTTCCCACATTTACGTTCCTGATATATCGATTTAAATAATAGAAATACAAAATATAGGAAGGAAACACAAATGCAATTATATTGCATTTTTTCTTTTTTTCAAACTTGAAACGTATTAATAAATTACAAATTATGTATTACATACAATTAATTTCTTTTGAATATAACACTAAGTTTAATCAGCTTCACGCTATTTTAACAGGTAACATAAGATGACATTAAAACGTATTGACATCACCACGTGATCCATCTAAACACAATATAAACTATGAACTCACAATCAGAATTTACTTTCCAAATACATATACTTTTTATTCTACACATCGCCATATGAGCTAATTCCGTAAAATATACCTACTTTATTATGTTTGTTAATATCACCAACGTTGACGTTTGAAATAATAATTATGGTAGACTGAACAAATATTGATTATACTTCTTTCTTTAGCTTCACGCTGTATCCCGCACACAGCAGGGTAGGCATAGGACCTCTAGTGTTAACAACAACACTCTGTTCCCTACTTTTCTCGGAATTCTGTAGGCATTGCGTGCTGAGTAGTGAAACTCAACGCCGCACTTTACCTCGACACCAGAGCGATGAAATGGAAATATAAATTTAAATAAATATTTCGTTTCCTTGCGTGGTCATCGAACCCACAACAGTTACACTTTGTGCCCCTGTGCAACGAACGGCCTCAATTTACTTTCTTCTTTTAAAATGTGGTTAAATGAAATAGTCGTAATTTAATTATGTCAGATTACTATTAACCGACTTCTTAAAAGGGGTCATCAATTGGGCTGTATTTTTTAGCCTTGTTACCTTAGAACTTTTGATTGTATGAACCGATTTTAATGATTCTTTTTTTATTTGAAAGCTAATGCCTCCCGTGTAGTCTTATTTTAATTTAGTTTATATCCAACAATGGTATCTATGAGAAAATCATATAAATCTCAAATTTACATTAAGTATATGCGCGACAAATGAACGTATAAGTCAATATCAATTCAACCGATTTTAATGATTCTTTTTTTATTAGAAAGGGTACATATAAGGGGTAGTTTGGTGAAAGTTTAGTTAAGTTCAGAGTGTGAAATCCGGTTGAATTTGAAGAAGTCGATTTTTTTTATTAAAAAATATAATTATGTAATTTTTTCTACAAAAAATTCTTTATACTCCATGATAAAAACTATCCTATAAGTGACATTAGGCTTTGAACTATTACCATGCCAAAATTAATTTAATTTCATACAGTTGTTATCGGTATTTTAGGTAATTTATATTTTTCAGTTTTTATTTTTTTTAAAGAAAACTATCATGAAATTCGGAATGAAACCCAAAAAAAATGTACCTTGAGGCCCTAGGCTAACACCATGCAAAAATTCATCAATTTCTGTCAGGTAGTTTTTGCGTGATTGACGCACAAACAAACCGACAGACAGACAGACAGACAGACAGACAAGAATTCTGCTGAGTGGTTTTTTAGGTTCTATAATCGACATATTAACCGACCTAATTTTTATTTTTTTTATATCTTTCATGTACAGAATTGACTTTTCTATCCTTTTATTATATATGGAGATGGAGATTAATCACATTAATAAGATAATGAGTGCGACAAGGTCAGGCAAGACAAAACTAACATCATTTTTTTAATTCTTAAAATAAAAAATAGGTATAGATTGTTTTGTGAATTCATGTGATAAATTACATTTTATAACTCCTTTTAATTTTGGACTTTTCAGTTCGTTTCAATACAAATTTAAAATACCTTTCGTGACAAAGTGCATTTATACATCGCTCATTTACCGAAACAATGTGTCGGTAACCTTCTTTCGTCGTACCATCGTTTCTAATTCAGTAGCTTAGAGAAATAGCTGTCTCCATAGCTGACTTGGAGCCTGCGAATGAGGCTAAGGATGAAGGACCTTGTCTCTCAACGCAATAGGTCATCACTGACACACACACTGGTCCTCCTAGTTTTTCCATTTAACTACACTTCAGATAGGAGACAGCCTACATAAAAAATAAACTTTTTTAAATTATAAAACTTTTATTGAAGTTTATTCGTGTAGTAAAAAATTTTTTATGTGAATGTGTAGTCACATATATAGATCACATGTGTGAATATGTAGTCACATATGTGGACCACATGTGTGAATATGTGGTCACATATGTGGACCACATGCGTCAATATGTGCTCATGTATGTGGACCACATGTGTGAATATGTGGTCTTTCATGTGGACCACATGTGAGAATGTGTGGTCACATATGTGGACCACATGTGTGAATACGTGGTCGCGTATGTGGACCACATGTGGGAAAATGTGGTCACATATGTGGACCACATGTGAGAATTTGTGGTCACATATGTGGACCACATGTGTAAATATATGGTCCCATATGTGGACCACATGTGTGAATATGTGGTCTTTCATGTGGACCACACGTGAGAATTTGTGGTCACATATGTGGACCACATGTGTGAATATGTGGTCGCGTATGTGGACCACATGTGGGAAAATGTGGTCACATATGTGGACCACATGAGTGATATGTAGTCACATATGAAAATTACATGGGTGATCATGTGGTCACATATGTGGACCACATGTGTGAATATGTGGTCACGTGTGTGGACCACATATGTGTATATGTGCTCGCATATGTGGACCACATATGTGAACATGTGGTCACATATGTGGACCACATGTGGCATCGTGTGGTCATATATGTGAACCACATGTGTGAATATGTGGTCTTTCATGTGGACCACATGTGAGAATGTGTGGTCACATATGTGGACCACATGTGTGAATATGTGGTCACATATGTGGACCACATGTGTGAATATGTGGTCACGTGTGTGGACCACATGTGTGAATATGTGGTCACGTGTGTGGACCACATGTGTGTTTATGTGCTCACATATGTGGACCACATATGTGATCATGTGGCCACATATGTGGACCACATATGTGATCATGTGGCCACATATGTGGGCCACATGTGGCATCGTGTGGTCATATATGTGTACCACATGTGTGAATAAGTATTCACATGGGCATATCACATGTGTGATATGTAGTCACATATGTAGACCACATGTGTGATATGTAGTCACATATGAAGATTACATGTGTGATCATGTGGTTACATATGTGGACCACATGTGTGAATATGTGGTCACGTGTGTGGACCACATGTGTGAATATGTGGTCACATATGTGGACCACATGTGTGAACATGTTATCACATATGTGAACCTTTTATAAAATATATTTAATTCATTAAATGTAATATGTATATAAATAAATAAACGTAAAGAAACGTTACGTAACATCATACATAATAACAATTAAAACGTAAACTGCAGGCTAATTGATCATCCGGTAGACATTTTAATTAAATTATCAGCTGAAGCAGAATGTCTTTGTATCATCAGAGTTGTAAACCATTTGTTCGATAATTTTTTTATATCTTTCATGTACAGAATTGACTTTTCTATCCTTTTATTATATATGGAGATTTTGTTTGAAAAAATAACTTTTTTATTTTCGGGTTTTTAATTTAATATGTAATAGGCTTTTATAGAGTAGTTAAACTGTGGTTTCATTTAAAGTGGTCCTAACAAAAAAACTCTGTATAATTGACCATATTTAATATTTATAGTGATTTTTTGGAAAATAGATACGAATAGTTATTACAACCACTTGCGAAGAAGCATAGTTTAGGCAATTTTTTATTCTATAAGAATTCCTTTTAAAAAACTACCAACGTTCTTATAGTTAATATATTATTTTTCCAAATTAAAAAAATTGTCTATGTCATCATAATGGCGGAAAAATTTCATTCATATTGTAATACCACATTAGTATCGACAATGTAGTGTTGATAGTAATTGAAAATAGCTATACTACAGGAGGACCTTCATATGCACTGTTTTAACCTGTTTTATGTATAATATAGAATAATATATTGTATAGAGGAATCACACATTCTTTTTATTCAGTTTAGTAAATACATTTTTTAGAGGTTACTCTGTACTAAAATGGCATGCAACTCTGTTCCCACATTTACGTTCCTGATATATCGATTTAAATAATAGAAATACAAAATATAGGAAGGAAACACAAATGCAATTATATTGCATTTTTTCTTTTTTTCAAACTTGAAACGTATTAAATATTATGTATTACATAATTACATATTATGTATTACATACAATTAATTTCTTTTGAATATAACACTAAGTTTAATCAGCTTCACGCTATTTTAACAGATAACATAAGATGACATTAAAACGTATTGACATCACCACGTGATCCATCTAAACACAATATAAACTTTTATAAACTATGAACTCACAATCAGAATTTACTTTCCAAATACATATACTTTTTATTCTACACATCGCCATATGAGCTAATTCCGTAAAATATACCTACTTTATTATGTTTGTTAATATCACCAACGTTGACGTTTGAAATAATAATTATGGTAGACTGAACAAATATCGATTATACTTCTTTTTTTAGCTTCACGCTGTATCCCGCACACAGCAGGGTAGGCATAGGACCTCTAGTGTTAACAACAACACTCTGTTCCCTACTTTTCTCGGAATTCTGTAGGCATTGCGTGCTGAGTAGTGAAACTCAACGCCGCACTTTACCTCGACACCAGAGCGATGAAATGGAAATATAAATTTAAATAAATATTTCGTTTCCTTGCGTGGTCATCGAACCCACAACAGTTACACTTTGTGCCCCTGTGCAACGAACGGCCTCAATTTACTTTCTTCTTTTAAAATGTGGTTAAATGAAATAGTCGTAATTTAATTATGTCAGATTACTATTAACCGTCTTCTTAAAAGGGGTCATCAATTGGGCTGTATTTTTTAGCCTTGTTACCTTAGAACTTTTGATTGTATGAACCGATTTTAATGATTCTTTTTTTATTTGAAAGCTAATGCCTCCCGTGTAGTCTTATTTTAATTTAGTTTATATCCAACAATGGTATCTATGAGAAAATCATATAAATCTCAAATTTACATTAAGTATATGCGCGACAAATGAACGTATAAGTCAATATCAATTCAACCGATT
The DNA here is from genome assembly GCA_030704555.1 of Heliconius charithonia. Lineage (NCBI taxonomy): Eukaryota > Metazoa > Arthropoda > Insecta > Lepidoptera > Nymphalidae > Heliconius > Heliconius charithonia. The sequence continues at coordinate 13,481,546 of CM060811.1, read as the reverse complement.
TTAATGATTCTTTTTTTATTAGAAAGGGTACATATAAGGGGTAGTTTGGTGAAAGTTTAGTTAAGTTTAGAGTGTGAAATCCGGTTGAATTTGAAGAAGTCGATTTTTTTTATTAAAAAATATAATTATGTAATTTTTTCTACAAAAAATTCTTTATACTCCATGATAAAAACTATCCTATAAGTGACATTAGGCTTTGAACTATTACCATGCCAAAATTAATTTAATTTCATACAGTAGTTATCGGTATTTTAGGTAATTTATATTTTTCAGTTTTTTTTTTTTTTTAAAGAAAACTATCATGAAATTCGGAATGAAACCCAAAAAAAATGTACCTTGAGGCCCTAGGCTAACACCATGCAAAAATTCATCAATTTCTGTCAGGTAGTTTTTGCGTGATTGACGCACAAACAAACCGACAGACAGACAGACAGACAGACAGACAGACAGACAGACAGACAGACAGACAGACAGACAAGAATTCTGCTGAGTGGTTTTTTAGGTTCTATAATCGACATATTAACCGACCTAATTTTTATTTTTTTTATATCTTTCATATACAGAATTGACTTTTCTATCCTTTTATTATATATTATATATGGAGATGGAGATATTGTGTTATTATATTTAACTATAGTTCAAATCCTATTCACAAAGATATATGGAATAAATTTTCTCCGCTTATATGATGGCAGCATCAGCACGTAGCACGCCGTAGATAGAGTTAGCCCAGCGTCAAGTCTCGCACATCCCGCGCGAATACAAGTGTAGAGTGGAGAAATTTTGTTGGTTATATCTGTCTACTCGGAGAGTAGTATAATGTAGTAATATGTCATTTTGTTTCCTTTAGAACATAATTTGATTGAAATATAAACAGAAGTTAAGCAAAGGAGAAAGACCAAGATTCAAAACCAAAATAATTCGCAGTATATTATTTAAAATTAAACGTTATAACGTCTACTTATATACGATAGTAATCAGAGAGCCACTTAAAAGTCTATTAGAAAACTCATTTCAAGAATCAAGTTCTTTGACCGTCGGAGCTGATTGAATTTTTATTTATAAACAAAGAAACAAACGAACATTTCCACTGTATAACATTAGCGGGTCCTCCATTCCGCTCCATCCGGTAATGCATTTTTGATATTCCACGACTTAACTTCTTGCGATCTCGAAGCGACTTCCCGTCGTTACTTTTTCTATGGAAAAACTTCAATTGCGTAATTGGTTTTAAATTTATTGGATAAATGGTCGTCACGGGCGAGATGTGTGGGGTGGGACCGATTCGTGTTGTACGTATGATAAGGTTTAGTTTATAGGATAAAATCTATTACAGAAACGGATGACGTCGGCTCGAAAAGCTTCGATGAGATGTCGTACTATCTGATGTAGACTTATCACAAGCATCGTCCAATAGCAAAAGTGCGTAAAGCCACAATACTAGCATACAAGAGAACGACAGACAGTTGAACTTGTCTAAACTATTAAGACTAAGTCTTTTATAAATTTTGAAGTTCCACGATAGGAGTGAGACTTGATGCTTCACAAAAAGGTCGGCCAAGAACACGGATGGCGAAAAAATAGAACGAGTGAATAATCTTGTCACAAAAGCAAGAAATATTGTTGCCTTGAGCACATAGTGCCTTGTTGTAGTACTTGTTTAACGGTACAAGATGAGCGGTTATCGAGAGGGTGTGTGCCCTTTGTGGTAGAAGGATATATATTTTTGTTTTATTTTCAAGATTTCCTAATGTCCTAAGAATAGAAAAGGCAGATTTAACACATAAATACTTATTAGTTTAAAGAAAAATATAGGACATATGAACAAAAGTGTTGAACAAAGGTGTTTTTTTGTTACTAATTACTTATTACCAAAGTCTTAAGCCAAAAATCCCGGTCTGTGAGACCGACGTCACCTAAGATGTAAGTCACATTGACCTCATCATTTAATTTCATTGCCAATTTACCACAACAAAAATAAAAAATGCTAGAGACCGTTTCGATTTTAATATTCATTCATATATCAACATAGTATTATATTTGTACGCGCGCACCGAAACAACATACATACATATCGAAAAATTGGGGAAAAATGTTCAAAGTGTCCAAGAAAAAGTAACGCACGTGATCTGAATACGACATGCGGAGCACGACGCCGAATGAAGACGCGTTATTTACCAAAGTGACCTCACTAAAGGAAAGGAACCTTTCCAGGATTGCGTCTCTGATCCTTGAATTTTAAACGAGCGTAACAAACCCCACTATTTTACTGATTTCTGTGGATCTCGTATACGCGAGGAATACTTAATGCTGACAAACATTACTTTAGTTTCTTTTGCTAGAACCGACTTCAAAGAGGAAGACGGTTTTATTGTATGTGTGTTATGTTGCCATCATGAATGACCAATACTCGTGATGTTTGTTTTGTACGGCAGATCGTGTTTTGGAGGAGGATATTTTTTATTTATAAGCTTATATTAGTATCTGCTATTGAACCTAGTACTAAGATACTCCGTTCACATTAAGGCACTTCCGTTCCCCACGTTTTTCCGAATTATGAAAGCATTGCGTGTTGAGAGCTGGAACTCAACGCCGCGTCTTACCACGTTTTCAGAGCGATTGAATTAAATGATCAAATATTTAATTTCCTCGAATGCTTATGCTTCCGCGCAACGACTGGCCTAGAAGTATTTTGTATATTTATACAAAAATAATTTCCTAAGAAAATTGTTCGAATAAAAATTCGCATATCCAAAACAAATTTAATAGAAGTGCCTTTTTCGTTATAATAGTTTTAAAATTGATAAATATTCATATGTTTACTTCTAAATGCAACTCTACATGCAATGTTGGCGTAAATTAGCGCTATTATTTCAGAGCTAAAATGAAATTGGCCATATTTGAGTGATTCGATAGTTGGGAATGTGCGCAGCTGTGATCTAAATCAATGGCACATTGGCGGTGACAGTGTGTGCGGTGTTGGTAAATATATTGGTAGTGTTACATATTGTATATATATACTTTGTACTTAATTTTGCGTACGGTTGCCATAGGAAAACCAGTGTCAAGAATCTCCGCCCCCCATTATTCGTGTAAATTTTGAGACATGGTATATTGCTCAACTCCGCGCTTTGTCAACTCACTAATTCGACAAATAAAAATAATTATAATCATTCCCATGAGTGAAAATCAAGTTTACGATTATGGTGTCTAAAGTCAAACGCTAAATATATGCTCCAATGGCCTTTATATGACCAGTAACTACATAACTATAATCTCTTTACAAACATACAAACTCTACCAAATGCGATATTTCCTTGCACCCTGCACTTCCGTACATTCCGTAACGAATGACAAATTGACCGATGACTAACGGTAATGAGTGCTGGTGGGTCGCGACCACGCGCGCATACACCGCCTCTCATTACTGACGACGTTTTGTTAAGTTGTTGTGTCAAGGACAGCTGCAGGTAGTCTCTCTATGTTGAGGATTATTGTGAATGCATTGAAGGCAGTACTCAAATATTACTTAATAGTTGGTTCACGCTGTATCCCGCATAGAGCACGTTAGAAAGAGGGAACCTAGGGCTAAGACACTTCGTGCATCGCCAAATTTTCGAGTCATTGCGTATTGAGTGGTGGAATTCAACAAACACCGCGCTTTGTTTACCAGAGCCAGAAAATAAAAATAAAATGAAGAATTATTTGATAAAATTCGTTCTCCCAAGTGGAAATCAAACCAACAGCCGAGAACATTTACAGAACAGCCAATGTGCACTGCACCACGACGGCATCAAAAACAATCTATAAATTTGCAATAAGTATTAAAATAAAATAAAAACGAACTGTAAAATTGACTCTATTCGGGAATTATTTAGTGAGTCACAGACACATTATAGCGTGGTTTTACTGTTTTTGACGAAATAAAAATGTGAGCACCCCCCACTACCGGCACTAGCGTGTGTACAGATGTATTAGTCATAGCGGTATTATTATTGCTTGTATTTCAACTTTTTACTAATACATCGTTTGGTTGTATATACATTTTATTAGTTATGCTATAATAACCTTTTTAACATTTTCAGTTTTCGCAATTTTTACATATTTTAAGTGTAAACTAAATGCTATATAAATAAACGTAATTACACACTGTAGTACTAAATGTAAATGTAATTTTAGTACTAAATTTCGAAACCACGACGATCCGGTCTATTTAGGTGGAACTCATCTGCCATTTGAAAGAATACTGTTATTAACAAAATATTTTAATTAAATAATTTAAATGAAACTATTTAACCGGATTATCGCGTATATTTGGGTTAATACATTTTTGGAAACCTGACGTTTCGAACACTGCAGTCTGTAAAGTACTTTAAGCATACTAAAATATACTTTAAAATCGATCTATTATAGTTATTGTGGTCGCTATTATATCGACGTACTATATATACAGTACCGGTGCAGTACGTCGTCGGTAGGACGCCGCGAATCAGAGGGCGATTGTGGACTAACTTTATTATTATGAACGACGTAATTGTCTGCGAGTACGTTGTTAACTGGAACACGTGCTGTTTAGGGCTGTAATATATTGAGCTGGTCTGGACTATACGTTGGTATAGTAATGATGCTTTGCTTTACGTACGTAAAAACTGAATTAAATCAGCTTCACACTGAACCCCGCACAGATCAAAGTATTGCACTTTGACTGGCGGAACTCAACGACGCGCTTTGCCGGCGGAGCGAATAATTACGTTTACGTATGTATCTCCTGTATATACAAGTGACAAGGTAGGTGGCGATAACTTACATTGTCTGATAGTAACGGAAAACACACAGTTATTTCAATTTAATAATTTTCCAACGAACATAAAGCTATTGTAAACAAGTACCTATAACTGTTATAATATTATCAGTTTCCTGTCGAGTTTCTCGTCATCACACGTGAATCTAGTGCATGAAGAAACTGAGTTACACGGAGTGTAATAGACTAGACGCGTTCGTAAATAGCTCTAATTGGTTTTATAGTTCCTCTCGTCTCGTCCCGCAACACTGTGATGTAAATCTAACTATTAGATACACTTATTGTATTTTGAATATTACAAGTTATTTGGTAAATATTTGTGGCGTGATAAGATTTTTTATTCGATTTCGATAGGCAGCCGTCATAGCGTAATAGGGTAGCATCGGAAAATAAATGGATTTGATTCGTAAATAAATAAATTTTCATTTCTCGACTCTAGCAGTAGACAAAGCGCGGAGTTAAGTAACAAAACGTAAACTTTTTAATTACAACCATTATATGGAAAGATGTACAAACTATGACTAAGTTATGTTGTTATGATAAATATAAATTAAAATGTAACTTTAGAAAGAAAAATAAGGAACCACTCCAAAGAAGTCCTCTAGCACGAAAGCTTGAAAATTTTAATTGTAAAAAGTAACTTGTTTAACTTCTCACGAAATATTTCTATCCTTCCTTTTAACGAGGATTGTGTCAAATTACCATATAATTTTTAAGTTAATCTATTCTTTAAAATAAAATATATAAGTCTTATAATATCATCTAATGCAACAGGACAAATGGAGATCTAATAACTTTATTAAATAAAATGAACTATAAGAATGTGTAGCGTGGGCTGTCCATACTCGTATATTCTACAACTCCATATTTAGCGCGTCCAGGACGGGACGGGACGGGACGGGACGGGACAGGTACCGAGGTACTGTCTGATGCTGTAATGCAAGTAATTGCCTCAATTGAGATCTCAGACTACTCGCTACTTGCTCTCTATTACATCTATTAGACGACATGGCGACCCGCGCTTACATTGGGTTGAAAGGAAGATGAAATAACTGTGTTTATAATAGTTTATTAGCTTCGGTGGACCTTCAAGAACATCGTATCTATGACGCTACAAGAAAGTCCAGTGAAAAGCATGAGGACCCCCCGGGGGGCGTGTATAAAGATGGTTGATGGCGAACAGATATGCGGCGGCCTTGTCTTTACCACCCGGTTCTCTCTTGCTACCCCGTTAGCGATAGAGCATTAGACTTAAAAAAAGGATAGTATAAAAATGACAATTGTTAGTAACGTTATTCCCATGACTACATTCGTATTATATTTTGATGTGTACATATTTTAACAATTTAGCATGATACATTAATCATTTTATTGGTTTAAAAGAAGTTGTAGTGCAGTGGTACAAACTTTAAACGCGACGCGACGAATTTAATATTTTAATTTCTTTGCTCTAGCAGGCAAAGCGCGGCGTTGGGCTCCGTCACTCAGTGCGTGTGTGTGTGTGTATGTGTGTGTGTGTGTGTTAAAGTTTAATTGAAAACACAACAAAACACAGATCAACATATCCACAGACGTACTCGTCCGTACTCGTGTATATGAGCCATCACGCCGTCACGTAAATAGCCAGTTAAGTCTAGATGATAGGGAGCTAAAGTGGTATCGATCAGACGAGTACTATTGAGGCGAGGTCTTGATGCGATTGTCTGTTGCGGCTAACGTGTTTAGAGCGACGTGTTACGTGCTACGTGTTACGTGACGTCGCGGGGCGCGTGAAGCGTGACGCGTGACGCGTGTAGCGTGAAGAGAGGTGTCGCGCCGCACTTGTCATTGAACTAATTGACGAAGTATGTCTGTTGCAGTACACTCGCAGAGATATATATAGAGCTGCATATAGTTACTTTATCGTACTGTCTGTTAGTCACTTTAAAGGAGAGGTGAGTAGTAGTGTGTATATTCTATTCTATTTTTTTATTATAAAGCGACACTCAAAATGTAATATTGTAACCAACCCTGCTACACGTGGAATTTACCGCAAGGCTAAAAAAAAGACTTTACTCGAGTTCAAAAAAAACTGGACAAGCGTGAGTCAGGCTAACCCACCGCAGGTTTCGTGCAAAAATTGGAGATCTCTAGATTTTTCTAAGTAAATATAGAGATATGTTTTTATCAGGAAATTATGAGTATGTATGATAAGTTCTTTGATTTTCACGATTATTATACATTTTAACGGGTAGACTGTCTACCCGTGACCACGGACTACTGCAAAGTGTTCGAAACGTCGGGTTTCCAAAAATGTAAAAACTAAATATACGCGATTAATCCGGTTAAAATAGTTTTATTTAAAATGAGTATGTATGTTTTGAATTTCAATTTCATAATGAGAAAAAGGTTCTTAGGACAGATAGACAAACAGACAGATAGATTAACAACAGACTGATCTTATAAGGGTTCCTTTTTGCCTTAAAAAGTACGAAACCCCAAGAAAAGCTAAATTCGAGCCTACGAGTATACACAAGAGCACAGCGACTGCTCCCTCTGATCAGTCAATTACTATAACGTATAATATTACAAGCAACAATAACAGTAAAGTTTAGTACAGACACGTCCAGTGTCCGTAAATGGGTATCTTTGTAACATTGTGATAAAGTTACGGCAGTTTCGATACTAAGTTATTGCACGATTTAATATTTATGAAAATGAAGCCTTTCTTGCTTGAAATAATTATTGTTCTAGGATGGAATTCATTAAGTGGGTTTGTGTAGTAAATCTTTTATCTTCCCACAACTTTATATAGATAAGATATGTTTGAAAAATACTTTAAACCTAATGTACAACGACTATTTATAAAATTCGGTTTTGAGTCTTGCAATATATGGAAAATTACAAATATTTCATTCATCAGATACAACACCAAATAGAAATAATTGAAAAACGATAATTTCCAATATATTTTTTCCTTCGGCGCATGAGTAATAGAGTCTAGGTCTTGCGTGACCACTCCGGAGACGCGGCAATAAATATACCTTTGATTAGAGATCGAACCCACACCCATCGCGATTATAATAAAAAGAAACAACTACGCCACAATCACATCTTTTGTATTCAGTCCAGTCCGGTCGTACAGTTGTATGTACGACGGGAGTGGGCCGGAGTGGACCGGAGTGCGCGAGGTTTGTTCAAAGTAGGTGAAACATTGTTAGTCGTTAGAACTGTTAGGCGCGATTCATAGTCACGCCTGTGAAGGTTTGACACCCTTTATCGTGGTGTAGCTACTGCACTGTCCTATACTACATACATTCATGAGGCAGTTCCATTTCAAATAGACAAAAAATGTCTTTCTGTTTGTCTGCTTTTAGAAGAAACAAATCGTAGATTAGTGTTCTAATACAAATTTTTCGTTATCCTACATAAGACAATTTATTTACGGTTTTATAATGAACGTTCAATTAAAGAACAGACGTGCCGATGAGGTACAATTGAATAGTTACTAATAAGTTAATATTTTACTGAACGACGGTTTGCTTTTTACAATATAACAACAGCCTTGTTTAAAGTTTCCTTTTTAATTTATTTACTAGGAAGACACTGTTGTGTCGCAGTGGCGCAGCGGTAAACGGTTTTGACCATATACGCACTGGTTTGATTCCCACACAAAAGAATTCATCATTTTAATATTTTTAAAAAATTATATCTCAAATATAAGCTACTTTGTGGAAGGTTTAAAACTAGCTTCCTTCAGTCTACTATGTTATATGTACTGAATACAGCGTGAAGAAAAAAAACCGAAGAAAAACTGAACACTTTAGTTAAATAGAATGATGAGAACAAAACCAAATACAAGCGTATCAACGTATTATATATTTTAGTTCTGTTTAAAACTCATCGCACCTAATTATAAAGTTGTAAAGTTGAACAACGCCTTCATTTCCTATGTGCTGAGCTTAATTACTGCGCTTTTACGCGTGAGCAGACGCCCAATGAGCGCCACGAGCGCCACGAGCGAAACGAGCGAAACGAACCTCCGGAACTATTCCGGGAGCTTATTAAGACGGAATGGCCTCGTAACACCGAGAGCTCTCTGCTAATCTACGCTTTGAGAAGCGATTATTTCATTTTACAATTATGAAGTTTACCTTGTTTATATCCTTATGTACAGTAGACAAAAGAGTGAAATACCAAAAGTTATTCGAAACATCTCTCCAATTGGTCAGTTCTTTTTATTTATTGCGTTTTTATTTTAGGTACAAGTGAGAAATAGTATGAGTACTTACTTCACAAAAAATGAGCGTTAAATAACCTAAAGAGATTCTGTCATATCAACTTTTCTGAAGAAATGTTAGAAATTCAAGATTTTATGACGTTTCTTTGGATTAAGATATTTTGTGTTTTTTTTAACAGTTAACGATATGACTTTGTTTGCGTGGAGTTTAAAACTTAAAAAGAAAAATTCCTTTTTTTTATTTTTTAATATATTTTCTGGAATTACGAGAGATCCTCTCTTAGTGCTCTCCTCCGCTCTGTGCGCTATCAGTGTCAGTCAGTCAGTAACAGGAGAGCTGTATATCGCCGCAAAGTTATCATAAATAGCGATCTTCTTGGTTTTAAGAGATATTGAAATGACTTTACCTTCACTTTCTAAGACGGCTACCTAATTAATCACCTAAACAAAACCGCACGCAAGTTGGTGCTATAAATTTAATGCATACATAAATATTGAAATACAATTTATTTTATAATATTCACAGTTCGGTGCAGTATGCAAGGCTCATAGACGAGACGGCGGAGAGGCTGGCGAGTGGTGGTGTCAGTATGTCACGTCGCGCGTACCGCCTATCGGCATTACGACGCCTCTTTCTATCAAACAAATAAATTCACGCTTGAATTGAATTGGAAATGCATATTCTATTCAATGCTATAGTAGATTTATTGTAATTTATTGAAAAAATTGAGGTCATGGCTATATAAGAATACAGTATCTGACTATATTCGTGAAAACGACTTCCTTTTAATAAAATATTTTTTATTTCTCTGTTCTGTGCAACACACCGCGATGGTAACAATAAAAAAAAAACTAGAAAAAAAATCACCGGAAAGTGGAAAACGGAAGTGTGTTAACGGGGACGGAGTGTCTTAACTCTAGGTTCCCAAGTATTACTTAAAAAAATATACACAAGAAACTTTATCTCTATAAATATACACAAGATCCTTTATCTCTTTATCCTGTATTATGGTGAAAATGCGTAAAGGAAATAAAATATTAAAAACCCAAAATAACTAACAAAAAACCTAATAATACCTACTATTATAAAGGTAAACTACATAACGAACTATCAATTACAAAACATTTAAGCTGTAAGCATCGCTAAATACTTCCTTTATTTCAGTCCTATCGACGACGGGACCAGACGTAGGAATGCGAATTGAATGAATTACCCTCGGATGTCCGCCGCCCACCGCGCGTCATTAGCGACCACGAAGCTAGCTGAAGAATAATTGAGAGGAACATACGTGTATTACTATAAAAAGTTATAAAAATATATTATTGTCTTATCTGTACTTAAAGAGAATTATATTTATACTTATTTAGATAACATATGAAAATTTGAACGTAGCGGGATTTGAACTCGTCTCTGTTTGAAACCGTCCAAGCTCTCTGACCTCTAAGCCGTACGTTGCCACAAAGCTACGTCGAAATTCTTTCACGCTTGTTACAATTTATTAATGTTCTTAGCGTCTCTGTTGGAATATTTTTACGATTACGTTCTCTACTGCGCGCTTGGGCGGTTTCCAAAAGGTGAGGGTTCAAATCCTGCCATGTTAATTTTTTTATAAGTTTTCCAATTAAATATTTTTCTTTACTATGTGTGTAATAACACGTTAAAAATTTTAAAAATAATATTAATATAATTAGTTACAATCTCAGTAAAAACTCTCGACAAAAGCAGTCGACAAAGCGCCCTTCCTTAATTACAGCGAAAGTGCTACTAGCTACGCTTAGAAATGCGAACTAAGTACGATACAAAAAAAAACATACACAAATACTTATTTGTATTGCACGTGATTAGCATTTTCGCAAATTCGTTAATTTTCGAGACACTGTGTCATGAGTGGCGAGCGCTTTGTATTCTTACTAGAAAAAAAACTATTCCTGTGAGTGGGTATCAAACCCGCACCCGTCGCGCTTGCAGTCACGGCGGGCCTCACAAGAATCACGCGTGTTTTAAATATGAGTTCAATACCACCCTTGCAAAGATGTCTAATATGCACATCCTCTGATAAACGAGATATGCTTCGTATCTTAGATTCAATGTCAATAAAATGTTGATTCCCGAACGATTTTACTTTAAGTACTTAACTGCAGTATCAAGAGATAAACATAAACAAAGTTCTTCATCCCAGATAAGTGTATTAAGCGCAAAGCCGGAGGTGTAGTATTAGGAGGTACTCGTAGGGTGGCCATAGGGTGGAAATAGTAATGCATTTAAAAATTTATAAATTTATATAAATATATGTTTTTTTTTTATATATTTTCCTTCCTATATTTAGAATCAAACATTTTAAATATAATTATTTTCTTATTAGGAAACGATACTTTTTCTTAATAAGCAGACATAAATTCCATTTTAGCTGTAAAATGAAATTTTCATAGTAGGTATACATACGTTTGCATTGTAATTGTATCATTGAAACCGCTTACCGGTATTACAGTCGCCGAAAGTTTTAAAGATATAAATAGAGGCAAATCTAAGTCTGAACTGCGCTCAATATATATAATTGCCTTTTTAACTACACTCATATAAATAAAAGTATGTCTTGAGTATAAAACTAGAGACAACAATTTGAAAGTTTAACACAATAACTTAAAATATAACATTTGAAAGTAAAATAAAATCCCACCAAATCTATATCCACTCACAAACCAACACAATATATAAATATCGACCAATCCCATCGAACATGAATTTGAATCGTAACCCTAATCCTAGAAATTTGCACCGCGTCGAATGGATTACCGACAAATCCGACTGTTACGAGTGCATATAGAGTAGTACACTGCAAGTGTACGCAAAATTCCAATCGGACTTAATATATGGAATTTGGAACCTTAGACTAACTTTTATTTGCGGCTTCGTCCGCGTGTTCACAGGAAAGTAACTAAAAGTTGTGTATGACACATCCTCCGTGTCCAGGGCAACTCTGACTGCAGGTACAGTGGGATACATAAGTCACCTTGATAAATTAACAAAAATATTTTTGTATGGCGTAGTTAATTTAAAGATCCAGTAATTGCTGTGATTAATGTTGTACAAAATAAACTCTCCATCTTTATAATATTTTTCATTTAAAGAAGTTTTTATAAGTATTTTTTTTTTCATTTTGAATAAACATAATAAATCTCAGAAGGCAGTTCTGCTGAGAAAAAAATCGGTAGCAAACAAAATAGTTAAAGTTAAATTGTATAGAAAACAATAGTTAAGGTATTATATCCTGTTCGAAGAGATGTATGGTTTTTCATGAAGCTATATTGTATTAACTCGAATGAATTAAAATATTCACTTATCAGGCGGTCTTCGTGAGAACAGAAAGTGGAGAATGGGGTAACTGTTTCAATAAGCTCTATCTGTATGTAAACGCGACGTTTGTGGGTTCAATTCCCACTCGGAGAAATTAGTTGTTTTAAAATTTTCACTTCTTCTGGTAACAATACAATGTGCGGCGATGATAAAATATCTCAAAATTTTTTAAATTCTAGATGACCTGAGCTTCAATTTATTGGATATAGTATTTAGCAAAAGGAAAAGAAATCAAGTACAATGAAATGTAACTATATAATGCAATATTTGCTAAAAACTATATTACCGATAACTATACGACCTTATAAAGTTCTTTAATTTTATATAATTTATATTTTCTACCGTTATAGGATAAATAAACAAACCAATCACTTAATTAAACTCAGCTTAAATTTCGCCCCCAAAAATTTAAATGGCATCCAAAAATTTCAATCATATTTCATAGTACGGACGAACGGAAATATAACGAAATAAATCGAGGGGCTGGTGAGGATCTCACCGGGGTCGCCGGGGTCACCGGGGTCGCCGGGGACGCCGGGGTCGAGACCATTTACAAAATGAAGCACGAACTCATCGCGAAAGTCGTTGCGAAACTTTTATCAAAAACATAATTAGATTTCGAGGCACATTTTTCGTAAACTAAGCTAACGCGATCCGGCCGGATCTGCACCCTCCGGCCCGAGACTCCTCACTTCAAATCTCTTCATACGTAGAACGCACAAATATATTTTATTTAACGTACGTGCATTGCATAATCTTTGCGAGACAACACTCTGTCGATTTTTTCTTTTTACGTCTTAAAATCAAAGTTAAATTTCGGAAACTATTTTATAATTTACATAATTTTTTTTGGTTTATATTTGATTGAAAAACTCAAAAAAATGATATTTTTTATGGTAAAGCACCAATGAAGAATATCTAAGTGAATCGTTTATAAGTCTGTTATCATATAAAATATATATGCCTGTGATCTTGTTATGCTTCCATTTTCACTGTGAAGTCTTTCTTCATTACACATATTTATAGAAGTTTTTAATTTCTTGCATGTTGCTTGGCAGAACCCACGCCGTATTTTGTTAACAGAATGTGGAAATTAATAATTCATTACCTCGACTGAGAATCGAAACTGTAACCATTGCGTTTCCAGTCGGACGCTGTGCTACGATGATCTTTATATGATGATGTATCATTATATTCACCACTCTAGGCAATAAGCTTCCTCACCAGCACACATGTACACGTAGCTCTTTGTAATGATTAATAATAACTCCCATACCCCATACATTTGATGAATGAATCGAGTCATCACCCTTTCGAGTAAAAAAATGTAGGGACATTGTGAAGTAGAAATATTTGAGTTTTTTATAGCGTCGCTTTGTTGACTTCATTAACTTTTTAAAGTTTTTAATGTGTGAGAAGGACACTGACTAATGGAGCTTTTGTTCTCTGTAGAGGTTTAATTAATATACGTCGCTGATCCCTTCTTGTAGCGAGGATATTTTCGTATTTTTTTCGTTTCGATTGTAATACATCTTATGTACAATAAAAGAAGCCGCATGCGGTACCCGTGGCAGGGTAAGTCTTCTTCTTCCTGGCATTAATCCCGGCTATTTGCCAGGGTCTGCCTTCCTACTCAACCTACTCCACTTTGCACGGTCTTTAGCGTCCTCGGTGGTTAGACCATTGGCTCTCATGTCCTGCTTCACGACATCCAACCAGCGCTTCTTTGGGCGTCCGAGAGGTCTCACTCCAGGGACTGACATAGCAAGGCACTTGCATCCGACATAGTTCTTAGGCCGGCGCGTAACGTGACCAAACCATCTCAGGCGACGCTCTTGGAGCTTATCCGCTACGTCACGGACTCCAAGACTACCCCGAATGAATGTGTTGCGTATGCGGTCAGACCGCGTTACGCCGCAAATCCACCGCAGCATCTTCATTTCCGTGACGTGAAGCTCCTGAGTGTGCCGAGATAGTGCTGGCCAACATTCGCTGCCGTATAAAAGAACCGGTCGGATGATGCTCTTGTATATCAGACCCTTGAGTTTGGGCGGTATCCTGCGATCGCAGACCACACCAGTGACCTCCCGCCATTTGGCCCAAGCAGCGCTTATCCGGCTATAGACATCGTGATCGATGCCTCCAGACTCGTGCATAACGGATCCAAGATACCTGAACTTTTCCGACTTAACGGCTGGTTCAGGACCTATAAGGATAGTGCTCGAGTCCGGGCTCCCACAGGCCATGTACTCGGTCTTCGACACATTTAGTTTAAGACCGCCGTTCTCAAGCGTACCCTTCCACAGGTTCACTTTACGCTCCAGCATCAGTCGGTTCTCATCAATGAGTGCTATATCATCGGCATACATCATCAGCCATGGAGGCTGGTCTTGGATGTGAGCCGAGACAGTATCGAGCACCACATTGAATAAGAACGGACTAAGAGCCGAGCCTTGGTGAACCCCTACTGTAATCTGGAAGGGTGTAGTGTCGCCAACAGCAGTCCTAACCATAGAAGCGGAATCGCGGTACATGTCTCTGATAATCTCAATAGTAAGTAGAGGGAAGTAATCTGAAAGTGTTAAGAAACTTTGTTCTTCAATTTCTAATTTTCGCAATACGGCGTGGTTGATGTGAACACCACGCTTAGTCTAGCAGAGCTTCGGAATTAAATTATTTTAAGGAAAAAAAGTCAGTTCTACCATTCAGCACAAAGTTCCTAAAAACAAAAGAAAATGGGAACCGGATTATCTTAGCACTAGTTTCCTTCTGCTTTGGGGGAAAAAGCATGAAGGTGGTTTCTAACAACGAATTCTATAACAAATTTCAAGGTCGAGGCTGTCGTGGCGTAAAGAGCGTAAAGAGAAAAAGCGCGACGTTGAGTTCCGCCTCTCAACATGCAATACCTCGGAAATTCGGCAGAAAGTGCGAAAACTGAAGTGTCTAAACGGGAATAGAGTATCATAACATTTTGTTCCCAGGTTGCCACCACACTACTGTATACGGGATTCAGCGTAAAGCTATATTTTAAACCTTAAGCTATATTACGTATACATAAGCTCTATATCAAAGTTTACAAACACTATCACAGATCACTGTCAAACTCCCGAGCCGTATAAAGGCAAAGCTAAAGTCAAACTAGCACATTAAATACTGAGTTGTTGACAACACCGGTAGTCGTGTACATTAAATGCAGCACCTGCGCCACCACACCCGCCGCCACCACCACGTCCCGCTCTACCACCACCTGTGACCGACTGTGACCGACGGCGGGCAACTTCATTATTACACTTGCTTGTACAGAGGCATGTGGAGATTAAGATATAACCTTGTTAAGGTAAAGAGATATAAGTTGAAGTGGAGATTTAATATTTTTGTTGATTAACCAACTACCATGAGGCCGGTCGTGGCGCAGGGGCACATGCGTGTGACTGTAAACAGGTTGCGAGTTCGATGTGCACTCGAGGATGTGATATATTTAGTATGTTAATTTTCTTCACTCTGGTGTGGGAGCAAAGCGCGGCGTTGAGTTTCGCCAGTCAGCAAGCATTGCCACTAGAATTGAGTGAAAAGTGGACAGCTGAGATTTTTCACACTACACTCCAAGTGGTCTACCCTGTTACTTATTAAATACAGCGAGAAACTGAAACAAATTAACTAGTACATTATTATATTAGTAAGGTTACGGAATGTAGTGGATAAGTATAAGTTAAAATGAGATCATGACTCACTCTGGTTACAAAAGAAAACGTGATGTTCAATTACGTTTAATAATATTTAAAATGGTCAAGACGGGAACGAAATAGAATATACGCTATACATTTCAAGACATATGGAGTAGCGAAACTGAGCGCCGCATTACGTCTACACTTAACTACGATGGTTTTAAATTCATGTTGGAAAAAATATATATAAATATGAATCGTATGCATTTCCTAATAAGAGCACATGTGACTGACGTACAGTATATATGTATGTATGTATGTATGTGTAACACTTGTTCCGACACAGAGTGGCCGCCAACACTACGGTAATGTAACTCATCAATAACGCAACGTCTCAAGGGGAAACATTTACCGCCCATATAAGCACTGATTTTAATCTCGTAGTAGGATTTTTATTATGAAGATTTTTTTATGTAATTTTGAACAGGAGAATCATGTTAAAATTTAAAAAATATGATATAAAAACAATGCTGTTTCTGTTGCCTCGTATGTTTGATATTCATACTATTAAATAATTTTGATCGTTGAATATATTTTAATTAAAATCGTAAAATATGTCTCATATTACATCCACAGCAGCGCTCGAAGTGTGACAAAATAAATAGATTCGGCTACCACCTGTAGGAACTCAAACTCATACACTGATTTGTAATCTGCAGTGTTGCAGTAATTGGTTCAAAGACACCCCTCCACCCCTCCAGCCCTCCCCCTCCCCTGCTCCCTGACGCTCCCGCCGCTAATCCGTGCCAATTTATAAAAGCTCACTTTTATATCTCGAACTTCCCTGATTGCTTCTTCCTGACTGTAGTTTCGCTACACTTGCCAAAATGCTAAATTGGTTTTTTTTTTTGCAAAAGTATACTGAGAGCACACGCGGGTAGTTTTAACAAGTACGCGTTTTCATACACTAAAATACACGAGTTAGAAGTAACCTTCAAAGCGTTCTGCTGTTCAGGTCCTTCTTCTATCAGCTGAACAGCTGCACTGAGTGGTAGGTACTATAATTATATGAGCGTAAACTCGAGTAATGTACACGTAACCTATGAAGAGTTCTACTACTCCTGGCTCCATCATCAGTCCACCTCGACGATAGCATAATAATAAATTGTAACCTAATCCACATGCAATTAGTACGTTTCATAATAATACAATTATTACTGTTGCTTAATTACATTTATTGTTTTTCTTTGCCCTCACGCTTTATCCCGCATGCAGCATAGTAGGCAGAGAAAATTTAGTGTTAAGATACTCCGCTCCATATTTTCCGCCGAATTGTAAAGGTTTTGCATGTTTGAGTAGCGGAACTCAACGCCGCGATTGGTTTCGACACCAGAGAGATGAAATTAAAATATTAAACATTTATTTTCTCGAGTGGGAATCAGACCCACACCTAAATAAGGGGAATGAGAAATAGAGAGAGATTTTATTTGGTTTTATTCTGGTATTTATTGTTAAAAGCTCTTCTTTTTCTACTATACGCAAAATAACTATTACTTACTCACAAATTGTTGAATCAATATCCGTTTTAGTAAATGAACTGCTTACCTGAAAACAAAACAAAATAGTAAATACATTATTATTGTTTTTTTTTTTCATTTATTTTCTCAAATGTAACAAAAATAAAAAACCTACATGAACTCCGCCCAACCATTTAATAGTTTACCGGCGGACTACAATCTCTCCGGCACAAAACAGATTAGGAAGAGGGAGGTATTAAGACACTGGAGAACATTGGAGACATTGCGTTTTTAGTGCTGAAACTCAACGCCGCGTTTTGTTTCTTTACCAGAGCGATTAAATAAAAATATTAAATATTTCATCTCCTCGAATGGGAATCGAACTCACAACCACTAGCGA
Source organism: Heliconius charithonia (assembly GCA_030704555.1). NCBI lineage: Eukaryota > Metazoa > Arthropoda > Insecta > Lepidoptera > Nymphalidae > Heliconius > Heliconius charithonia. The sequence continues at coordinate 13,463,589 of CM060811.1, read as the reverse complement.
CGACTAGCCTATATTTGTTTATTTATAAATATTTCTTGTATTTACATGCCGCTGAATGTGCTGGGAGTGACTCTCTGGCTGTCGTACGTCTTACTCATAATGAATTAACCTAACCTAACGCAGAATAGATATTGAACCTACAATAATAGCGTTGTATACTTTCTTCCATATCAGGTAGAATGAATCTATTGTAATGGAGTGTCAAACACTCCGTTGTCCGCGCGCCACCCAATTTTTAAGACTTGGTGTGTTAAATTACGGAACTAAACGCTGCGTTTGTTTTACCAGAGAAAAATCTATAAGGTTTTACAATTCCTACCTAACTTTCACTACTCGCTTGTTGTACAAGTTGGCTCCATTTAAAAACCAAGTAAAACAGACAGCAGCTGTCAGTCGGTACAGAACAGAGACAGATGTCGAATATGCAGATGTATCTGGTCGATGCTGATTTTGTACTAGTTCGGTACAATAAAAGAAACAATTTTATTTTATAGTTATTGTAAATAATATTATATATTTGTTTATTTTAATGAGATCGTCGTGGCGTAGTAGGACGGTGTCTGGCAATAAGAACAATAGTTGTGGATTCCTTTCCAAATAATGGTAATGATTATGTTTAAATTATTTTCATTTCGCCGCTTTAGTTGACAAGGCGTGGCGTTGAGTTTCGCTTGTAAGCACTCTGTCTCGATAATTTAGAGGAAAGTAGGAATAGGAGAGTCTTAACACTCTTTGTATCCCACATATACTATATGCGTAGGGTAGGATTTCAGTGTTGAGTGGCGGAACTCAACGCCGCGCTCTGTTTTGTTACCAGAGCGAGGAATCAAATTTCGACGACTCTTATATAATATGAGCCGCATTGTTAAGTAGTAGTATATAATGAAAGACAATTAGGACGGCGCTCCACCGACCTCAAGTACGACGCGATGTAACAGAAACATTTAATGCTTTGAAACCTCTCCCGTCGCTGCGTCTAATTGCACTCCGCAAAAACTACCTCAAGGCTGGATTGAAACGTATACTTTAGCGGGTATTCTAAATTATACTCTAAAATTAGGTGTCAAGGTCTGGTTTCGATCGAAGAAAGTTAGTCACTTTAAGCTATTAAATACCGATGGTCATATACCGCTTAGCGGTTGTGCGGAAATGGCTGCGTATTTAAAATTATCGTGCTTGAGTCTTTGAATTCATAATTTTACATATGCATATTTTAGTAATATTTTAATTTAACTTCAAATATATGAGCATTTAAATAAACCGCTTCACTGTTTTTCCCGCAGAGACCCCACGGTCTATCCAATTTACGAACAATTTTTTTTTATTGTACATTCATGGGCGATATCAATGCTAATCAACAAAAATAAACCTTCCCTTCCTAATGGGGACCGAACCCACAACCCAAACCTTGCGCTTACTGTCGCCGTGCACTGGGCTACGACGGTCTCAAAGAACTAATAAATCTCAGAAGTTCCTTGTGTAATATAAAAAATCCCATACTAGTTGAAAAGTTGATATCATAAAATTTTATGTGAGTGGAAATGTGTTTTACGTCGCATGGAGCGCCGAGCGCGGAGCAGCGAGCGATGTAGGTCCGTCTGTCCCTTATATAAAAGGATAACTTTGTAACTTTCGTACCATGTAAATATACTTTAGCTTTCCTAAATATTATTTTCTTTAACAGTCAGTAAATGACTTATAAAAAATATTTTAATATTATTGAGTTCATAATCGATTTATTGCTAATTTTAAATGTAGATTCCCTATTGTGTTTACTAATATAAAAAAATAGTTCACGCTGTATCCCGCACACAGCAGTGTAGGCAGAAATAACGTAGTGTTAAGACATTCCGTTTCCACTTTCCATCGATTTCTGGAGACATTGCAGGCTGAGGGTCGGAAGTCAACGCCGCGCTTTGTTTACTTAAATAGTATAAAAATGAACCATCAGGTCACATAATATATAAGCTGTATGTATATGTTATATTACAAAAAATCTCAAGAGATACGTTTTTGTTAAAAATATATACAAAAATATACCGATACGAAATATTTCTTAAATATACCAAATATTAAAAGTTAAGTAGACAAAACACTATAATATTTATTTTCAGTCTATTTCATAAACATGTGATAGTGCGACAGCACAGTGGGTTCTTTCTCCAATTGGGGGAAAAATATTATCATTACTACCCTACCCTGCAGTATTCGGGATACAGTATGTATATATGATAAAATGAAGACAAGTATATTATATAATATAAATTTCATATAACTTTATAGGGCAATTTAAAACATATACGCGTCATAAAGCAGTGGCGACGGTTAATAAATTCATTTAATAATAACCATAGTTCAAGCGTTAGCCGCGGATCGTAAAAATGTGGCTCGTGATGGTCCCTGGTCTCTGGAGCAATAAAGTATTCAGTAATGGGTGACGTATTGCCGTTTTGTATGGGAATTGTTAGTTTTTATTTTTATGAGTTAGTTTAAGATGCGACGAAAGTAATATATTTGTAAAGCTTACGATCAAGTAACCGTAACGATTTTTTTCCTTGCGTGGCGTTAAATTCCAACACTCACCAAGCATTTTAAAAAAAAATGGGCAGAAATTGGGGAACAGAGTGTTTAAATTAGGTTCCCTCTGCCTACAATGACACAACGCGGAGTAAATAATTATAAATTGTCATAGCTTCACGCTTTAAGTAGTAGCTACTTCATTGAAGAACTATTATGCAAAAGTTTACTTTAATGAACAATTCATTTATTCTTTAATTGTTAAAATAATTTTATTTCGAGTGTTTGCTTCGATCTTCGATTGGAACACATAACCATCTATGTATATATTAACCTGATACTATATACATATATAATTTTTGAAAATAGTGATTAATATCATAACAAGGGAATCCCTAATTGCCTGTGTTTTTGTAGATTTAAAAGCAAATCATCACTTTAAAACCTATAGCTCAAAAGAAAAGGAAAAAAAGCTCTATAACTTCTGATTTTCATTTCATTAAGGCCAAAGCTCACAGACGGCATTCGATGGGAAACTTTCGGAGAGACAAAAGAATCCCTCTTTAATTACATGGTACTAACGAACGCTAACTACCTCCTACTACGTCTCTGTGCTCTCCGTCCCACTCTTTCTTTACACTGGTGCAGTAAAAAGCTCATCTACTAATGACATCTAATGGGTTTCATACATTACTTTTTGTTTTTAAAAAATATCAATGAAAGACAATATGCGAATGTAAAAGTTTTAACTTTTTTACCCTTACGTTCTTTACCGTGTAGCAGAGTTGACAGAGGGGACCTAGTATTAAACCACTCCGTCTTCTACTTTTCACTGAGTTTTTAAATTTTGAGACAGAATGTAAATAAGAAATAATTAATGACTCTTGCTCGTTTAATAAAAGTACGTTACAGTTCATTAGACATTTGGTTATGTTAAAAACCACCATAAATTATAAGCTACAAGAAAAATGAAACATGTGGAATAAAGGCCGTCCTAGCGCAGCGGTGCAGGGTCTAGTCTCGACTGTATGTGCGACGGTCTTCATTCAATTCTCACTCGAGACAGCTAATTTCTCGCTCAGATATCTAGACAAAACGTAGCATTGAGTTCCACCAACTAACACACGATATCGATAGGGGAATGTAGAGTCTTAACACTAAGTTTCCTCCGCCTATCCTCATATAAACAAGATACAACGTTATTAAAAAAAATAAATAAATAAATTAGCTTCACGCTATATCCCGCACACAGCAGGGTAGGCAGAGGGAACCTAGTGTTAAGACACTCCGTTCCCCACTTTCTGCCGAATTTTGGAGGCATTGCGTGTTGAGTGGCAGAACTCAACGCCGCGCTCTTTCCTCGACACCAGAGCGAAGAAATAGAAATATAAATGTAAGTAAATATTTCATCTCTTCGAGTGGGGATCGAACCCACAACCAGTCGGTTTTACAGTCACACTTCATGCCGCTGCGCTACAACTGGCCTCAAAAAATATTAATTGGACTAATATGATTTAGTTTAAACGAGCAATATTTCATACTAACAAGATGGGCAGAAGTGTGACAGCTAATTAAATACCAAATAAGTAGGAAGTTTACGGCCCCTACATTTTGAGGCGTTCGAAGCGCGACGGACGGTCGCGGAGTAGGCATTCAGTTATAATTAAGAACGTTAGGACGCTTTGAGACGTCGAATTAAATAAAGTTTCCCTTTTTTAGTCACCTCGTGGGGTTTTCGTTTTCTTTAGTTTATTTTGGGGTTGTGGGTTTTGTTCTGAGTCGTGTAAAAGATTTGTTTCAATTTCCTCTATCTGTAATACATAGAATACTTGGATAGAGAAACAGGTTAATGGGTTAGCTTTTCTCTGCGTGCAGTAGAGACTATATGCGGAATAAATATGAAGCTACAAAATGACAACAAGTCTTATATTATTGTGGTACTTATATTATTTTTTATGCTACTTCTATATGATAAATCCCTTTTTTTCTAAGATAAGTTGAAAAATATAGTGTACTTTTTATTCTGTTATTTATTGTTTTTTGTGTTTACTAATTGGGCTTCTTGTTATTTATACAATATTTTTTTGTCAAATTAAAAAAGAAATAAAAAGATGTTTTTGTTAGCTTTTTCTCAGTAGATATTTAATAACTAGTGGCAATCGCAAATAAGGAAATAAAAAAATACGTTAATTGGTTCCAATAAGTACTACTAGCGTATATGTTTTAATTGCCTTTGCTTTGATCAGTGAACGTATTATTCATTCTAACTTATTAAATACATATATTTTTTCAAAATAAGAGTGCGTAGGTCATCAGGCGCGTTGTGCAAACGCGTGGCTGTAAACGCTTTAGTTTTGTATTCGAATTCCAGTCGGGTAAAAAATATTTAAATTTCCGCTTTGGCAGACAAAATGTCACTTTAAGTTTCGCAAATCAATGCGCAAAGCATAACTCTAAAAAACCTTACTTCGAGCGTTCATTAAGGTACGTGGTGTGATAGACCTTCCCGGACCGACCAGACGGGATTTAAGGGTACACTGTATGGCTTCCGTTGATTAAAGGGGAAGCCTCGCGCCCTAATGCGGTCGTCCTCGCGCTAAGTACCAGTATTTCGGCTTCATTTCCATATGGACAACATCGCGGACTAAATGTTATTTTACTTGTAGTATGTGTGGTATGTTCGTTGTAACTGAAATTCTGTATTAGAAATATAATATTTATTAAACTAAAATGTAGCAATAACATAAGCAACTTCATACTGCATCCCAAGGCCAAGGATACTTTCCCTTTCAGCTCAACTTTAAAGACAATAATTTTAGTGCTAAATGGCGTAACAAAACGCCGCGCTTTGCCTGCTAAATGAGAGCTGCGAAAATGAACATAATTTAAATACATTATCTAAATAATTCCCTTTAATCGATATTGAACTCACAACCACCAGTCATATGGAGCGACAACTACTTAAGATACATAAATTCAATATTAAACACGCTCACAGCGCTCACGAGCGGCTAACGACATTTATCTAATATAAATTGTATTGCCTCTTCGCGCCTCGTTACGGAGATGTATAGCCGAGGTCGCGTAATTAACCTTTTTAATAACCTCTATGGTGTGTAATAAAATATTATTATTGAAAATACGTGGATATAACACATGTAATTACTGTTATTTAAGACTAGAAGTTAACGCACACTTACCGCCAGAGGGATACTAGCGTGTCGTTGAACAACTAAAAGTTGTGTATGGAATATGAGACATTCTAGTATCTGAACTAGTACTTACTGACCACAGATACATCAAAACTATTAATTTTTTATTTAGCCTTCCTAAATGAATGGTATGTCCTACAAACTATAAGTTTTTTTTTTAATTCAAACCTGTAGTTCCTGAGATTAGCGCGTTCAACTAAACAAACTCTATCTTTCATCTTTGTAATATTAATAAAGAAGTATATATTTTTCAACTGAACTCCAAAACTCACTTCCACCACACGCGAAGTACAAAAAGCCACATTAAACATAATATAAAGCTCGTCGACTCATCTGCAAGCTCTGCACTTAATAGCCGAGACCTACTTGTTAGGCGGCGGACAAAAGACGCGGTGACGCTCTTTTGGGGGGAGGACGAGGGAGGGGGAGGGGAGGGGGCGCCGTTATCATATATGCTATCTCTAATGTGTCTATTATCAAAGTAAGATAAGCTTGAGTTTTACCCGACAGCGTTTGAAAGAGGGTAATAATAATAATAATAATAATAAAACTCTTTATTGTACACCCATAAAGAAAATAACAATAAAATATGTAACAAAACAAAAAATAAAATACGGAAATGTACAAGAGGCGACCTTATCGCTAAAACAGCGATCTCTTCCAGGCAACCTTAAGGCAAAAGGTTATAACGGGGAGGGATAGGGTTGGGGTGTAAACAATAATTATAATAAATGTATAAAGCAAACAGCATACATATATTAAATATATATAAAATACCTAACTAAATATACACATATTATTCATACATACATACATACATATATACATACATACATACATACATACATATATACATACAGACGTACATAGATACATAAATATATTATACATATTATACAAGTATATGTGGCAATACAAGAAGGCAGTTTAGAGGGAATGGAAGTGTAACTTTAAGAGTCGCTTATAAATTATTAGAGATTTCGCCCGTCTGATATACAAAGGTAAGGCATTCCATAGTCGGGACGCTGTGACAGTAAAAGAATTGCTGAGGAAGGAAGAGGAGTGTGAAGGGATTTTTAGAGTTAAATTTTCTTCAGAGCGAAGATGTCGAGAATGAGAGTGCCCCAAAAGGTGGAAACGCTCTTTTAAGTATGGTGGTGTTAATGGATCAAATAGCACACAGTAAAGAAGATGGAGAATATGAGTATTCCTGCGAAGACGGATTGGAAGCCACTTGAGCTTTTTACGGAATTCAGAGACATGGTCGTACTTTTTTAATCCAAAGATAAACCGAATAGCAAGATTTTGTAATCGCTCAAGTTTGTTTAATTGCTCCTCTTTCAAATCAAGATAACAAGAGTCAGCATAATCAAGAATTGGTAAAAGTAGAGATTGTGCTAATACAATTTTTGTTGGAATAGGAAGGAAATTACGTAGCCTAAAAAGATATCCTACTGATGCAAACATCTTCCTGCTCACCTCGCTCACCTGCGGATCCCAGGACATATTGTTATCGATGATGATACCAAGATTTTTAACTGATTTACTATACGGTATAATTTGGCCATTTATAATTATATCAGGCAAAGTGGATATGTTAATTCTAGATAAAAGCTTTGGACTACCAACAACAATAGCTTGAGACTTGATTGGATTTAATTGCACTCCAAAGCGCGTACTCCATGCGGATATTTTCATTAGGTTATTGTTTATCGTATTAATAGCGGCTGGTAGCTCAGAAATTTTAGACTTACAATAAATTTGGAGATCATCTGCGTATAGGTGGTAGAGAGAAGTGATATGTTGGGAAATATTATTGATAAAAAGTGAAAATAACAGAGGAGACAACACGCCACCCTGCGGGACGCCAGCATTGACTGAGGACCAGTCCGAGTACGAATCATAAATTCGTATACGTTGACGGCGACCATGCAGGTAATTATGAAACCAGTTGATTACATTAGGAGATATGTTAAGAGAAGCTAAAGCGGCAAGCATTATGTCAAAATCTACGGTGCCAAAGGCATTACTAAAATCTAGTAACACTAATACCGTGACCTGTTGAATGTCCATACCCATACGGATATCATCGGTTATTTTTACAAGTGCAGTAATCGTGCTATGGCCAGGACGGAAGCCGGATTGCAAAGGATTTAGAAGGCTATTTTTAGAAAGGAAATATGTGAGTTGGCTTTGCACCAGGCGTTCTAGGACTTTGGATAAGAAAGGAAGTATAGAAATTGGACGGTAATCGTTATCACTAGTGGGATTATTCTTTTTAGGTAAGGGAATGATTTGTGCCTCCTTCCACGCTGAAGGGAATTCACAGGAATCAATGGAAAAATTAAGCATGGAAGTTAGGATAGGACAAATGATATCAAGTATGGGGATGATCATTTTACGGCTGACGCAGTCAGCACCAACAGCATCAGAGCTAATAGCCATAATATTTTTCCTAACATCACTTTCTGTAAATCGACTAAAGAAAAAATTTGGAACATTAGGAGAGGTAAAAGCGGCGATTTGATTAAGTGTATTTAGTTTCGTAGCATCATTGATGTTACTCGAAGAGGAGAAATGCTTATTTAGCTTATTTAGATTTATATTCTGAGGATTAAGGTTTTGACGTGCTTTACCTACTCCTATGGATTCAAGAAATTTCCATACTCTAGAAGAGTCATCTTCTTCAAGTATAGATTTATGGATATGGCGTCGTTGATGGTCTCTACACACTCTATTGCAATGATTCCGGGCTTTATTGTATTTAAGCTGATTTTTGTCACTGGGCTTTAACATATAACGTAGTTTTGCCAAATTTTTCTTTCTTTGCAGCGTTTTTATATCCTCAGTTAGCCAGGGAGCAGGCAGATGTTTCACCCGAACAGGACGCAATGGAGCGTGACGATCATAAATTTGCAATATTAACGAGTTGAAGGCAGCAACTTGCTCATTAATTGTTACATAATTAGATATATCATGCCAGTTTGTTGCAGCTGCATCTTGTCGCAGTTGATTCCAGTCTATCCCACCAAAATTGCGTCGCAGAAGAATTCTTGATTTTGCTTTTGGGGGCTTAATTTTATACGATAAGTAGACAAGGTCATGATAAGAAAAAGCCAGGGCAGGGTATTGACCGTGTTTTTCGACATGTTGAACAGAAGAGACAAGAGCTAAATCCAGAAGTGAAGGTAAACAATTCGGAAAACTATGTGTAGCAGCAAGAGGGAGAATATGCAAATTAGCACCAGTAACCAAGGACTTCAGCCGAGAGGCACGATGGTCATCTTTTAACAAGCATGTGTTAAAATCACCCATTAAAATTGTATGAGAATATAAAGGCTTCAGTCGCTCCAACAGGGTTTCAAAAGATGAGAAGTAATCAACCGTAAGGCTTGGACTGTAATATACTCCAAGCAACACCCTTGTATGCGAAAGAACTATTTCAATAAAAAGGTGTTCGGGGCCACCATCTGTTTGGTGCTGCGATTGATCCACTATACTACAAGGGATATGCGAACGTAAATATATAGCAACACCACCTCCAGAGCGGCCAATACGATCATTACGAATCAGATGAAACCCTGGAAGCGAGTACGAAGTCGATTGCAGACATGGTTTTAACCAAGTCTCTGATACTAATATTGCATGAATATTTTTACTATCGAAGGAAGCAAGAAGATCTGAGTAATGAGCAGGAATACTTTGCGCATTGATGTGAATAATATTAAAATTTTTTAGAGCGTCTGAGAAGTTGTTGTCAATAATTTCGCCTAATGTAGGAATACTAAGGAAACTATTTGTACTATTCGACCCGGTAGAAGAGGAAGAAAAGGACAGGAATGAATCATTAAGTTCAACATTACTATTTGCCATAATAAATAAAGACTATTTATATATTTATAATTATATATATATATATATACACTTACAAAATATGTAAGATAAATATGTATACAATAAATAAATAAAAAAAATAAAAAAACTTAAAAAAAATTAATAATAATAATTGATAAAATATAATAATAAAGCAAAAATAAAGAATAATAAATAAATAAATAAAATAAAAATAAATAAAAAGAAATAAACTACTTAAATAGCTTAGTACCCGCTAGTTGCAAGAAGAGATTATACATATGTTCACTGAAGAGAAATACAAAAAGAAAAACAAAATAAACGAATTAATGTATAAAAATCAGATATAAAAACTACAAATAATAATATAAGTATAAGGAAACAAACTATAAATAAGAAAAAAAAAAAGAAAAGACAAAAGTTAATATTACAATGTACAATCTGTCAAACCAAAAAAAGAAACAAAAAAAAAAAAAAATCTTATCATTACTTGTTTACATAAAAAAAAAATATATATATATACATTTATATATATATAATTTCCCCGTATATATATATATATATATATATATATATACAAAAGAAATTACAGAATCATTAAGAAAAATAAATAACAATTTTGGAATAATGAAGTAAAATTTATAATCACATCACACTTAAAATATGTGTAGACAAATGTAGTATAAAATAAGATAGAATTTATGTATAGTTTGACAGCTGATTAAATGAGGTAAAAAACAAAAAAAAAAAAAGTTATGCAATATATTAAATCAACTCAAAAGGGCAACCATTTAATGCAATGAAATCATGATACTAAATAATCTGTGTCAACGCTTCGTTAAGTGATTGGCCAATATAATAGCACTTTTGACAGTTAATAAAGTAATAATAAATAACAAAAACAAACCATAAAATAAATAGATATTAAACTAAAACATATTTATTGTAAAGAGATGAAATAATAATAATAATAATAACCTAGAGAAGTAGATATATACAAAAGTTAATTGGTAAGATTTAACAAGTTATTTTTTAGTTATGCGCTTGCACCTCTGAACAACTACTTTATTGTTGTTATCTGAGCCCTTAGGAGGAAGTACAGTCCCATGCACCATTGGCGGTGACTTAGCTGGAGCAACAGGCACACCCTGAAGATCAGACATACACTGCACACGGTAACGCAAGCCGTTTGGAGCAATTATGTTAATGGAGCCGTCCCGTGTCCAACACTTCCCCACACCAAAACGCTGCCTGGCGGCCATAAAAACATTATGACGGGTTTTTGTCAGAAATTCAGACAATGTTATACCTGAACCTTTTAGTTTTGATTTGGAAACCCATATATTGTGACGCACCTGAGGAGTTGAAAACTTTACAACGATCGGCCGCGGCTTCTCTTCATGCAAACGACCAAGCCGATAAACCGAACTAATACATGAGCTCGAAAAATTTGTAAGGTCAAGGTCATCCGTCACAATACTTGTTACCAGTGCACCAACATCTTCCGACTTGTTCTCACGTACACCATGAAAGAGCAGGATTTTACGTCTTCTAGACATCTCCATTCGGTCGACCTCCAATGTTAACAGTTCGACTTGTTTTTGCAACGAACTTAGTGCAACGTGAATAAATTTTTTAAATGAATTGAAATCAGTAGCTATTGTTGTCACTGTAGCTGGCGATGATGTTTTGTTCAAGTCTTGTTGGAATTCATTCATCCTGGTGTTGAACATGTCAGCCATAACAGTGATGGACTCCTTGATAGCATCCATGGTTGAATATATAGTTAAATATATTATAAATTGTAGAAGTTCAATAAAGGAAAACACTAGCGGTAAGTACCTAAAATCACCGGCACATATGTAGCTTTAAAATACAAATATATACAATTAAAAATGTAAAATAAATAAAGAGCTTATCAGAAACAGCTGTTCACTTATTTACGCCTCGCCTAGGGTAATGTTTGTCTATGTCTTTAACGCTATACTATAGCACAAGTGGTTGGACAACTTCAACATATGAGGCGTCCTTGAGGTTGCCAGAACTGTGATGAATAGTTACCTATATATGAAACTTCTGCAGTCGGACGTTTAATAAATAATTAAAACATTAGATTTTTTTCCGCATATATTATGAGTCTATATTGTCGACTTTTGTCAAAAATACAATTTTGTAAAAAATATGTTTATTAACGCTTTTAATGCCTATATACTACTTACTAACTTAGTTGTAATCTAACGCCGGTTGTCAAGAACCTTTTAACTGGCTTACCAAGTTACCACCCGTTGTGGAGAAATGCGAATTAATTACGAAATTATTTACTGTGCGTCTCTTAACAACCACGATCAGATAAAGGCTGGAAGATGAAATGTTCTAAGTCATTTATATAAGTTGCGTTCTGACGTTGTTTCATTGTTTCAGGAAATGATGAGATTTGGATGTAATTGTGTAAAGCTTTTACACAACATTAGGTTTATATAAAGCATTTGAAGGAATATTGTAATTAGTGTACTGGGTAGTGAGTTCGATTCCTTGCAAAATATATCTGTATTACAATATACATATTTACTTTGATATCTTAAAAGCAGTTACTAATTAAGCAGTACTCTTCAGTCAAATCACTGTTTTCTATTATATTTTTTGCTTTCTATTGTGTAATTCTTTCGTTACTGCGCGACTAACAGCAGACTAAAAGTTGCTGTATTTAGAAGTTAAAATTTAACATTTCCTGCTTGCCAAGCCATATCATGCTATTACGAGGTTCATACAAGAAAAAGGTAAAATTATTTTTTATAGAATTTTGCCATTCAATTTAGCTTTTCAGAGCAGAATTTTTTTGGATTCGATTTACACAAGGAGGAATGAACTATTTTCATAGCCCTACTCTAGTACACAAAGCGTGATGTATGTCTCAAAAATGGAACGGAGTATCTTAACACGACTACCCTCTATCTACCCTTATAAACGGGAAAAAAAACATGAAGCTGCATGCTTTTCTTATATTATATACACTTAAACAGTCTTATATTTATCTAACACTTAATGAAACTCACACTCATAACCGTATACATTGGTATGGTGGTATACGTACCAGTATATAATAAATCACTCCCTATCACGTAGATACGTAATTCATACAGCTAAGTAATCTACTCCCCTCCCCCCCCCCCCCCCCCCCCCCCCCCTTTCCCCCCTCGTCGCGTACGATTTCTAATATTGATGTTAATCCGTGACGTGATGTGGAACCAAATAACGCGAGATTTTGAACACAACTTTGTTAGATTGCTTCTAAAGTTTTGATTTTTTTACTGTTATCATATATAAATTATCGCTACTGCCCTGCGATACGATTGGCCTCAAAAACCATTTAATAAGTTGTTTGTGACACATTGTAGTTCCGAAAGATAGCTCTGACGCAGGTCAGGTACAGTGGCTACATCAGAACAATTAACGTGACATAATATATTATAAAATATAATATAAATCAAAATAAAATTTAAAATGAACTAGTTGTTCCTGAGCTTGGAGCGTTAAGCCAAACAAACATTTCAGTAATCACTAGTATAGATTAAATATCTAATAGGGAAAGGATTATTTGGGGTTATTTTAATATCACAAAATTAATGTAGTTTACCGTCACTTTCCCATACCATTTGCTTTTTATAGTAACTATTTGTTTCCTGCGCGACTCACGGCAGACTACCTCCATATCAAACTACTGGACTGGAGTTGCAATTTGGCATTTCCTGCACGCCATCACGAAGTTATTAGGAAAAAATTGGTAAAACTGAGTTTTAATTAAAATCTACACAAGCAGAGACGCGGCCGACTGCTAGTATATTATTGTAATTACAAAGATGTAATGATTTACTTTTAATTATAATTTGTTACAAAATTTTGCCATTCAATTTTGCCTTCCAGGAGAATATGTCTAGTTGTACTTTATTAGCGCCATGATAGATAGAGCCTTTCCCTTTTAATAGATTTGATGTAATATTATGTTTTATTAATAGAGAAATATGACAGCAAATTGTAATTTATTATGCTGTAAATAATAAACAATGCAATATTTGAAATATTGTAAGCCTCAGGTATACGCCGTCGTGGTGCTGCGGCGCGGCGTCTGACTGCAAACGCGATGGATTCCCACTTTGGGGAATAAGCTTAAGCTAAATATAATATTTACATATCGTGAAACTAAAAAAGGTAAGTATGGCATGTGGCATCAGTTGATCTCAATTCAAACAAAACCTTATGATTAAATTAAATTAAATTGATAGGCTCCAATTTAGTAACATTAGTCATTTATGTTCGACGTCAGCTTACCTGTCCCAGTTCGTCTCGGTAGACCATGTTTCATTTGATACTAATTTATTACGATAAATCTACAATACTTTGACTAAGAGTCCTTTCAAATGCCTAAACGTGGTCTTGTTTTCATGATTTCTTCATAAATTCTGACAGTGAAGTGAAATATTACTAGGTTAGTGTTTGTATGGTACGGACAGACATGGTGGTAAGCGTCCTATGGAAATATTTTATTTTAATATTGAAATAATAAAAGAGGTTATGAAGTTAAGTTAAAAATAAAATTAATTTTAGAGTAACCTAATATTTTGGCACCGTTTGGAGCAGCGGCAACATGCAATTCAACTGAAACATAACAGTTCTATATTTGCTTCCCGCTCGAAGGTTGAATATTTTTATTTCTTTGCACTAGACAAAGCACGGCTTTGTGTTACGCCATTCAATACGCAATGTCTTGAAAATTGGGGAACGCAGTACCTTAACCCGCGGTTCCCCAGTCTACCCGCCATATGCGGTGGACAATGTTAAGTAAAAAATAATCAAATTTGCTGGTTGTGATTACGAGCAGATTTTTTACACATCAAATATTCTTCTAATATTTTAAATGAGATGGTTTGTGAGAATGACTGTTTGTTTCACTTTCATGCATAAGGTACTGAATGTGTTGAGATAAAAGTTTACAGTAATTTACAATTTACAATGGCAATCATAAACAATAATTCTAAACGGGCGAAGCCGCGCTTCGGTAGCTAATAATTAAAATAGAAAATGATGTTTTTTGTTTTAACTTATTCAAGCATTATGTTATAAAGGAAACCTCTTTATGTTTACGTTACTCCACCTTTAGGTAAATATGTGGTGTAATTATTACGAAGTGGTTCTTACCAGAGCAGAGTAATAAAAATAATTCAATAAATACAATTACAGCTCCACTTGTGGATATATTCCTATAAGCGGGAATCGTATCCACAACCACCGCGTATGCATACACTGCCCCTCCACCACGATGCTCTATCATTTAATTATTAAGTGCAATAAAATAACTCCAGTATCACGTTACCTACTAATGTAGGAGCGACGCGTGAACAATACGAACGAGGCGAGGTGAGGCGAGGCGAGGCGAGGCGAGGCGAGGTGACGCGGCGGTGCGATTTATCGCGATAGTTCGCGAACTGAATCTGAATCATTTCCTGCATTCGGGAAGTTGTTAAGTTGATCTGAGCACATTTGTCGGCGGTCGCCGCGATTGTGGGGCGGTGTTATCACTCTTTATTTTTAAATGAATTTAAAAAAGGTGGTCATCTGTATGTGTGGATATGTATGTGATATCGTCGGAATTGGATAATATTTGAATAGGATAATCTATTTGGGCTTCTACGAGTACGCGTTCTAAATTTCAAAAGTATATGTTTATCCACAGGTGATGATCGCTTTTAATAATATTTCCTAAATTTAACTTATTAAATAGTTCAAACTTCATCGAAATCGGTTAATTAATTTTTGAGATTTTAATTTTACATTTGAATACTTTTTCTATAGTACGTAAAACTTAAAATTTTGTTAAAAAAATACGTTTATAATATATTGGTTCTACGCAATACATTTCATGAATGTAACCAGTTTGTAACAGTATGTACCACGGATATAAGTTGAAAATAAATAAATAAATAAAATAAAATATGCATGGCAATACACATAAATAACATAGTTAATGATGTATAATACAAACTATATATTTTGATATCATATTAATCGAGACGAGTTCGTGTATTGTCGTCCCGAATGTCGCGACCGTCGTTCCGTATATATAGGTGGTGGTGATGCTGGAAGGCAGCGGTCGAGTCGAACTCTAAAGTACTACGGTACTAATGAATATGATGCACGTAAAGACTCGTACCAAATGTATAATGAATATAATATGATAATTCGAAGTCTATGATGGCACGATCTTTTAGGATCGAATTCCTTATAAAGGAATTATATGTGCAGGAGCGACACATATTATGGATTAAAGTTATCTTTGACCAATGTTATAATATTGAATGTTGCTTGACGTCGCGGAAGCTGACGTGATGGGCTTATGCGAACTGTTGCAGTGACATTAACTATGTCTTGGCTGATGCCGTCTCGCAGTACGCTCGCGATACGTAAGCTGTGCTTGCATGGCGTTAGCCATTGATATATTGATATACCATTTCTACGACTTGGTATACGACTAGTAGGTGTGTGGTGCTATTTTATATCCCAGCTCCGGTGTATGTAGTAGTGTCCGCCTGTCTCATACGGGTGTGTGGTGCTATTTTATGTCCTGGAACTCTGGTGTATGTAGTAGTGTCCGCCTACGGTTCGAGACACGACTGTGGGGTGTGTGCCGTGCGTTTATTTAACATATCGGCCGCCTTGTGGCAGTGCGTTCGTTCCAACGACTTATATTGATCTCACAAATCAATCAACGTCACGAATCACAATTCTAATATAATAATCTTAATATAAATAAGCGTAACAAGTACCTTCAGACTGATCACACACAAACGTCCCGGAGAGTTCATTAAGACTGTTGCAGCCGCAGTCAGGTAGGAATTCACGGTGTAGGGCGGGGAGGTGCCCGTACTCTTTCTTCCTTTTATTATAACTAGTTCGCAGTTATAGTGGAGAGGAAGATAGGACGCACTCTTGGCTTTTCTTCGGACGAGCTTCGAGTTATGACAATGTCATATTGTCGAGTTTCCAGTTATCTAAATAACTGACACAAGAACAACTTCTGATGGCAAATATGTTATTAAAGCGATACCTTCTAATGGCATAATATAAAATTCTTAATACTGTTACCTCTGAATCTCTAAAAGATTTTGGGTTCTTCACGATCACAACTATAGACGGTTCTAATCACTAGACACATCACGAGCCAAGTAATTATTTATTAAATAATATTTTAAAAGGTGTTTGAGATAACAGTTACAATTTGGTGCCGTGACCAGGATGGTCAAACGGCTTTGTAATAAAATACATATATATCCAAATAGGCATACGCCTACAATTTGTTGTCCGTGAAGTGGAGTGAGATAGAGGAGGTTAACAGTGTAAGGAATATTCATGTTTGGGGATTGTCAAAACAAAGCATAGTGAGGTTGGGGGGTTGCCCAGTCTGGGGGTTGGTAATAAATAAATAAATATATAAATAAGTGAATGTAAATTCTATTTCGATGAACTCCATAGAATTTAGGGGGTTGAATGTAACAGTATGTACCACGGATATAAGTTGAAAATAAATAAATAAATAAAATAAAATATGCATGGCAATACACATAAATAACATAGTTAATGATGTATAATACAAACTATATATTTTGATATCATATTAATCGAGACGAGTTCGTGTATTGTCGTCCCGAATGTCGCGACCGTCGTTCCGTATATATAGGTGGTGGTGATGCTGGAAGGCAGCGGTCGAGTCGAACTCTAAAGTACTACGGTACTAATGAATATGATGCACGTAAAGACTCGTACCAAATGTATAATGAATATAATATGATAATTCGAAGTCTATGATGGCACGATCTTTTAGGATCGAATTCCTTATAAAGGAATTATATGTGCAGGAGCGACACATATTATGGATTAAAGTTATCTTTGACCAATGTTATAATATTGAATGTTGCTTGACGTCGCGGAAGCTGACGTGATGGGCTTATGCGAACTGTTGCAGTGACATTAACTATGTCTTGGCTGATGCCGTCTCGCAGTACGCTCGCGATACGTAAGCTGTGCTTGCATGGCGTTAGCCATTGATATATTGATATACCATTTCTACGACTTGGTATACGACTAGTAGGTGTGTGGTGCTATTTTATATCCCAGCTCCGGTGTATGTAGTAGTGTCCGCCTGTCTCATACGGGTGTGTGGTGCTATTTTATGTCCTGGAACTCTGGTGTATGTAGTAGTGTCCGCCTACGGTTCGAGACACGACTGTGGGGTGTGTGCCGTGCGTTTATTTAACATATCGGCCGCCTTGTGGCAGTGCGTTCGTTCCAACGACTTATATTGATCTCACAAATCAATCAACGTCACGAATCACAATTCTAATATAATAATCTTAATATAAATAAGCGTAACAAGTACCTTCAGACTGATCACACACAAACGTCCCGGAGAGTTCATTAAGACTGTTGCAGCCGCAGTCAGGTAGGAATTCACGGTGTAGGGCGGGGAGGTGCCCGTACTCTTTCTTCCTTTTATTATAACTAGTTCGCAGTTATAGTGGAGAGGAAGATAGGACGCACTCTTGGCTTTTCTTCGGACGAGCTTCGAGTTATGACAATGTCATATTGTCGAGTTTCCAGTTATCTAAATAACTGACACAAGAACAACTTCTGATGGCAAATATGTTATTAAAGCGATACCTTCTAATGGCATAATATAAAATTCTTAATACTGTTACCTCTGAATCTCTAAAAGATTTTGGGTTCTTCACGATCACAACTATAGACGGTTCTAACCACTAGACACATCACGAGCCAAGTAATTATTTATTAAATAATATTTTAAAAGGTGTTTGAGATAACAGTTACAAGTTCAAATCAAAACCAGTTTGCTAAATCGATTTTTTACCAAGTCCTCAAACTGTCAGAACGACAAATCTGTTATTAATATAGTCGTAAATCTTACAGTCTCTTTGGTAACTTTTGATATACGATTCATGTCCAATAAACATTTTTATTGCAAATGCTAATGCTATAAGGTCCAGGATTGTAAAGTAACGTATAATTTTATGACTGTTATTTCGCGTTGTGTGTGATATAGTCTTTTACCGTGCTTTAATAAAAGTTTATATAAATATAAATATTAATGCGAATTCATCTCATATCGTATTCAGCTAATAAAATAATATTGCTAATATTTATTTCAAAGTTTTTCTATATTATCGTTTAAATCGAAATCAATAAATTAATATAAATTGATTTTAAAAAAGAGATTTTATAATATAATAAGTTAAAACTAATCTACTACCAGCAACAATGACGACCAAGTTAATGCGATAGTTATATCATCGCATTTACATATAGTCAGACGCTGTCCCACGACGGCTTTTAAAATAAATTATTATAAAAATCAAATGAAATCAGCTTCACGCTGTATCCCGCACATTGCAGGGTAGGCAGAAGGAACCTAGTGTAGACACTCCGTTCCCCACTTTCTGCCGAATTTTGAAGGCATTGCGAGTGGCAGAACTCAACGTCGCGCTTGTCCTCGACACCAGAGCAAAGAAATGGAAATATAAATTTAAGTAAATATTTCATCTCTTCGAGTGGGGATTGAACTCACAACCAGTCGGTTCACACTTTGTGCCACTGCGCCACGACTGGCCTCATAATATTATAAAAATAAACCAATATATATGTTTATCATACAATAGCACTTGATCAATGAAGTAGCGACACGTCCGCCAAGCTTTATCTAAGACGCGCCACCAGCGACGTACGAGTTATGACGTATACCTAATCCTCTAAATGAGAAACGAGCATCCATTCAGCGGCCACTGCAAGGGATTAGCCGATTTGAAACTGGTTCTGGTCTATGTCATTAATAGAAAATGTACTTTTGAATGATTTTTATGATGGAATTGGTCAGTAGTATCATGTTTTCATGGTCAGTTTATATGTTTGATAAGGTATGGAGATATATTATGTTTAAAGTGGTGTAAAGCCTTATTAGATTAATCGATTTTTTTATCTAAGAAACAACGTTCAAAAAATACTTGTATATATAAGCTAAAATCTTTATAAACTTCTGTTTTTGTCACGAACAAAAGTAGTAATAGTAGTGTAATGAATATTGTAAATTTAAACTGAGCTACAGCTACCTTCTACTTCTAAATACAATACGTTAATTGAAAAAATAAATCTGCAAAAGAACTTGTCAAAGTTGAACTTTAAGAAAGTTACTCAATCCCAGGTGGACTTGATCAACTTTAATAAGTGCTTTATAATATAATTAATGATCACATAAGTTTTTTGTTCTGCAAATGAATAATTAACAAACTTCATTATCCAAGTCTTCGTCGTCTGTTCTTCACTTCAAAATGGATTAAAAGTAATTTAATGTCCAAATAACTGATTATGTTAGGAAGGGCTGAAAAGGGTTCATTGAAAGGCAGAAAATCTATTTAACTGTCAAAAATACAAGAGAACTCCGACTGTTGAGGAAAGTTACAGTTTGACCAAAGTTTCTGAATTAGGGGGCTGTTTAGGATCATCGATCACTTCGCTGAATGAGGAAACTGAAAAAATACAAACAACAAACTACTTTCTATGTAACACTGTTATTTATTATTAAGTTAGTTTTAAGAAATGTATTTGAAAATATAAAAAAATAAAAATCCAAAATTGTATATAACATGACAATAAAAACTTCATAATATCAATACTACATATAGCTTTTTATTCATATATTTTTATATAATAAAGGTAAATTAAAAGTACCTATTAAATCTAAATTCACCAAAGACTTACGCGTAGTCCATTAGTAACTAAATCAGTCCGAAATGCCAGCGGGACAATGTAATTGACTAATAATTACATTTAAACAAAACGATTTTAAGCACGTCGACATTTCGTTAATCCCCGACGTGACGGGCTCCGATCAATTCATCCTAAACAGAAGTTACACCAACATGAATATTTCACCAATTTTTTGTCCGAACATCTAAAGAAAGCATAATAAATTAAAGAGTGCCATCCATTGTTAAAGAAACCGAAGAGGGGGATATAGCTTTATTAATCGCAGTACGTGAGCCGAGCCCTGATGTCTCCGGGCGGAGGAACCGCAGTTTTAATGTTCCAGATACATGGAAAAGATATTTAGATAACGCCGAACATTTCATTTTCATACTAAAATGATAATGGTTGATCTGGATACGTGCTGGGATTAGGAATGGTATATTATTTTATAAAAGAGAATACATAAGTTGCGAAACTCTAGCATTGTCGAGAAGAGTATTTGCCGTAATAATTTCAAATTGTGAGCGTTATAATATAAATGTGTTATAAAATAATATATGAAATATAATAACAACAACTAATGTATAAATAAAAAATATATAAGGTTGAAGTTATAAAAGCAGAAAAGAACCATTAACCTATAAAATTGAGATAGGAATTGTAAAATGCCTCTTCATTCCGGAAGACGATGATTAGGAGAAATGAACGACGCTATTAATCGCAGTACGTGACCGGCGCGCGGGCGAGTGGGTCACAGATAAATACCACACCACCTACAATTCATTTAAAACGTTTTTGGAATATTATGCAGATTATATTGTTAGAAAATTCATAAACAGAATTTAGTGGAGTGCTCGTGACTTCGAGGAATTTACTACAGAGTGAATGGAATTACATTAGCCATTTCAATTTGAATTGAAAATCTTGATCTATAAAAATAGAAAACTCTATTAATTATTCAAAAAAATAGAATTTTAGGAATCTGATCAAACCGGATCTAATGTAGCTTAGTAAAAGTTAAAATGTCAGCAGCTTGATGCTGTACACAGCAGAGTAGATAGATAGAAACTAGTGTTAAGACACTCCGTTCTCCACTTTCCACCGAGTATTAAAGCATTATGTGTTGAATGGCGGAAGTCAACGCCGTGTCTTTGTCTCTACACCAGAGTGAAGAACTGAAAATATACATTTCAAAAAATATTTTATTTTCTCGAGTGGGGATCGAACAAGTTTTGTTTATAGTCATTCATACTTTATTCCCCTGCGCCACCACCGGCCTCTAGTATTTTTTTTAAATGTCATATGCTTAATTTTATAGCATTAAATGACAACAAAATATCGGACAAGTGCGAGTCGGGGTCGCCCACCGAGAATTCCCTACAAAAATCGGAGGTTTAGAGCTTTTTCTGAAATTCAAGCTTAGCTTAGCCACAGCTCATACATTTGTTACCTCATTTGAACTAGCAGCTTTAATACCAAATTTTGCCCTTCCATTAAGGCTTTAATTTCTTATACATTAACCATAAATGTATAGTTTTAAGATTTTTCCCTGAACTAGTACTACCTGTAAAAATTTTATAATTCTAGGTCACCCGAAAGTACCTATTCTATAATTTTTGATTGACTTATAGTGTCGAAATACGGCCAATTTTGTATGGATTTGTTTTTTTAAAGTAAATGTAGAAATACATTTTTTTCAGGAAATAATGGACTGAATATATGGTTTGAATTTCAACTCAATATCTCTAAGCGTTCCTGAAATAAAGGTTCTTGACAGATAGACAGACAGACGGACAACAAACTGTTTTACGGAACCCTAAAAGTCACTGGCAACATGTTTATAGTACAAAAATAGGATAATGTGAAGTGCGTTGTAATTTTCATTTCACAATACTTTTCCTTAAATTTCAATAACGCTAAACTCAAGTGACAGAAAATATTAAAGTTCATACATCAACTAAGGTAGGAGGTAAGCTATAAATCAATCATGTCTCACAGCCGCCAATAAAGACGCGTGACGAACAACAATGTGACACCATCCGCCCACGTCAGGAGAACGTGATCAAGAGAATTCGCCCAAATAATAATATAAGAAATCTTGCGTTATATTAAATAACGGTATTATTACTAGGTCACCTCCTACACTTTGTGTCGAAATGTGGAACTGAGTTATTATTAGAAATATTTAAATTTGATTAAATGACGGTGACGATATCTTGATGATGATGTCTTGATTTTACTGTTCCATAAGTTATTGTCTGAATATCTTTGTTCTGTTTGTATGGTACAGATCTTTATAGAATAAGCTATGAAATGTTGAGGGACGTCACCCTTTTTTGTTTGCGTGAACAAAAAAAAATACAGTCTTCATAGAAAATTATAAGAAAGTCTCCTTTAGTGCTACTCTATATTCTGCAAGAAAATTACAAGCTAAGTTAACATGTTCTGTGCCGCACAGTCCCAATTATACTGACGTTGTCCAATTGTGTACTTATCGTTTCACACCGTAGCGGAGTAAACAGAGAGAATCTAGTGTTAGACACTCCGTTTCTCACAAATTATTTTCGATTTTATTTTGGACTTTTACATAGAACATGAACGCGTACCGCGTATACACACGCACCGCGTATATTACGTACAGTAAGGCGGATGGATTAGTTCCGAGCGAGCGCACTGTCTGCAGTAAGTGCGGTGCACCGCCACCACCGCCACCGCCACCACCACCACCACTACCGCCGCCGTCGCACTCGCACGGATGAGTCGCAGATATACTATGATCTGAATTCTGAATTCTTGCATTGTAAAACATTTGCTTGAAATTTAAAAATATTTTGGGTGATACCCAAATAGAAAACAGTGTCAAGACACTTTGTTAAACATGTTATCTGTATGTATTTTTTACTTTTACCTTTTTCCTGCAAATCATCTTGCTTGAGGTAGAGGGAACCTAGTGCCAAATAAAAATAAATTAAATATTACGATTCCCCCGACAGGGATCAAATGCAAAACCATCGCATTTACAGCCTGAAGATGTCATACTGCTCCACGACGTAATTTTCTTTACAAAACTTCTTTAGCTAATTGTATTGCTCTATAATATAATGACTATTGCTGAACAATGTCTACGTAACTGAAACAGTCGTAACGGGATTTTGCGGCTTCAATAAATTTTCTTGAGCTACAAGACATTTTGAGAAATTAATTACTTGTAAATTACGGCCTACCAGTTGACAATATACAGTTGGTTTCCATTTCGCTTCTTATCCATTTCAAGTTTAATTTTTTATACGTTAACTAATTAATACTCCCCACTTCGTCCGGATGGGTGTTTGGATTTGGTATTAAATCTCTTAGCTCCACATGAGATGTTTTTGACCTTTGATTTTTATGTCATCGGTAGACACCCATCCAGGAAACAAGTTCGTTACGTTTTAGATTTTTATTATGGTTTTACACCAGGGGTACTAGTTTTTTTAAATTAAATTCTTATAGTATAAATATTTTCTATAGTTCCAAAGATACCTCCGTATAAACAAAACAAAACCTCTTTAATTATACTAAAATATCAAAAGTATCGCTTTAAGGACATAATATAAAATTGTTGTGTTATGAAAAAAAAGACAATACAATTGCATACAACGGATAACGGCACATCCAATGTAATTAATTTCATATAAAAATACGGCTTTTTAGTGTTGACTTTTAAACGTAGTAGAATTAAATAAACAATAAAATAAACAATTTCTACATCCAACGCCAGCAAACATATACATAGATTACCTAATTAGGAAGAATGTCGAACCCGCGATAGTCGCCTCCAATAGTTATTCCTTAATTGTAAACAATGTACTTGCCGCGTTGGGTGTAACTAAGGTCTTGATAGTCGTATCTAGAAAGCTCCGGAGAGAACCTGGCAATTAAGTGGCACTATCTGGAATACTTGAAATATATGATAGGATAGTGGTAGAAAGGTTGACGGAAACTTTAGTTTATAGGCCAATATTTGTATATGGAACCTAATGCATATATTGTATTGTATTTTCATATGAAAGAAATGCTTGTTTGTTGTTCTGATTAAAAAGTGACAGTCGTGGGTTCAAACGCGAGGTTGCGTTTCGCCACTGACTACGATCATGTTAACATTTGGGTGAAGTGTCATAGCACTAGGCTACAAAAATATTTGTATTATAAAAAAATCTTATCAGAAAACATACAAGATTTAAGCGTAACGCAGTGTTTTAACATTAGGTTCCCTCTGTCTATCGTGTTGTACGGCAAAAACGTGAAACTGCGCAGTGACATCAAACGCAGCAAATCTCTATCATTGATTACGTCTAAGAGCTTCAAACAGATTAGAGGAAAACGAGAAAGCTTGTACCATTAGTACGAACAATTTAATTATTAGTAATGAATTATCGATATAACTCCGATGTAAATAAATTCTCACTTCGTCGTCGTCGAGTGTAAGTAGGTCTCGCGAGCGCTCGCAGCTAGAGTTATAGAGCCCGACGGCCAATTAGAGACAACGCGCTATCTCTTCATAAATTACAGAGGCTGGCTTTGAATCTGCGATTGTCTAATCACTACCTGGATATTCGGTATGTAGGTAAATATTATGTAATAAAGGTTGTTGTGGCTCAATGGGAAAGGCGATATTTGTAAGTTCAATGTCCACTCGTGGGAATATACAAATTATGGCTTTTCGGAAACTGAACATTATTAGCATTACATCTCGTCGTATATTAGAGAGAAAAAAAATTAAATATATAATTGAAGTGGGAATCAATCCCATAACCGTCATGTTGATAGTCACAGGTTTGCATCTACGTCACGAAGGCCCCATGTAGTAGCCCTACTTCATATTTATAATTTTATTTGTTTAAAAAGTGTTTAAAGAGAATATCTCAACCTGTACATTTTTTGCATTAAAAACCAACTAGCATTCACATATTTAATCTCGGTAGTAAATTGTATATAAGATGTATGTATACGTTTAATAGAATAAAACTTTATACTTAGGTGTTAGAGCGCAACTCGAAGTTAGTGGGACGAGATTGATACACACCCTCAGATACCAGTATACGTCTTACCGAAGATCAAAGTCGATACAAGAAGAGGACGTAGTTTTAAATAATAATTAAAAATATTTACTAAAGTCTGTAAAGGTAAATAAAAAAAGTTCGACATGAATTTTAGATGGATCCTTATGGCGATGGTCAAATGAGAACAACCTTATGTAAGAATATGTCATTACTCCGAGTAGGTATGGAATCCATAACCGTTGCGTTTACATTAAACGTTGTGTCGTAGCGACTCACCATATCTATATAAAATGAACTAAACTACTTCACTTCGCATTTCCTCCACCAACAATATCTGAGGTAATAAATTACTTAATCTGATAACATCACGTGATCCACTTTAATTAAACCTCACAGCCCTAATACGTCGGGAGTTACAATCTTTAACACCTAATAAGAAATCTCTACACCTACGCAGTTCTAATCAAGCACCTAAATCTAGGAACTACGGTGAGAAAGGATAGTTTTTTCAACTTTCACGTGGTACCCTACAAAGGGAAAACCTAGTGATGAGACACTCCGCCTTAAATCAATAAGTTGCGTATTGTGAAACAGAACTCTACGTCACAGTTCGCTTTATCAGTGTGATTACAAGAAAAAATTGCGCGTGAATAGGAAGTGAATGCTAAAAAATCATTTTGTTGAGCCTTTTGTAAGGCTGTTAGAAATAGACGTAGGTCCGCTTTAGGTCGGATTTTTCCTCTATAACGAAAACAATTTTAACAATTTATACTTTCTTTTACACGTTTATTAGACTAGTCCTATATCCTTTAGTTAAACTGACATTTTAGTTTCTTTTTTACTCGTTACTAAGGTATAATTTGGACTATATTGTAAACCTAAAATACAAAAAGTAAGATAGACCATCACTATCGTTCACAATTTACAAACAAAAAAAACAAATGATGATTTCAGTATAGGTACAATATTATTTATTAATTGCTGAATAATATATTACGAGGCCGTTGTGGTGCAGAGGCACGAGGCGGCGGGCGTCTGACTGTTAAGGGTCACTAGGTTCCCTCTGCCTATCTTGCTGACTGTCAAAACAATATAAGAATATTTGAGTTTTAAATTAATGGTTTCTCACTATTCAAAATTAAATATAATAATAATGTTTATTTTACACATATTTCTATTGTGTAGTCGAAAGCTACCCCACAAAGTAACTTAATTAAATCTGAATATCGAATATAGTTAAGTTAAATTGTTAATTTCTATCTTCGGTGCAGGTAAATTCAATTTTGTTTCAAAACTTGCAAAGTTTCTAACTTACCCGAAGCTTATTTTATTATCAGACGTGGAAGAGCCTCGATAACCGACTAGTTACGACTTCGAAATAATTAATATATATAAAGTATCAAATGTTGCATAAGATTGTTAATTAAAATGATGAATGATCTCAACTTCCTTGTCACATCAGTACAAATATTATGAAACATCCAAGCACATGTACATGTCTCTTACATTTACATGTTAAAGTGATTAAATTTCTTAATTTGGGTTAAAAAAAAATTATAAGCTTGCATTGTTAATAAAGGCCGCCTTGGTGCAGCGGACAACGTCAATGCTAGACGTGATAGTTGTGGGTTCAGCCTCCACACGATTTACATTTTTTTAATTTCTCGGATAGATAAAGCGTGGCATTGGGTTCTGCCTCTCAATAGAAAATATCTCGGGAATTAGACGATGTATGGAGAACGGAGTGCTTAAACACCAGGTTTCTTTTGCTCATTCTGATAAGATAAGAAGATTGATTAAGCTTTACTTCAGTTATAACACATTTAAAAAATGTGACATTGAATGTGGCATATATCTTCCGTATGACTTAAAAAAATAGCAATAAATATTGTTAGTTATATAATTTTAAATATATTTAACTTTATATATTGTACATACAAAAGTATTTTTATATATATTTTTCTATAAAAGAAGAACCAAGGATCTTATTATTTTTCAACTTATTACTGAATTTCTGCCAAAAAAAATTACAACTGCAATAAATTGGTGTACGAGTTGTTCTATATCAATACATAAACACTTTGTACCTCATACAAATACTCGCTAGATAAATTAACGTCGCGAAGGCTTTCAAGCATCCTGTTATCTTATCCCGATGTCCTCGCTACCAGTGGAGTGGAGTGGAGTGGAGTGACGTAGGGAGACGCATAAATCACGAGCCCGCGCCGGCGAGTACAAGGGCAAGTATTAATTAATGAATTACTGTGTTCTTGGTCTATGGTAGCGCAGTGGAGCAGTCTCTCCGTGGATGTGGAGATTATAAATTCGATTTTAATAGTAACTCTGTTGTATACATTTGTGTATGTTTAAGTTAAAAGAAGAGTGTATCATAAAGTAAAAAGTGAAAATGTATACATATTTCGTAGAAAAAATAATTACCAACTTTATTAGTAATTAATCACACGCAAACTTAAGTTATCAACTGTTATAACCTGACGACCACCATCCTGAACATTATACGAAAGCCTCGAAACTTATAATTCAAAATTTTTATGAAGAAAACTTCTCCGTTATCTACTGAGTGACTAACATCGACGCGCGATAAAAAGACAATATTGAGCATATACGTAGATTAAGGAGTGTAGGGGGAGTGTAGGGGAGGGGGGAGCTCTAAGAGAAGATTAATCAAAATCATAGTGGGAACGGATAAAAAATAATTTTTAATTTTACATTTCCAAATACACAAAGTTGCGGGTCACGGCTGGTGCTTATAAAACATTAAATATACATTACGTTGATTCCTCCATACATAAATACAATAATAATGTCTAACATTAAACGAACAAGGCACAATAAAGCCCACATCTTGTAAATGATAAAGATAATCAATTTGAAATCAAACTGATAATATTTGCTTGACTTTAAGCGACTCCAGTCACGAAAGGTCAAAGAGAATGGCTATAAATGCAAGGTTTGAAAGATATGAGCATTTGACATAAGAAATTGTAGTTAGTGATGAGTTGGTGCCGTCGTCGTGGCGCAACGGCGCAGCGTCTGGGTGCAAATGTTAAAAGTAAAGAAAAGTTGTGGGTTCGACGATTATATGGGAATCGTCAATTTTCGTTTCCTCATTTAGATGATAAGGTTAACTTGCAGCGACTTCAAATAGGGCAGAATGGTATTAAACTTAAAAAAAAACATCAATCAAAGGAAATTCTCAAATCAAAAGCTCAAAATTGCTACTCTATTCTCTTACTACAGTAGTAACAGTCTCTTACCAGTCGTAGCGCAGCGGCACGAAGTGTGCTGTGTGCGGGATATAGCGTGAAGCTAATTTATTTTAATTTAATTATTCTCTTCTTTCAGTCAGAATGAGCCATTGCGTGTCTCGTGTCGGAACTCAACGCTGCTTGTGTCTTATAGACACGGTGGGAAAACTAATTTATTGAACCACAGCGGTCTCTCGGTCTCGGTTGATATGATAGTTTTATTATCAAACTGGATATTTATAGGAGCTCGTTATTAATAGATAGCGAGTTAAACAGGCGACCTTAACTCGATACCAAAAGGGTTGCGAGGTGGCGTGTAAGGCGATACTAATAAGGTACCGTCATTTGTTAGCGTCCATCAGCTCTAGTACCATTATTGCTACACGAAATACATTTTTATTAATAAAGAAAGATTGTTGAAACTTTTATGTTGTTTTCTGTTGTAGTATAAATTTTGACGATTAAACAAAAGTAAAGCAATCAATAGACATAAGCTGTAAATATATAATTTTTCAAATTATACCTGCAAATGAATATTGAGTCACGAAACTCAACGCCGCGCTGAGCACATTGCCTTGATGTCACAGCGATGAAATAAAAATGTTTTTCCCCCTCATTCCCTAGATAGGTAGCTCGAGAAATCGGAGCGCCAAACGCTACGGTCCCTGCATACGCATTTCGCTTTGTCACAAACCCTTTCTTATATGTCCGCCGAGGGTGTCCAGTACTTGATTTTACTCCGATATTTGTGATACTATGTTCTCGTTCGAAGGTGTAGGGCTCGTTAATTTGATTAATTAAAACTTTTGTATTTTCTATCCAACTGGTACATAGAATATACGCCAGTAACTCGATACACCAGTAAACAATCGGCGAAGTGCCGTCTCAGTACCACCACCACCACCACCACCTCCGCACACACTCTCCTCCACACTCGCTACATTACGTACTCGCTACATACATTATGTAGAGTAATTGGATTGTAGAGCAAATGTTTGATCAGTGGAACGATTGCTTGCGCTTTCTTCTATCACTTGGGTTTCCTATTCATGGTATTGTAATGTTATATTCGATGTGGTTTCTTTTAGCTTTAAAATATATCTCGCACTGCGTTCACCATTTGCCACCTAATTTTCAAGACATTGCATGTAGGATCGACGCCGCGATTTATCTTGTCATCAAAACAAGGAAATAGTAATAAAATATTTACTTAAGTGGAAATCGAACCCATAATCATTGCTATTATAGAGACAGACGCTGAGCAACTATGCTTTAAGTTTTTTTTTACTCGAGACAATTATTTATTTCTCATTACATTTACATTTTCTTTTGAGATTATTGATATTAATTTACTTTAAACAATCCGAGTTCAATAACCTCAAAAGAAAATGAAACTCCAACACCAACACGACACACGACGATGTCTCCATGCTGTACTTCCACAGTCTCCGTGTAAATACGACTACAGGGTTTATTAAATTATTATTGGAGGCAATCTCCACTGCAGCTGCAGCGCGCGGTGCTCGTGCGGCGTGCATGCAGCAGCAGCGGGCAGACGGGGAATGGAGGAATAATACGATGGGCATTCGTGAACTAGTTTTCGTTCATGAGTTTGCTTAATTTTTTATTTGTCCTTTCTTTTTTTTTTTGTGAATAATAGAGAACTTAATGTTGGAACGTTTTGTTTTTTTATTTTATTTTGTGTAGCAGTACCTAATGTTACTATAATATTTCCAGGTAAGTATCAAATTTTCGAATATCGCGTTATATACGCGTCCAACTAGGCCAGGGTAGTTCCGAAGTGTATTATAAATCTTTATATTGCAATATACTCCTACATATCGCTTTTTCATGTTAATTTTATTTTAGTAACAGATGTGGCGTGGCGAGAAAATAGACTGTGTAAAGTGTGTGAAGTAATCTAGACCAAAACTAAGAGTAGAAAATTAAATTCCGGTCTGTCCATTTTTTATCATAAGTTTATTTCAAAAAAAGGAAAAAGAGAAAAATGTGAAATATAAAAAGAACCCATACAAAATAAAACAGCAACATGCAAGTTCGCTACTCTCTACCAAAATAACCCAAAAAGAGAAACAACAAAAAATAGTTAAGCAAAACCGTAGTTTGATAGACAATTACCGTTTCCACTGAAGCTACAGCTACAGCTCTGACTTTTGAGCATTGTTTAATATTCGCAGCAGGTAGTAGGTAGTAGGTAGTAGGTAGTGGGTAGTAGGTAGTAGGTACAAGGAGGTAAGTGAACACTCGTTACTAGCGGCGCTACTCGGAATAAACGATTCAACTTAAATTGGATTCGTAATAAAAACTGTCTACGATTTTAATGTTCTGTAACGTTGAATTGAGTGCACGATACACCGCAACCACCGCACCGGTGCTTTGAATCATTTATGTAAGAGGATGTATTACAATAAAACAATTTATCAATCTTTTTGTATTAGTATATCTTATTGCAAGAAACTAAGGAGAAAATTCTGCAATACAGAAAGTCTCGAAATGGAGCAAAAAGTGGAGAATGGAGTACTTTCATATTAGATTCTTTCAGTGAAAACAAATCCTATGTTCTTTTAAATGGGCGGAGTGGAGATTAAAGTAAAGCCGAGTCACCAAACATTATGTGTTTGAATATATACAAATGTTTATATACAATATTTCATGTAGTCTCAAAAAATATAAAAAAATCTTTATTAAATCAATTTTATTTACTTATGCCATATAGCATTGCATGAAATAATCATCTCGCTTTAATTTAACTCTCGAATCAGATCTCCGGTGAGCGACTACTGTGGCTCGGAACGTAAATAGCTTTTAAGTATCAAAGTTAATTATACAGGTTGGGTATGATAGTCTTCGTGCTTCGTGTTGCTCCTGTGAACAATTTACGACTGATGCCTGGAGATGTATGGTGGAAGTTAGAAAATATCACTTTGTGTAATTGAACAGGATGTAGACTAATTATTTGGAACCTAGCGTTTGTCTCAAAACTAGGTTCCCCTGCCGACCTTGCTGTATGCGGGATACAGTCCGAAATAAGGTGTTAGTATTATTATTTTCTTTAGAGCTTATATAAATGAAAATTTTTAAATTTTAAAACCAAATAGATAGCTAATTTACCATTATCTTTAATCCTTTCTTTCTCAATGAAAAGGTGTAAGGAAAAAAGGAAGCAATCAGAATTAAATTAGGAAATAAAAAAACTCATAATTTAGGTGAGTAATAAATTATAAATTAAAAAGTAATTAAGTATCTTCTCCTTAACTTTTACATAGAATATCGATATTTATATATTTATGAAAAAGGAAAATAAACTTTTTTAAACATCTCTACTTTAATTTAGGCAAGCTACTTAATTAGCGCTTAAATAGGTTTACCTACTAATATAATATTTATTTTAAAATAAAATCTATTTATATCGAAAAAATCTTTCTTTATTTTATAGAATTTCAAAATATATTTATAATTTTCATGACTAACGTCAAGTAAATTCGCTCAGCGTCGTAATTTCTTCAACTTAACCGGGCAATTGAACTCGATAAATATAAAAACTACTCGAAATTAGATCTCACCTCAAAACTATTAGGTGCATTCTTCCATAACTACTTCATAGCATCAAAGAAAAAGTCTTAAGATATCTCTTAAGATCTCCAATAGTAAGCGTAAACATACGCGCGTATAATTAAGACGTCAACGCGAACCAACGCTTAACCTTAGTGACGAATGATTTATGAACAAGGGTGTGTGTATGTACGTAACAGTCGATCTTACTGATATACTGACATATTGGCATTTGTAAAAGCAATTTAAAATGTTAAAATGTTGTTCATTTCTTCTTGGGAGAGTCTAATTTTTTTTTATTTATAGAGACTTGCATTTGAGGGAAATCAAATTATTAACAGAATTAATTATTATTATAATTTCATACAAAAAATAATTTTGAACGAAGAATTAATAAACACTTTGTTTTTCATAGTTTTTAATACCCATATTTAATTTAAACTGATAAAAGTTAACGCATTTTTTTGTAACTCAAAAGATATTTTAGTTCCTTTTAATCCCCCAACGTACGCGCCGCACCTGCCTCTAATGTACACCTTTCTATGAACCTAATCTTTAAAGCCGAGAAACTGATATCTTAATACTTTGTATCTGCTGTGAAATAACACACCTCTTAATCCATACTTTCTTTAGCGGTGAACTAATTACTAGTTTCTATAATGACTACTGTGGATTGAACGATGTGGTGTTTCTACCGGATTCTACCTGCGGTTAGAGAAGTTATATATATTTAACTATGAGATAAGTTAATTGTTTTGGGCTCAGTTTTTTTAAACGGATCTTAAAGCCCTGCACTTTAGTATCTGTAATATAAATGGACGGTAAATTACAGATTGTAAGAGGATTAAAACTCAAATTCGTAAGCATTAGTGATATAATAGCGTCTTTATTGGAGAAGATTAGCAGCTATACCCTGGAGTATTTTTTGCAAAGCTGCCGTCTGAAGCTCCCGACGTTTCGTATTGAGTAGCGAAACACAATGTCGAGTTTTGTCTAGCAAAACGGAGAAATGAAAATAATTTAAATATAGATACCCGAACTCGAAACCATCGCGCTTACAGCCAGCTGACCCACTGCACCACGGCGGTCAAATGTTATCTTTGTTGTAAAATATGAAAATATATAATGTAATTATAGCAAATTACCATTTATTTTTATTACCCTGGACTTCATTTGGACATTCATCAGAACAAGGTCACAAAAAGAAGCCAAAAAGTATTAAAAACCACAATTCAGGGAAACAATTTTAGTTTTGAATAAATTATTGTTGACATTTGGCATAGATTTTTTCCAAGAATATTATTAAAGTGTTACAATTTCCGATGTGGTTCGAGTTAAAATTAAGCAAAAAGTCGCAATTATAACGACTCATATGAGTCGTTCTCAGAATAGCCGTCTATTAATATGAGGATATTGGTCGGTGAGAGAAGAAGAGCGTGGTGAGGAGAGCTGGTGAAAGCACAATAATATTATTAAGCGCTCCCTCGTGTATTTGTGAAATGGGAGCTTCAACGATACATGCGTCTGTTTGTTTGGTTAATTTATTTTTTTGTTAACGTCTTCACTACAATTGTAGGATCAGTACACTCATATATATTGAAACTCGTACTAGTTGGTCCCGTAATTTGTTTTAAGTGGATTTTTCAACTTGACTTCTACTGTACACTGTCCGTAGATTGTTGCCAAAAAATGCTACAAATTAGTTCTTATATTTAAAATAGGCGCCGTACCAAAGGCTGGTTGTATCAAATCCAAAAGCTCCATTGTTACGACTTTGTTCAACTCAAACATATTACCAAGTGACCCTTCTCCAGTTTTCTCCAAAAATGGGTAATATTAGTCCTGACCTACTAAAATTATAGGGTGTAAAATGATTTCTAGCAGACATTATGAAAAAAGTCCGACGACCCTACCCAATTTCCAGGATAACAAATTTCTTTTGCCGAAAACAACTTTTTGTTACTGAATTTTTTACAAATTAAATTTCATAAAATATGTTGTTTGTTATTTATAATAGAAAACTTCAAACAAACACTATATGATAGCTTCACGTGTAAAACTTGATCACTGTAATTAATTTATATTCGTTCATTTTGACACGCTTATATATATATACTAGCGACCCGCTCGCGGCTTCGCCCTCTTAAACCACAGAACTATTTACTTAACACACTGAATTATGTTCGTGTCTTGATATACTTATAATGTATGTTTGCAATGTAATGAAGATTTTTTATAAGAAAGTTGTTAAAACTTTAGGTCGCATTTTCGTACCTCCCATAAGAATCTTCAATTGAATGTTTGAAATAAAAACACAACTTATCGATACTTACTATATGTGCGTTTCTTTACGATAATCTCAGAAACGGCTTAACCGATTTAAATACTTTTTTGTTTGTATTCTGGCAAACTGCCCTTAAATATTAAGCATTAGTTTTATTTTAAGCAGCTTCATGCTAGTCAGAGGGAGGAACCTAGTATTAAGACACTCCGTTCCCCACTTTCTACCGAATTCTGGACGCATTGCGTGTTGAGTGGCAGAACGCAACGCCGTGCTTAACCTTGACCCCAGAGCGAAGAAATGGAAATATAAATTTAAGTAAATATTTCATCTCCTCGTGTGGGGATCGAACTCAGAGAACCAGTCGGTTTTACAGTCACGCTTTGTGCCGGCCGACTGGCCTCAACTGGACTGGACTTTATTTTAATCGGTTCACATAAAGTTAAAACCAGATCCACGCTTTATCACGCTAAAGATATTGGGTATAATGTTTGACTGATGTGCGAAATTAAAATATTATTAAATTATAACTCAATCCTGCATGTGTGGATCAGACCCACAACGTCACGTTACAGTTACAATTGGGCATATAGGGTAAAATAGTTTTTAAGATACATCAACAGTGAAGACGTAGGTTTTTTTTCTTATTTCACAATGTTTATTCATATCTATATTTCGTATGACGCGGTTACGCATAGATACCAATAATGTAAACACATACTACTACAAAAATAGTACTAAAATGTTTAGAACTTTAAATTTTGCCGCCAATACCTACGACTCGATTTCGCAATGAGGCGTATGCGGCGGTTTCCCTTTGATAGGTTTTTATGTGCAAGCGTCGTTCTTGACAAATTGTATTTTATTTTACAACGATAACTTTATTATTTATTTTGTTTGAAAAAATAACTTTTTTATTTTCGGGTTTTTAATTTAATATGTAATAGGCTTTTATAGAGTAGTTAAACTGTGGTTTCATTTAAGGTGGTCCTAACAAAAAAACTCTGTATAATTGAGCATATTTAATATTTATAGTGATTTTTTGGAAAATTGATACCAATAGTTATTACAACCACTTGCGAAGAAGCATAGTTTAGGCAATTTTTTATTCTATAAGAATTCCTTTTAAAAAACTACCAACGTTCTTATAGTTAATATATTATTTTTCCAAATTAAAAAAATTGTCTATGTCATCATAATGGCGGAAAAATTTCATTCATATTGTAATACCACATTAGTATCGACAATGTAGTGTTGATAGTAATTGAAAATAGTTATACTACAGGAGGATACCTTCATATGCACTGTTTTAACCTGTTTTATGTATAATATAGAATAATATATTCTATAGAGGAATCACACATTCTTTTTATTCAGTTTAGTAAATACATTTTTTAGAGGTTACTCTGTACTAAAATGGCATGCAACTCTGTTCCCACATTTACGTTCCTGATATATCGATTTAAATAATAGAAATACAAAATATAGGAAGGAAACACAAATGCAATTATATTGCATTTTTTCTTTTTTTCATACTTGAAACGTATTAATAAATTACATATTATGTATTACATACAATTAATTTCTTTTGAATATAACACTAAGTTTAATCAGCTTCACGCTATTTTAACAGATAACATAAGATGACATTAAAACGTATTGACATCACCACGTGATCCATCTAAACACAATATAAACTTTTATAAACTATGAACTCACAATCAGAATTTACTTTCCAAATACATATACTTTTTATTCTACACATCGCCATATGAGCTAATTCCGTAAAATATACCTACTTTATTATGTTTGTTAATATCACCAACGTTGACGTTTGAAATAATAATTATGGTAGACTGAACAAATATTGATTATACTTCTTTTTTTAGCTTCACGCTGTATCCCGCACACAGCAGGGTAGGCATAGGACCTCTAGTGTTAACAACAACACTCTGTTCCCTACTTTTCTCGGAATTCTGTAGGCATTGCGTGCTGAGTAGTGAAACTCAACGCCGCACTTTACCTCGACACCAGAGCGATGAAATGGAAATATAAATTTAAATAAATATTTCGTTTCCTTGCGTGGTCATCGAACCCACAACAGTTACACTTTGTGCCCCTGTGCAACGAACGGCCTCAATTTACTTTCTTCTTTTAAAATGTGGTTAAATGAAATAGTCGTAATTTAATTATGTCAGATTACTATTAACCGACTTCTTAAAAGGGGTCATCAATTGGGCTGTATTTTTTAGCCTTGTTACCTTAGAACTTTTGATTGTATGAACCGATTTTAATGATTCTTTTTTTATTTGAAAGCTAATGCCTCCCGTGTAGTCTTATTTTAATTTAGTTTATATCCAACAATGGTATCTATGAGAAAATCATATAAATCTCAAATTTACATTAAGTATATGCGCGACAAATGAACGTATAAGTCAATATCAATTCAACCGATTTTAATGATTCTTTTTTTATTAGAAAGGATACATATAAGGGGTAGTTTGGTGAAAGTTTAGTTAAGTTCAGAGTGTGAAATCCGGTTGAATTTGAAGAAGTCGATTTTTTTTATTAAAAAATATAATTATGTAATTTTTTCTACAAAAAATTCTTTATACTCCATGATAAAAACTATCCTATAAGTGACATTAGGCTTTGAACTATTACCATGCCAAAATTATTTTATTTCATACAGTAGTTATCGGTATTTTAGGTAATTTATATTTTTCAGTTTTTATTTTTTTTAAAGAAAACTATCATGAAATTCGGAATGAAACCCAAAAAAAATGTACCTTGAGGCCCTAGGCTAACACCATGCAAAAATTCATCAATTTCTGTCAGGTAGTTTTTGCGTGATTGACGCACAAACAAACCGACAGACAGACAGACAGACAGACAGACAGACAGACAGACAGACAAGAATTCTGCTGAGTGGTTTTTTAGGTTCTATAATCGACATATTAACCGACCTAATTTTTATTTTTTTTATATCTTTCATGTACAGAATTGACTTTTCTATCCTTTTATTATATATGGAGATGGAGAGGAGATTAATCACATTAATAAGATAATGAGTGCGACAAGGTCAGGCAAGACAAAACTAACATCATTTTTTTAATTCTTAAAATAAAAAATAGGTATAGATTGTTTTGTGAATTCATGTGATAAATTACATTTTATAACTCCTTTTAATTTTTGACTTTTCAGTTCGTTTCAATACAAATTTAAAATACCTTTCGTGACAAAGTGTATTTATACATCGCTCATTTACCGAAACAATGTGTCGGTAACCTTCTTTCGTCGTACCATCGTTTCTAATTCAGTAGCTTAGAGAAATAGCTGTCTCCATAGCTGACTTGGAGCCTGCGAATGAGGCTAAGGATGAAGGACCTTGTCTCTCAACGCAATAGGTCATCACTGACACACACACTGGTCCTCCTAGTTTTTCCATTTAACTACACTTCAGATAGGAGACAGCCTACATAAAAAATAAACTTTTTTAAATTATAAAACTTTTATTGAAGTTTATTCGTGTAGTAAAAAATTTTTTATGTGAATGTGTAGTCACATATATAGATCACATGTGTGAATATGTAGTCACATATGTGGACCACATGTGTGAATATGTGGTCACATATGTGGACCACATGTGTCAATATGTGCTCACGTATGTGGACCACATATGTGAATATGTGGTCTTTCATGTGGACCACATGTGAGAATGTGTGGTCACATATGTGGACCACATGTGTGAATACGTGGTCGCGTATGTGGACCACATGTGGGAAAATGTGGTCACACATGTGGACCACATGTGAGAATTTGTGGTCACATATGTGGACCACTTGTGTAAATATATGGTCCCATATGTGGACCACATGTGTGAATATGTGGTCTTTCATGTGGACCACATGTGAGAATTTGTGGTCACATATGTGGACCACATGTGTGAATATGTGGTCGCGTATGTGGACCACATGTGGGAAAATGTGGTCACATATGTGGACCACATGTGTGATATGTAGTCACATATGAAGATTACATGGGTGATCATGTGGCCACATATGTGGACCACATGTGTGAATATGTGGTCACGTGTGTGGACCACATGTGTGAATATGTGCTCGCATATGTGGACCACATATGTGAACATGTGGTCACATATGTGGACCACATGTGGCATCGTGTGGTCATATATGTGAACCACATGTGTGAATATGTGGTCTTTCATGTGGACCACATGTGGGAAAATGTGGTCACATATGTGGACCACATGTGGGAATTTGTGGTCACATATGTGGACCACATGTGTAAATATATGGTCCCATATGTGGACCACATGTGTGAATATGTGGTCTTTCATGTGGACCACATGTGAGAATTTGTGGACATATATGTGGACCACATGTGTGAATATGTGGTCGCGTATGTGGATTACATGTGGGAAAATGTGGTCACATATGTGGACCACAAGTGTGAATATGTGGTCACGTGTGTGGACCACATGTGTGTATATGTGCTCGCATATGTGGACCACATATGTGAACATGTGGTCACATATGTGGACCACATGTGGCATCGTGTGGTCATATTGTGAACCACATGTGTGAGTAAGTATTCACATGTGCAGATCGCATGTGTGATATGTTGTCACATATGTAGACCACATGTGTGATATGTAGTCACATATGAAGATTACATGTGTGATCATGTGGTCACATATGTGGACCACATGTGTGAATATGTGGTCACGTGTGTGGACCACATGTGTGTTTATGTGCTCACATATGTGGACCACATATGTGATCATGTGGCCACATATGTGGACCACATGTGGCATCGTGTGGTCATATATGTGTACCACATGTGTGAATAAGTATTCACATGGGCATATCACATGTGTGATATGTAGTCACATATGTAGACCACATGTGTGATATGTAGTCACATATGAAGATTACATGTGTGATCATGTGGTCACATATGTGGACCACATGTGTGAATGTGGTCACGTGTGTGGACCACATGTGTGAACATGTTATAAAATATATTTAATTCATTAAATGTAATATGTATATAAATAAATAAACGTAAAGAAACGTTACGTAACATCATACATAATAACAATAAAAACGTAAACTGCAGGCTAATTGATCATCCGGTAGACATTTTAATTAAATTATCAGCTGAAGCAGAATGTCTTTGTATCATCAGAGTTGTAAACCATTTGTTCGATAATTAACTTTAACAGTTATGAACATATACTATTTTTCAAAGACGTCACTATTACATTTCAATCCTATGAATATTTATAATGGAGAGAAGAAAGAATTTCAAATAAGATAGTGGTGCACTTACTCAATTTTGCACTTTCCAATTTCTTTAGATAGTATAGCGGAACACAAGGCTTCGCTTCGTTTGTTTTTACGGGCAGAAAAATAAATATATTCTTCCACTTAGTGGGAATTTAACCTAATTAAAATATAACTAGTGCTACAACCAGAAATCTCAGTTCTCTCAACTGTACCGTCATAGCGTCAAGTTTTAGTCGACATATTAACTTTAAACATATTAATTTTTTATCGACATATTAACCGACCTTATTTTTATTTTTTTTATATCTTTCATGTACAGAATTGACTTTTCTATCCTTTTATTATATATGGAGATTTTGTTTGAAAAAATAACTTTTTTATTTTCGGGTTTTTAATTTAATATGTAATAGGCTTTTATAGAGTAGTTAAACTGTGGTTTCATTTAAAGGGGTCCTAACAAAAAAACTCTGTATAATTGAGCATATTTAATATTTATAGTGATTTTTTGGAAAATTGATACCAATAGTTATTACAACCACTTGCGAAGAAGCATAGTTTAGGCAATTTTTTATTCTATAAGAATTCCTTTTAAAAAAGTACCAACGTTCTTATAGTTAATATATTATTTTTCCAAATTAAAAAAATTGTCTATGTCATCATAATGGCGGAAAAATTTCATTCACATGGTAATACCACATTAGTATCGACAATGTAGTGTTGATAGTAATTGAAAATAGTTATACTACAGGAGGACCTTCATATGCACTGTTTTAACCTGTTTTATGTATAATATAGAATAATATATTGTATAGAGGAATCACACATTCTTTTTATTCAGTTTAGTAAATACATTTTTTAGAGGTTACTCTGTACTAAAATGGCATGCAACTCTGTTCCCACATTTACGTTCCTGATATATCGATTTAAATAATAGAAATACAAAATATAGGAAGGAAACACAAATGCAATTATATTGCATTTTTTCTTTTTTTCATACTTGAAACGTATTAATAAATTACATATTATGTATTACATACAATTAATTTCTTTTGAATATAACACTAAGTTTAATCAGCTTCACGCTATTTTAACAGATAACATAAGATGACATTAAAACGTATTGACATCACCACGTGATCCATCTAAACACAATATAAACTTTTATAAACTATGAACTCACAATCAGAATTTACTTTCCAAATACATATACTTTTTATTCTACACATCGCCATATGAGCTAATTCCGTAAAATATACCTACTTTATTATGTTTGTTAATATCACCAACGTTGACGTTTGAAATAATAATTATGGTAGACTGAACAAATATTGATTATACTTCTTTTTTTAGCTTCACGCTGTATCCCGCACACAGCAGGGTAGGCATAGGACCTCTAGTGTTAACAACAACACTCTGTTCCCTACTTTTCTCGGAATTCTGTAGGCATTGCGTGCTGAGTAGTGAAACTCAACGCCGCACTTTACCTCGACACCAGAGCGATGAAATGGAAATATAAATTTAAATAAATATTTCGTTTCCTTGCGTGGTCATCGAACCCACAACAGTTACACTTTGTGCCCCTGTGCAACGAACGGCCTCAATTTACTTTCTTCTTTTAAAATGTGGTTAAATGAAATAGTCGTAATTTAATTATGTCAGATTACTATTAACCGACTTCTTAAAAGGGGTCATCAATTGGGCTGTATTTTTTAGCCTTGTTACCTTAGAACTTTTGATTGTATGAACCGATTTTAATGATTCTTTTTTTATTTGAAAGCTAATGCCTCCTGTGTAGTCTTATTTTAATTTAGTTTATATCCAACAATGGTATCTATGAGAAAATTATATAAATCTCAAATTATATGCGCGACAAATGAACGTATAAGTCAATATCAATTCAACCGATTTTAATGATTCTTTTTTTATTAGAAAGGATACATATAAGGGGTAGTTTGGTGAAAGTTTAGTTAAGTTCAGAGTGTGAAATCCGGTTGAATTTGAAGAAGTCGATTTTTTTTATTAAAAAATATAATTATGTAATTTTTTCTACAAAAAATTCTTTATACTCCATGATAAAAACTATCCTATAAGTGACATTAGGCTTTGAACTATTACCATGCCAAAATTATTTTATTTCATACAGTAGTTATCGGTATTTTAGGTAATTTATATTTTTCAGTTTTTATTTTTTTTAAAGAAAACTATCATGAAATTCGGAATGAAACCCAAAAAAAATGTACCTTGAGGCCCTAGGCTAACACCATGCAAAAATTCATCAATTTCTGTCAGGTAGTTTTTGCGTGATTGACGCACAAACAAACCGACAGACAGACAGACAGACAGACAGACAGACAGACAGACAGACAGACAGACAGACAGACAGACAGACAGACAGACAGACAGACAGACAGACAAGAATTCTGCTGAGTGGTTTTTTAGGTTCTATAATCGACATATTAACCGACCTAATTTTTATTTTTTTTATATCTTTCATGTACAGAATTGACTTTTCTATCCTTTTATTATATATGGAGATTATATTGTAGCTATCATTTGAAAGTAATAAGCAATCTAGTAGCATCAATAACAAGCAGAAGAGGATAAGATAATTTTAATAACATTGGAGTATTTCTAGAAATTCCCACGGAGTTTCGCCTTTCGTCTTAGTAAATGAAACCACAGTTCTAACTACTCTCTATTTGGAACTGTTATTTTTATATAAAGATAACAAACAGTGTAACAATTTACAATTTTAAACCTAATTTTCCACTTTACCGACGTAGTATAGATTTAAAAATACCTTCTATACTTAAGTTATACATTTAAAAAGTACATGGTTAGAATATACACAAAGTGAGGAAGTAGCGGCGTTGAAGAGAGTCGAGTGCCCGATCAAGAGTACCTCAATGGGAACCCGAGGGCACGACAAGTGCGTTTCCTTTTCTATAGAGATCGAATTTTACCTCCGCCCACTATTACTTTGGACTTTTTTACTTGAATGACAAATAATGACACGGAAAATGATTATTTATAAGTTGTTACCGTTTTCGTGGTTTCAATAAACAAAAGGTGGCATTGTATTCCTTAAAATTAAAAGAAAAGTAAAATCTATCTATTTCTCTTCATATCGATCCTGTTAATTTAACAGATTTTCTTCAGATTTTATGTACCCGGTCGTATGAACCTGAAAATATCTCCAAAAAATAGTAACGAAGACGTGTCACTGAGAAGACCAAATCGCACGCGCCAAATTCACGTAAAGAAAATTAGATATCTAATAACGGAATGGAATGGACGAAGTTCTTATGAATTACACGACGCTATTGTTGCGCTTCAGTATTACTTTCCTGCGGGAATACAGCTATTATATATAAAAGATACTTTCTTTCATACACGATACGAGTCGGACGGAGTTATTAAAGGAAAATACTTTTTATACTTTGTTGTTTTTTTTTCTTGATTTTCCTGTAGTAAATTTATTTGGAAAGTGCCTACGGAGTGATAAGGAAAAGGCTAAGTTTTATATTCGTACTTTAACATTATTTAATAGTAAAGAAAAGGAGAAAGTACAACATACTTTAAAAAAATTTGAAGGCACGGCAAGGTCGCATGACTTTAGCTTTAATTTTGTTTTTTATATTAAATACGTCTAGGACAAAATAATTTAATAGCACAGTTATTAGGGCTCCGTACCTCAAAAGGTAAAAACGGAACCCTATAAGGATTACACTTTTTTGTCCGTCTGTGAAGGTTATTTATCTTAGTACAAGTACATGGTCCCCTGGTAAGGACAAAAACACATCCAGCTGTAGGTGAACGCAATCAAACAATACGAGCATTTATGCACCGATTTTGCTGCAATGTATGTGAAATGTGCCGCGTAATTAAAACCGTAAACCTACAATTATCAAAATTTGTGCGAAGTGAGAACTTACATAACTTACTTACTATAAAAAATATATAAAAAGCTTATAAATTTTGTAAATATCATACAAAACGTGTGCATATACTCATATGCATACATAAAAATAAATAAATCAACTTCACGCTGTATCCCGCACGTTAAGATACTCCGTTACCCACTTTGTGCTGAATTCTGGAGGCATTGCGTGTTGATTAGCGGAACTCCATGACGCGCTTTGCCTTAACACCAGAATGAAGAAATGGAAATACAAATTTAATAAAATAAATATTTCATCTGTTCGAGTGGGGATTGAACCCATGACCAGTCGGTTTTACAGTCACA
This sequence comes from Heliconius charithonia, assembly GCA_030704555.1. Taxonomy (NCBI): domain Eukaryota; kingdom Metazoa; phylum Arthropoda; class Insecta; order Lepidoptera; family Nymphalidae; genus Heliconius; species Heliconius charithonia. The sequence continues at coordinate 13,419,479 of CM060811.1, read as the reverse complement.
CTTTGAGCTCCTGCTTGAGCTTTGAGCTTGAGGCACGACTGACCTTATTACTTTTTGTATGAAATTTAATTAAACTTTTTTTTATAAGTTAACGTAAACTTGCATTTGTAAGTTAAGTTGTTATCCCGTTAAGCCTCGGTGGACGAGACCGACTCGCACTGATTTTTATATTTTTATATAAATCCAAAATTCATAAAAAAAAATGATTTCTCCTTTTTTAAGCCTACACACTTGACCAACTTTAACTCTACCACCAAACCCCTACTCGCTAAACTAGTTCATATAAAAAAGGAAATATTAGACAAAAACCAATAAGCGTCTTAACACGATTCTTCTCTTGGGCCGACATTGTTCTTTATTGTTCGCCTCAAAGGGCCTGGCCGTGTTACTTGACTTAAACCCAAGTGGCCCATACGGTCCCCTCCTCCCGTTTTACCCTCCAACGTCTCAAATTGTCTTGTCTTAATTGAATTTATAATAGGTTAGTTTGCGTATTTAGTGTTTTCGATGTGGCTCGAAGGGGTTAGCAGGTTACACACAAGTGGAAGTTAAGATGCGAGTATGTGCGTTTGAATATTTATATGTTAGTTATGTGTAAGTTACAGAGGGGACGGTGTTTGTATTGAGAGGTTACGAGATGATGATTTGGATTAAGGAGAGAAAGATATTCTCATTTCGTTATTGCGAGTGAATTCACTTTAGTACGTATCGATTAACATTTAAAGTATCCTATGTTGTAAAACAATATGGATTCTAAATTTATAAAAGTAGAAAATAAAATATTTTTTTTTATCTCCACGCTGTTAAACAAGGTAGGGACGTGATATCTAATATTCAGATGCTTCGTTCTTGTTTGTTGGTATTAAAAAAACCATGCGAATATTTAAATCCTATAAAAAAGCTAAAAAAAATAAAAATGCAACAAAAGTCAATCATAAGCAGATAGGAAGTAGTATAAATATTAAACAGCAATTAATTTTTAACTTTAGTAGTACAACAAAAAACAATCAACACAAAGGTAAACAGTAATTTCACAAAGTCACCAACATATTTGATGGAAGTCAACCTTTAACTTCACCTTAATTCTATTATGCACTTTGATCTAAGCAACGCTCCAACGATTAATTCCAAGGATCATTCCAGGATACAGGCAGGTACCTGCCTCACCGTACAGGAAAGATGATATTTTAACGTTTTCAAGACGCATTATTCCTCGTTAAGCCCGTTTAATTATTCACGCGCTTGCCAAGTACCCTTCCTGAGTCACTCTGTTGGGAATACTACACCCGCGTTGATCCGAGATTTTAGACTTTCTTCAAATATTCAGGCGTTCAGGAGCTCATGAGCGCGGGCAAGCTTACAAAGTTGCGCTTGTTTCGTTAAAAATTAAATTTTCTGTAATCGTTGCTCAAGTTGAGGCCACTTTTGGAGGATTTGGCCTTTGTACTTTTAGGTTGTTCATCTCCCTTGAAGAATATAAGGATTGTTATAATATTTTAAGTTTTCTGTTAAGGTCACCGCCCAAATTCCGACGGAAAGTGAAGATTAGAGTATCTTGACACTAAATATTAACCCTACCAAAATGTATGAAGAACAAATAGTATATATATATATATATATATATATATATATATATATATATATATATATATATATATATATATATATTAATATATATTTCTTGAATATATTAAAAAAAATTAAAACATACCTAAGTAAGAATTGTCTTAGCACTTGGTAGGTATAATACATACATAAATACACACACACACACACACACACACACACATACCTACATACGTACATAATGCTCACATAGCCTATAAGCACAGGAAGCCACAATCAGTATCTGAAACAAAACAGCTCATCCATAAGCTGAAACTGAAAGTTCCATTAGTCATCAATAGAGTTCGCTTACTCACATTAATGATGAGACTATTATAAAATTATCCGCGTCGTGTGTACGACCACGACCGCGACCGCGACCATCAGTCCACCACCGCGTCACCACCTCATCACCTCGCTGATGGTAGGTAGATTTGAATTTTATGTAAAAAAATAATTAAATCAATTTAAACTATTAAAAACTAAAAAAAAAAATCTGCTTCACGCTGTACCCCGCATGGGTAAGCAGAGAGACCCTAGTGTTAAAACCCTCCGTTCCCTATTTTCCACTGCATTCTGGAGGCATATATTGATTATATATAGATGATTATAGATAGAGATTGGATTTATTCCAAAAAACATTGGGTCTAGTGTTAAACCCGTTCGATTAGTCTACTTTCTACCCAATTTCGAGACATTACGTGTTAAATGGAGGAACCCAACACCGCACACTGTCTTACTAGACCGTAGAAATAAAATTGAAACTTCTAGTATCACTCCAGCATCCGCTAACTCAATAACCGCAGCGAGGCAAGTTTGCAACTAAACTGGTCCAGTAATAATGCTAATGCCGCGTTGTTCCTTAACACGGTTAGCTCAGAGCTGAGATAAATCTCTTAGTATTCGTAGAATAATCTTATAGGATGCTGTTTCATCTTAAATTATTTAGCAGCTCCAAGATGTTCTACGTAGATGTAGAGAACTAAGTGCTTAGATACTCCGTTCCTCTTCTTCTGATTTTGAATTGATTTATGTGTTAGAAGAAGGAACTTAACGCTGAGCTTTGTCTATTAGCGGGGACATTAATATAACATAAATATAATGTTTACTTACAATGGGAAAGGAATTCATAACTATTGCGTTTGCGATCAGGCGCAGTCCCACTGCGCCATGACGACGGTCTCGAAATTATTATTAAGATTTGTATTTAAATTCAGGTGGAGAATTGAGAATGGTACATTTTAACATTAGGTTTCCTCCATATCTACACGTGGAAGGTGCTTATAGCTAAAATGTATATGCGCTAATATTGCGATTAGTTTTGAAAATGACCCATTAAATTGAAATATACGGTCTATATCGTTGAGTTTCAAACACAAACAAACACTGTTTTTATAATTGGGCCTTCTATATAATACTATATAATAAACATACTAACTTAATATTAAGTTACCTCTTCCTAGAATAATAACATTCTAAATATTATAGCTTCCTACCTAATCTACAATATACAATATTTTAAACTGAAAAATACGTCAATGCTCTCTGCTTTTGTCCTGCCGGAAGTGCGATAACATTCGTTGAAACTTGACTCGAGTTCCTTCTCGCTAGATTTCTTTTCATAGAAAACGTGAGAAATGTTTTGTAATATAGTCGAGAGTAGTGTTAAATGGTAAATTGTAACTTTACAATTTAATATGCCTTCTATTGAAAAATCTAATTAAAGATATTCTTGTGCATTACGCAAACAGTCTCAGTTATATTAGGTATCTACCTTTTATATCTTCACGCTGCATCCTGCATACAGGAGAGGGTTGGAAATGAACAAAAAATATTCCCTGAGTTAAAATCGATCTCACAACTGCTGCATTTATAGTGAGACGTTGTGCTGCTGCACTATGACGATCTTGAAGTACGCAAAATAAGTACTTATTTGTGTTTATTTGCAAGCGAAAAGTGGAGAATGGGGTGTGTTATTACTTGATTTTCTCTCTATTCTCATTACTATGCAGAATGTGAATGCGAAGCGAACTTTTTGGTATTATTATATGACATATAAATCGAACCTACGTCCACTTAACTTTTAAGTTTTATTAATCTAAAATTCTCAAATTCCTGAAACGAAAAAATAACAATACAGAAACTACACAGCTGTTAAGTTTAAAATAATTGAATATCATAAGTTTTTTATTCATGAATGCGTCACATTCCTTGCAGCACCTTGTCCCACACTAGTCACCGCTTTACAAACATGTCATAATAAATATTATTATTAGAGTTTAAATCCTACACTAATACCAGAGTTACGACAAACACTCGTAAAAAACCTAACAACATTCATGTACGTAAACATATGTTCACAAAAGTAGCGTTGAAAAGAATAGAAATATTACAATAGACTGATACGCAGGTGTCAAATGTCCGAATTCCTGTGGGATTATATGAGTACGGACGGACAGACAAAATGTCGATACAATAGTTTACAAATAGTTAAATTTTTTACTTGATTTTTTTATATTTTCTTTCATTTTTCAGTCATTTAAAACCAATAATTTTTGTTGAGTAGTTTGTAAGTTATCATCATATCATCATCATCACCAAATCAGACACTATTCCAGCGCATCACAGCGGCTTTAAATAACTTTAAAATCCAGTCCAGTCAAATGGTAATTCAAGTAGAGTAAATTCTAGGAAAATGAGTGTTATTTATACAGTACTGCATTTCTGCGCCCGCGCACCACTGACATCTGACACTATTGTTACTTTAGTTTGTCTCTAAACAAAGCTCTTTCAAATGTCATTCCGCACCTCGCACAGTAGATACAGTGATACAGTTTGTTTAATTTTAATAATAGTGATATATTTTACGCTTATTTGTAGAGTATACAAATATTTATGTAAAAAGAGTGTATTTTTCTGAAAGAATAGTGCATGTGAACTCGACAACTGTGAAATTAAAGATATATATCGTCAAATCGATGTTTTCAATTTAATTTTATTTATATCAAAGGTAATATGCGAGAAATGGATTTCAACATGTCTTTACGTAAGTAAATCAAATAATATTTTTTTATTATAAATTGACTAATAACTATCTTTATAAAAGAAATATTTTTTTAAACTTTACATTTTATAACATATTAGACAGAGACAATATAGAGTGAAAAAGTTCTTATTGTATGTTGAGTTTTACATTTTAATGTCGCTAGCAAGAACGCCAAAGCGTGAAAGAGGAACCAATACTTTGCTGCGAGGAATCGAATCCGCAACTTCCAGGTTTTTGATTATGTTTTTGTTGATTTGCATCACAGAGATTTAAACTACCAAAACTATTACCAAATGTAAGTTCAGCTGATCGACACTAACTCAAGATACATTGACAAATCAAATCTCTACCAATCTCAATAGTTTATCAAGTCCAATCCTCGCCAATCCTATGCGAGCAATAAAAGGGTAAATCTAAACAATCTGAAGACAAATCGAGTTGATATTACGACCGTAGCAGATGCGCAACGAATGTGCCGATAAAAGTTTACGAGACGAGGTATACGGCACCCGTCGCGTATTGGCCCTTTGAAAATATTCACTGATATTGTATCGAATGGTTCGATCCTACTTTCAGTTGAAATATAGGCTCCATGGATATGTCGTGATATAACGTAAAAATTATATTTGGAAGGTCGTAAATAATCATTTGTAGAGTTTAAAGTTCTCTCATAGTAAATACAATTTTTCCTAAGCGACTTCAGATCTCATTTCAGATGTGCGTCGTTGTTTGATCTCTTTGATAATTAAAAAGATTGAAAATATCATATAAATATAGCTTGTTAAAGAACTTCCGCGATAAACAATAAAATCACTCATAAGCAATAAAACGCGGTATCGTCCTGCAAAAGTGCTGAGACACAATACTACTTAATGCGGAGCTAAACCGGACGTTATTATTGTCAGTTAAATGGGCATCATTCTTTTATTGATCGATAAAATATTTATTTGAAAAATCGTTCATTTCATAAAGTGGGTATTACACGATTGAGAGACGAGATTTAAAATATATATATCTCGTATATAGGAGGTACGTAGATATAATCTAGAGTTAATATACACAACATTTCTAATACATTGCGTGTTGACTGGCGGAACTTTACTACAGAGCAAGGAAATAATTTGAATATTGAAATTTCACCAAGAGGGAATCGAATTAACAACTACAGCGTACAGATATTCTTTGTCGTGCTATGCGGAATAAAGCGTGATGATGAAAAAATAAATAAATCACTTAAAATATAGCACCAAAATATAGTTGACCAATAAGAAATATTCAACGAGCACGTCTCAACATTTAAAAAACTCCAGATATTTAGGAAAATGCCCCGAACGCGAAATAAATTGCGTAAAAATGTGCCAAGAACTGCCAAAAACACTGGAGTACTCCCTCCGTGTACGTCTGTGCATAGGTTTATGAGTTCGGTTCGAATAACAGTCGATCAAGTGTCATATTTTAAGAGAAAATTGCCGACTCTATTGACGCAGTTATATTTACGAATCCCATAGGATTTGATGGTAAGTTGATAAGATTATAGCTGCTAGTCGTGGCGCAGAGCTACAAGGGTGTGACTGTAAACGCGACAGATTGTTAGTTCGATTCCCACTCAAGGAAATTAAATATTGAATACTTCTCTTCGTTCTTGTGTCGAGGCATAAAGCGTGGTTCTGTGATCCACATATCAACATGCAATGTCTCCAGAATTCGGTGGCAAGTGAGGAGTAGTGTCCTAACACTAGGCTCCCTTCAGTTAAAAAACCGAAAACAGAAAAATCGAAAATTTAAATAAAAACAGAATATTTAAACACTACGTTCTCTCCGCCTACTTAGCCATATTAACGATAAAGGGTGAAGCTAAATAATGGACATAGTATTCAAATCGTATATTTCTCTTATATTAAGCACCAGCTACGAGAAAAAAGTTTAGCAAATCAAAAATGTATACGATTTATACCCAGTACGTGTGCACGCGGGTATTTTCTCTATGAAATAAAGCGACGTGTGATAAATCCGTATCGCCGGAATGAATACCGCATTCGCGGGAATAGGGTGTAAAGAAATAAATATATATAAGTAAGTGCAAGTACTTTGTTCGGCGAGGAGAGAGGGGGGGGGGGGGGGGGGCAGGTGGTTCATCTCAAATCAAAATACATGCTCTTTGAAAACTTATTCAATACTAGAATAATATGAAAATATTACATTTTATTTGGAGCTATGTATGCTGTATATAGCAGGGTATGCAGAGGGAACCTAATTTTAAGATAGTTCGTTCCCCATCTATTGCCTAATTTACAACACATCGCGCGTTGAGTCTCGGAATTCAACGCCGCACTTCGTCCTCTTACCAGAGCGAGATTAAATAAAGTCACACATTGTGCCATTGCGCCACGACTGGTTATTAAAGATCCTTAATTTTTTGTCCCTATAATATTACTCATTTTAAACAGGTGATATTCTCCGTCAAGTGACAACTGACAAAGACTTATACGGAGCGCGACTGGTCCGCGTCTAAATCAGGATAGTGGAACCTGAGAAACAAACCGCGATGTTTTTTTTTGTTTTGCAAGAAATATGCGGTTAATAAGATCGCTTATTAAAAGATTTATGGATTTATATCTAGTGTAAGAGAGATAGCTTTGAAAATAATTGCTACTTGCATTTAATTATCTAGACGTTTTATTTATATTTTTATACTTAACCCTACGATAGAGGTCATGTCATGGCGCCGTGGCACAACGTGTGACTGTAAAACCGACTGGTTGTGGGTTCGAGGCTGTATGCTATTTAAAAGGCAATGAATCGAGTAACGCTAAGTAAAAATATTACATGTTTATCATAATGCACCTCGCATTTTGTCTAATCAGTAAGCACTACTGTCCGCTACTGTCACAGCAGAATCACATTACAAATAAAAATATTGGAACTTAAGCCGAAAGTTTGTAGATTTTATTTTATTTTTTATTTATGATTTTTAACTCACTTAAGACAAGTTTTAAGTAATCATTTTGAATTGAACACAATTTTAAAACATCAAAATAAATAAAATTACAATATTTGAAATGTACCAGTTAATTGTATACCAGGATATTTTGTTATTGCACAAAATAATTACAAACAATATTTAGATAATATAAGAAAATCATCACAAAAAACGTTTGATTAAAGACTTATATTTTACTTAATGCTGCCGAGATAAGGTAAGTGAAATCGACATATCTCATGTTACTGCGATATTACAGTCGTTAATTAATGACATTAGGCGCAGGAAAAAAGAAAATGTTTATTTACAATCAACGTTCATACATAATATGCTACTGCTTTTCAGTTCTTATTTTTATACAAATGTATTTTGTTCATAATATTTTGTGTGTTGATGAGTGGCGGAACTCAACGCCGCATTTTGTCGTATTACCAAAGCGAGGAACTGCAAAAAAAATATCCCCACAAATTGAACGACGCCCCAATATTTTTATTCGACAAATCTCAACTGCACGATCATCATGCCGATATACATCAAATAATACAATACAGCCACATTTAATAGATCCCACCCTTTATGAAACTTTTCAAATAAAGGTTTGCTATACAAGTATACTGTACTCATTATGTTTGTGTAGCTCGCATCACTTTAACCTTTTTAACCCCTTTATTTGATTCGCACTTCCTCTATTATTAGCGATCCCTTTCCAGCTCATTCAAAGGCTGTATTAGCAGATACAATCAGTTACCATTACTTCTATGACGCTTGCTCTAAACAATGTAAATCTACATCAAAACATCCCCTATCCTACATTAACGCTAGCAGAATAGTTAGAGACATTGTTAACGCGCAGGTTATGAGTTCGATTTTTTCTCGGGGAAATAATAATAATAGTACTAACACCTATAATGCATAACATAAAAAGCGGGATTGGGTTCCACCAACACATATAGCAGCAATTTCATTCTTTTTTTCGCATTCTAAGATGGAGAGACCCCAGTGCTAAGACACTACGTTCTCAACTTTCCACCTGAGGTTAAGACATTACGTGTTCACTGATGGGGAATTGACTTCAAAACTGTGCCTCGAGTGCCACAAACATGTAATATCATAGTGAACATAATGTCCTAAACTAGATCTAGTTACTAGATCCTAGCTCAACTAGGGTAGGATAGGATCCTTATCAGTCCGTTTGTATATGCGGGTGATGTGTGAAAGTAATAAAAAAATCCCCTCAGTTTTTATGAAGAATCTGAAATTACATACATCAACGCATTCAATGGTGCATTTAAAAGCATTCCAGGTTCCCCCAAGTGTTACGCCTATTTTTAGATACAGACAGCAGATGTTCTTGACAATGCTAATGTTCACTTGGAAATGTTAAATCTAGATTTATTGAATTAAATATTTAACAAGTCATACTGAAAGTTTAAGTCATTTTTTGAGTAACAAAAAATTTATTACTGGTTCACTTAATGTCTTAGATCTTTGTAGAACAGACGCAAGAAACCCATCGTGACGTGAAAAATATAAATATGTAATTAATTAAAATAAATATTATTATAATATATATTATTAAAATCTCCAATGTGATCTATAAGACGTTTTCATTGATAATTGAATAATATTTGCCGTAAAAAAGGAACATGAGTTGATGCCATTTGAGTACGATGATGTACTTAGGCTTCCAAGGACGAGTGCTAAATGTCGTATTTAAAAGTCAAATCGAGATGATCCTTCGATTTATGAAATGTGAAATTACTTTGACTTCGGGAACAACTAAGTCAAGTAATATAAAAATCAGGTAAATATTGTTGAGATAATTATGGTTTTCCTCGTTTATTTTAAAGGAGCATGGTATTTTAAAGGAGCATGGTATTTGATTTTTTTGTCAAATTTGTTTTTTGTACAATAATATTTTGTCCTTAAAATATTTCTAATTAAATATACAATACCAGAAACAACACAAAACGAAGTACTCCAAGAAACGCCATAAATAAAAAGGGGACGTCAGTTCTACTAAAACTGTGTTTCAAGGTGCAATGTTACAGCGACGACAGCGAGTGAGTCCGCGCGTCACTCCTCTGGCTAATTTACGGAGCCCGTCGACAGATGACACGCGGGTATTTTGGGAATGCAATACGTTTTCGATTGCCACCTTTTTGAATATTTGTTGGGAGATGCGGTGGAAACGAAATGTTTATTTAGTATAGACGCCAACGTGACGCAGTGGATGAGTGTCTGACTGCAAACGTAATATTTGTGGATTCTACGCCCACTCGGGGGAATGATTTATTTATTTTGAGGGAGCAAAAAGTATTAAATTATCAAATAATAAAAAGATAAAATAATACAAATACCAATTAAGTATCCGCAAATTAAATTTAAAACAATTTTACAACAATTTCGTCTATTTAAATTGCGTGTTGAACACTGTAACATATCGTCACGTTCTGACCTGAGCAGGGAAACTAAAATATTTTTAGTCTAATAATGTCTCCGCATGGGTATAGAATCTACAACTATCGCAGGGACAGGACATTGTGTTGCACCTCGATTGTCCTACAACTAATTTTGTAACTTAATAACAATAATATTTCCAAGACTATAATATATATATATATATATATATATATATATATTATAGATATATATATATATATATATATATATATATATATATATATATATATATATATATATATATATATATATATATATATATATATATATATATATATATATATATATATATATATATATATATATATATATATATATATATATATATATATATATATATTAAATTAAATTAGCTTCACGCTATATCCCGCACACAGCAGGGTAGGCAGAGGGAACCTAGTGTTAAGACACCCTGTTCCCCACTTTCTGCCGAATTTTGGAGGAATTGCGTGTTGAGTGGCAGAACTCAACGCCGCGCTTTTCCTCGACACCAGAGCGAAGAAAATGGAAATATAAATTTAAGTAAATATTTCATCTCCTCGAGTGGGGATCGAACCCACAACCAGTCGGTTTTACAGTCACACTTTGTGCCACTGCGCCACGACTGGCCTCTATAATAAAGCAGTAGTAAGTATATATATATATATATATACTTACTACTGCTTTATTATATAGAAAACACTAAAAACTTGTATACAAGCTGTCAAACTGTTCGCTTTCTCAGACAAAGTGCATTACCATCAACAAGACTATAAAATATTATTAAAGCTACAATCAGGGAACCTACTAGTTAAAGACACTCCGTTCCCAATAACACATTTCCGTTCTCAACGTCCCGCCAAATTCTGGAAGCATTGCGGGTTGAGTAGCAGAAATCAGAGCGGCGCATTACTTCAATACCAGGGCCCAGATATAAATTTATTAAATTTTCCTCGAGTGGGAATCGAAATCACAACCTGTCCTGTTGGCACGGCAGGCTTCAAATTATTTAACTTATTTTTTCCTATAGAAAAAAAAACAATATAAATATAAAAAGAGAAGATATTAAAGATTAAATTTAAACTTTTTTTCCGCGCTTGGTTATTATAATGCAAAACGCTGAGTCGACGACAGAGTTCGTTCGTGTTTTATAAATAAAAATAAACTGCCAATTACAAAGTTTAATAAAAGGTTAAGTCTAACTCCTTGCTTACTTCTTATATCTTTAGTTCTTACTTTACTATATTAAAATAATCATGCTGAAATAACAATAGTTTAATTTTTCAAAAACCTTTATAGAAGAGATTAGAAATTAATTATTTTCATGTCCTCGCTCTGGCAGGTTAGATGCAGCGTTGAGTTACGCCATTTAACACGCATTGTCTCGAAATCGGATGTTAAGCGGAGTTTCATAGCTCTAAGTTCTCCTCTTTGAATACTCTGCTATATACGGAATAGAACTCGCTATAAACACTTAGCATTTCAATTTTATATCGCGAGCGCACTGTTTGTTATACTCATGGATTCAATGTAAATACAACGAAGGCTATATTTATGACAACATATTGCTTTTTACTGTATGACGCACACAGCAGGGTAGGCAGAAGAAACCTAGTGTTAAGACACTCCGCTCCTCACTTTTCGCCGAATTCTGGAGGCATTGCGTGTTGAGTGGTGGAGCTCAACTTGTATAAATTAAGCGCTATATCGAGATGGTGATCTGTCGTAAAATTTTTAAAGTTGCGACGTTCCACAACGACGTCCTTAGCCTCTTTGAAATACGCTAACAAAAATAAACAGAAACAAAATCCAAATTCACACGGTTTTGCAGCAACTTTAAAAACATAAGTGGCGAAACATTTAACGTAAAATGTGTCTGCGAATGTTATTCCTAAAAAAGGTTCCCGAGAAAAAGTACGGGAAAGAGAGAAAAAAGGCTCGCAACGAGCTTAAACTGAATTACAAAACCCGTTAACATGTCGCGGCGGAGCTAAAACGGCCAAAGCGATACTAAATTACCGGCCATCTCCTCTCGTTCGTTTCTTGCGAATTAGCTTTCCTCGCGTTCGTTATTCCATGTGGTGTCTTTCATTATTTTATACGGTACGAGTGATTACTTAGTAATTCAAAGTTTTTATTTACTCATAAATGACAAGTGTCTGCATCGTGCGGGTCGTGGATTCAATTCTCAATCGCCGGATATGTTTTCATTTGTACGTAGTTAAAATACATGTATCATCAGATATAGTTACAGCTTCACACTGTATGCCACATGTAACAGAGTAGGAAGAGCGGAACCGAGTGTAAAGACACTCCGTTCACTACTTTCCACTCAAGATATTCGGAGCAGCATAGAGTTGCATCACTTTAGGTAATTTTGTTTATTTAAAACCGGATTTTTTAAAGACTTAATAATATATCTTTCAAATATTTTTTTTAATAAATTTTGTATCAATAAATCTCAAAATCAGGCCGTTGTTGTTTCACTAATACAACGTCTGACCGTTAATGCGCCAATTTCGGATTCAATTCCCATTGAGAGTAATAAGTTATTTTTACTTCCTCTCCCTGCGAATACTGCGATAAAGCGTTGCATCGAGTTCCGCCACTCAATTCACATTCAACGCAATGTCAATAATTTTTTTTGGAAAGTAAGAAGTGGAGTGTCTTAGCACTGGATTCTCTTTCTTTACACCGGATCTCTGCAGAATATAGCGGGAAGCTAAAAAACAAAATTAAATTACCAAAATTTATAAAAATCTTACCAATTTTATATACCTACATATTTAAAGTTTACAAACCGAAATTAAACTTTATTATCAGCCAGTTATGTTTACGGCGTCGCTTTATAGCGGTTTTAAAATCGCATCTCTAAGATCATGTAAAATTCATCAGACGAGCGACCAACTGCCGAGAGCTGGCGACTCCTCGTAAAATTGTAAGTTTTTGTGTCCCGACGCTTTGAGGCTCCATAACTCTCGCGTTGAATTTTTCATGTGAATAATAATAAAAAGTTTCTGACAAAAGTGGGAATATCTGTAAGAATAGCTTTTCTATGTAATGATCGATGATATCTAATTGTTCCTTTTTCTAAGTTTTACCGCAACACTGTAGAGTAGGCCATTTTCCGCCCAATTTTCGATAAGTACATGAAGTGTAGAGAGATGAAAGTCAATGCCGCGAAATCGAACAACTGTCGCGATTACGACAACCCTCACTTTTTTCATTTGTTTCTAAAACAAAATTAGAAAATTAATTTAACTACCTGAGTAGACCTTGTAACACCAAAAACAATATTAGAACGTATGAGGAATGTACAACCTTATATAATTTATCAATTGTCATAATCAAATATTTGTATAAATATCCGTTAAGTACAATTATTTAACGAAAAATCTTTATAACGGAACATGTAGAACGGAGTGTCTTAGCACTAGATTCTCTCTAATAAATTACATGAGTTTGAGTAGTGTGCGCACATCCTAGCCGCGACAAGTGTGGCCGTTCCATAACTTTGCAGATAACTTGAGCTTCACAGATTGTAACTAAAATCTAACCAAGTTTTGCTTTAGCTTCTTGTTAGTTTATCTATAATGTTTCTTGCCGGTTGCTCTAAGCGTATTTTGGGATGGCAACGAGACGGTTATGAGTTCGAGTCTTGTTGTCTTCTTGGAGTAATGAAATATTTTAATTTTCTTGCTCTGGTTACATGAAAAACTAAGCCGTTGTAAGTTTCGACAATCAACACGCAATATCTCTATAATGAAGCAGAGCGTGGGGAACGCAGTCAACTTAACACTAGGTTCCCTCTACCTACCTTATTTTTTCTGGGATACAGTTAATAAAAACATAATCAAACAATAAAAAGAACGCCTCAAATATACAATATTTATATTAGTAGATACATTTATTTCATAACTAGAAATAGTGATGTTCATCAATTGTAAGTAATGTCAGTTAGATTTACAAATGACAATATTCATGACATCGAATACCAAAGGTTATCGACTTGACATTTAGAAAGTGCTAAGACAAAGCGCGTCAGAACATCACTATTGTTACATCACTTACGTGTCAGTGGTCTAATATGTCAGTGTCATGATTTGAATGTGATAGGAATACGCCGAAAAAGGGCTCCAGTAACAAGTATTCGAATAACCTCAAGATCTGAAGTAAGTTCTAATAGATATAATAATCACGGGCCACGGAATTGGAGCATTGTTGCTTGTCTTAAATGTGTCTTGTATCTATTGAAATGTAATTAATTGTCCAAAACGGTAATCGAACCCACAACCATTATGCTTACAATCAGACGCTGTGCCACGATGGCCTCCCACATATAGGTACAATTCAATAACAAAAACTCCTAAAATAACTCAAATCTTCAACGATTTCATCTAGAAGACTAAAATATATCGAACAATACCGGATTTCCCCTCGCACCGTTTGTCACCGGTACTAGGATCGTAAATTTTATAATCTCTACAGATACTTCCTCCGTCCCGCGCTACAGTCCGTACGAGCTACAGTACGAGCACTTTGATCTCGATCATTGATAATAGGGTTATACAAATATGTCATCTTAGATTCGATCTTGGTTTATATGAAAATTATGTTTTCTATCCTATAAAGGCTGTCGTAGTGTAGTAGTATAGTAATGTATTCTTTTTAGGTTTGAATGTAAAAGGGATGGTTAAAGATTGGGTGGAGTGTTCTTTCTGCCTTCCCTGGTTGTCATACTTAACTTTTTTTAAGTGGGGTGAAAAATCTACACAGATGTAAAATTTCAACGTAGCAAAATTAGAATTTGCGTCTCTAAGAAACCATCTAAGCGCTCTGCTTACTGAGCCATACGATCATATATTATAATGCACGAGTGGACGGTTTTCAAGAATCGCGGACTCAAATTCCGCTTTGTTAAACTCATAAAGATTGAACCCATGAATTTCAATAAAATATGTCTACTTAAAAAAAAACTAAGTGAGTAAAACAGTTTGTTCCGCAGTTGTCTCGCGGTCCGCGGGGACGCTACACCGATAGCGTCACAAGTTTCTTTTGTTTCACTCTCCACACCCCCGCGAGGAGCGTCGACGTCTGGTATCAAATCGTTTTCCGATAGTTCGTGTAATGGACAATCATACGTGAAGAGAGCGATTTGGACTTTATTACTTCACGCGTCTGCTGATTTTGTAAGTTTATTTTTTAGCTTTACGCTATACCCGCATATAGGAAGGTAGGTTAACGAGGTTCCATTTGAACCTAGGGTACAGATATTTCGTTCCTCACGCATCGTCTTACTTTCGAGACAATGCGTTATCAGAACAATGAAATTAAATGGCATAGGCATGCTTATTTATTGTTTTATATTTGTATGTATTTTATCCAAAAGATAATATAACTTCTATATACATTTCGGAATTAAGTTCCGCTATAGCTATCTTACTCTAAATGAAAAAGATTGAACAAAAAGAAAAATGTATCAAAATTAACCGCTATCTACTTTTATTTCGTTTTCACTTACGTCACGTAGATCGATTCCAATTACGCTGTGACACACCGTGTAGTGTACGGTGTACCGTACACACTGGCCCCGACACCCGACACCCGACACCAGACACGCGACACACGACGCGGACCGGCAGTGTACATGTTCGTTTTATTGTCCCACACTTGACCAGCACTTGCTTTACACGTCCGTCCCATCAACCAGATACAAAAACATACAAAATGGTTAAAAAACGTATGGAAATAAAAGAGGGAACATCCCAGTTGGGTGTTGTTGAAGCGTACTTTTTATATTTTTAGATACTTCTATGACAGTTTAGTGATTTAACACTACGATTTTTTTACGAATTCAGACTTTTTATATTATAAGTTAAACTATTCTTATTGTATTTTGATATTGTTCGTATTTAGTTGAAATAAATATTGTTTATATTAATGTTTACAGACAAAATATACTAGGTTAAATAAAAACATATGAAAATGACTGATCTAGGATATACAGGTCAGCGCCATAGTTGTGATATCGATATCCGCTCGAAGAATAATTAAAATATTATTGCTAACCAGACCTGGCAGAGCTCAAGGCTGCTTCATGAAGTGTGGGATTGTGAGGCTCTATTACTGCGGTAGGAGGTAGTAGGAGGTAGTGTCTGTAAAGGGGCGGAAGGTGCCCAGGTAACCCTTTTTAAGATTTTCATCATTGATTATATACGTGCATACAATGCATGCATAAATATACTTAATATTAGAACGCTGAGTATATTTGTTTGCATCAATCTCACAAAATACCATATATCTTGAATTGCTAAATCCTTTTTTCGTTAAATAGTTAATTTATTGAGATTGCCTATATAAGATACGCCATCTTTAATTGTGTTAACGGAACCCTGTGAACTGTTGGTAGATGCAGTCAGTCGTCTAGCTCTTCGAATCTTTCATATGTCACATACAAGGAGGAAGAAGACACTCCGTTTCCCATTAAAGTGATAATCGAACCCACAACCGTAGTGCTAGTCACACGCATGTGCCCCTACGCTACAACGGTTGAGTATCTAAATAAATAGTAGATAGATAAACTATTACAAATCATTTACACTTTACTACGCCTAACGCGTTTCCACACTCCATATATCCATCCATACATCCATACATCTTACTCATTGTGGCGAGGCACTCACTTGTGGTCGTTTACAGGCAATTTTCAAATCAGAGCTAATAAGAGCGTCCCTCGACCGCGTGTTTCCCGATCGATTGTACTCCTAAGAGGGAAAACGTCGAGCCCTACGTCCCTACGTCCCTACGTCCCTACGATCACCTTACCGATGGGGATAGCCGGGATTTTTGTTTTACGATAATCGAAAAGTTTCCCGATCGCTTTGTTTTGACAACCGAGTGGTAAGTTGGAACGGACGTTTACGTTTGGAGTTTTATTCGATTGAATATATATGTATATGTATAGAGATCTGTTGAATGAGATAGATTTTTTTATTTTATTGTATTTTCAAGGGATATTAAATCATGTAAAAATAAATAAGAATTAAACTCCTACTCTAAACTATAACTAACTATCCACATAATAAGTTCTTTGATTTTCACGATTATTATACATTTTAAATAAAACTATTTTAACCGGATTAATCGCGTATATTTAGTTTTTACATTTTTGGAAACCCGACGTTTCGAACACTTTGCAGTAGTCCGTGGTAGTCTACCCGTGACCACTACTGTAAAAACTAAATATACGCGATTAATCCGGTTAAAATAGTTTTATTTAAAATAACTATCCACACTTACGAAAGAAAAATATTTATTAAAAAAACGTATATAATCAAGGTACCAATCTGTTATCACTACGACCCGAAATCTACATATAAAACCATTGTACAGTATAAACATATTTACGTACACGTGTATGTTTGTATATATAGCTAGTCCTAGTGTAGCGGACGAAGCGTTTATTGCCAATAAATAACAAAGGGGAACTTTTTATCTCATTTCCTATATCAAAGTAGTTTCAATCAAACACAACATATATCTTATTACGCAGAAAGAGTACTTTAATTTTGTATCGCGTGGAAATAATAAAATTACATGAGTCATATAATTAATTTCATCAGTACTTCCATTTTTTTATCTTTATATAAACGTAGTATAGAAGCCGTCGTGCCGCAGTGGGACAGCGTATGATTGTAAAAGCATCGGCTGTAGTTTCGATTCTCAATGAGTTGAATGAATTATTTTCGCCGCTCAAAAGCAACCTCTTAAAAATTGGGCGGATATTAAGAAACAAAGAGTTTGAACACTAGGCTCCCTCTTTTAGAAATTCTTTTAGAAATTTTAAAATATTTTTTTATTCTTAACAATTTTGTAGTTTACTACAAAAATCGAAATCTCTTTGAGTTCCACCTACTTCAAGATAACTTAAGAAGCATTACATGGTGTTTATTTGCCATAAATCACGAGGGGATTTTTATCTCTCTTCCTAAAACTTCTAAACGCGCAGATAGTAAGGGCAGTCTGGGCGTATGAGGTTATAGTTTTATAAGAAAATAAGCACATACCAAATATACAATGTGATATGAAAGTACAATAAGATAAATTATTTTGTAATGTTTATTCATCCATAAGAGTTTGAGATGGCCCTTTATTCTTGTTTTGGTTGAATTTAATCAAGACACTACGTTTGCCTATTTCAAAACTTAATAATCGACGAAATTCAAGACATCGCGTATTGATTGGTGAAATTCCATCCCATACTTTGTCTTGCCAGATAAAGGAAATGAAAATAATAAATTATATTATATATGAGGAATCGAACCCACATCTATTACATACTCTTAGTACTAAATTATGCGCATAATAATTACATTGAGTGAGTGATTCACATTATATGACTAGAATTGAGAATTTCTCTTAATATATCTATCTATATAACTTCTAAAAGAAGACGAAATACACAAGCGACATTACCTATTGAGATATGTACAGTATATCCTGACTGTGACTTCGCGAGTCGGAATGAAGCAGTCATAAACGTGGTTGATTAAACGAGCTTCTCTAAGGCTGGACTTGTATAGAGCTTTTAAGGGAAATTGTTATTTATATATAAATAAATTAAAACTTAGATTTTATTTTTGTATGCAATTCATGTGTGAATAACATTAATGAGGGAATAATTATTTTAAATTATGGCATAGCGTGTTGCGGCGTTGAGTTCCACGATTCTATAATCAATGTCATGAAAATCGCGCGGTGCGAGCGGAACAGAGCGTTTAGCACTAGGTACTTTGGCGTAGGAGATGGCAGGAAAAAGCGTGAAGCTGCTATTTTCATAGTAAATTACCCGTCTCATGTGCACTTCGCCTAAGCGTACAAACAATAAACTTTCTCATCAGCCTTCAATACACTCAAATAAAAGTTTATTAGCAGTAAAAACTCGGAGGCGCGAGTGTCTGACACCGGAGCAGTGTGGCGTGCATATTGGATGTTAAGACGAACAATCATTCTTGAAATTGTATATATTTGAGAATTATACTATCATAACTGTTTTTCAACTCAACTCCACGAGTATTTCCCACTTTCCGCCGAATTTGGCGGAACTCAACGCCGTGCTTTGCCTGGCTACGGAAGCGAGAAAATTAAATTAAAAAACGAAATGTTTCAAATAAGTAATTGATAAAAAATATTTTATGTAAGTATGAGCGTTTAAAATATTATCAAATTCTATATATAATTGAATATTCATTTAATTTTAAGCCTCCTCTGCTGTGGCCAAGTGTTCACACTTGCTTAGAGTTTTAATTACAGTGGCTCTTCTCAATCTTGTTCTACATCACTTTTACATATTTTAAACATAAACGACTTGTTTATGGAAATAGCAAATGATAATAAACGAAGAAAATCAATGTGTGCTTAAATTGTTTTTAACTACCTGTTTAACCGGAACCCAAAATCCAAACCAAGCTCTAATCAAACTATCCTTGAATATATCAATCCTTTCTGAAAAAGAAGAATAATCGTAATAGGCGTGATTATACTTTATGCAAATTTAATACAGAAATGTAACAAATTAAAATGGATCCATACGAGAGGCATCTTTGGTAGGAAGGTGTATGAGAACGTGAGAGGTGGAATTTTTAACGTATTGTTAAAAATTCCACCTGTCGCATCTATATCCCACATAGAGTAGGGCAGGCAGAGGAAACTCAGAGTTAAGACACTACGTTCCCCATTATCCGTAGATGTTTTAGACATTGCATGTTAAGTTGCAAAACTCGATTCCTCGCTTTGTCTTCTTACAAGGGCGAGGAAATGAACATAATTTGTTTCCCCGAATGAATATCAAACCGACATCCGTCGTGCTTACAGTCAGATGCTCCTCCACTGCGTTACGATAACTTCTAACAAGAACATAATTAAATTACCATATAATGTAAAATGTATGTATTCGACGTAGAAAAACGGTAAGTAGAGCAAAAAAGCTCGTCTAAACTTTATTATGAATATTTACTGTAGTTTACTTATTTATATGACTTATTTACAAAATTTCTTGGAATTTCTTATCTTGCTACAGGCTATAATATAATATGAGATTGCTTTTATCTATGTATTGAGATCAAAAATTGTAAAAAAATGTTAGTCTTATTATTATAAATAAAATAAGTGCGATGTGGATTAAAAACACAGTATGTTGTAAATTGGTCGAAACATGGAGAATGTTTATACATTAGGTTCCCTCTGCCTACCCTGCTATGCGGGAAAAAGCGTGAAGCTGCTTAAAGAGGTTACATTATATTATTTACGAAAATATACTATTTACAATTGAAGCTCTTAGGTGATGCTTATAATATTTGAAGCTTTCCTTCGATTTCAATCCATTATCAGCTCCTTACTTGATGAAAAAATTAGTATTACAACTTTAAAGTAAGCTGTTTCCTTTTTTTAAAAAAATAAATATATTCAAGAATCGAGAAGAAATCGATTAATATACGTAAAGAAATAGATGTCGACCATAAAATATTCTCTTTTTTTAAAACAGTTAAAATATATATAATTTTTTTAATAACAATATGGTGAATGCAATCATTGATATATTTTCAACTTAAGAGTATCAGGTTTCTTATATGCAGAATAATTTATCCTCCGGATAAACGTGTCACAAATCCCGTATTTTAAATCCCTGTATCACTCTCTTTCACAAAGATTTGTAGAAAAGACGTCTTTTTACCTGAACCTGCATATACTTGACAACTTAACATGTCACTATTGTTATCGAAAAAAGTACTTACTGTTATGATTATAAAAGTCATAATTGCGTGAAAAATCGTCAAATTTAAAGAATCGAGAGATATGCGATAGCAGCTATTTTGGGATGTGACTTTGATTTTCTTATTTCGATGTTTTTTAGTACCGTGCTGCATCCCGCAAGTTACAGGGTATGTAGAGACGACCTAATGCTTAGGAAATGCGTTCCAAGTAGTTTAATTCGAGAATTATATAATTTATTGGAGTCATAATGTATAGAGAGTTGAGATACTCTTCTTCTCTTCTCTTCTCATTCTTAATTTATACATATTTTTGGTGAAAACGTCGGCTAACTTGCTGCTGCCGTCGTATCTTATCAGTATTTGACTGTATACGCAGAGGCTGTGGGTCTACAAATTTGGGGGAATCAATTTTCATTTCCTAACTCTGGCAAGAATATAAGCGTTGCGTTGAGTTTCACTACTTGATACATAATGTCTCGAAAATAGGATGGAAAGTGGAGGACAGAGATTCCCTCCGTCTAACCTGCTACATATATACGGGTATAAAATTATACGGAAATTCAATTAGATGGGAAACGAATTCACAGCCATATATGCATATGGCCTATGTCCAGCAGTGGACTAGGACAGGCTGATGATAATGATGATGACGATGATATACATATGTACCGTAACTGTGCCACAATGACATTATAAAGGTCGGTATAAATCTTCATATCAATATAATGGATTTCTTAGCAATTTGTTAGGAAAAAATCTTTCTAAATATTCTATTATTCCCACAACCCTGTTCTCGGTATCGGGCGCGCGGCGAATAGTTAATACATTTACAAAGAATGGTTGGAGAATTCATAAGTATCGTTATATTTATAATATCTTTTCTCGCTGACGTGAGGTCGTCACAGCGTAGTGGGATTTTCACTGTAAGCCTGACGGTTGTGGGTTCATTTCCCTTTCGGAGTAATGATTGTATTTAATTTATTTTCATTTTTCCGCCATTTCGCTACTAAATACGCAATAGTTTATAGAAACCCGCTATGCTGAAGATATTATAAAATGATTTAGGTAAAAGTATAAAATTCAAATACATTTAGAGCATTACACTAATTTACGAACTTAAAACAATTGCTACTATCACCACCGCGCTACTGTACTGATAACGAGGCTGGCGTGTCCGTTCATACAACACAACCTCATTAGTATGTAATCAAATCACTTTCACGCGTCCGCGGCCACTTGCCTCTCTGTTTACATACAATAATGAATCTATTTTTCCATTAAAATACAATAATATAATCACTTTATGTGCATTTTATTAGCTTCACGCTGTATCCCGCGTATAGCAGGATACGCAGAGAGAACCTAGTGCTAAGACACTCCTTTTCCCACTTTAAGCTTCATGTTCAAGACATGAGTGTTGAGAGGCGGAACTAAACGTATCTTCTTGTTACAAGGGCGGATAATAAAAATAATTCATCCCCCCGAGGACGAACCGTATTTGCAACCGTTAGCGTCGCTTATAATCAGACACTAGTTATATACGATTCATTTTTTACATTTATTGTAGAGGAGACCTATTAATATTATATTTTGACTCTTCTTCTTTTTAATTTACTAAACATGAAACTGGAGCCACCAACCCTGTATTTGACTACACGTACTCAATTATATAACTACACTAATAACTGATACCAAACGTTCTTCAATCATCTCTAAACAGAATACAAATGTTAAGAAAGAAAAGTAATCATACACACAAATCCCATTAAAAATACATCACGAAATGACCACTTACGATCAGCCTAATATGAAACACCTACGCATCTTCATTACTGATATGGGGTTACCAATAGCAAGGCTATTAGATGACGCCCACGCCCACGCGTAGGCAATGACGATAGCTCAATTTGTACTTTATAATTACTTAAGTCATCCTTTCAAAACCTTTCACTAAGTTACTTTTTAAGTAAATAGTAAGATGAAAAAAAACAAAGCACTTAATATATAAATGAGACAGTTCTCTCGCAGTGGCACAACGTCTGACTGTAAACGTGACGGTTCTACATTCAATTCCCGTTGGTGTAGTAACAAGAAAAAGAACGGCGTTGAATTCCGCCACTGCCACGATAAAAAGTATCTTATTAACGAATGCTTTCAACAAATTGCATACTTTGTTACATATAGTTATGAGCCTTTTATACCTTTTCAAAAGTAAAGGTTTTACAGGTAATTGTCGTAGATATGTTTAAAAAGAGAATCAAATATTTTTTTTAAAACTTTTTTTGAGTATATTTATATTTGAAGATTAATAACTAATACATAATATAATATTTTTTACTGTTGTAGGCACTTTACATTTAACCCCTAGAGCTTCCCTGTCAAGGAACCTACAGTCATATCATCACGTATCAGACTTAGTAACAGAATAGTTTTATAAATATAGATTGTCTTTTATTGTGTCCAACGACTATCGAGTACATACATCTAAATGTAACTATGATGAAGATAAAGTAAAATAAAGAAGACATTCTGAAATATTTAAAAAAAACAGTCTCACTTAAGCACACTTCAAAGGGTTCTTATCTTTATCCAACACGTTTTTTCACAACTGTTTCAGTCGAGAGCTTGACAAATAACATGGCAACACTAAACCAGGAAAGTATTCACAATTGGGCAAATAAACTTACTTTTTTACTGAAACATATGAAAATAGGCCGAAAATTTAGCAAGGTAAGGTCCATATTTCAATGAATAGTAATTGACATTTTGTGGTTAACTTTAAAAGGAGTAAAGTTTTACAACGCAGGAGGTTAACGTCGCTTCGTGTAAAACTGTTCGGAACACTACTGAGGTACATTATCAGCGAGCGAGCAATGGGGGGCGCTTCTTTATAAATATTGACAAGAATCTAAGAATAATAAGTTCAGAAAATTTTAAATATTATATCTCCCCTATATTCTTGTATTATTTATTTTTATTTACTAAGTGGGTGGGCGATGCCCAACACCGCGCTTTGTCTTGCCACCAGAGTGATAAAAAAATGTATTTACACATACACGACGATGTGCAAACACTGCCACGACGGTAATTTTTTGTTTATATAATAATTAATTTGGAAAACAAAATCGTACTTCATCCATACAAGATGAAGCAGACGTGTCACAAAGACGTGTCACCACTGTGGTCGTAATTGAATATCTTAATCAGAGCATGTCGACTTATATTTATATTTAATAAGTTGAAGTGACCCGACTGGACTGACGAGATGGCTTTTACAGTTCACTTTTGTACACAAAGGCTTAGACAAACGACTAAAAGCAAATAGAAGCAAATAGATTAGACATTGCGTGTTGAAAGGTGAAGCTCAACGACGTGTTTAAGTTTGTAAGTAGAGCGAGAAAATAAAAATAAATTATTCCTATCGAGTGGAACGAACTAATAACCGTCGCGTTAACTTTGGACACTGTGCCACTGCGCAGTAGTGCAGCAGTGCTAAATTAATATTTGAGGAGATTTTTTTTTTGCTATATTTGTACTAATTACCCAGATACAAGTAAATCAATCAAAAATCATAAACGAATATGTACTTGCGTCTAAAATGAATATCGCTGTGAACAGTTTTTATACCACGTATAAATTATATTGAACAAAAGTCCATCTGTTTCAAAGAATGGGCGGTTGAAGAATAATACAGTTTATATTTTTAAGAGCGTGGCTCGACTCTACATTTCTGTAATGTATCTTATACGCAGACGATAGTCGATAGAGACATTGATACGTTTTATTATCTTATTACCTTCTACAAACAACAAGAATAATCTATAAAAAAATAAATTTGACATTTTTTTAAAATATGTTGCCAGTTTCCGTTGAATAAATAATACATGATGTCTAAAATACCAATCTAATCTTCCGTCTTATTGTAGTACAAGAATTTGATTTTATATAACAAGCGCGTGGACATATCGTAAACAAACACCCGGAGCTCAGAAACTAAGATTAAAATCTTATTTATACTATGTAGAGTTCGAAATTCTTCGATTTGTATCAAATCTTGAAATATGTAGAGTCTTTGCTTAACATCTTCATAGCCTACAGACAGTACAAGACAAGACAGACACACGTCGTGTCGAACAGATCTCGCACTTACCTGAAACAAACAAAAAAACAATTTATAAATAAACTATAAAACATATCAAACAATTGTGGGAAAAGAAAAAAATACACCTTATCTTATTATGGACCTTTTGTTAGTTTGTAGCAACTTAATTCTAATTTATGTGCATCCATCCGTTTATCACATCCTCTACAGAAAGGTGACATGATAAAAGTAAAACTTTTGATTTGAAGGATAAAGGTTTTTTGTGAAATGCTATTTATTGTAGATACAGATAATGTAGGTTTTATTTATTTCTTCTTGACATTAAACTCAGAGTTAGTCGTTGCTCCCAAAATTTCCTTACGTGGACGATTAGAAATAAAACCCAAAATCCATTTTTCTCAGTTTTCTAGGTGCTAGGAAAAATAAAATACCAAGACATGATTTTCTGTACTTCCTAGACCCTGAGAAACTCAAGAAACCCTATATCAGTACTTTGCTATCGCTCGTAATCTACCAAACTTCAACTTTCCAAGTCACTCAGTCACTGAGCAGCAGAAGATTTTTATATATAACATAGACGCTTGAAAATTTATTCAATCATGAAGACTAAGGTAAAAATATCGTTAAAAAATGGGGTTGTAACCGTGGCAGGCATTATGACGAAAACTAATATGCCATCCGGTACAAGTGTAAATTCCTAAGATCAATGGTACTTTGATAAGGATTGACGCTCGTCACGACTCTTGAATAATTCACATAGTACTGGCCACTTGATGCCGACACTCTCTTAGATTGGCAATAATATTGAAAAAGTCGGGTTCTTTAACTGTTGACTATATATGTATAAAAGCGCTATTCCGATATAATCAATAGAATGTATGTTAAGTATTTTAATATACATTATAGTTTTAGTGCAAAAGCACTTGTATATATTAAATATGATATCACAATAAAGTTGAACACCGTGCAAAGTGAACTCTATTGAGTCAGAAGGCAGATCCTGGCAGCTAAAAAAATTAATAAAATAGATAATTTAGTGTTTAAACACTGTGTAAACTCACTTTCAGCACCATTTACATTCGTGTCTTAAACACGAATAAACAAAGAGTTTTGTCTTGATACTAGAGCGAGGAAATGAAATTAGTTCATTAATTTCTCAACCATCGCGCTTATAGTAACAATTTAATACGTAACAATCACGTCTCTTACACACGAGACACTAAAATATAAATGAGTCATCAAAGTAAAATTTCATTGAAGCTATTGTAATGAGATTTCAAAAGCAAACTGGATGTTGGTCAGCGATGGTCCCGATAGCGGCGGAAAGGTAGAGACAGGTAGAGAGAGAGAGACACGACATAAATAATTCCGCCTCGAGTGTGATCAATCTTGTGTCCAACACTTGATTTCTATTCAAGTAATATAATTCTGTAATGTGGCCGTCTATCGCGGTGTATCATTATAATTAGTCACGGTTTTCTTGATAGTAGATACCTACACTTAGTTGCTGTAATAACTGGCTTGCTTTATTGAAAGTTTTCTTCGAGGTTTACACGATCGTTCATCTTGTGCTAGTTTTGTGTCTTGTTTTTGTTTATAATATTGATTTCCTTTTTTGACTATGTAGGACTATCAGCAAGTTAATTTCTTAAACAGTGTTTTAGTACATTAAATTTGAAAACAAGGGTAGGTAGAGGGAATCTAGCACTGAGACTCTCCATTACCGCGCGCGGCAAATTTTGATACCTAACGGCGTGACTGTCTACCCAAAGTCTTGAAAATGTATTACTGTATAGACCATACAATTATTTACTTTTTTTCGTTTTTTATTATGTAATATTGTGGTAAAACGCGAAAAAAAGTAAAAAAGATATATAATTAAATCATTAATTAATTTATGAATACAAATCAATTCACTCTAGTAAAATGAATATAATTTGAATGCGCTTCGATGTCTTTACTTCAACTATATTTTCCCAATTCCTTATCTCAGTTATTCCTTTAAATCCGTTACCGACCGTTGAACGTTATCAATTACAACCGGAAGTTCAATTATAGCCACGCATTTAATTGGATTACTGGATTAACATAAATAGTTAAGTATTTAACCCAATTTATAATGAAGCAATAGTAGAGTATAAGTGTTGGAATATTCAACATATTCAGCATTCTCAAGTGTCATATGCTCTGAACTAATCCGTTAACGGTAACGGTTGGTCGTTGGGTGAGGGATCCAAATGATGATTACGAAATGTCATTTCCTTTTACGATAACACGCGAAGAAGTTTTAAAGATTTGTTTGTTTTAAAATATATATACATATATATTACGTACAATGTACGTTTGTATTAAAGTGCAAAATATTTATTTCAACATCTGGTATGTACGTTATTTCATCTATTTAGAATACTCTATTTCGTACTTTCCACTTTTTGTCTCGCTACTGGAGCGAGAATATAAAAACTATAGAAGGCCGCCAGTGGGAGTTGAACTCAACCGTCGTGGTAACAGTCATACTCTCTACCTCTGCGCTACAACGGCTTTTTTGTAATCAAAGAATTATTTATTGTTTTAATTTATTATCACAATCAAAGTACCAACAAACTGGTTTAGTCGTGACTAAAGGTTACAGCTCTATATTGTCTTTTAGTTATCAAGATCGACTTTTGCTTTTTACTAGCAGTAGGTGCTATAGTATAAATGTAATTTTACTATTTCATTACAATATAAATGAATACTTTATTATTTAGATAATTGAGGCCGTCGTGACGACTATAAGTGCGATGGATGTTTTGACACGCAATGCCTCGAGAATTCGGTGGAATGTGAGGAACGAAAGTCATTCACTAGGCTCCCAGATTCCCCCTACTATGTGCTAGATACCGTGAAGTAAATAATAAATAATACGTATGTGTTGTTGAGTTCCGCCATTAACCGTGCAATATCTTGAATTCGAGCGGAAAACGAAGTGTCTTGATATTAAGGTTCCGTATTCTATGTCTACCTACTATGCGGGCAAAAGCGTGAAGCTATTATAAGGTATTTGTTATTCTTCAATGGTATTTGTAAATTAAATAAATAGTTAAAGCGTTATTTTAAAATAAAATATAACCTTTACCAAAGCAGCTTCACGACTATCGCCCGAATTCTAAATATTGCGTATTGAGTTGTGAAACTCAATAAATAAAAGGCGAAATAAAAATAATTTAAATATAAACCATTCTAAGTGGTAATCGCACCTACAATCGGGTACTACGGTCAGACGCTATCCTACTGCGCTAGGAAGGCTCCATACGTTTTACATTTTGAAATAAAAGACGTAAGGAATATTTTAAGAGAGCAAAACAATAGCAGTTGGTTATAAAACGCATACACTCATGTCGTCGGTGTGTCTGACAGTCGGTCCCACCTTACCGCAATAACTGTCTCTGAAGTATGCAAACCTACAATAAAATAACTTTGTCGTTGCTATATTCGTATCTTAGATTTTAGTTTTAGCTCTACATACTCTCTATTTTTGCTTTTTGCATAAATAATTTTATTAGAATATATTTTTTCTGTTTATCGTTTCTTAAAAAGATATTTGTATTGAAAAGTATATATTTTTATGTTACTCTTTCTTATTTCTGACTCACGATATATTTCACATATAGCATGGTTATTAAGGGAAACTTTTTATTGAAACATTCTGTTTCTTACTTTCCGCCCAGTTATCGAGATATTGCATTTTGGGAGGGACTCTTCGCCGCACATTAACTTGATACGAGATTCTAGTTTAGCAAAAATACAATCCATTTGTTCATAATTAATAATGAAATCGTATAAATATAATAAAAAATAATCATACAAAAATAATAATACAACAGTATAGATGTAAATAAATATAATTCCTTTACTTTTAAACTCAGCAGGATTCATATATCTCACGCTGGGTGGACTTAATAAAGTTACTAATTGCGGTATTGTTTTCCTTTTGTTTGACCCTAATCATCAGACGAGACCACCTCAGGTGCTTACGGAGGAAAGAAATGGCTATATCTGTACTTTAGCATAAGGTTTCGGTTTAGACCCTTCAACCGTCAGTAAATGATGTGTTTTTAATAAATTGTCTACCTAATTTGGACTAGGCCTGTTTCTAGGAGGGGATCAAAATCCTATACGTTTTAAGTTTTTATACGTTAAACAATTAGAAGAACGTGGTTTGACAGTAAACGCATGATCGTGAAGTCCATATCTAATCGTAGATATAATTATATTTTAATTATTTTAATATAACGAGATTGGTCATAAAATAAGAAACACAGTGTTTTAACTGAAAAAGTGGAACAAATCTGTGTATATCTACCAAAAAAAAAATGATAACTACAGTGTATATTACATCGATTGTATGTGTATATAATGCAATTAAAACCGATGTCCTTGTTCGTCTATCACACAATTAGCTAATTGGTCTTCGCGTGCCTCTACTTCGTTAGATACTCAATGGACGACGCTTGTTTGCTCTACATGTTTGTTCGGTATCCAATTTGAGTTCATTTTTTCTTTATATCGCTGTAAGATTGTATGGCGTAGGTTTGTTTGTTTATCGCTTGTACGTTTATAGTAATTGAATTGACTTAATTTGGCGTTTCTAAAGATTTTGTGAGCTCCGTCAGCGGGACGATGCTAATAAGACGAGACCTAATGTTCAACTCATTTATTAAATATTTAATCTGGTTATTTATACGCTACAAAACAATAGTGGAAAATAATAAAACAATTGCTTTTATAGCGAATAAATTTAGATTGACATAGAGTGCTTACAAATGTTATTTCCAAACAATATCAATTATTGTGTAATAACCCCTACAATTTTATAAGTCTCTTTGTGCATATATAAAACTCTTTTGTATGATTGACCTCAATGCACGGATGAAACTACTTAACTTTAAAAGTTGAAATGATAAAAAAAAAAATGATGATTTACCAAAATTCGTACAACAAAAAAGAACGGGAAGTTTCATTTTACGTCTAAACTACGTAAATAAAGTTGCGGTAGACGACTAGTGTGAGTATATTTTTTTAGCTTCAGACTTCGTTCTTTTAACTTGTTTGCATGTATCATTGTAGACAGAGAGAGAGAGAGAGAGAGAAAGTACGCGTCAGAACACACTACCCTTAACTGTTACTGTTTGTTACAGGAAACTTAACGCCGCATCTTGATCGGACAATTAATTATACATTCTATATACAAACCTAGAGAAAATAAAAAAATTAAAAAATAATATTATCAATATATGATCTGGCACATTAATAACGATACTATCAAATATTTTTCTATAGTATATTTTATAATTTAAACATACACGATTCACACATGATTGTGAACATCATAACTATTTTAATTGTATCATACATAGCTTTACTAATTGCACTTGACATCTATCGAATTTTGAACCAATGACTCTACAAATAACAAATGTCCACATTTAATACAAACAAAACTCACCTTAATCCTTACAATCTTAAAGAAGAAAATTGTATAATTGTTTTTTGGTAGAGAAATCGACAGTCGTATATAAATTCTTTCTTAACGACGTTAGCTGATAGAGACATTACTCTGAGTGGGTCGTTCGTTTTGATGTATCAATTAAAACGTTTAAGGCCTCTGATTCTAATAATTGCATCGTGCGTGTGAATTGTAGTCGTTAGTATACTTATAAAGTTACGTGAAAGGTATATGTATATTTTAAATTTATAATAAGTAGCCTATTAGTAACATACGTAATTCTTAATTAAATTTAAACAATGCCGAATATTAACACCAATATGCCGACATTTAACCACTGCACTCTGATGACAGCGAAATATATTTACAAGTCAGCTTCACGCTGTATCCCGCACACAGCAGGGTAGGCAGAGGGAACCTAGTGTTAAGACATTCCGTTCCCCACTTTCTGCCGAATTCTGGAGGCATTGCGTGTTGAGTGGCAGAACTCAACGCCGCGCTTAACCTCGACACCAGAGCGAAGAAAATGGAAATATAAATTTAAGTAAATATTTCATCTCCTCGAGTGGGGATCGAACCCACAACCAGTCGGTTTTACAGTCACACTTCGTGCCGCTGCGCCACGACTGGCCTTAATATATTTACTTTTTAAGATAACACCGAAAACAACCACAAAAAAAAGGATAAAAAAACATTTTTATTTTTAATCTTAATACAATATTTCTCTTCTACTTGTAAAACCAAAACAACCAACTATAACATAAATTTGCTGTTCATTAAAGTACTATTTAACTTCTCAAAGCTGTAAAATTGTTTAATTAAGATTGTTAAAAATATTTTCGACGTAACGGTTCTTAGTAAAAAAAAATTCGGTTTCTTAGTAAAAAAAAATTATTACAATATCTCCAATGTGATGTTTATAGAAATGTGTCAAATTCAATAAATATATTATTTTCATGTTGAGGCCGTAGAGGTGCAGCAGCACAGCGTCCGACTGTAAACTTGACCATTGTGGATTCGAATCCACCTCGAAAGATTCTTATAATTTCCTCGCCTTGGTAAAAATATAAAATGCGGTGTTAAGTTTTGCTTTTAACTTTTTCGAATATTAACCGGTGCGTGCGCGTACCCCCCTGCTGTATGTGGGATACAGTGTGAACATTGAGCTAAGTTGTGTACCGATATTTTTTACATATTTTATTATTTAATAGAGTATATTGCGTTCTAATTCTAACTTATTTCTTCCATAAAAACTGTAATTTTATATACTTTAGATAAGCATAGTTTCTTATAACATAAAAAATTGTCTCTGTACAAAAAACGTAACAATTTTTTTATCAATATTACTTACTGTATAATAAAAATAAGAACCAAAATATGTAGAAAACAAAACTGATGCTATACGTTATAACAAAAACTACGGAACAAAAGCAAAGTTGCTTTCAAAGGAAGCTGGAAGCCGGGACCCCCCGTCAGCCGACCACCAACGAGGCGTTCGACGACGTTCGCGAGTTACGTGCACAACGACAAACAAATGGTATATTTGCTTGATATGGATATGGAAATAAAGAAAAATAAAAAAAAACATTAACATATATATTCTGAATTAAGTACTAAATATGTGAAGAGATATTATTTAAATGTATCGAGGATAAGAAGTCTGATTGATGGATTATTATAATATTTTAGTTATTTTTAATATAACAATACTGTCATAATATACGATTTTTATCTTCTTCTTATTGTTTATATACTTTTCGTCACACATAATGATTACAACATAAATACTTTTGTATAACATTGCGCTAATAACAGTCTTTAATTATAATTACATGTAAAATACTTTCACGCTGTATGCTACATATATCAGGGGAGTCAGAGGGAACCTAGTGTTTAGACCATTCTTCACTTTCCTTCCAAGTTTTGCTTCTGTGTAAATTAAGTGGCGGCGCTCAACACTGCGCTTAATCTACAAAAAAATCCCATAACAAAAGATCTATTTAAATTGAAAGCGTCGGTCACAAATACCACATCCATTATAACAACTCTACGTATTAACATTGCATGCTGTCTCTACAATCGTTCACAAGGCAAAAGAAAAGTAGCAAAAAATGTACGAAAAAAAAAACAAGAAATCTTATAGAATGTACCTTTTTTTCTATTGAGTGTGATTTATGGGCGCCGAGTTCCGGGCGTCAATGGGGTTTTATTAGCCTTGACGTTATTATGACGTGTCGCTTCAAAATATTGTACTATAGACAAGCTGATGCATGATTTTTTGCTTGTGAACCCGCATTGGTGAGATATTGATAATAATCGATATTTGTTAAAGTTGTTTTTTTTATTTGATATTATATTAATAATAGCAACTGTAGAACTTGTTGCTTGCTTTTAGCAGCTGCATTGCTCTCTGAATTTAGCTTAATAAATCATATTTAAAATTGAGTTAGAACAATATTATTAGCGATCATTGTAGTTTACAATAAAATACATTTAAGCATATCCTATGAAATCCTTTATGGAAAATGTATTCATTTTTTCCCATATAATTTAGATACTTCATAGACA
This sequence comes from Heliconius charithonia, assembly GCA_030704555.1. Lineage (NCBI taxonomy): Eukaryota > Metazoa > Arthropoda > Insecta > Lepidoptera > Nymphalidae > Heliconius > Heliconius charithonia. The sequence goes on along the minus strand of CM060811.1, from coordinate 13,386,476 downwards.
CTCCTACCAGCATTAGACGGAAAGTAGGGAGTCCGCTCACCACTTTGCGCCGAAAGAGAGCATGGTGACTGGATACAACGTAGCCTCACGTTGTATCCCGCAAAATAAAAAAAATAAAATTTAGATGGATCCATGGAGTAAATGAAATGCAACTTTGTAAGTTGGACTTTGTAGCGTCCACAATTTATAAAAGAAATAAATTTAAAAATAAAGTAACGATACGATTGACATTAAATTATTTAACACGAGCGAACTGACTGAATAATTATTAAGTAATTTAATACAAACATGTACCAATAATATACAATCCATACATTAAAAGTAAAACGAATAAAAAAACAATCAAGTTAAGCTCATTTGGGTAATGTCAGTTTGCGGTCAGGGGCGGGGTGACCAGGTAGCGACAATTTTATAATATATAAATATATATATTTCAATACATCGCGTATTGAAATAGTGACTTGATTAATAAAGTACTTGATGGAAGCTAAATCATTTTGTGGAATGATTGTAGAACGGTTATCATATACATAAGTCATAAAAACATTAATATTATTTTTTTTTTTCGAATAATTTTGTTATATAAATATATACTTCTTTTTCTTTACTCTGGTGTCGATGCAAAGCGCAGCGTTGAGTTCTGCTACTCAACACGTAATGCCTCCAGAATTCGTCTGAACGTGGGAAACGGAGTATTTTAGCACTAGTTTCGCTCTACTTTCTCTGCTCTGTGCTATCATAACAATGTATGTGTGTATTTTTAATTTAAACAAAAAAAAACGACTGTGTATGTAGGAAAGTGACTGTAACATAAAATTTAAAGAGACAAAATTTGAGGTCACATTGTGTCACATTGTCAATATAAAGTGTATCAATATAACAAAAGTTAAAAGCTTACGGCCGTCGTGGCAGCACGGGGCCTAACTGTAAACGCAGTGATTGTGGGTTCGATTCCCATTTAGAGGAATGATTTTCTTTTCACTTTTTCACTCGGACAACACGACGAAGCGAAGCGTTAAACTGTGTCTCTAGACTCAATCTCCCAAAACTTGGGCGGTGCGTGAAGATTAATTCTTGTTTGGTGTGCGGTGTGGAATGCCCGGTCCTGCTTATCCTGTTGTATGCGGAAAATAGTGTTAACCTAAAAAAAATATTTAAGTTCAAAATAATAAAATGAACAAAATAAAAAACGGAATGGCTTGCCATGTTTTGAAAAATACAAAAATATGAACGTATATACGAAACATTTGCAAGCTTTAAATTATTTAATATAAATATATGAACCATTGCACTCCATACAATAAAACTATAATATCCCATCATTACGCCGCTTTTATTTCGACTTTGAGCATTTATTATAATAAAATACCGATTTAATAGCCCTCTTCATTATTTGTAAAGAATATAAAGAGCCCACTGATTTTTTATAGCCCTTTCTATCAATTTACATGTATACAAAGCGTGAACTTAATATACTTTTGTTTGATATGTTGTATCATCATTTCATTCATTTCTTATAAGTTTTAGGTATCTGGAGATAAATTTCAACAATACGACAATATAATTGTAATACCTCTATCAACAGAAATAGAAAACAAAGTAGTGTCAACCACAAATAATAGAGACATTTTTTTAGATGTTTTGTTGAAGTTGTTGGCCTCTCCCAGTGGGATGTTAAAAGATATCTATCTAATCTTATACTTCCAGGAATACGTTTTCTGATCTATAGCTCTTAATAATTGGTACAAAAAAATGTGCAGATCATTTCAACATGTCTCATTTTTTCTTTGGCTTCATGCTGTATACCATAAATAGCAGGATAGGCAGATCGACTATAATCTTAAGATACTTCAAACCCTAATTTTTGAGACATTGCAGAACTATGTAGATCACCAGGCTTTGTCAACACAAAACAAATAGTAAATTTGCTATTTTTTTTATATCAAATTTACTTATATTTTTTAGTGAAGATCAAACTCACAAATGTTACTGATTAAACCAGAAAAGAAATTTGATTTTTTATACTAATGACAGAAATATAATGTTATGTTTTTAAGTTTCACGCTGTATGAGATACAACTCAGAGTCAAAACACTACGTTCACCGCTAGAATTGGAATGTTAACTTGTGGAACTTAACGCCTTTATCTTATCAGAGTGAACCAGGCATATATTATGCAAATTTAAGAACATTTGCAAGATATATTAAATAACTAAAATTTATTGGTTTTATTGCATAGATTTGTTCGATATGGAATTTACTTGGATTTAAAATCGAAGTATTGACGTTCGTGGGAGTGACGTTAAGAATGTTACTTTATTAACGTTCGAACTAATAAATAAATATTAATGACGCAATAATTTGGTCGATAACCTGTATACGGCGGAATATGATATCCTGCTAGCGTTTTGAAATAAAATTAAACAAAATCGATCGAAAGAAGTTCGATCTATCCTGCATTTAGCAGGGTTGGCAGTGAACCTAGTGTTAAAACCACTCAAAAATACGTTCAATAGAGGAACACAATGCCACTTACTGGGAACAAAGGAACAGGAAAATAACTAAACCCCGAATGAGAATCTAACTTGCAATCATTGCGTTTACAGTCAAACGCTGTGCCACGTCCACCTCGACTGCGCTATCGCTTAATAATCTATAATAGTTATTTTATTATAAAAGGTTCCCGCTCCGAACACCTTGTAACAGTTAAGTAGCGTGAAATTTAAAGAGGTAAAATCAATTTTAATCAATGAGAGCCGATCGTAACTCCAATTTACCACCGCATTAGCTGTGTACGACGTACGTAGCGTCAGTACGTTAGATCTTATCGAGGATTTTATAGAAATCTTGTCTTGTATAGATTTTGACTAGTTATATTGTGCGTATGACAAAGTGTAAAAACATTATCAGCCATTTAATACTTTTTCAGTCTGTTAAGTAAAAGTGTGGCGTTGAGTTACGCCACTCGAAATTCTAATTTGCAAAACTGAACAATAATGATAAATGGAGTGTTTAGATCTAGGAACATTACAGGAAAACTGATACAGATAGCCCATTTTTTGAGTTCAATTCACACTCGAGAGAGTTATACTACTTTTATTGAGTTAAAGCGCAATATTTAGTTAAGGTCACTAAACACGCCAAAATGTGAGAAATAGAGTGTCTGAACACAAAAACCCTCTACCTACCCTTCTATATGCGTACAGCGTGAAACAAAAAAATAAACGAATGTATAACATTTGAATGGCAATTAATAATGCGCTATTTGCGAGAATCGCGAATACGAATTGATTCGCAAAAAGTAAATCCGTATCGCATTTTAAATTACATCAATACGAATTCTTTGGGGCCATTATTTAAATTTATACGTTTTATATCCCGAGTGAAATTTGAGTCTTAATCGATTTTTTTACAATTTCGAGTTTTGAGTTTTTTATGAAAAACACCTACCTACTCGAAATTGTAGATCTAAAAGACATGCAAACAAATACATTTTCGATCACCGGGACAACGACTTTCTCTATCTTCCATCAAATATTTAATATTTCGTTCGGAACTCAACGCTGCGCTTTAATTAGATACCAGAGCAAGGTAATGAATAACAATTCAAAGCTATATAGGTTCATTGCTATTTGAAACGACTAAGATTGAGAAGCTTACAAAAACAGCGTTCTTTTAAATATAATAAGAAAAGATTAAAAAATATTAAAATATGTTACAAGCTGAGGCCACTGAGCCTTAAAAACTGGCTGCTGGTGAAAATTTCATATAACTTCTGTCACGAGTTTAAACAAACTTACAAAGTTTACGGGACGTGGTGAATTTTTCAAAGTGCAACTTTCGAAGCGGGAACCGTTGTTCCACAGAAAACGACGTACTTTAATAATATGTAAAGCGTAATTTATTTTTTTAAAAAATCGAGGTAATAATTAAGAGGTGAGTCTGTCTTGGCGTAGTGGGACAACGTCGTGATAACTATAGACTCGAGGGAAAAATTATATAAAAAAATATTTTCATGTCCATGTTCTGGTATAGGGTTTAGTAACGAATCTTATCACTCTCAATATTTCAAGATATTCATTAAAGAATCATCGAAATGAGTGGCGTAGCTCAACGCCTCGCATTCTCCACTACAGCGGGGAAATGGAAATTATCATTTCCCTGAATGGAGATCGAGCTTCAACTAGCGTGTATATAGTCAGACTCTGCTCCACTGCACATGACGACCTCAACTTATCTCTTACTTTAACTATTAAATAAGTAGCATTAATCTGCGGCTTCGCCTGTGTGGCAACGCTGACCGAAGCCTCAATGAAATTACATCGAAACGATTAACGTAATGTTATGTAGTCAATAAGTGGATTATCTGATACAAAAGCAATATTTAAATTTGCATCTGTAGTTAATGAGATTAGTACCTTCAACCAAACAAATTCTTCAGCTTTCAAAATCTTAAAGGCACCGAAACTTCAACTAAAAATACATTCATTTTAAATATCTCTCTACATCTAGTGGAAGTATTGTAAAAGCTCAAGAACTGCTGGTCAACTCGGTGAGAGCTTATTTTGCTAGTATTGGACGAAACTGTTCTGTATCCGTTTTATTGGCTGTTGAGTATTGAATAAAAGTTTCTTTGAAAACAAACCTAGCTTAAATGAAAAAGATACGAAGTCTGGATGTAATAATAGTTTTTTTAATAAAATTAAAAACGTTTATAATAAAATATTAGTAATGAGTACGATGTATTGATTGGAATACTGACTTATATTAGTAGGATAATTGGCAAATATTTGTTAGATATTACCATTTTTTAGAGACTAAGCACTAGCTTTCCCCTGCCTTCCCCGACATGTGGAAAAAAAAGTAAAGTTGCTATTGTACTTATATGTCAAAACTAAATCTTTTAAATTCTATCAAAATAAACTTTAAGCTCACATCAAGCAATCTTCTTCTTAACCGTAATTTACTTAATAACAGGTAGGAATTAATGACTCGGACACCCACCGAGAGAACGCGATATAACCACCGACTGTAGCCGCCAGTGCTTTATTTAATAACTTAAAAATAATTAAAATGTTAATAGTTTCGATGGCTTTGAGAGAAGACATCTTGTGTTTTACACCTTATGAATATTAACTTGGTTTAGTTTAATTATTGTATAGAAATACCAAATTATATTAACGATGTTATATTTTATTAAATTTTATACTTCATTCTGCATATAGTAAAGAGTAGTAGGAGCTAGAGGAAACCTAGTGTTAAGACACTCTGCTCCGCACATTGCGTGCTGAGTGGTGGAACTTTTTTTCTTGTTACCAAGACGAAGAAATGTACTTCATATAATAAGTTCTTTGATTTTCACGATTATTATACATTTTAAATAAAACTATTTTAACCGGATTAATCGCGTATATTTAGTTTTTACATTTTTGGAAACCCGACGTTTCAAACACTTTGCAGTAGTCCGTGGTCACGGGTAGACTGAGGTGGCATTCGTCTGTCAGTTGACATAATTACTATATCAAACTACCGCCAACGATTTCTTAATTTCCTCGCGTACTGCCCTGGATTCTTGCAGAATGAGCTAACTGTATCTTGCCCTCTGGTATGGTGGGTCTGAGACTTCAAAGATTTGATGAGTGGGTCCCAGGTGTTAGAAAGCTTCCAGCCGTCCTCTCTATTGAAATTAGGATATTTTTGTATTTCAATAGCCTCACGGATCATTCTAGGAATATATCTATTTTCCTTAGCGAGGATGAGGGGTTTATCAAACCTTATGTAATGGCTAGGTTTATCCACAGTGTGCTCACATACAGCCGACTTTGATACATGCCCATTCTTTATATCTGAGATGTGTTCCTTCACCCTAACACCGATGCTTCTCTTTGTTTGACCAATGTATGATAAGCCACAGTCACAATCTAGTTTGTATACACCTGCACACTGTAAAGGAATGTTACTTTTAACTGGTCTCAAGAATTGGCTCACTTTCTTGTTAGGCTTGAAAATAGTTTTTATGGAAGCTCTTCTTAAGATGTTGCCAATCCTGTCCGTAACCCCCTTCACATATGGTAGAAGTGCCGGCTGTCTCTCTACTGTGGGTGGCTTGTTGGTCTTCTGACAACGCTGGCGGGGAACTGGCAGCTTGTTCTGATGAAGGGAATTCTTCACCTGGCGAAGCTCGTCCCCTAGATGTTCAGCGTCACAGAGGTGGTGGGCTCTCTGAAACAAAGATTTGCCAACGGTAGATAACTGTGTAGGTTGGTGATGCGATTCACCATTGAGGTATCTATTGGTGTGCGTGGGTTTCCTATATACTGTGTGGCCTATTGTGCCATTGGGATTTCTTATGACTAACACGTCGAGGAAAGTTATGGAATTATTGGCCTGTAACTCTATTGTGAATTGAATATTGTTATTAATAGAGTTAAGATGGTTTAAGAATATATAACTATAGTCCGTAGGTAAAATTGTAAAAGTGTCATCTACGTACCGCTTATATATCCTAGGTAGACAAGGCGCAGAGCTAAGAGCCATCTCCTCAAAGTCCTCCATGTATATATCTGCTATTACCGGGGACACAGGCGAACCCATAGCAATGCCATCTATTTGTAAATAGAATTCTTGATTGAACATTAGATATCCAGATGTGAGGCAATGTTCTAAAAGTTCAAGATATTCCATGGGCATATTGTTTTCCTCTAGTTTCCGCTTGACAATCCTGATGCAGTCCTCAATGGGTATACTGGTGAACAGCGACTGGACATCAAAACTGACCATGGTTTCATTGTCAGCTAGCTTAAGGTCTTTCAGTTCGCTAACAAAATGGTAAGAATCCCTGACATAAGATGTTGTGTGGCCACGCAGTGGAGAAAGTACTCTAGCGACATGTTGAGCCAGTTTATACGTTGGTGTATCGATTTGGCTGACTATTGGTCTGAGAGGTACATCTTTTTTGTGTATTTTTGGTAACCCATACAACTTCGGAGGTTTTACACAGCTAGGCACGAGAGATTCTTCTTCTTGACATTAAATCTCTCGTGCCTAGCTGTGTAAAACCTCCGAAGTTGTATGGGTTACCAAAAATACACAAAAAAGATGTACCTCTCAGACCAATAGTCAGCCAAATCGATACACCAACGTATAAACTGGCTCAACATGTCGCTAGAGTACTTTCTCCACTGCGTGGCCACACAACATCTTATGTCAGGGATTCTTACCATTTTGTTAGCGAACTGAAAGACCTTAAGCTAGCTGACAATGAAACCATGGTCAGTTTTGATGTCCAGTCGCTGTTCACCAGTATACCCATTGAGGACTGCATCAGGATTGTCAAGCGGAAACTAGAGGAAAACAATATGCCCATGGAATATCTTGAACTTTTAGAACATTGCCTCACATCTGGATATCTAATGTTCAATCAAGAATTCTATTTACAAATAGATGGCATTGCTATGGGTTCGCCTGTGTCCCCGGTAATAGCAGATATATACATGGAGGACTTTGAGGAGATGGCTCTTAGCTCTGCGCCTTGTCTACCTAGGATATATAAGCGGTACGTAGATGACACTTTTACAATTTTACCTACGGACTATAGTTATATATTCTTAAACCATCTTAACTCTATTAATAACAATATTCAATTCACAATAGAGTTACAGGCCAATAATTCCATAGCTTTCCTCGACGTGTTAGTCATAAGAAATCCCAATGGCACAATAGGCCACACAGTATATAGGAAACCCACGCACACCAATAGATACCTCAATGGTGAATCGCATCACCAACCTACACAGTTATCTACCGTTGGCAAATCTTTGTTTCAGAGAGCCCACCACCTCTGTGACGCTGAACATCTAGGGGACGAGCTTCGCCAGGTGAAGAATTCCCTTCATCAGAACAAGCTGCCAGTTCCCCGCCAGCGTTGTCAGAAGACCAACAAGCCACCCACAGTAGAGAGACAGCCGGCACTTCTACCATATGTGAAGGGGGTTACGGACAGGATTGGCAACATCTTAAGAAGAGCTTCCATAAAAACTATTTTCAAGCCTAACAAGAAAGTGAGCCAATTCTTGAGACCAGTTAAAAGTAACATTCCTTTACAGTGTGCAGGTGTATACAAACTAGATTGTGACTGTGGCTTATCATACATTGGTCAAACAAAGAGAAGCATCGGTGTTAGGGTGAAGGAACACATCTCAGATATAAAGAATGGGCATGTATCAAAGTCGGCTGTATGTGAGCACACTGTGGATAAACCTAGCCATTACATAAGGTTTGATAAACCCCTCATCCTCGCTAAGGAAAATAGATATATTCCTAGAATGATCCGTGAGGCTATTGAAATACAAAAATATCCTAATTTCAATAGAGAGGACGGCTGGAAGCTTTCTAACACCTGGGACCCACTCATCAAATCTTTGAAGTCTCAGACCCACCATACCAGAGGGCAAGATACAGTTAGCTCATTCTGCAAGAATCCAGGGCAGTACGCGAGGAAATTAAGAAATCGTTGGCGGTAGTTTGATATAGTAATTATGTCAACTGACAGACGAATGCCACCTCAGTCTACCCGTGACCACGGACTACTGCAAAGTGTTCGAAACGTCGGGTTTCCAAAAATGTAAAAACTAAATATACGCGATTAATCCGGTTAAAATAGTTTTATTTAAAATGTACTTCATAATTCCGAGTGAGAAATAACCCAGAACCGTCAGATTTACAGTCGCACGTTTGGTCCTGCGTCACGAAGGCCTCATAATACACAGGGAACAGGATAATTTATACCATTTATTTTGCTATAATATATGTAAAAAAATGGTGGAAGCTAAAAAAACGATCATCCGGTCAAACGCGTCCAAGGGAAGTACCCTATAGGTCTTGGTTACGCGGCGAATTTCATACAAAATACAGTAGAAACTACGCATACCCGTTTGTATCGTTCGACTACGTTGGGTTACAAGCTTGGCTATTTTTGCTGTGCTTAAAGCGTCCGTAGAAATGAATATTTGATATCAATCAAGGTAAATCCTCTTGACGGCCAGCCTCTTGATGGACAACAACGTGATACTATTAGGGTTCCGTTTTTACCGTTTTTGAGATATGGAACCCTAAGAAATATACAAACTATAAAATTTAAAAGGTAAAAATAGAGTAGGGACGACGACCATTACGCATCAATGACCGACAAGTGCTATACGACGCCCACACGCTACTTGAGTGTAAAGCTTAGTTAATTTAAATCAAGTTATTTTAATGGCACTCGATCGCTTACTTAAATAAAACGTATTTATATATAGTCGGTACTTTGAAAATATAGTTATTGTTATTTATTTAAGGTTGTTATTGCGCAGTGGCACAATGTCTAACTGTATTTGTGATGAGAGTGTTCAACTTTCATATGGGAAATTTTTCGTAAGCCGGAGATCAGGGTATCTTGACTTGGTACGTCAAAATAATCTGCCTACCAATCATGTAATAGCAGGAGCACTAACTTGCGACTATGAACAGGATAGTTCATGGGTTCAATTCCCACTCGAGGAAATGAAGTGCTTAATATTTTCATTTCCTCAGTCTGATAAAGAGGCAAAGCGCACGCGGCATGTTGACTTCGTCACTCAACACGTAATGCCGCCACACATTGGAGACGGCATTTCAGAGTGCTTTAACACTAGGTTCCCTCCGGCTATCCTGCTGTTTGCGGGATACAGTATAAAGCTAAAACCGAATGTGGAATCTCTGCCTACCATGCTAAGAAAAAACAAATGACATCATATAATACTATTGTCATGTACAATGATTAACACAGACTCCTATTACCCTTAGAAGTCAAGTCTCATTATTATATTGATATCAACTGATTTAATGCCAGTTAAAAACTAATGAACATCTTTGAGTGCCAAAAACACAAGACTAGATTACATATACATACAACCTTAAAAAACTCAAACATATCAATTTCAATTCAAGAGATAAGTTGTTGCAACTTTGGACTTATACTAATTCCGCAATATTTATTATGTACGGTGGATTACTTGAATGTATCCAGTAGTAGGTGGTCTGGTCTGAGCGCAAGTCCCATATAAGGTGGTGGCAATATCTGGAAACTTTTAAGTACCCTATATCTGTTTTGAAATAACTCTTTCGGACAATAATTAATGAGAAGGATAAGCAATAGAAAAAAACAGCCCGTCGTGGAACAGCGGCACAGCGAGTGCTTGTAAGCGTAGTGTCTGTGGGTTCATTCACAACTGGGGAATTATTTATTTTTGTTTCCTCGTTCTTGTAACAAGGCAAACGCGTTGTTAAGTTCCACCACTCCACGCAATATATATTGCTGCACTCGACAACTTCTTTAAGGTGGATGACAGAAAAATACCCTCCAACAATAAGTAAAAATTAAATATTCTTCCTTTTAAAGTCTAACAATCTAAAGAAAGAAAAAGAAAAATCAAACCTACACCTACGACTTGTCAAATTAACTTTATACAGACATCATTTATTATCATTCTAAATTACATTATAAAAAAGATCCACAAGATCGATAGTTTAACATTAAAATATAACTATTAAGAACACTCAGCCCCATACTGCGTGAGCAATAAGCGATTAGCTCTCGAGCGCTGTGGGCATGCAGGGAAAATCGGTTATTGATTTTTTATGATAAGGCTTAGAACTACTTGAATTTTTATACCATTACCGTTTGCGATGTTTATGATGGGGTATTAAGTAAACTATGTAGGAGGCAGCTGTAATAATGTTACAAAACCCAAATAAAATTTGTCTTGTTGAATGCGCTAATCACAAAAACTAAAGGTTTGTATTGAAAAATATATTTTCTTGTTAGATAATCTATAATTATATAAGGGAAGACTATATTTCATCACGTTAATCGATCCCCGTTCTACCTACGGTCACAGTTTTTCGGGCACTTCGAATATAATTATTGTGAGTAATAATAACAACTAGTTATTGCAAAGATCTGCTTCATTGCTCAAATGGATGGATAAGCAGGAGTCGGGCATGACAAAAAATACATTATAGGTGCCCGAAGCAACTCTGACCTCAAGTACATATTAGGCTACACATACAAATAAGATTATGTTACAAATTAGGTTAAATTTGTTTAGGGTGTAGCCTATAGCCAATATTATAATATTTTTTCAATTGGTACTAGTAGTTATCGAGATATATAGGGTGTTCAACAAAACAAAATAAATCTATACATAACAATCATCTTTATTATACTAAATGTAATAATATCTTACATTTATAGCATCGACATTCCCACCGCTAAGTCGCGAGCTCATCAAAACGGCAACAGTAAGCAGATTCAAGGAATACCGTCTTAATAAAATTCTTCATCGCATCTAAATCACCGGGAAATATCGTCTGCGAATTTTCAATCTCATTTACTTCGCCCAAATTACGAAATGCACCAAAAATTTTCTATGATTCGTTTCGTGAAAGCGAATTTTATTAGGAATCAGGTCAATAAGAATATTTCAACGTGAGCTTTAATTTTTTTGGGATTGAACGATGTTTTTAACGATTTTTCGACTTTAATATTGATTAGTGATTAGTACCTCCATTCTGTTCCAGCAGACAGATATGATATGATAGATATATAACTACTGAGTTCCTGGTTAAGATAAAGAACCCCAAAAACAATGACAAATCTATAAAACTCAACATTTTCTTTCATAGGATTAAAAACGGGTACAAAAATGAAATCCCACCGTTCCATAAATTCTGAGTAATATTTTTGAGAGCGTTTTAGTCTCCAGATGAGCGGAGTAATGGAGGGCACGTGGCGTCGCGCGTCGGTCACGGGTCGCCGGAACACTCGGCCGAATAAATCCAAATGTTTCGGGGAAAAGCTCGGTGTGTTTTACTTATTTATTTGTTTTTTCTTATGTGTGGGCTTTGAATGATTTTAGTTAAACCGTTGGGCGCTTACAATATTGTACAACAACAATGTTGACAAAGGTTCTGGTGTTTGAAAGAAATGACGAAAGGATGGTAAACGAGATCAGTGTAAATGGTAAGATATTAGAGAAAGTGAATGAAATGGTGGATATTTGGGAAGTATGTTCAGTAGAGATGGAAGATGCGAGATGAATGATGGCGTAATGGTGCCGGTAACGTGTTTAAGGGAGCCTTAGCTGTATTGATGAGCCGACGAATCCTCAGCACAGGTGACGGTTGGATGCAATGATTGAATCAACTCTGTAGAATAAAAGAAAAAAGAATACTGGGTGAGATGCTATCTTGTGAATCCGCAATGAATGAATGATACATAGAATGACAACTTCTTGAGAGGATGTCGCGGTGAAAATGAAAAAGAACGTGTGCCGGTTTGGGTACGTCGATCGAATAGGTGATGAAAAAATATCATAAAAGGTTTATGATGGAAAAGTGAGCGGTAAGAAAGGCAGGGGGGATCTCTGACTCTCTGACTAGCCCGGGAGGGACACAGCGTGAAGCTATTACTATATATAAGTATATTAACTAAGTTATTTACTCAGAGTTAAATAATCACAAATGTTTTTATTTTCTTTGAAGTGTTACATTAGTTAATGCTTATACTTATATACTATACATTAAGCAAGAAATACATAAAAAAAACCAAGACCGTCCGAGACCGTCGGTCGTGGTGAAACGATGCGATGACGTTGTTCGACTTATAGAGAAGTAAAAAACCATTTTCGGAATGTTATTGTCATACAACTAAAAAATAAAAAATGACAATAAAACTGCTAAAAAAGTAAAGCTAAAACAAAAAAAAATTTAAACAGTCATGTGGATGTGGATTGCACACAGAAACCACCTATAAAAGACATTTTTCATCCATTTTATTACAAAACTGTATAAGTTTAGAACTGAAAAGAGTTTTTTAACACTTAAATACGTACATTCATATGTACTAGTATATTTAGTTTAGTTTGTGTTTCATTTCACACGAGCATGTGACCCGCCCCCACCGCGGAATGCAGATGCCGACGCAGACCGAGCCCCACTTAACCAATTTGCAAGTTGCTGTTACTGTCACCTATACAAATTGCTTAGGCTCTAATTGAGCTTACTCTGGTGCTTCGTATAATTTTTTTTATTCAAAAATCGTTATTTACGTCGTCCCGCACATAGTAGGATAGGCAGGAGGAGCTAGTGTCAAGACACTGCGTTTTCCATTTTGTACCAAATTTTCAGGGCATTGCGTGTTGTTTCGCAACTCAACGCTGTGGTTTGATATTAAAGCTATAAAATGAGAATAATTCATTCCCGAAATGGAAATCGATTATCAACTTATTTTAAAGACGGTTATAAATCTTTTATGTCATTTCATTTTCATTTTTTTTACGGTAAAAAATTCCTTTAATGATTATTAACAAACAATACCTTACACGTAATTTCTTGCAGCAAAATCTTTTTTATTTACCTGAAAAATATAATAAATTAAATAAGACTTTATATAAACAAATTGTTTTAGATCATAATTTTGAGTTAAATTATATTTGTTGAAAATCTGATATGAATAAAAATTAAAATACTTTTATAATAAGCGTTGTTATTGTAAAATTCTTTAAGGATTGAACGTATACGTTGTCGACAATATCCTATTTTTTAAGTAATTTGATGCTGTCGTGACATCGTGGGTTAGCATATGACTGTATCGCAATTGCTGTAGCTTCCATCCGTCTCAAAGAAATGATTTTAAATAATGTTAATAATTATGTTCATTTTCATTTCTTCCGCCACACAAAATGGAAATCTAGAGAAATTGAGTGAAAACTAGGTAACAGTATTCAGAGTTTTCCCATATGTACCCCGCTATATAAGTATATAAAAAGTGCAAAATATGCTTTTTTTTTTTTTAAGAAACCCCATCCATCCAAAATAAAATTAGAAAATGATAATTTCTATTACAGTAAAAATATATAAGTACCAAGCGGAAATTACGTTTATGAGTCATAACTCATAACCTATATTAGTGAAGGGGTCCGAATTTAACGTTAATGAGGTAAACGTTATAATTAATAGAAAGCCGTTGAGTGCGGCTCGTTTCCGGAAAGTGTTCATTTTACTCGATGACAAAGCTCGTTAATTTCCGTTGAAAGTCACCTGTCATGTCGAGGGTTGCTTGGTGTCGAAATGAAAATATTTTTGACATTTACATATTCATATGCTACTTTGATCGAATACAATCAAATGTTAAACCAAATAATCTAAGGTCTTCCTTTACTGAGTGACAGACAATGCACAGACGAAACTACTGGACTTAGAAGTAAAAATTTAGTATTTTACCTACAATACGGTTAGAGGGAGTAGAAAAGCACTGAAGTACAGCTTCGATTTTTAAATTATTTCCATTTACTTACTTAAGAAAACCTTAAGTTAACGAAAAGTTGTAGTTTAAGGGTTTTTTTATCAAAGGAGTTATATTCATGAGGATAAGTAAAACCAATAAAAGTATAATAACAGAGCGTCTACTGGAGCTATTGTCTTTTAATTTACCTTTAACGTATCTGAAGTAACTTGAAATGGAAGACTTCCTTTTGATGTTTAAATTGTATATAAATAACTATTTGAATCTAAATACATTTATTTATAACTATTGAGGCCGTCATGGCTTAGCGGTACAGCGTCTGACGGTAAATCCACGACAGTCATGAGTTTGATACCAATCAAGTATATAAAACATTTTCGAGTGAGGTTAAAGCGCGGCCTTGGGTTCCCAAAAATATTGGGAAGAAAAGATTGGTAGAAAGAGGGAAACCAAGTATCTCAACACGAAGTTACTACTGTTGTATGTAGAATACAGCGTAAAGTTAATAAAATAATAATAATATAAGACATAATGATGAAAAAACATAATATAATGTAAATACATACATTACAGATAAAATATACTAGAATAAAAAATCATATAAATAGAAAAGTGAGGTTATCGTGGTATCGATGGATAGTGTTTGAGAATCCTGTGCAGAGAGTTAAATGTCTGCGTTTATAAATTATATTTCATTCTTTTTTCCTAGTCAGCCATAATGTAACCCATAAAATTTATGAAAAATGTAAAGGTAGATAAAGGTCAACGTCAACGTTGTGTATTTTTACCAATAAAATCATTTTCTTTCAAAAAAACCTTTTTACAATTAAAAAGAAAGAAGGTACACAAAATCGTAATAAAGTTAGCTTACAGCAAAGGTTTCTATATATTTTTTACCAAAAATGTACATTTTATTTCACTTTTCTAGTCCCTTTGTATGATATAAAGTGTTGATTATTATCGTTTGTCCTCATCGAGGGCGGAGTAACTCAATAAAGGGTGACAAATTTAAAGATTAAAAGCTTTTGACGGATATTGAAATTTTGAAAGCTCTATTGCATTGTGCTTTTAACTACTCTTTGTATATTAAAGAATACTCGCTTCATTGCTGGTTAAGTGGAATTTAAATAAGCTAACGGTTGCTTTTTTTTCGTGATTCAATAACAAATCATCATCACATAGTTTTGGAAGGAGAATTTGTTATAAATATCATATATTTTGTACTTTTTATTTCTATTCTTTTAATTATACTACTACTACTACTAACTACGACTATAAACGCGACGGTATTGCAGTCGATTACTAATCGAGGAAGAAATATTTTCTTTTCCTCGCTTTGTAATTATATAAAGCATGACGTTGAGGCAGAAAGAGGGAAATGTAGTGTCTCTTAATACTCGGTTCCCTCTGCATACTCTGTGGAAAAAGAAAGTTAATCTAAAAATGTTTGTTTTTTTGTAACAAGCATAACATAATTAAATACAACGCCTATATATCTTAAATGTTCCAAAGTTCCAAAAATATTAAATTACTTAGTGAACGTGACACAGCTGGGATTTGCGTGACTGAACGCAATATGTATAATATGTAGGTATTTGAAACTAATCCACATATAATATTAGCAAAATAACTAGAGGGAAGACATTCACAACCTTGAAAAAAACTAATTTAGATGACAATTTAATAATGTGTTATAATAGGGCTGGTGTGAAGTGATGATGGAGTCAGCGTCTGAGTAATGGAACTCTTCAAAGGTAACTATTAAGTCACTAAGTCTCGGTTCATATAAGCTATAGCTCCGAACACATTTTATAGCTTATGTAGCGCGGTGTGTAGAGAAGCATATTTCCTTTAAATTATATATTATTTATTATTCACATATATTTAACATGACTAAATGTTTTTTTTTCATTTGAAATTAAAATCCTTTCATACTTTCTCCTAAAATTCTAAAAATAAATTTCATATTTAAAATCAAAATAAATTTACATTGTTAGAAAACAACAAATCCAAATTACAGAGTATTTAGTTATTGGATATGTATTCAATATAGCAATTATGTGTAATTCACTTTATAGTCGCTTATTAATTACAGCTTTGATATGTTTCAAATTACTTGCCGTTTGATTGCCAAGTCTATTTATTATTTAAACGCACCTTTTCCTTGTGGATTGTATTACCAATATATTTTGAAAACAATCTTTGTTAATAAAGCTAAAGCCAATTGTAAGTATCGTACGTAAATCGTAGAATTCTCCTGTTTATTAAAAAAAGTAGAAGTTAAAACTCGGTCTTTACCATAAAGTCTGGTACCTATTTTTTTTTAGCTTAACACTGTATGCCACAGTATGCAGAGTAGGTGGAGGAACCTGGGAACCTAATATTAAGACCCTTTGTGGTTCTAGTTTTGGAGGGATTGTGTATTGAGTGATGAAACTCAACACAGCGATTTGCACGTTGCTCCTGCACCACGACTGGCCTCAATACGTTCTATTATGACATGTTATTCAAACTAATGTTGTTAAGTACATATAACAAGACTTGGTTTTGCTTTACTATAATTACAATTTCGTTACATACATTCAAACTTAAAATGATTAACAATGTAAATAAGAGATTAAAAAAAAAGAAAATATAAAAATCTCATTCATATACTTTATATTTCTATATAATTTTATAGTCAGATCATATAGACATATACATATGTGATGTATGATCTGAATAATATAAGAGAGTCATTTATCAAAAGTTTTCATTATACTTACATTTTTTTATTTTACAACACTAGAAGTACTTTAAAGTATATTTCAAGGAAATAAGATACATTAAATGAGTACTCAGTATTTAAAGTCGGGAGAGGCGGAACGACTAAATAAAGTACCGAGTGCAAAAGAATAAACGGCTGTAAGAACGCATCTGTCGTTTCAAATTGAACTTTCGGGCTTATTGCTGTGTTGTTAGGACGTGACTACAATAGGTTATTTTGTTTACTTTATATTCATTGTGCTTTGTATAGATTAATATTAATAGTAATATTGACATATTTTTTTCTAAAATGTATTATTCTACACTGTTTTGTTAAGGCAGTAGTAGAAGTTACTAATATATATTAATAAATCTTATATGAATTAGTTTATTTTTTATGCATACTGTAAAGTAATGATAAAATAATAAATAAATTGTTCTTTCCTTAAGTGTGCGAATAACATACTTAAGTAAATACAATATACAAGTATATTTAAGTTGTGTCCCATATTTACAATTATTTATCGTATTGAACAAGTACGAAGTACAAATATAAATTAGACTAGAAACTGTCAAACCATCATTTCGTTCTATCCATTGCGAACTCTATGTTCTAATTTTATAATTAAAAAAACGAATATAGTACTTAATATTAAATATTTTAAAGTTATTAAATTATAAAAGTATTGAAATTAATATTTGAATAAACATAAAAAAAATCTGTGATGTGTCCAAGGTCTTACAATATTGCCAATGGAACTCCACCTCGTTTGTCCCTTTCATTTGGACGTTTAAATACGATTTTAACACTATTAGGGAGGGAGAGGGAGCTTGAAAAATGAGAAGAGAATCCGATTATTAGAGACTGTCGACTGCTTGTATCAGGAGCAATTAGCATGTTTATTGCTATTTAATAGAACATTTGTCTGTAATTATGTTTTAGCTTCTACTAGTGCTAAGCCACTCCTTTGCCTATTTTCTGACAACTTTTGGGGGCATTGTGTGTTAAGTAGCGGAACTCAACGCCGCACTTTGCCTCTACACTAGAGCGTAGAAATTAAAATATTGAATATTTTGTTTCCTCGAGTGGAAATAGAACCCTCAACTTGTCGCGTTTACAGTCTTAGGCTCGTGCCCCTGCACCAAGACCATCCTCAATTTGGTATATTATCATACGTCTTTGTAATACGTTTTATTGTAAGAAGCTTTTAAAAATGGTGGTGATAAAGCTTAAGCTTATGCCTTGTTATCAGAGCGAAGAAATAAAAAAAAATAGTAAATAATAATTAATTCCCTCGAGTGAGGATCGAATCCACACACGTCGTAAACGTAAAGATTCTAAAGACAAAAAGGTAACATTGCAAATACTGCCGGAGCTCTAAGGGAGCTCGAATAGGGACTAGGGTGGAGGAGGAGTATATGACAATATTTATCGAGATCACAAACGGACGCCCCATTGTGTGAAATATACACATCTTTAGCTCTATTGTTTGCTTTTTAATATAAAACGTATGGCTGTAATATACGTGGGTACTTTATACTGTAGATGTAATAAAGAATTTTTTGACCGTATATTATATGTGAAATATGAAATTCGAGGGAAAATTTTCTTAAAGCAAGTCTTATGTTATGATAATATAGGAATATTATGTTATGAGACCGGTGGTAAACGTGATGGTTGTGAGTTCAATTTCCACTTGGGAATATGATTTTATTCCAGTGACATATTTTTATTTTACCGCTCTAGTGATATCTCAAAAATGGTTCCTTCTGGATTCCTTCTACTCACGCTGCTGTGTAGGAAAATCAATGAAGCTGCTTTATGTTGGATGTATTATATATTTTTTCTTACTCATTGCTATCTTCGATAGATGTTAAATTACTTTTAAGAACTTTCAGCGTTAGTACAAGTTGTTGCCTAATAATGTACTGGACTAATAACAGCTGTGAAATTAAAATGTATTATATGAACAATGTTAGTGAATAAAAATAAAACTGTTATTGGGGACATTTTTCAAAATAACAGGACTCTAAACAACATTTTTTTAAAGTTTTGTCCAGTACTTGTGTACGTAACATTTAAATGAAATCAGGTTCATACATAAAAAAGTTAGTACTTTCTTATGCAGACGGGCACGGTTTATTATTAATGTAGGTAAAATAATACATTTTTGACCTTTTGAATAATAAAAATGAAGACAATTACGGAGATATTTATCAATTTTTAGTATTTATACTTTGAAAAATCACTCCTAAAATAACTCTATATTCAGTCACTACCATACATATGTAGTTGACACTACACAGTTCATATATTTATATTGTCTCGCGTGCTTTGTAATGAGCCGTCACTTATGTGTGACGAATTCATTCGTTCTACATCTGGCGTGACCAATTTAATATAATTTCAACTTTATCCCCTTGTAATAAGAGCTTTTTGGAGATTTCTATTCTTATATTATTACTTAGGGCGGCTATCAAGTATAATGTCCTAAATTTAGTTTAAATATGGGTAGATAATGAACAATTGGGGTTTTTGATTTAAAGGTAAAAGGTGCTGTTGTGGCACTTGAAGCGTGTCTAGACCTAGTTTTGGGTTCAAATTTCAAATATAGAAAGCTTTGTTTAATACTTGCCCCTTTCAACAGTTTGAATAATACTACGAGCAGCTTCTTCACTGAGGTTAACTGCAAGTACCTTTAAGTTGTGTATGAAACATGATACTATTTAGGTGTAAGAGTGCAGGTGTCTCTACACCAGTTACAACGAAACAATATGATTATTTGAAACTCAAAAACAGTACAGTTTTATATTAAATAAATAAAGATAAGTGAAGATTGAAGAAAAGTTGAACGTTTTCTATTTTATTAATGTTTTATAATAAATAATATTTAAAATATAATAAATATTTAAAAATATTTGTTTTCGATAACGAATAAAATTTTGAAGTAGCGATCCTTAACTCCACTCCGCTTACATATTTTGTGTTGGACATTACCCAATTAAAAATACATATTTCTTAAATATTTTTGGAAAACAATAAAGTTAATTTAAAAATGAGTATTCAAGAGGCATCCCTACCGTTGGCCCGCAGTGTATCTAATTGTTATGTTTCCATTAGCGTAGCGTTCACAAAATATTCAACGTAATTAACCATTAACTCTAAGATCGTTTAGCTTTACGTGTGCTACTTGAATACAAATATAATTTTATGAATGGGAGTTAATAAGATGCTAAAAGCTCTATCTTAAGCGAGACGATGGCTTTTTAGGATGTCAATTTGATATTACTTGTAGCTTAATTTCGCTTTTATAGCAAGATAGGTATGAGCATACGAAAAAGTCTATTAGACCTTTTTCTCTACGTACGTATAATTAGGGCAAGCTTAATTAAAAACACCACAAAATGAAGTAGTGGAATTCACATCTGTATTTTGTCTTACCAAAGCGAGGAAATGAAAATAATTGTACTCTAAATCGAGAATCGAACCCAAAACCCGTAATTTTAACAGTCAGACGCTGTACTACAGTGCAATAATTACTTTTTCATGTAAAATGTATATATAATTAATGGCTTTGAATTTAACTTAGAAAATGTTTGTGTGAAATTGAAAAAGTTCACAAATATTATCGCATCCGACGATGCATATAGCTGAATAACTGCATTTAATTTATTATCAATAATGTATTATTTAAAACAATATTTAATTACAGGTCTTTTTGAAACAACAGTACCTGTTCTAAACCTCAACAAATAGGTTGCATAACGTTTCCAAACGTCAAACATATACCCACTCTCATTCAAAGAGTTATCGATCACACACAATGCCACGCTATTTATAGCATACTAAGCTACTTACACAAACTATATAGAATTGAAACAAAATTTGCAAAAAGAGATCTAAATGTCAAAGGACGTGAATATAAATCCGTGCGATTTACATTGACATCCTTCGGTTACTAATTAGCGTAGACAACTAAACTTTAAGCTGACTGATTAAGTGAAATTCTAGACAATTAAATTTTTTATACACAGTTGTTTAAAATAAAGCGCAGCGTTGAGTTCCGCCGTTCTAAAAATGTCTCAAAAATTGAGCAGAAGCCGGGAAAGGGAATAAAATGAAGAGTATTTATATAGAGTTTCTTCTGCATTCCCTACTATATTTCAGCAGCATTTAAAAAAGTGTCAACTTTGATCGTTGGCATGTCAATATTTCTATAGTTATAAAAAAGTATGGAAATTAAAAGTGAACGAAATACTATTGCTCCGATACCATGTGTCACGAGATAGAACATAACGCCAAGATTTATATTATTTTTATAATTTATTAGTTAACCTGATATAAAATGAATTGCTAATCAAAATTAGAATCAAAACTTTGCGAAACTCATATTATTTTTGGTTTACATTCAAATTAGGCCCAAGCAATTATTTTCCAACAAACAAATTACAAATCAAAACATGCATATAAAAGGGTTGACCGCGCCCTTCATTTTTAAGGGAGGTCATTGTCTCTTTAGACCAGGGGTTGGCAAACTTCGGCCCGCGGCGATTTGCTTATTACACTTGAATAATACTATGTTGAAATAAATGCAGATTGCTTATTTGTGTAGAATTACATTTGAAATCAGTGTGTATAACTTAATAAGAGGGAAAAATTAATGTTATTAAATATA
Organism: Heliconius charithonia; assembly: GCA_030704555.1. NCBI lineage: Eukaryota > Metazoa > Arthropoda > Insecta > Lepidoptera > Nymphalidae > Heliconius > Heliconius charithonia. The sequence goes on along the minus strand of CM060811.1, from coordinate 13,364,729 downwards.
TGAGTTATCTGTATCCCGCTTACATGGCAAAGGAAACCTAGTGTTAAGAAGCACTACTCAACGCCAAGTTGCTCTTTGTTTTAGTAGTAACAGGAGCGGAGAAATCAATATAATTTAATCCCCCAAGTAGGTATCGACTCCACAACAAATAAAAATTAATAATTTTTATATTTGACACTCTAATTAAATAAATATATTAAGAAAAAATAAAAAAATAATAAATCATATTTCTTCATTTGGGATCACCACGAACCAGAACAAAAGAACACACATTCATACATACACATTCTTACATACCTATATATTGAAGTTTGATAGTTTCAATAAAGCAGATGTGTGTTGCAGATTCATATTATGTGGAACGATTGTCGGGACCGGTTGTTGAGATTTGCATCGAATCAGCGAGGGGTGAGCTCACATACCGCCACCGCCAGCTCTCTTTGTAGTTATTTGAAGTATACATTTTTATGTTATATATAAGAAGAATAATGAGATTTTTTGGACAGTATTGATTTTGTATTTTTTCCCTACTTTTTCATATTAACTAATTTAAACTTTCTTTTCCTAAAGCTATTTGACTACTTGAAGCTACAAATTCTGTCATAATAAAAAAATGACACCAAAATATTTACAACCCCAAAAAAAAAATCAAACAAAAAATCAAAAGCTACACAAAAAAGTCAATTAAACTAGTCTAAGAGCCCGAGCGCATCATACATTAACATAGTTTGAAAGCTCAATAAATTTTAGTGCAGCTTTTTACCAATCGTAAAATGCTTAAAAAACCAGCCTCCATATAAAACCGGAGACAAAAGCATTTCAATTACCGTACGACTATAAAATAAATCCTCGTTCCCATTAAAGGGCGTCATAAAAATAAAGGCGCCGTCAAAGGGTGTCGCGTTCGACTTTTTGTGTCACAATGAGAATATACAAACAGAATGTTTGATGTTATTGTTTGTAAATATCGTTTGGGATTGTGGTTTGGAGAGAACTTAATATAAATATGTAATAAAGGAATTTGTATTATTGGATAAAGGTTATCATTTTTTTATAAAGCTTCATTTTTAGCTTTATTGTCCGAAATCAAGACATTGCTTGGTGAGTGGCAAAATTCGATATGGTATTTTTATACTCTACTAGCGGCCCACTCGCGGCTTCGCCCGCATACTTTTTTTATGCTGCATTGCACGTAATACTTTTTTTATGCTGCATTTACCAACAGACTATTGCATTCAAATATTTTTTGTCACAAAATGTCCTATTGTCACTTCTTTATAAGAGATAGATATATGGCGTCGCGGAGTTTATTTTAGATCTAATAAAATTGAATATTTTGTCATACAACGTACTGACATTAATAAGCTATATGTGCAGCGCACGCGATTAAAACAATTTTAAAGCAATTCTATGGCGTTCCTTATTATTGTTATTTTGTTATTTTAGGCTAACTAAGACTTACACCGTAATATTATATATTATAGCACTTCTGAAGAATTCAGCTTTCATAGACAATAAAAACAAAGTAAATCGGACCAGTAGATCCAGAGATATGTTAGCGCTTAAACAAACCAACAAACTCTTCCGCTTTATTAAATTAATAATAAATAATAATAATATTCCAGATTTCAGTGGCTGGAATTGTAAAATGAAAATCAAATTTTGTTCCACGTAAAATAAAATAGAATCAACAACCACTAAGTGAGGCTTTCGTTATTTACTCAGTACTAATAACAAAGTACAAAGTTTAAAAATAAACAGAAAATAATGATTCAATCATTACTCCAAGTTAGTTTAAGAGAAACTTCATTAACAGGAACTTTCATATTTATTGATCCCATAGATGTTTCTATTTCGCGCCAACTATAGACAGACAGTTTTAAATTCGTTACCACGTGTCTAATATGTAGAGTCAATACACGGGCTAACTACCTCACGTTACGTTAGCACTTACCTATCCAAGTAATAACCAGATTTGTATGATTAGATAGAGAAAGCTTTTAGTAAGTTGTTTTGTAGAGAAATACTTAGTGTTTTCTAGAAAAAACATAATAGTACTTTTTCTCGTAAATCACAGCAAGTAATCTATTAAGTTACTCGTCGTTCAGTACTTATCCCTTGATTTTTGAGAAGTTGTATATTTTTTGGTGAAACCTAACGTCGCATTTTGTTTACTTAAAATCATTGAATAACAATCATTCCTCTGAGTAGAGATTGAACTCACAACCATCGTATCGTTATAATCAGGCGCTTAACTGGAAGTACAGCACTACTATACTAAAGGTTCTGATTATGCAGCGGATTTTATACAGTATATGGTAAAGTATATACATACCGTTAATTTATTTGAAATGCTTTGAATTAAAAACAGAGAGCAGTCGTAGTGCACAGGGGTGTGACTAAAACTAAAAACGACATATTATGTGTTCGTTTTCCGCTCGAGGAAAATGAAATATTTATTTTTTAATATTATAATGTCTTCGCTTTGGTGTCGGGGCTAAGCTCGGCAACCCCCAAAGCCTCCAAAATTTGGCGGAAAGTGGGAAGTGGAGTGTCTTATCACTAGACTCCCTCTGCCTCTGAATACAGCGTGAAGCTGGATTTAAAAACTATTTTCTTCATTATAAATCAGAATATTTAATATTTATTTCAGCTTGAGGAGCTTGTGGAGGTACCACATTGTAAACAACGAACTGACAGATCGATAGACGATAAGTAACCAAGAGATTCTACACGAGTGTACTTTTTAAATAAAGAAAATAAAACCTAAAAAAGACAATTGAACCCATAATCTGTATCATATATGTAAATAGCTAGCTATATTAATAACTTTGTTACAAATCATCACTTTAAGACTATACGAGTGGGAATAACACTCATATATAGTTCAAGTGTACTCGTATACAGTAATTTATCTCTGCAATTAAAAATTATTTTTATTAGTGTATTTAGATTCATGAGACGACCGATCTACATAAAGTTAGTTTTTTTTTAGATTATACTTAAATGTTTAAGAATTCAAATACATATAATTAAAAGCAAACAGTAATTAAGCTAGGCAAAGTGAATCGACTTTCCGCCCTATGTCTGAGACATTGAATGTTCGGTGGCACAAACCAACTTTGCTTTTTGTTTTTTTACCAAGGTGAGAAAATGAAAACAATTCGGTGGAAATTGAAGGCCGGTCAAGTAGGAAATTTAAAATCAAATCAAAAACTTTATTTTAAAAGATAAATTACCAAAATCATCTACAAAACACTACCGACTGTAACTTTTGATTAGTACAAAAAAATGTTAATTTTATTACACATAACATAAGTCTATTTAAAATTACGAAAACCAAAATTAATTATTCCAAACTTAATTAAAATTATAACATATATTCACGCCCACATTAGCTCACTGATTAAAAAATTGAATATCATTGGTCGCATATTATGTAAGAAACAGAAAATAAATATAAAATGTCGACTCTACAATTCGATTTGACCAAGTACTTCTTCTTTAAACAGGTAATGACTCTATCGAGTTTACTCAAGACCCGCCTTCTTAGATTATTTCAAGCCTTCATAATTACAATTTCTTATCTATATGAGCTGTGTAATTGGCAATGTTCTGCAAAACGAGCCCTGCGGGTGTTTTTTATTACTTTATAAGCAGATATTTACTTTGCTCTACCTTTTCGTGCATTTCGCAATTTAGTTTGAGACCTATTTAAATTTATTTGGAAGGAAACTATTTTTATGCGTGGTGATTGTATATATTAATTCCTACATATTTTATATGTGAAAAAAAATGGCGTTTTTTTCCTACTGCACCCGGAAGACATGTAATTAAAAAAATGTAAATAACGAAAATAACCATTAGTTCTAAAAAAATATTCTTATTTGGCGTACCTATCTTAGTTTGAGATACTTAAATTTGAGTATTATTTGGTTACTCAACACTCTCAAGTCAGATTATAATAAGTATTATAAACGTTTTGAATTTGAAGCCTGTAAAGAAAGGGTAGGCAGACGGTTAGGACCTAGTGTTAAGACACTCCGTTCTCCACTTTCCGCCAAGTCTTGAAGGCATTGCGAGTTAAGTGTAAGAACTCAACGCCGTGTTTGGCCATAAAAATATAGATATAAGATTCATAGCAAGCACGAAATGCCATTAGAAGTCTTAAAAAATCTTATCAATCAACATTATTATAGAAGACAGGACTATACAAAGTTAAACTACTAAGAAATAAAACAAATATTGTAATATACTGAAAATAAAAATAAATTATATTTCTGCAGGAACTTATATAACATTCCATGAATTTTATAACCATTTTAGATTCTTAAACAATATAATCATTGGGAGGGAGGCGAGTAGAGCGTTGCTATGGCAACAAATAAAAAACATCCTGTTCGTTATTCGATACGATCAGTGACGTCTGATCGGACTTAAATGGAATCGTATTAATTTATATTTTTTGTGTATTAATTATTTTATACTTCTCCAAGATCATTGTTGGATAGGATGCTGTCAACGTTCACTGTAATTAAAATTTGATTCTTATGATAAGTAATTTGATAGCAAAGGTGACACCTAATAATTGTGAAGTTCGCTTTAAAAAAATATTACAACTTTTACGGACAACATTCTGATGTTTCATTGCATGTGACGTTTGTTCAAATATTATTAATACAGTATTTCACTGTTCATTACATAAATGACAGATTTAGTTACTATGCAATGGCTATAAATGTATGAAAACTTCAGTACACAGTATTGTGTTTCCTTTCCTTCTTAGAACGTTACGTTAATTTTTTATAAATTTTTTAACACAATATAGATATGGTACTGAAGATAACGCACTGCCGCAGTAAACATTACATACATCATATGTTATTTTAGCTTCACAATACTTTAGGCCCAACCCTTTGGAATGACAATCAATCTTAACAATTAAAACTATACAAGACTCTTCCTAAAATAGTCTCGTTAAATTTGTCAGCTTACTACAGAATAAAAATAACTCTAGCAAAGGGACTATTTGCTTTTAGATATCGGAGAGCATCTGTAGTGGGATTATCATTTCTTGTCCCCGGAGTCTTGTTTTCATGGTAGAGTTCAGTGTTTCGGAAGTGGTATCAAGAGAATAGTTTTATAACATTGGAATATTTTAAATTTGTCATTAAAAGTCAAAATATTACACAATTTTATGTGATCATTTCATTTAGTATTTGATATTATTTATATATTATTTGACTAGTACAAATACAATTAAGCAATATTAAAAACTTAAAGTTTTTTACAAAAATGATATTTTATTTCATGTAAACGACATAAATTTTAATACAATATATATATATTATATATATATATATATATATATATATATATATATATATATATATATATATATATATATAATATATATATATATTAACTGGGCTTTAAAGCTTTTGTACACTTTTAAATTTCACGCTGTATCTACTCTGCAAATGTTAAGACACTTCATTCACAATTATCCGTCGCCGAACGAGGCGTTTAGTAGCACTCAACGCCGCGCTTTACCCTGTTACCTAGCGAAGAAATAAAAATATTAAATATTTCATCCCCTCTATGGGAGTCGAACCACCAACAATCGTATTTATAGTAACACGTTTATGCCCCTGCATCATGACGGCCTCACGGCATTTGGATAAAGATCAATTTTAATACACGAAAGCTACTTCACTATCAAGATGACTTTTAAATATCCACAGTGAGTGGGAAGTTCTCTACATGATATGTTTACAGTTAATTAGTTCTCTTTTGTTAAATTTGTTTGTTAACTATTAAGAATCATGATTCAAAATATGAAAAGAGCTAATATGATTGCTTATATTACTTCTAGATTGCTATATCCACTAGGGATAAAGTGTGAAGCTAAGTTAAGTTAAGTTATTAAAAAATATTGGAGTCTCAGGGAATTTATGTCAATGATTTTATCAATCATGAATCAATCCTGATTCAATAAAAAACCTCTAGGGAAGACGACATATAAGGGATATGATCATTTTATATTCCATCTGTCTATCTTTCAATATATTTTTTCTCAAGGGCTCGTGGAGGAAGCTAGCTGAAATTAATATCAAATCTTTAAGACTTCAGACAAGAGTCCGAAAAAATTACCACAAAAAAAATTATGCCAATGTAATCCAAAAAAAACACATACTAGAATTGTATATATGAAAAAATATTAGTAAATTATAGATTTTCTTTTGCTTTTTCGGTAGTATATACGTACTTGTAAGTATTTGTCAAAGCTTCTTTTTTAAGTTTTCTTTCAACAGGTTTAATAACTTATTATTAAAGTATTTTGTGTCACGTATTTATTATATTGCGCAATTTTAAATAATCCTTATACATTTTCTGAAATTGCGCAATATAATCTTAGACTGATTATACTTTGTAATTATTAAATGTTACACGATGTAATTAAAATGTGAAAATTACTTTATAACAGAATTTATAAGATAAATAAGTCTTTAAGTAAAAGGTCGTGGGGTTTTTGGTGTGATTGACCAAATAATTTAATAAAATATCAATACTTAGTGTAATATCACTCAATTTCTTTAACGATCTTAGGACTTAGTCCTAAGAAAAAATATTACCTTAGGGTAATATTTTCAAAATTCCAACGTATTGAAATTGTAAAGATATAATCATTCCTTTAAGCAGGGATAGAACCTATAACTACTGAGTTTCCCTTAGCACCACTAAGGCGCATAATTTTCACTATATCCGAAACAGTATTTACAAAGCATCCATGTACCTGCCATCTCCAAGCGATAGCAAATATTATGAGACATTTTCGGTACAAACTCCCAAGCGTGAACCGAATGCAAGAATAAACACGCAGTTACGAAAATATAACAAGAATATAAGAAAATGTTAAATATTATACAAAAAAGTAACAATGGGTTTTCACTTTTGTGGGCAAACAATGGGCTTTTTGGGCGAGTATCAGCGTTATGCTGAATGTACTGGACCGTCTTTAAGTGACTCCAGCTAGCGGTTCGCAGGCTGTTGTATCCCAATTGAGTTACAAAACATTATTTTTTATGTAAAAAACTGTACTTTTGAAAGATTTTTTCCCTCATTTCTCTCATCCCATCATTTCAACGTTTTCTTTATATAACTTATATTATTGTATTGTATTAAGTAGACCGTAAAAAACTACACGCTGTATCCCGCACATGGCAGGGTAGATGAAGGGAGCTTAGTGTATAGACACTCCGTCCCTAACTGTTCATCCAATTCTTGAGAAACTGCGGTGTTAATTTGAAGAAAATTGTATATTTTTTTGTTATTCAAATAATTTATACCCAAATAGAAATCGAATCTAGAACCATCGCGTGTAAAGTCAGATGTTGTCTCAATGCGCTACAATGGCCTCAATGGATATTTAATTATTTCTTTAATATACGTGACTCGTTAAAGCACTTATACCTAATTTTTTAATTTTAATTTCATAATCTTACGCAAAAACAGAACATTTTAATTCTCAAGGCCTAATAAAAAATTCAGCTCTTTACTTTGCCAATCTGTTTTTTTTTTTCATTTATATGTACGTATATATTTTATAATTTTTGTTCGCTAAATTTGTTTTGAATTAATTCTTGCGGGAATAAAATAATTTTTCAAACGCGGTACTTACAATATTCACTACCTAAGTGGGGATTGAACCCGCCAACGAACTGACAACTGACGGCACTGACGCGGCATTCAAAAGAGACTGTTTTCGACGACTGTTTCTGACGACGAAGTGATTGTAAATTTCTAAACATAAATAAAAACAATAATGTGATTGTAAACGCGACTATTGTGGGTTCGATTCTCACTCACTAAATAAAATTATATCTCTGGTAACGACGCATAGCGCAAAGTTTAGTTCTGCTACTAAACGCGCAATGCCTTGAGAATTCTGAGCAAAACTGGGAAGCTGTAGCGTCTTAGTCGGAACGGAGTGCCTTAACATTAGGTTCCCAGGTTCCGTCTGCCTACTCTGTTATGTGCAAACAGGAACTTAAGGAACTTAGGAAAACCGGAATAACAAGAAATAACACAGAGGAAACAAAACGAACAAAAACAATGTGCAAGAAAATCCACCTTCATATGAGACAATAGTATCCAGATGAAACATCTTGAGCTATATCCCTACAAGTATATGTATATGTGAGTTCAATTCCCGTGAAGCTGCATGTAGAGAAAATAATAATATTGTTTTTATATTAATAAATATAATTAGGTATATTCAAATAATGAAATTAAAAATAAAATTATATGTATGTATATAACATAAATAGAGCCTATCTGACTGCCACAGCGGTTGTTTTGGATTCGGTTCCAACGGCAGGATTTGGTCTGGTCAGTAGCGAAAATGCTTATACAAGTAGACAAAGACCTTGATATTTGAATGAAATTGAGTACGTCTAAAAGATAAAAAAACATGAATCTGATTTATTTTCTTAATATAACAAAGTTTTTCATAAATGACATACGAAAATAACTTGACTAAAATTTTTTTTATTTATTTATTACTATTAATATTATCAAAGGCTCATTTAAAACAAACTAAAGTAAACCAACAACGATCTAACTCTACATCTAACCGCTCTACCATACCCAACTTACTTGTATAGGAATGTGTCTAAGTAAGGGGAAATAAATTATAGCACACAAAAGGTGGATTAAGTAGTGGGCCACGGCTCAATGAAAAGCCCGATACGTTCTTGCGTGCCTAATACGCCCCTTAATTATTCGAGCGAGCACTTTTAGGCGCAAATAAACATATATGGTGTGCTTGGAAAGCAGCTATTACAGATGTTATTAAACTAGCGAACCGAGCGCGGCTTCGCCCGCTTAATCTTAGTGTTATATTATAACTAAATTATACAAAATGTTTTCATTAATTGTGTATAAGCTATATTATTTTTTTGTGTGAAATTGGAACAAACGTACAACTTTGAACTTTCACATTTATATATTTTTTAGCTTCACACTGTAGTCGGCACGTAGCAGGAGTAATAGACGGAACCTAGTGTCAACACACTCCGGTCCCCATTTTTAGCCCAATTTTCAAAATATTGTGTGCTAGAGCTTGAAGTAATTATTGTTAAGTTCTCAGCTCTAACTGGAACTAAACCCACAACCATCGCATTTACAATTAATTAGACGATATATTGCCTTGCCTATCCTGAAAGGCGAAGAAGTAAAAATAATTTAAATATAATAATTTCCCATGTGGTGATCGAACCCACGGCCATTGCATTATCTCACTGCGCCATGACGGTTTCAAGTTATTAATTTACATACAATGTAGCACACTTAGAAAAGTTTTTTTTAACATTATGTTGTATCCCGCATGTAACCAGAAAACTAAAAACTAATTTTATTTAAACTAGATTCTTTATTATACAATCATTTCACCTCCACAAGCTGAACTCAAAAGAGGTTTGAAACTAGCGTTTATAATTATAACAATCGATCGATTTACAGCAAAGTAATAAGGGAAGTGGGCCACATTATAATATTTAGACCAAAGGAAATATTTGCGAAGTAAAATTGTGTTTACCGAAGCCTTCTCTATTACTCAACTAATAGGGGTCGAACAGGATGTTTAATCAGAATGTGCCTGAATCAGTAAGTTGACGATGTGAAAGGGAAGCTTTGTGTGGGAGCTCCACAAATGTAGTAACTTTGAGATTTATGATCCGTTCTAAAAAATTCGGTCTCTATTCTCCGATAGGCGGCACTTAAGTTTCGTAAAAACATTATAAAATAATAATACAGACATATTGTAAGATAGTATAATTTTAATAGGTATTGAAAAACCATTAAGTAAGTTATGTTGGAGAAGAGGCACAATAGTGTAACTGTTAACGCCACAGATACAGATTTGATTTTCAAAGCGCAGCGTTAAGTTCTGCCATTCAAATAGGTTTCTAAGCCGGATATATATGTAACAGGTTGCGAAGTTCCCTCTGCCTACTCTGCCACTAGCGGTAAAGCATGAAGCTTAAAAAAATACAAAACTCTCCTAAAACTCAAATATTTATTTAAGTAGAATATAAATATAAAAATACATTGATAGTTAATATTTTTGATAAAATATCCGGTCCCGGTCCGTTGATACGCGATACTTTCGACGTTTGAATAGTTTTTGTCAAGATCCAAAGTTTCTGTAAGTCTCATCGCTCGTCCGCACAAAGTTGCGACTTCGTTTCGTAATGCTCGACTGCGACTTGCTGATAAAATGAATTTTAAATAATATCTTACTTATTCTATGTTTCCTTATTAACGCAATGGAGGTGAATTATGTATAGATTTTAATGAAACTTGGAAATAAAACTAAATACTAAACATAAATATTATTTCTGAGGTTATCGTAGCGCAGTGGCGCAGTGTGTGACAGTCAATGCAACGGTTTTGGGTTTGATTCATACATGGGGAATTTAAATCTTAATTAATTTAAACTAAGCTTAACATTTCACTACACTAAAGCTAACCACAAGTGTCAGTTCTTGCTAAACAGTTCAGCGTGGCCCGATAAGATCGTATGGCTTAATTGGAGACTAATGCTTTGACGATTTCCAAGAGTCGTGGATTCAAATCCCGCTGTATTCAAATTTATATAGATTATATCTTAACCTAAAGAATAACATAAAAAAATTAACAATCTATTTAAGATAATTAGTAGACTCTACCACCATCCAAATTTTACGACTGGCCCAAAACTTTCGATCGAAAAATATCTAGTGAAGTTGAAAAGCTTGTCACGTCCGTCCATCAAATGTAATTATTATGCCGGCCATTTAGGTCCACGTTGTTAACGTTTGGCGTGACGCCAGATAGTCTGATGTGTGGTCTGGCTCAAAAATATAGTATAAGTACATGTATATAAAGGTTAGTAGCGACGCAGGGACAGAACTGTTGAACGGTTCGCGCAAAAGGTTGCGAGTTCGTTTCCATCTCGATGAAAAGAAGTATTTAATATTTTTATTACCTCGCTCTGGTAACGAGGCAAGCTTTAGCGTTGCGTTCCGTCACTAAATTTACTTCCGCCACTCAGTTATTCGACGCATAACTATCGCGTTAATTGTCAACCTACTTCATAAAACTTTAAATAAAAGGACGGCGTTGCAGCGTTAATTTCAGCCACTTAATACGCAATGCTTTAAAAAATCTATGGAAGGTGCTGAACGAAGTGTCTTAACACTAAGTTCCCTCTGCCTACCTGCTATATGCTATATACAGCGTGATGCAAAAAATAATAAAAAGACACCATTAGTTAGATCATTACTCGAGGGAATTAGTATAATCAAATTACTGCTCTGCTAAAATAAACAACGGTGTTAAGTTCCACTGTTGGAGAGCGAAGTCGAAGTTGAAGCGAATCTTTCTACCAACCTGACTCTATACGAAAACCTTAAAAATACTACACGTACCTGTGTTTTGTACGTAACAACGAACTATCTATAGTTTCCCTATAAGAGGAGATGCACAGAAACCTCTGAAGTACTACGAGGGCAACCACGAGCTTCGAAAACTTTATCCTGTGAGGAAACAAGACACTGTTTGTATTTCTACATACGAGTATAAACGTACACACACCAGGTGTGCGGTGCATGTGTTTAACTAATATAACATTTTTTTTTATTGAAAAATGATTTTAATCTTATTACAGGTGAATTCTTATGTAAAAAATAAATTGTCTTTGTACAAAAATATTTAAAAAAAAGTATATAAATTTGACCGTAGCGGGATTCGAACTCGCGCCTATTGGAAACTGTCCAAGCTTTCTGACCCCTAAGTGTATGACTTAGGGGTCAGTTAGGGGGCGCTTCGTACTTTGCTGGTGTTAAGACACTCTTTTTTCCACTTTTGTTTCGTGGAGTGACGGAATTCCAACGATGGCATATATATATTTTTACTTTTATGTTTAAATGTAAAATTTTGTCTCCGGCACCGAACCTACAATAACCTTAGCAATAAGCAAACAAACCACTTTACTATTAGACCTTATGTAATCAGTAGACTTGCGATGTTAAATAGAAGTAATCTTATTATGTGGTCTGAGCCTTTTACTGAAAAACTATCTGTTGGTTTTATACTGAATCGATTTCAAACGTGCATCGGATTCACTTTAAATTATTGATAATCTTGTTAGTACTCTGCTTAGAGAATTTATAAAACAGCAATATCACACATCCCGCAGTATCTTTTTCTCACATCCCGCAGGGAGAATTTAGTGGTAACCCCAGACAAATAGATAACCTACGTCGAATCGATTAATGATTTTGTAAAATCGATATAATTCTATGTTTTTTTTGATATAATTCTATGGCGACATGTTCCTACCAATTTAGTTGACCACCGGTTTGCAAGATATATCCATACCGCTTCGGTAAGTGCATCGGTTTCGTCAGTATTTTCAATGAAAAATCGTAATCGAAGTGACGTATAGTTATGTTTAGTTATCTTTAGTCAATCGGTTATCTTTAGTGTAAGTTTTTCAACTTTTGAGAATTCTTGCCACTTTTTGACACTAAATGTATATATTTTTATGCATGTTATTTATTGTGGCCTATACAACAATAAACAACATAATATCGTCTCGATTTTTTGCGTACTATGCAGAAAACAATCGTTTGTTGTATAAAACGAGCCAGAAAGGGAATCACAGGTCGACAGTGAAATTGAACACCATTTACTAAAAAGGTAAAGTATATAGTGTTGCTAAATATCATCAAGAACCTCGCGAAATTTTATCAGAAAATTGAACTAAAACTTCTAAAAGTGTCGAAAAACTGAAATATCGAGTTACATATATTGTCATACAAAAGCTTCAAATTCTTAGAAGCAAAAAAGATGATCATTGGTCGGCGACTTAGGTTTTTAACATGATCGTTCTATAGCCATATAATTTTTTTTCGAAAACTTTACATAATAAATTATAAAACTGAAGAAGAGATTTCTTAATATTTAAGTTTTATCAGTAAGAAGTACCCTGTATTATTATTTAAATTCCTTTTCTTATAAAATATACATAATTATTATTTAGTCTATTAATACCTACATTAAGATATAATATCACTTTCATTAAACTTGTATATACATATAAGAAAATAAAGCTCAAATTAAAAGTGCTTCGCCAAGTGTGTCGAATTGTATTCTCACAAGAGCTTATACTTTTCGTTGGTCGGCCACTGAATTTAGATTTCATATATTGCCTATAATGATAAAAAGAAATAGTTTCAAAATTTTATGAAATAAATTATAAAACTGAAGGAGTAATTCCTAAATGTTAATTTTTTTTAAGTTTCCTGTTTCATTATTTACTTTTTCTTATAAAATGTAAAAAAGAACTGGTATGTTCTTCATTTATAAAGTTTATTAACCCACTCATAAAGATATAATATTCCATTTATAAATCTATCTATAATATTCCATTTATAATATATCAAAGTACATAAAAAAAAACAGCTTCAAGCTGTATCCCGCACACAGCAGTGTAGGCAGAGGGAACCTAGTGTGTTAACACTCCGTTCCCTACTTTCTGCCGAATTCTGGAGGCATTGCGTGTTGAATGGCAGAACTCAACGCTGCGCTTAGCCTTGACACGAGAGCGAAGAAATGGAAATATAAATTTAAGTAGATATTTCATCTCCTCGAGTGGGGATCGAACCCACAACCAGTCGGTTTTACAGTCTCAAGTACATACATAATCTAAAATATGCTCACTCAACATACGCACGTTGAGGCAACATATGTGTCTCTTAATGTACAGTGAAATATGGTTATCTATCTAGGGTTAAGACACCCGTTGAAGTCTTCAGGTGCAGTAAAATTTTAATATGTTACTTGCTAATTGGACAAATTCAACGTTGTGATTTGTATTTGAAAGGAAATAAAGTAGCCCGAATCAAACCTACAACCGTAACACTTACAAGCAGACGCTCTCTAACTGCACCACGACGGCTTCTTTAAATGGTACTGGTTAATCTTTATTGACAATTTATTATTTTTTATTATTAGGATACATTTATAATGTCTTAGCACCTTTTTAAATAGGTACAGATTTAAGCGACTCCGATAATAACTAATGATGTGTAAACAAAACTTTCTATATAATCTCAGCTCTCTGTCTCCTCTCTCTCCTCTATCAGCTTCAGCCTGTAGCTCGCACATATAGGCAATAAGGTAGGCTGAAAAATATCAGTGTCGCTCTGTTCCACTTGCCGCCAAAATTCAAAACATTTCATGCTTAGTGACAAAAGAGTTCTTTCTATCAATAAGCGTATAATGTCATAAAAAAATTAAAGCTAACAAATTAGAGATTCAACACTATATTCTCAATACGCCAACTCTACAATGTAGTATTAAATAATAGCAAATTTTAATTAAAAAAAACAATCATGTATGTAGTATTGAAATTAAATGCATATTCAGTTTATGCATTTACATACACATACATAATACACAATAACCTAAACAACGACTACCAGTATACACCCGTCCTTTGTCTATTGTTAGACCTCGCACGTTTACTCACAAACTTAGCTAACTTAGTACTGCTTACTTGCTAGCACATAAAGGACATGTTTTTATTATAAAACTAGACCGAGTTTCGCCTCAGTTTTGGTTAAGCTTAGCTACGACAATATAATAAGTTGAAGAATTTATTTGGTTGGTCACGCTAATCTCAGTAACTAGTAGTTCGTAATGCTAAAAAATATTTATGATTTATCGAGAAAGCCTATATATTACGCCGAGCAAACAAAAAATAAGATTATTGTAAAATCGTGGGAGCATTAGAGCTTCCGTTGCATGTTACGCATTCTCCGTTGTTTCCATTTGACTATACTCGTACAGGTAATATTAAAAATATTCATCATTTTAACATCTTGGAATGATGTCAATATAATTTTTCCTTCCGTTATAACGCTTTAAACTGAACGCTGAAAACTCAATGTCTTTAGTAACGTAAATAATTAAACATAATATTTCCTTTTAATTCTTTTTTAAAAAAAATGGCTGTTAACCTATAATGGTTTGTAACTCAACTTAGCGAAACTATGTATAAATTATTTTCATTCTCTCGCTTTGGTGAGTATAATGCGGCGTTGAGTTCCGCTACTCTATACGGACAGAAAATTATAAATATGTTTTTAAAAAAATATTTTACCATGTTTTTCCATACAAAATAACGTATACAAAAATATTTTCCTTATCTAAAAGAAGAGTGTAAATGACGGCTCCCACTCAACGATATATTGGATTGAAATTTACTCGCTCTCGTTCTTTATGGCGTGAATATTTGTATGATAAAAAATAATTTTATTTTGACAACCAATCTAGTTAAATTGGTTCAATCAACGTGCGGAGAAAATTTGGTGTTAATTGTATTTATAAAACTAAATTAAAGAATATTACGGTGCTTTGCGGGTTCCACACATTTTTTGATTAAGCCAGTAAATGATAAATAAATTTCCTGGTTTAATTAAAAAATGTATGGCACTCGCGTAGTGCCCATTTTAGATATATATATTTTTTGTTTTTGGTTAAAGTGCGGCGTTGGGCAACCACGTACTATACAATATTCTTAAATATAAAAAAAAATATAATACGAAGTGATTTGTCACTAATTTCTCTCTGTATAATAATTTTTTAAGTATATTATGGAAAACGGCACCATTTGTAATACGACATAAATAACAATCTCATTATCTTATTTATGCTATTTTTTCCACGTTATATGTGGTCGTGTGTGACAACCCGTAGGGCGCTGTCACATGCACACGTCACTTTTATCACTACGGGGTTGTTGGTACCCTCAGTTTATTTTTTCTATCGATTGTTGGCTCGTTCCCACGGATTTTAGAAATTAGTAGATTTTATTTATTTACGGCGAGTGGCGACGCCTTTGTGAATTTTATTATGTTGTAATAAGGGATTTAGTTAGCATATTATTGTGATTATGCACAATGTACAGTTGTGCATATAAAAATGTACATTATACAATATAATTATAACATAAATTTAAAATTTATCCTGTTTATTATTAAAATACTAAAAGTATTTTTTTTTTCATTAGCCATAGCGCAGGGGCACAAAGTGTGACTACAAATGTTACTGGTTGTGTGTTCAATCCCCAATCGAGGAATTGAAATATTTATTGGAATTTATATTTCCATTTCTTCGTTCTGTTATTCCGGCAAAGCGCGGCGTTAAGTTCCACGACTCAACACGAAACACCTCCAAAATTCGATGGAAAGTGGGGAAAAGAGTGTCTTAACACTAGGTTCGCTCTACCTGCTACTGTGTGTGGAATACAGTGTGAAGCTAATTTAATTTGGTGTGTATTTTTTTTTTGTTTTTTTGTGAAACCATACACCTAAAAATTATACCATCACATTGCGAGTACCACAATTTACATTAAAAAGCTTAAGAAATTACTCTATATTGTTAAGTTTTTCATACATAAAAATGTATTACTCCAAATATATATAATAATCGCAATATTAAAGTAAGCTGCAATGTATAATCTGTATTAACTTGGACTTATGATCTTTAAATAAGTGTCACATTGGCAGCGTTTTCGCGGCATCCCAACCGTTTATCAATTTTTCGATCAACGCCTGAGGGTTTTGATAACTATGGGGTTATTTGACAGCCGGCCGGGATTAACCCTGTATTGCGACAGAAAAATTTTATAGCTTTTTGAAAGGGTCTCTTAAACCGACCGGTACGAAATTACAGGTTAGACGTGAATACAGATTAAAGTAAAATTAAGAGTTTAAGAGATGGAAAGTCATTTTTTTTAAATAAAACTGAAATGTTTTCGTCATTTTTACATAAGCTTTTTTATTTTTTTTGTTCCTACAATAAGTTTTGTTATATATTTTTTTACGATTCTATAAAAAAAACTGTGAGGGTAATTTCCTACAGAGGTGATAATTATACTATGTTTCAGAAATATAATAAATTTAGCTTGTTGCTGTATTTTACACATAGCAGGATAGGTAGAGGGAACCTAGTGTTAAAACACTCCGTTCCCCACTTTCCGCCGAACTTCTGAGGCATTGCGTGTCGAGTGGCGGAAATCAGCGCCAGGGTTTCGTTACAGGGTTTTGCTTTGGAGCTAGGACGAAGAAATGAAAATATTACTCGTTCATATTCCGATGTTTATAGCGTACTGTCCTAGGTTTTGTAAAACAAAACTTACTCTTTTACATTATAAATTTGTTAAAAAAAGTGTTTCTGATTTTTTTTAATTTTTTTTCTTCATTCATGCTGTATCCCGTACGTAGCAGGGTAGGCAGAGGGAACCTAGTGTTAAAACACTCCGTTCCCCACTGCCGAATTCTGGAGGCATTGCGTGTTGAGTGGCAGAACTTAACGCCGCGCTTAGCCTCAACACCAGAGCGAAGAAATGGAAATATAAATTTAAGTAAATATTTCATCTCCTCGAGTGGAGATCGAACTCCCTACCAGTCGATTTTACAGTCACACTTCGTCCCACTGCGCCACGACTAGCCCCTTTTTTATATAACATTGATTTTAGTATTTTCATTACAATTCAATACTAAAGATAATACATATACCTCTAAATTAGAGGCGGATGTCGATTCACTTGTGCTATAAATCACCAGCGATTACAAGTTATTGTTAAAAAGTACAGTATAATAGATCACAATAATTACGATTCAATGCGTACGAATAGAATGATATATCGATTGGACGCTGTCGTTGTCGCCGGGCTCTAGGCTCTACCGTCGTTAATACTATAAATAATGACTGGATGAATGCAAATCGCTACGAATTTTGTGTGTCAGTCTGTTTGTTACGTAAATATATTGAAAACAATAGTTAAATGTTTATGAGAATGCTGTAATTCTTATAGTTTATTTTAGTTATTAAAACGAGAGTAGGTTCATGTCCCGCTAAAAGAAATGCAACATTTTGGAAGCAGTATGTCGCACTTTGACTGGATAGTATTCTACACCGCATATTTCTGCTTGTATATTCTCTATCAGTCACTTACTAATAGTAGAATTTTATATTTAGTTTTTTGTTAATTAAATATAAAGAGTTCGAGAAAAGTGAAAAAGAGAGATGTTCAGTACATATTATGAATACAAATGAATTTGTCGATACTGAACAAATATTAATAGAGTTGATCGATTTTAATAGTTATTTACCGTGTCGGAGCGAGTAAATACGACTGTGTATTCGATTTGTCGAGTCGACCAAATTCAATATTTATGTTACGGAACCGAGTGGAATGTTTATATCACGTATATGTTTTTGCTAGAAATATTAATGCTATTTTTTTTTAAATAACTGACAGATTGACTCATATAAATTTTCTTCAAATTTGGAATTTTTAGCAATATAAATTACCAAGATTCAAGATAGTCACTAAATTAATTCATTTTTCTTAGAAATGGGAATGAGCTAATAAAAATGATATCACTTTAGGATACAATTGGTAACAGATCAAAAATAATATAGGAGAGAATAAAAATTTTAAATGAAACTATTTTAACCGGATTAATCAAGTATATTTAGTTTTTTTATACATTTTTGGAAACCCGACGTTCTGAACACTTTACAGTCCTCACCTGGTAGACTCTACCAGGCGAGGGCTTCCAAAAATGTATAAAAAAAACTAAATATATGCGATTAATCCGGTTAAAATTGTTTTATTTAAAATGTATAATAATCGTGAAAATCAAAGAACTTGATAATAGAAATTGATATCTTTTATTAGGTATATAAAAAATGAATGTAACTTTAGGCTTATCATATAGACTGTTTATGTATAATATTTTGTGTACGTTTCGCTCACATATTTTGAACAACTTAATTAAAATATAGCTTAAGGATATTTTAAGTTTTATTAAATTTGTCACAAAAAATGTGTAATAGTAAATATGAAATATATAATAATATTTATTATGACCGTCTACAAGGACTACCTGTAACTTCATTATACCGAACCTTTTATTACATTTTTTGTAGGCATTTTAAGAAAATTGCTTATCACCAGAGGCAAAATACCTAGACAGGGCGTAATTTATTAAATGAATGTACGTACTCATTTCGTATGCAGTAATAAGAGATGAAGGACATCTAATATGATGTAATTGTTATAACTAAGTTTGCGTAAAAAAATAGTTAGTATAACGCATAAATAACATTATAACACAATAAAGAGATTTAGAAATAAATACTGTATTTTATTTGGTTTCTAGCGTCTATATATGTACAATATAGAAATTCCAAATACCTGGTGGACAAACGCAATCTCCATAATCACGAATGCTTCTTCTTTGCCTCCAGTAACTTAAGGGTCTGGAGTAAGCTTCTCGTCTAAGACGCTCTACTAGAGGTTGTTGCGGCTCTAAAACAGCGCTTCTTAAAGCCAAATGTTGCTCTTCTAAAAGAGAGAGCCTATCTTGGACTCCTTGCTGTTTGTAGAGACTGTATCCACTGGATATGAGACTCATGGCACACGCACAATACAACACCACACAGTACACCCAGGGTTCCGGGCATTTCTCACAACTGTTCTCCTCTTTTTTCTCCGTTTTCCCCGGTGGACTCTTGCCTGGAGGTTTCCCTCCCATTTTGAATATCATGGTTGTAATATCATGGACTTGGTGTCACCTTATACTATCATTAAATACACTTTGGTTAAAAAAATATATAAACTAGAGCAATTTTATTTTATAACACAAATATCAATAAAAACTCACTAAAGCAATTTTTTTATAAGATATGAAATTTAAACTGGTTCTAAAATTTCGTTGTTTTGATATGCGATCGTATTCGTTCTCGACACTGAAGGCAGAGGGAGCGAAAACACGTCCTCCTCCGTCGGCAGGCGGTACGCCACTGTCTGGGACGATGATGCGACAAACGAAATCAACCCGCGTTAAACGATAGCATTTGAGAAAATCATATTAGAATATTTTGGGGAAGAAAAATAACATACGCTTATTTTATTTTTTCCGATGCACTTTCTCTTATGTTATTGAACAGGCGGAGAGAATTTAGTTTCAAGATAGCTTGTTCTCTACATTTCTTTTATATTGTATGGCAGAAACTAACATTATGATTTGCATATCAAAACCGGCGTGGCGTAATACTTTTAAATATAAACATTTCTCGTGTTGTTTGAGTCCACTACCATCATGTTCAATATGGTGCTCCTCGACTGCGCCAATATGACATACTAGAAAATAGTAGAGAATAAAACACTTAGTACATTTATAAAGGAATTGTAACAAAAGCTCGCTTGTAAGTTAGATGAGCTTTTTAACTAAGTTAGCTTTATTCTTTCGAAGTTGATTAAGTAATACTTTAAGTGAAGCTTCATGTAACTTGACTCTGTTAATTTAAGAACTCGCCTCGTTTCTTATAGAGACTTTTCGAGCTTTTTATAGAAGTGATATATAATATAACGTTTTTATCAAGAGATATGTGGACTGATTAGAGCGAGTCGGTAAATTGTATTAACTCGCGCGGAAGAGGGGTTGGGGTCGAGCGCTAGTCAAGACAGGGATGGGATCGTTTACCCAAAACATTTATAATAAATGAATTATTTTAAATGAAAACATTATATTTCTTCATATAAATAATCTAATCATAATGGTTAAATCACATACAATTCTAAATATTAATTAATGAAAACCAATCTATAAATTCAAATAAATGAACAAATATCATAGGTTCGGCGTCACTTTGGCTTTTGGAAAAAGCTTCCTTTTAGAGTATATTTCCTTTTCTATAAATGGTATTAAAATAATCTCTGTCAAGAACATTTCTAATAATATTTAAGTTATTTTTATAACTTTCAACAGACTACTATAAAGATGATGATAACGAACGTCTCTACATAATAAACTATCAAATTCAAATATCAAATTTCATATTCAAAATGTGAGTACAAGCATAACTTTCATTCCAAAACTAAAAACCCTTAGATTTGTATCGAAATTAATTAAATTTGTAGGGAATGGAAAAAAACACTGTGTTGTTTTTTGTTCTGATGGTAATTAATCTTTCTAATAGAGGCATTAAGAATCGAGCGGCGGCTGAGAGCGCCACAAGAACGCGTTCCACGTCACTGGAGGGAACATGATTGACCTGTTAGTTTTGTGGTTAATGATTATGAATAATTAATAGGTCTTAGATTCGAATATTCATATTGATTATATTACATATTAAGACTCCACTGTAAACGTGACGCTTATGAGTTCACTAAAACACAATTAAAACATATTTTTTTCAGCGTTACGCTGGATCGCGCATATAGAGTATGCAAAGGAAATCTGATGCTAACACTCCGTTGTCTACTTTCCACAAAATTTATCCGTGTTGATCCGTTTGCCTTGCTACTAAATAGTTATTATAATATAATAATATTATGTTTTATATATACACACACACGCACATACATACACACATATATATATATATATATATATATATATATATATATATATATATATATATATATATATATATATATGTAATTTCCTTCCCCGAGGAAAAATACGAGTCAAGCTCTTGTGCGCTTGGTCCACGATGGCCTCACTAATTAAATTTCTTGTACGATACAATCTTTTGCAATTATTATTTTTACTTTACTTTAACCATTACTTGTTTGAGTAAAGTTTTTTTTTGAAGAAAAGCTTTTATTTTATTTTTTTTCTTACTATTTGATTAAGGATATTGAATGGCAAGTGGATATTATATTATATTCTCTATTTTGGGTTAATAAATCTCCTTATATAAGCTGTATACCTTCATTTTGACTATGGATTTAAGCAAGATTAACATATATTCAATATGTACATATGTATAAAAATTACCACTACGTCAAAGCACATATAAAAAATAAATAAATAGGTGTATATAGTATAAATTTAAATTAAGCGACAGATAAAATTCCAATCGGTTAAATGAAGTATAATGACAAGCCGTAGTTAAATAAAGATATTTAGATCTTAAACGCATTTAAAGCAACTTCGATAAGGGTTGATTTATAAACAAACCCTCTCATCTTTAGAGAGTGGATGAGAAAATGCAACATTTCTCTTATCAATATCTAAATTACAACCAAAAGTATTTTTTTATCCCCGAGGAGTAAAGTTACGATCGCTTAATTGGATTCATAAAAGTGTCTATCAATGAAGTATAATGGCTATAAAGATGTGTGTAATAAAACTGGATTGACTTATATAAAGATATCTATTTATGGTTAAAAGGCTGTCGTAGCTAAAGAAGAAAAGAAAGTGTGGGTTCGATTCCAACTCGGGACAATGAATTACTTTTGTTTCTCGCTCTGGTGATAAGACAATTTGCGGTGTTATGTTGCGATACTCAACATACAATATTTCCAAAATCGGAGATGGATATTAAGTTATCTCTATCCATCATGCAATTTGCCGTCACAACAAAAAGCTAAAAAAAAATCTTGATGATTAAAATAGCAATTTGAAACAGAATATTCTCATCACAACTTATAACATTTTTATAACAATTTTTTCTTTTCAATAAAAACTCACAACCATTTTTTTATTAATAAAATATAAATCACAAAACTTAATGTTGAGTTCCACCACTCAACAAAAAAACCAACGAAACGAAACTAACCACTGGGTTGCCTCTTCTTACTCTGACGGGTGAAAAGAGCGTAAAGCTGCTGTTTTAAAATCATAAATTCCACTATAAACTGCTGTTTATTACAGAGCTCTACATTACATACACGAAAAGAAAATACCATTAAAAATGCAAGCCCCCACAACAAAGTACTAAGCAAGTACGCTATATTCAAGACCTCCACTCCCTAGAGCAACATTAGACGATGCATCTCAACTAATTAACATTTTAAACTTACAATCTGCAGCGTCAAGACATATTACACAATTAAGTCAACGTTTAGCGAACACGCGTGATCTGTCTCTTGGGAATCGTTTGTTTCAATTCAAAACAAAGTTCTAGATGTAGACTCTACATAAATTTCGTTTTTACTTTTTATTTGATTTTTTTTGTTTTTCTAATTTTCGGGTTATGATTATATAGTATGTTCAATTTCTGCTCGGAATGAACTACAGTATCTATAAGAGTGAGCGGTCTCGCTGAGCGTAGAGTGCACTTACATCATAATCCACTATAATTGCCTATTAACCTGCTGTCCATTGTTAAAGATGTCAATGGGATAAAGAAAACGTCGTCAGGACAGACAGTTCCTTATTAGCAATAAGGCGATTACATCACTAGCATATAATACATGTATAGGTCACCTTTTCGATTCTATCTTATTAGAAGTTTCTATAATATAATGATAATATTAATAGCTTCACGAAGTATTCTGCATATTAGCAGGGTAAGCAGAGAAAACCACGGGTTTAAACATTCCCTTTCTCTTTTTCGCCAATTCTCGAGGCTTTGAGTAGTTGTACACCACGATTTATATTGTCAATAGAGTAAGAAAATAAAAACAAATCATTCCACCGAGTGGAAATAGAACCCACAACCAATACCAGTACAACGTTAACACCAGGCTACAGGTGCCTACTCGGCTACATGCGGGATTCAGCGTGGATATAAGAAGTCAGAAATATACAATACTCGATAACTTGAATCACCTAAGAGCGGATAGTAACCTACGAACATATTAGGAGCAAATAATATTTTTTTATTTAGTATATTTGACTCGTGGGCGCTTGTAATTTGTCAGAGTTGGAGGTCTGGTAGGGGTTATAACTAAGTATCTGGCAATGGACAACATCATTTCTAATATTATTCTCAAGAAATAATTTAACAAAACTTAGACTATTTTTTGGATCTCAGTTACCTCATAGTTATAGCATAGCCACAAGTAAATACCACCCAAACTCCATATTCCCTGACAGTACTAATCAATGCTGGGTGTACGCGTACAGAAACTTTTAGGATTTAAAAAAGAACGAAGGTCTGGCTCTACTGTTCTACTATTTTCTCCAAAAGAACCAGGTATAATTTAACATAAAATATTTTAAAATAAATTGTCTCTAACTTACTGATAAAATCCAATGAATCCCAATAGTAATTTAGACGTTCTCATCAGATATTCCGAATGAAACTAAAACTTTTGCTTAATGATTATGAGAACTGGTCGAGTGTCGAGGGAAATCTGAAGGCAATTGTTCAAAACTCGACTCAAGTCGAACAATCGTAAAAGTTTGTCTATACAGTTTTTATTTGGGGATAAAAAGTATTATAGTGGGTAATATAAATTCAAATTGGCATCCCTCGCCGGGGCTTGCTTAAAGCGGTGCTTCCTGCTCTATTTATGTAACTATATATTATATTCGTTCGAGATGTATGGCTCGAAGCTTAGCGTTGTGTAAAGTTTTTAGTAAATCGTTTTTATTTTAACAGAATAAGTTATCCACCGTGTAAGTGATTCTGCTCAATTTGACATTGCGTGTTAACTGACGGAACTTGCTTTTTATGTTATTACTAGAAGAAATAAATTATCCATTCTCTCTATTGAAAATTGAACCTACAATGAGCGCGTTAGCAGGCAAAGGATGTGGCCGCTGCTCCACGATGACCTAAATAAAAGTCTAATAATGTTATTTAATTTAAATTGTAAGTCAAGAAATAATATAGGCACTCTGACTATCATATATTTAATTATTTTAAGCATTATATTAGTGAAACAAGAAATAAAAATATAACATAGAAGTACACCAAAGACCTCCTCCTAAAGGAATGTGATTTGCTTATATTATCAAACAGCATTAAGCCGTCACGGCACAGGTTAGGCTAATTTAATATTCTATTATACGAAACGTCAAGATTATACAGACGGAGAGCAATAACCCCGCTGTAAATATTCACAAGGTTTTTAAGAAAATATTGGAAACCAAGCAATGAGATATATCAGGTTGAATATAAACAGAGCTGATATTAATGTTCGGGAGAGATTTTTTTATGATTTTTTATGTACGTCCTACGATAAAAGAACGAGCTTCATACTACCTTTTACTACTCATATTGTTGTCATATGGAGCGTAAATCGTGGCGTAGTGTTAAAGCACTACGCCACAATATTTGATGAATTTTTATTTTTAAATAAATCTAATCTAACCACACTGGTAAGACAAAAAATAGTAGTGATTTCTTTCCCACAATTGGATGAAAAATGGTGAATCATTCACCAAAACACAACTGTTTATCTTAAGAATACTACCAACACACCATGTACTTACAAAAGCAAAATGAAAAATACAAGCTATTTTCATATTTCTATATATATTCAGGTTGAAATATCAATATTTAAGCGTTCAAAATAGAAATGATTTCCCCCAAGTCCCAGCAAACATCGCACCTGGCGAGTATTTACATTGAAAAGTTGGCGGCGGTGTTAATTGTGGGTAGGTGAGTATTTTGTGAAATATGGCCCTACTTGCGGATTGCGTACTCAGCGATATTGGCTCGTAAATATTTGAGGTAAGTCAAAACAAAAGTTACAAGGGTAATTTAGGAAAGATCGACGGAGAGAATCTAGTTGAGCGAGTCATTTCGTATTTAATTTTTCATTTTCATTATTATAGATACTTAACGTCTAGTGAGATCCGTCTATTTTTTTGTTTGTGCGTGTGTGTTTCCTCAAAACTACTTAGTAACAAGTAACTGTGATCTTTGGATTTTGCCTATGACTATTCTAATGTTTATATATTTAAATATATTATTTGTCACGTTGTGCGATAGGTATCGGAACTCGGCGCCTCAGTTTGCAACTATACCAAAACAAACGTATATATGCTTAATAGGGAATATTATTTAGTATTGGAACCCCTACTAGGTACGTTAGTTCCAAGTGCTATTTTGCCTAACGTCAACAAGACTATTATAGCATGAATAATTAATCAAAATTACATTGAAATATTCATTTAAATCCACAATCAGTCTAAAATTAAACTGTCCAATTAAAGCCGCTTAGCGTAACACAGTTATCAGTGTATAAATATAACCTTTTTCCATTTATTCCATTCGTAATACCATTTTCTTATCTATATATTACTTCGATCGCGTCAAAGTGATATCAATTAGAGGAACTATTAGTTCTCGGGATTGAAATTGCTCTCGGGACCAATTATTAGGACCGAAAATTGGTTGACGCGTGACGTAGTAAGTGAAGCAGTTAGTGGCGTAACCAAGTAACTTATTTAACCAAAAAGTCTCACTGTCCAGTTAACCTCTATACTTTATTGCCACAATATTTTTTTTGTCTTTACAATATCTCAAAAATAGGGCGGAAAGTGGGTACAAGAGTGTTTTAACACTGCGTCCTCCTTTGATTAAAAAAACGTTATTGAGTAAAAGTACTTTCTATAATCTATCTATTTTTCTCTTAAAATTTACAATGTCTTAAAATTATAATGGATTCGAATTCCATATGAGAGTAACAATTCCAATTAAAGAACGGAATCACTAATAATATTTTTATACTTATAATGGAACACAAAAAAAAGAAAAAATACCTCCAATTTGCGAAAATTAATTAATAAAAAAACGACAAATTATCTTTTTGACATTGCTTCATGACAAAACAAATCAAACCTGTACCACCCGTTTATTTATATTCCACAACGGTCACCATGTCACCGAGTAACAATAACAAACAAGTAAAGCAACTTGCGGGTCCGCGGGTGTTCTCGACTTCGCTCCCTAATATATTGTTAATGTTTAGTAGATTTAACTTATTTTGAGTTATGTACCAAAATTGGATTATATAGTGGCACAGTGTGTGACCCTTAACGTGATGGTTGCAGGTTAGATTCCCAATCGGAGAGTTATCTCTTCAGAGGTACTACTAGTAGGCAACTTGACCGCAAGTCTTCTATAAATTTTAGATTTGAGCTCATTCCATAGGACTTGGAGAACTGTGTGAAATAAAACGCGTTGTAACTCGGTTGTGGGTTCGATTTTCATATGGAAGAATTTTTTTTTCATATCCTATTTCTCGCAATTAGAAAGTGCGGAGTTAGGCTCAGTACACAAATTGGTTACCTCGAAAATTGGTTGGTGCGTGGGGAACTTTATGCTTTATGCGTGATACAGCGTGAAGACAAAACATAATAATATTATACTTACACCAAAATACCGTTACATTTATGGACCAAATAACATTTGTATCAAAATAAAACGCTATGATATATTTTATGACCACTTTTATGAATCTGTATCCCATCTAATTCGTATTAACGAGATATATCTTAAGACTCATCTCACGAAATCGTGAGATTTGACGCGGTAAGCCTTTTTGTTTTAGTTTAATAGCTCTATTTTGGTGCGACGAGCGCCCTATTTGGATCAAATAGTTTGATATGGTAATGTGATAAACTTCTTTTTGTTCAATGTTCTCTCCTTAAGCTGTTATTATAGTTATTTATTATTATAAATACTTTGAATTTACGGATATTGGAGTAGATTAGGAAACTTAGATATTGTGTTCCATCTTTTTCATGTTACACAAATATTGTATGTTGACTTGCCGAACTCAATCTACATTTAATTTTACTCACTATTTGAAAATAAAATAATTTTCATTTTATCGTCCCCTTGAGAAAAGATCGAGCTTAATATAATCATGTATAAAGTTGTAAACTATCCCATTGCGGCACGATAACGTATATAAAAAACAAATTCTTAATTTATAAAATTAAAAACATACTTTTTCGGAACCAGCAACTTTTAGATCCATTGGCAGAAACTAAGAAAGATTATCTATCACTAAGAAAGATTAGTTAAAGACGAATTGAAATATACCTAAACGCAACTTTAAAAAAAAACTGTTTCAAGCTGTATTCTTCAGTAGGGTGAGCAGAGGGAACCTTACGCATTACGTGCTGAGTTGCGGAACCGAACACCGCGCTTTGCCTTGACATCAGAGAAAAGAAAAGGAATGTCGAATGGGGACCCCATAGCCAGTCGCGTTCACTTTGTGACTTGCCCAAACTCAACTCGATCTAATAAAAGCCTACTAAAAATAAAGCAAATCCTTATGCACGTACTAGTGAAAATTCATGCCAGTTGTATACAGTTTCAATTTACAAGAGAAAATTAGAGTCAACTTGTTTAGAATTCGTGGTTTTGTAACAATTAACTAACAAAGTTGGGACGGCGGCGGTCCGCGTAGAAGTGGACGTCGCGACATATGTACGCCGCGTACCGACCGAACTATAGCGGTAAATAATAACTACAATCTAATACTAATGTACGTCAGTTCGTCGTGGCGCACTGGGATAGTGTTTGACCGTAATCGTGGCGAATGGGGATTCAAACCCCATTCAGGTAAATCATTATATTTAATTAATTTTCATTTGTTCGCTCTGGTAGACGAAGCGCGGCGTTGAGTTCTATCACACAACACACATGTTCACGTTTCGAAACTTCTACGAAAAATGGAGAATGGAGTGCCTTTACACTAAGTTTGTTAGGTGTTAAGTAAGTAGGTACTGTTGCGGGAAATAGCGTGAAGCTGCTGAAAATATGAAGACTCACATAATCTACATACAGACTTTTGTATGTATGCTTGACACGCTACTTCTCTTAAGCAGTTGGGCCGATTTGAGTAAGGTTGTGTGTATATAGCTTAAAAAGTATAATTCGAAATATTATTGCATCCGGTAAGTGGCATTTTTGTTGAGTTGATGTTACATAGATTAGTGAAATTAAATTTAATTTAAAATAACATTTTTATATGACTGTTGTGACCTAGCGACACAGCGTTTGAATATAAATGCGACGGTTGTGGGTTCGATGCCCACACAAGTGAATGCTAACGTGACCGACGAGACAAGCGGCGTTAAGTACCGCCACTTAATACGTAAAATTACAAAACTTGGGTGAAAAATCCAAAACAGTATATTTCACCACTAGGTTCTATTCTTGGCATATTTTAAAAAGGAATGCATGACATCATATTACCTTAATAATAATAATGTATCTATTACTCGGCGATTGTTTATACAGTATTTTTATCTATATATATACTACAGTCGTGGCTATGTCTCACACGTCACCCACGTTCCAGTTCACTTACATACAACACAAGTATGTACTGAATGTGGGTGGTCAAGGAATGCTATAACTCCCGCAGTTTATTATCTTGTCATTCTGCCTTATTGAGAAAAAATAATCTTTAAAGAAATATATTAAATTACGCTATTACGCTATTACATGAGGCTTCGTCTGCACTGTTAAATGGTAACTATGAGTTTTGTATGAGAAATGACACGTTCTAAGCGTTCAAGGTTACTGGTGGAAGGCACAGTGTAACTCACTGATAATGTTACCTTGAGAACTTAGATTGTGATATGTATACAAAACAATTAATTATTTCAAATCTGCATAATTACAATATAATTAGACAAGTCCACGCCTCAATATGCCTGTTTGTAATTAAGCAACAGTTACCTTTGAACCGATCTCTGGTCAAGGTCAACGGAAGATCTTATTGGAAATGTCAAAACGATGAAGATTGTTATGATGGTGGTGATTTGATTCTACATTTCAAGTTAAGATGTTTTTATTATCATAGTATTTTCTTTCCAATTCCATTCCAATTATCCAGAGGGTGCCCTGACTAATATCTGTCCGATATTAGTTCTTGGGCATACGGGTACGCGACCCCGGATCCTCGAGCCACTACTTGTTATAACCCCGTCCAGTCCGTATAAGTGGTGTCCCCTCCTTTCAATCTCTTCCTTTTTCCTACCTTCTCCTTCTACTCATCCTTCCCCCCCCCTTTTCTCTATGTCCTATTCCTCTTTCCCCGGTTTCTCCCCATAAAGGGGTTTTGGAGGTCAGATGGCAGTCGCTCCATTTAAAAACCGCCATCCGCCGCTACAAATGGACAGTTTGAGTAGGAAACTGGGTACGGCTAGGGCGTCGCCGCTAAACGACGCGCAGGCACATCGCCCTACACCTGCGATAAGTGGGCAAGGGCTACCGTGTCAAGTACGGGCACGGCTAAAGACGCGAGTACCCAGAAGGAAACTCCGCTTTGCAACGTGGAATATTGGCTCTCTAACCGGACGATGCAGGGAACTCGCAGATGTACTCATGAGACGTCGGGTCCAGTGTGCTTTCCTCCAGGAAACTCGCTGGAAGGGCAATAAGTCCCGTAACATCGGACAGGGTTACCGGCTTATATACACTGGGTCACCTTCAGGTAGAAACGGTGTGGCGGTAGTGCTTTCCGAAGAGCTTCAGAATGGGCTCCTTGAAGTTGACCGTCGCTGCGACCGCTTGATGCGAGTAAGGGTACTGATTGAGGGCGTTACCACTAACTTAATCAGTGCCTATGCTCCCCAGGCGGGATGTAGCGCGTCCGAAAAGGAGACATTCTGGGAGCAGTATGAAGAAGTGCTACTTGGTATACCGTCTACCGAAGTGGTCTTAGTTGGGGGGGACTTGAACGGTCACGTCGGTAAGGCTGCTGAGCCGTTTGAACGTGTTCACGGGGGTTTTGGGCACGGTCTTCGCAATACAGAGGGAGAAAATATTCTAAGAACCTGTATTGCATCAGATCTGGCCGTCGTGAATACGTTCTTCCAAAAGAATCCTCAGCACCTTATCACGTATAAGAGCGGGTCCCACTCAACTCAAATAGACTACTTATTGACCAGACGGTGTCATATGGGCAGGGTAACTAACTGTAAGGTCATTCCAGGCGAAAGCCTAACGGCCCAACATCGTCTTCTTGTCATGGACTTTAACGTTACTCCGAAGAAGAAAGTAGCTGAGAAACGTAGGCCTCGGATCAAGTGGTGGTTGCTGAATGGACCGATGCAGACCGAGTTCCTGGCAGAGGTGAAAAGTCATAATCTTTCGACTAACACCGAGACTGCTCAGGATGCTTGGGATCGAGCTCAGTCGGCAATCATTGCGGCAGGCAGGCGAGTTCTTGGCCTTTCTAAGGGAGGACGTGTCATCGACAGGGAGACATGGTGGTGGAATGACAAGGTGCAGGAGGTGACTCGTGAAAAGAAGGATGCCTTTAAGAAGTGGCAGCAATCCAACCTCCTGAAGACAGACTGGAGTACATAGTAGCTAAACATGCCAGTAAAAGAGCTGTAGCCAGAGCCCGCAGTGAGCGTTTGTCACCACTGTATGATAAACTTGAAACTGTGGAGGGGCAGAAGTTCATTTACAAGCTGGCACGTTCCCGGGATAAAGCGACGCAAGATATCGCAAAATGTCTTTGCGTCAGAGATTCCCAGGGCACGCTGCTCTGTAGTCATGCCTCTGTGAAGGAGAGGTGGAGAAGCTACTTTCAGGAGCTGCTGAATACTCAGCACCCATGCAGTCTTTATCACGACCCACCGCCTAACCTCGGACTTATTGCCCCAATAACCCTTGACGAAACTCGTAATTGCCTTCGACGCATGAAGAATGGAAAAGCGGTGGGACCTGACGACATTCCGATCGAAGCGTGGAAATCGTTGGGCTCTCTTGGTGTGCTCATACTTACTGTCCTTTTTAATCATATCTTGAACACTGGAAAGATGCCACACCAGTGGCGACTTAGCTTCATTACCCCTATTTACAAGGGAAGGGGCAGTGTTCAAGATTGTGGTAGTTATAGGGGCATTAAGCTTATGAGTCATACCATGAAGCTCTTCGAGCGCATGATCGACCTCAGGCTCCGCCGCGAGTGTACTGTCTCTGAGGTTCAATATGGATTTCAGCCAGGATCGGGCACTATGGACGCCGTTTTCGCCCTCAGAACATTGATGGAGGCATACAGGGAAAAAAGGAGAGCTCTGCATGTGGCCTTTTTAGATCTGCAGAAGGCCTTTGACTGTGTGCCTCGTCAGTGTATCTGGTGGGCATTGCGATCCAAAGGGATCCCTGAGGCCTATATTGAGATTATCAGAGACATGTACCGCGATTCCGCTTCTATGGTTAGGACTGCTGTTGGCGACACTAAACCCTTCCAGATTACAGTAGGGGTTCACCAAGGCTCGGCTCTTAGTCCGTTCTTATTCAATGTGGTGCTCGATACTGTCTCGGCTCATATCCAAGACCAGCCTCCATGGCTGATGATGTATGCCGATGATATAGCACTCATTGATGAGAACCGACTAATGCTGGAGCGTAAAGTGAACCTGTGGAAGGGTACGCTTGAGAACGGCGGTCTTAAACTAAATGTGTCGAAGACCGAGTACATGGCCTGTGGGAGCCCGGACTCGAGCACTATCCTTATAGGTCCTGAACCAGCCGTTAAGTCGGAAAAGTTCAGGTACCTTGGATCCGTTATGCACGAGTCTGGAGGCATCGATCACGATGTCTATAGCCGGATAAGCGCTGCTTGGGCCAAATGGCGGGAGGTCACTGGTGTGGTCTGCGATCGCAGGATACCGCCCAAGCTCAAGGGTCTGATATACAAGAGCATCATCCGACCGGTTCTTTTATACAGCAGCGAATGTTGGCCGGCACTATCTCGGCACACTCAGGAGCTTCACGTCACGGAAATGAAGATGCTGCGGTGGATGTGCGGCGTAACGCGGTCTGACCGCATACGCAACACATTCATTCGGGGTAGTCTTGGAGTCCGTGACGTAGCGGATAAGCTCCAAGAGCGTCGCCTGAGATGGTTTGGTCACGTTACGCACCGGCCTAAGAACTATGTCGGATGCAAGTGCCTTGCTATGTCAGTCCCTGGAGTGAGACCTCTCGGACGCCCAAGGAAGCGCTGGTTGGATGTCGTGAAGCAGGACATGAGAGCCAATGGTCTAACCACCGAGGACGCTAAAGACCGTGCAAAGTGGAGTAGGTTGAGTAGAAAGGCAGACCCTGGCAAATAGCCGGGATTAATGCCAGGAAGAAGAAGAGTATTTTCTTTCCAATTAAATAATAACGATGCGATCACCATTGTGGCTCACGTGGAATTTGTGGAAGGAAACATAATGGAGTCTAAAGAACATCAGCCTCTGTCCAGATACACAGCATTTTGTTCGGATCAACTCGCCTGTGTATATATAATGCATCACTTATACCACGTGAGTGTTTGAAAAGAAAGAATCGTCTTAATTGATTATTTAGTTTGATTCGCGCCCGGTGATGAATTATATTCAGTATCTCATTCTAATAAAAAAATATAGCGCAAAAGTGACTTCTACAACATTCCAAAACTATGAAAATTGTGTGCCAAGTGGGAGACATAGTATTTAGACACTACGTTCTCTCTCTGCGCCTATAATGCTATATGTTGAATACACTATGATGCAAAATTATTAGATTATGTTGATTTGAGGCTAATTTGGTGCAACGAAGGAGGGAACTGAACGACGTCCACTCTTAAAAATTATATAAAAAGATATATAGTTAGATGATTTAAGGATCGTTCTAAGGGTCATTAGGTTACTAACATCAAAGACGAAAACGAAAGCATCACTTATCAAAATTACTTTTTTATCTACATAATGTTATAAATTAAAAAGTCCCTTATAAATAGGCAATTGAAATGTGCAAGAGCAGTGAGTCGTGGCGAAGGGGCAAAAGCGTGCGTTTGTAAATGAGATAGGTTGGGAGTTAGATTTCCAGTCGAAGAAATTATATATTTAATATTTTATATTTGTCGCTCTTGTAATAAAACGTTAAATTCCGCCACGCCACACGCAGTATGCAGTGTTTTAAGAATTCGGTGAAAAGCGGGGTTCGGAAGTATTATAACGGGAATGGCGTGTTTTAACGCTGGTTCCCAGACTTCCTATGCCAGCTCTGCTACGAGCGGGATATGAATGAATCTAAATAAGAAAGAATATTATATATTAAAAAGTTCTCTTTATAAATAGGTTCTTGATATATACAAAAATAACCCTACGCTCCACAGGTCATACACATTGAACACATTTTGATACAAGCTTTGCTTTGATCTGTAATCAAATTTAAAAATTCATTTAGAGGTTAATGGCGTTTTGAGTAGGTCTGTGTCTGTGTTGGTAACCATCATATTTTGATATATCTGATACCAAAATTAAAATAGTATTTTTCTATTTTTTGCATTTCTGTAAGACTGACATTTTCGTTTAACTTGATTATTCCAAAGTGCTTGTAATAAACGAATTGAATAAATAATATTTTGATATTGATTTTTTATAAGTTTGTTGTGTGGTATTTTTAATAATTATCTATATAAAAAACTTTTCGTCATATGCGAATCTAATCTAACTTTCAACGAAACGGAAAGTACAATTTTAAAAAGTTGGCAAACTTAAGATTGTGGACGTATCCAGTCATTGCGTACGAAATGAACTGCAATTGTAAGTTTGTTAGGATTTTTTAGTATAAAATTTCATAAAATTTCATAGAAAATGTAGGTTAAACTCGTATCTTTTTAATATAAGCTTGATTTTTTTATGCTTCAAGAGATCGTAGATTTGAATATATATCATTTTAATTTCAAATTAATAAATCTACGCAATCTTGAGATAAATGATATTGATAGACAGACAGACGGAAAACAAAGTGATGCTATAAGGGTTTTTCTTTTGAAGTACGGAACTCTAAAAAAGATAATTTAGTGTATGTACCTCAAGTTTTGAGTTCCACCACTCAACATGACTCGAAATGCTTCGATAATTCGGCAGAAAGTTATGAAAAGAAGTGCAAAAAGAAGTCTCTTAATACTAGTTTAAACCAAACGCAAGCTGCGTTTTATTAAATAAATCAACATGTGGTTCCAGCGGACGGGTCCCTATTATTAAAACATAGGATACTAAAAAAATCGATCCAAGAAGGAATAAATCAATCGATATGAATCATAAACTTTCTTACAAAATTTAAAATATTGCTATACAAACATAAACCAACGTACACTCCCTCTATGAAAACATTAGCCTCTAAGTAAATTATTGAGATATCGTATATCCTGTCCTAACGCCAGATGCTGTATAGACGCGCCCGCCTGCTATTGCGTACAGTCATTTGTCATAGCTGTTGATTACTTCATTTACTATGGTTGGATCCTTCCATTCCATGGATTTATGGGAAATAATATTTAGTTTGTGCTATAGTGATATATTAGGTTAGTTTAAGTAAATTTTGAAATATATATTTCAAATTATAGAATTCTTTTTTTAATTAAAGATTTTTTTTAGTTTCACACTGTATGGCAGGGTAGGCACAGGAAATTTGGTAATCTAGGATGAAGACATACAATACCCATTGATATACTTCCGTTCCCCACATTGCACCGAACTTTCGAGGCATTGCGTGTTGAGTGACGGAACTCAACGTCGCAAAAAATAATAATGTTATAAAATGTCAAATATTTGACATTTTTGGTGGTTTTGTGGTGCTCTTTAACAGCCCATGTATTTTTGATCGATAAAGCTAAAAAAATAGAAACTGTAAGAGCATTTGCAGAAATATTGTATTAGCTCTCAATCTTTAATTATTAAATATTTTTCACTAATTGCACAAATAATACATAAATATGTAGAAAACAAATTCGCACATCCCTACAAAATATAAATAATAGCTTGCTCAGTCTGACGTGAATGAAGAAACCCGATAAAAGAAATTCCGCAGATCAAACGAAAAAGAAATGAATGGATCTACCCTAAGCCAGGCCACGAACGAACGAACGAACGGCCCGGAAATACTACCAGAGATCAATAATATGTTAGATTTTATAAATATTACATTTTTTGTAAGGATTTTCTCAGGTGTGTCAAAGAAACAATGTCTGTTTAACATCAGTTATTTTATTATTATTTTTTTCTCAGCTAGATGCAGAGTATACCTATATTTATAAAAAAAGTATCCTAATTAGATTTGAATTAATAAATGAGGTTTATACTTTGATTTTAGAACAGATTCAGGTTTTTTGTACTTTCTAAAACATTACATTTAGATGGCAGAAATCGGCGTCACGCTTTATATTTTCACTAGAAGGGAAGAAAGGAATCTTCATTTACTCATATTTAACTTAAAGTATTCCTAAAACAAACACCCATACATAATAGATCCACAAAAATAACTTCTTTTTACTGCACTTTGAATGTAGCAGGGTAAGCCGAGTGAAGGATTCTAGTGCTACGACACTCCATTCCTCATTTTTACTGAATTCTCAAGATAATTTTTTAAATGACAAAATTCAAACCCGCACTAGAGAACAATAATAAGAAATACTTTATTACAATATCTATCCCAATATAATAAAGCGCAAGAGTTTGTTTGTTTGTTTAAACGCTGAGATCTCTGGATCTACTTTACCGATTTACTTTCTTCATAACATTATTTTGTAAGTCTTAGTAACCGCGTAATAATAAAATAACTGTATTAAGGAACGCCATCGAATTCATTTTAGCGCGTGCGCAGCAAAAATAGTTAATTGTATGTCAGTACATTGTATGACAAAAATATTCGATTTTATTAGTTCTAAAAGAAGTCCGCGACGAATATATGTTATATTACCTTTTTAATAAATAAATGACAATAAGGCATTTTATGACATAAATGATCATAAATTGTATGGTGATATTTCATCAACTTACGACCGAAAGTTGTTTCATGATCAAGGAAATTTAAGGAAGATGATCTTCGGCTTTTATAGCATGTCATTTGGACGTATACTTTTCGAGAAAATGTAAAATTAAAATAATTCAATGCTCTGTTTACGGCCACAAGTCTGGGATGGAGTCCCGTAGGGAACGCCTTTGCCGCCGATGACGTCCTATCACATTGCCACGTAGTATTCATGATTGAATGTATCAATCTATTAGCAAATGCAGCATAATATAAATATTATAGATGGTATGTGGACGACGCCGTAAAACAACATCAGTTAATTTGCCCTGCTATCAGAGCGAAAAAATTAAAATATTAAATAATTCACCCCAACTAGTGGAAATTGAACTCACAACCGCCGCCTTTATAACTCTCTCAAAATCTTCCTCACTTTCTCAAGAATCCATCTTATTTATAAAAGCTCAATTTACGTTTGCATTTCAAAAATTTTCTTTAATTGTACGTCAATATTAGAAATGCTAAGGTTACTGGCAACGGCAGAAACATATCGGTTGCTTGTTTGCGTTTCCTTCTAAGATAAACGTCTCAATTTCAGAGGGTACTCGAAGGGCTCGGTGTTTGATCAAGGGTATAGTAGTATAGGGTGATACCGGTAGGTATGAGTACATATTTATTTTTAATTATTAGAATATTGTATTGTTTATACCTAGACATATGAAACCATCATGAGTCAATATTTTATGTGACGGCTGTGAGTTCGTTTTTTGGAATGAATTATTTTCATGCGGGATACAGCAACGATGCGGAAAAAGAAATTTATATTTTCAACATTTTATCTCAGTGGTTACTCGTGTTCTGTTAACATGATATAGAAATTAAAATATGTATTATCAATTCCTCTAATAGTTCAAAAAGTAAAACAACGCAGTGTTGGCTTTCTCCAAGTAGAAATATAACCTACAACCATTACGTACACAAGTTAACACTATTCTACTGCGCCACGACCTTTTTTAAATTAAAAGTATTGTAACTGTTATCTCAAACTCCTTTTAAAATATTATTTATTAAATAATGCCTTGGCTCGTGATGTGTCTAGTGGTTAGAATCGTCTATAGTTGTGATCGTGAAGAACCCAAAATCTTTTAGAGATTCAGAGGTAACAGTATTAGGAATGTTATATTATGCCATTAGAAGGTATCGCTTTAATAACATACTTGCCATCAGAAGTTGTTCTTGTGTCAGTTATTTAGATAACTGGAAACTCGACACTACTACATACACCGGAGCTGGGACATAAAATAGCACCACATACCTACTAGTCGTATACCAAGTCGTAGTGGTATACAATATATCAATGGCTAACGCCATACAAACACAGCTTACGTAACGCGAGCGTACTGCGAGACGGCATCAGCCACGACATAGTTAATGTCACTGCAACAGTTCGCATAAGCCCATCACGTCAGCTTCCGCGACGTCAAGCAACATTTAATATTATAACATTGGTCAAAGATAACTATAATCCATAATATGTGTCGCTCCTACACATATATTTCCTTTATAAGGAATTCGATCCTAAAAGATCGTGTCATCATAGACTTCGAATTATCATATTATATTCATTATACATTTGGTACGAGTCTTTATGTGCATCATATTTATTAGTACCGTAATACTTTAGAGTTCGACTCGACCGCTGCCTTCCAGCATCACCACCACCTATATAGACAGAACGACGGTCGCGACATTCGGGACGACAATACACGAACTCGTCTCGATTAATATGGTATCAAAAATATATAGTTTGTATTATCCATACAAAATCGAACCCACAACTGTCGCATTTACAGTCAGACAGCTGTGTCGTTAATATCAAATCAAACCAAAACTAATCAAACCAGCTTCACGCTGTAACCCGAACACAGCAGGGTAGGCAGAGGGAACCTAGTGTTAAGACACTCCGTGTCCCCACTTTCTCTGAATTCTGGAGACATTGCGTGTTGAGTGGCAGAACATGCATGTTAATGTTTTTTATAATTTTAAAAAATACTTGTAGAATTCGCCGGAAAGTGCAGAATTAAACTATCTTAAGGGGAATGGAATGTCTTAACACTTCTCACGTTCTCTCTGCCTATCCTCCTATGTACGGGATACAGCGTGAAGCTGAAAAATAACAAATAATGTTTCTTCGATCAAAAAATCTTACGAATTGCAAACCTACAAATAACAGTTATTTGTCGAAGTCGTATAAATCGCTAAAGGGCGATCAATCAACGATGGGAGGGGTAAGGACAGGGCCTAGAAATGCTTGTCCAAAGCCCCGATGACACCTTTATTTATAGAAATGAAGAATATTTATGGAAAGGTTTCATTTATAGATAAAAATATACCTATTTAAAGAAAAGGAAATAAAATCTTGTGAATAGACGACTTAAAAGATGATCTTTGCAAATTTATGTTTGTTACTTTTATTCACTTTTGATGGGTAATAAAATCAGCTTCACGCTGTATCCCGCACACAGCAGGGTAGGCAGAGGAAACCTAGTGTTAAGACACTCCGTTCCCCACTTTCTGCCGAGTTCTGGAGGCATTGCGTGTTGAGTGGCAGAACTCAACGCCGCGCTTAGCCTCGACACCAGAGCGAAGAAATGGAAATATAAATTTAAACAAATATTTTACCTCCTCGAGTGGGAATCGAACCCACAACCAGTCGGTTTTACAGTCACACAGGTCGTGGGTTCGTTTCCCACTCGATGAAATGAAATATTTTCATTTCCTCGCTCTGGTAACGAAGCATAACGGCAAATTTGGAATAGAAAAATAATAGAATTGTCTAAATAGGTAAGAAGCATCTTAACACTAGGTTTTCGGATTTGCTCCGCCTACCCTACGTTGTGAAAAAAAAACCACAAAACAAAAGGCTCTGGGAAGCCTAGGGCTTTCTATATAGAGAACCCTAGTATATTGGTATATAATGATGCAAGAAATCAAAAAGATTAAAATTATGATATTAAAAGCCAATTATCTTCTGCTTAAACAATTTTTATATAAAATTCCCAGCACAGCACAGCACCGCGTGCGGGCTGGTCGTCTAACAATGGCCAACATCTCTATCTGATTCCATTCCATTCGTCATTCCACGAACGATCCCCACATTTTGATTTAACACAACTTAATTCTATTGTATTCCACTACAAGTATTCGTATTCACTGCGCGTCGTCAGATGACATCGCCCAATCAAGCGATAACCATCGATCGTTGTGCTATTGGAAAGCTAACGTTATAATGTTTCCATTTAATATTTATGTTTTATGACATTTTTTATCATTTATATGCTTAGTAAATAGAAAAATGTAGTAGAACCAAAATGTATTGCAGCTTTACGTTTTTTTTCCGCATAGCAGTTCAGATATCTAGTGTTTAGAATAAACGAAGGCGAAACTTAACGACGCGCTATCATAAAGGAGAAATGATTTTAATTTACTCTCAAGTAGGTATCAAAATCAAAAGCATTGTATTTAAAATCCGATTCTGTTCTATTGAGCCACGATGGGTAGGGAGA
This sequence comes from Heliconius charithonia, assembly GCA_030704555.1. Lineage (NCBI taxonomy): Eukaryota > Metazoa > Arthropoda > Insecta > Lepidoptera > Nymphalidae > Heliconius > Heliconius charithonia. Next base: position 13,324,590 of record CM060811.1, on the reverse strand, counting down.
GAGGAACTGGCAACCTAGTGACAAAACACTTCCGATTCTCAATTTTTGAGTGGTTGAACTGGAATGCGGCGTTGGTCTCATTACCGGAGAATAAAAATCTTAAGACCACGAGTAAACGTATGTTGAGCAACACATCTACAGTAAATACTTCATACAGTAAATGCTTCATTACTCCCAATGGGAATTGAACCCCCAACCGTCGCGTTTACAGTTACATAACTGTGCCCCTGCGCCACGTTAGCAATTACACCTACATTTATTTGATTATTTATATGCATTCGTTACTTAAATTTTGTGTACAAAGCTTAATTTTTATATGCGGGTATATAGAAATTATCTGACCGAACATAAATTCATTTACAATTGTTTGATCAATTGGAGATAAGCGTGTCTCGTTAGTCTTCAATTTGTCAATCATTCAAACTACCAAGTTTTTTTTATTTAAGCTTTTTTTTATTTTGGTAGAAAAAAATGATTTCACTGAATATTTATTTGACATAAAAAGGCAGCTTCACGCCTTTTTCTGGAAATTTAGTATTAAGAAATTCCATTGCTTACACACCACCCAAATTTCAAGACACTGTCAATGGAATCTCACAATTCGTCTCATATGTTATCATTCCCTCTACTGAGGATCGAACCCAACCTAACGTATTTACAGTAACTCAACATGACGGCCTTATTACCTAATAGGATCGACAACAGTAAGTAGTAGACTCTGAACCCACTCAACATTTACTCCTGCAAAGATCTACTGTACTATGATGGCTTTAAAAAACATTCGTAGTACTGGAATACAAAACTTTTATATATAACTTTTGGATCTAAAACCACGTTATTCGGACGTTCAATTGAGCAATCTGAAAGTGTGCCAAATGAAGCTGAAGCTTAGCGCAGTCTAGTATTAACAGCTCTATAGTTATATTTTCAATAGGGTTGTATTTAGAACTTAAAAAATAATATTATTTAAAACATAGGTAGGTAGTAGTGGGGAACGGAGTGTCTTAACACTAGGTTCTCTCTGCTTACCCTGCTGTGTGCGGGATAGAGCGTTAAGCTGATTTTCTTTTAGGTAGGTAGTTCCGATAATAATTAAGCATACTGCAATTATGTCGATTTAGATTAAAAATTACAAAATTACATTTGCATCCGTAAATTTCTAGCAATTACGTTTTTAAGTTCATGTTTTCTTAAGCTTGTATTCTTTGTATTAATAGTATAGTAAGGCAAGACAGGGAACCTAGTAAAAAGCTCCGCGCACTTTTAAATTTTCAAGACATAGCTTGTTGAGCGGCGGGACTTAAAGCCACGCTCTGTCTTGTTACGGAAGCAAAGTGAGAAAATTAAAATGTTTTATTTTCTTAAAAGAAAATCGCAATTCTCAACACACAATCATCATCGCTATCTTTTGCTTAATTTCCTACCCACCTACCGCTTTTGCCTAATTGCTTGAATTTATACATTGATTTATTACTTATTGTTTACATTAGTAATATTTAATATAATATACTTTCTCTTTTCCAACCCTGTCCGGTACTGACATAGAGTAGTTTGGCACGCACGCATCGCGGCCGCGTGTCACACCGCGGCGCGACCCCGCCGGGGATGCCTTTATTTATGACACATACATATCTAAAGGCTTTATTGTCGGTGTTATGTTTTAAATTCATACTTCAAACTAGTAGTCTTTAAGAGAAAATTAAAAATATCGTAAGAGTTTCGAGTAACCCTTCTCTTACTACTCTCCGCTATTTTCTAACTAATGTACCTACTTATTACATTCATCTCTTTCTGTTCGACAGTTCCATCTGTGTATTGTCTATCAGTCAATTAGAAAGAGGAGAATTTTATATATTGAAACTGTAGATAGACCAAATAATGCGTTTATGAACATTGAAATTTTCATTTCTACCACAAATAATATATTTCTTTTGAAGTAAAATTTGTTCCAGTAGTTTGGTTTGTCGCCATTTTAAAATATTGAGCGATGTATGGGAAACTAAGCTTCTGAACACTAGGTTCTTTTCAGCCTGCCCTGATATGCGGGATAAAGAATGAAACCAAAATAAATCCGTATAAATCCTTGTGATCTGTAACACGACTAAGAAAAGCTATGATTTTGTACTGTTTAGTTGATGTATATTGTATATGTACAATATATGTAACATTGTACCTAAATTGTTTAGAAACAGAACTTTGACAACTTCAGACTGACATCCAAAGATCCTCAAGCAATTAAGGTTAAATGGCCTACAATTTAGAACATACCCGCCGCCGGTTTAATCCACTGTTTTAGTGTAACGTAATTTCTGACACTATCTCCCTTAAACACCGTATCCCGGGAGCCGACAATTCTGATGGGATCAATTTGTATTTCGTTCTGTCCCACCCCATGATGGCCAAGAAAAGGCATTTTAAAGCTTCTTCTGATACAGATAAAGTCTAAAATTAGATATCACAATAACTAAAGTCATGAGAAGCTAGGAGATGAGATCCAAAAGTGACCAATATGTTGAGAGCTCTACAATGTCCAATAAGTTTAGTTGGACTTCTACAAGTATTTTCCTTATGGAGGTCCTAGCTTCAATGGTTTGTCGTATTTAGCAGTAATTGTGCGTATGAGATGTGATAGTTTTGTTAGGAAATTCGGAATGGCAATCGGCTTTGTGGATATACGATGTATTCGTATTAGGTTTATATTAGATAAGCTTTTCATTATCGAAAAAAAATATGCACAATTTAGTCTACTAGTATTATTATTAAACTAACATATTTTTTATAGTAATACTACCAGTTATTTTTTTTATTTTAGCCTTGATTTAATTCCTATTAATACAGTTTCTTTGATTTGTTAGATCTACAAAAAAAAATATTGAAATATAACCATAGTCTCAGAGTATGTGTGGCTGTAGATGTGACAGTTGTGGGTTCGATTACCAAGAGGTCATATGAAAATGATTAACGTTCCAATAAATATTGTACTCCATTAAAACTTAAATAAAAAAATATCCCAATAGAGATGTGAGCAACATAAATAATGTATAACAAGTATACAAGAATTTCGACGTAGTTTGTTGAGGATGTATGGCTTAGTGGTCAAAACAGGACGGGTTCCAAAGGTTGCGAGTTTTATACGTTTTCAAAAAAAATTTTTCATCAAGTAATGTAGAATAACGTAATGTGGAATAACGCTATAAAAATAAATAAAAGAGAAGAGAATGAAATGAAATAGTTTTAACTATGTTTAAGTATATACAATTACACAAGTTTTAATCATTCTATCACTTACCGTCGTTCTCTTGTAAAAGCTTTACAAAAAGACTTACCTGTAACAAAAAGAATAAAAAGCTTGAATATTTTAGCACAGTAAGTTCAATTTTATATGCCACATTATATCTTCGCGTCCGGTCTGTCCTTTTAACGGAGCTTAGGGGATATCCGACAGAAATTTTACAAATTCCCTGCAATTTCTTTGTGTAAAATGCTTAGTAACGCAAAATTTTTTATGTATTTTGACGTATTTGTTAAGTTAAGTACGTAAAGTTGTTTTTTTATAATTGTAGAGTCGTATATTAATAATTAATTACATGTAATTTATACAGAAGGTAGATAGGTCCGAAATTTCCGCTTCATTTTAGAAACATTTATAATCAACCGCCACAACAACTCCGGCGATTCTTTCAATATTAAATTAAGTGGTAAGTAACAAAAAATATTACTCAATAATTAAGAAGAATAAAAAATAGTTATATTTATTTTATTTATACTTACAATATAGAATGAAAAGTAGAAAAATCATATTTTTACATATTACATCAAATTTCTTTACGATTAAAAAACCTATCCAAAACAAAAAACATAACGAGGCCGTCGTAGAAAATACAAATGTAAATTAAATTAAATTTTAAATTAAATTAAATTAAATTTTGATTTAAAATGAGATGGTTGTGGGTGGGATTCTCACTAGCGAGAAATAAATATAGTCAATATTTAATTTATTTTCATTTCTTCGGTTTGGAAAAACAACGCGTCGGTGACTCCCTTTATTTAATACGCGATGTCCCTAAGATTGAACCGTAGGTAGGGAATTGGGGATCAAGATTTCTTAGCACTAGGTTCCCTGTTAAAAAAAAGGTTCTCTTACGAGAAGAAGCGTGACACTAAAAGCATAAAAAAAAACATAAAAAAACATTTAAAAACTAAATAAATAAATGAACGAATTACAATGAAGCTGCCAAGCGCCCTTCGACAGAGTTCTATTAGTACGTAACTTTATCTTTTCGCCGTGACTTTTGCAAATTAAGCTCATTAGAGTGGACTGACGCTATCTGCTTCCGAGTCGGTTCACAGTATCGACTAGACCTGTTGTTTTTTTTTATTTTCACGCTTCTCACATGTATATGTATATGGGAGTGTTGCGATTGTGTGATAAGGTATGGTGATAAGGCGGGACTTGACGCTGAGCTTTATGTCGGTAGAGAGTAGAGTAAAATGGAACCCATAACCGTTGCTTTATAGACGTTGTTCTCCTAGGCTATAGCTGCTTCATAATGTATATATGTTATTATATTTTATTAATTTACTGATGTCATCGTGGCACAACTGCAGAGTCTTTCGTAAAGACGCCGGTTCTGGGTTCGATAATGAATCTTGTTCATTTTCTCGCTGGGGAAATATAACAACATAAGACGCGGCGTTTAGTTACTTTACCTAATACGCAACGCGTTGCGTATCGAAAATTGGACGGTATGTGGAGAAAGGAGGTTGTTTTAACTCTAGGTTTCGTTTGCTTGCCTAAGTATACGCGAGGTACAACGTAAGGCTAAAGACAGAGAAACTTCTTATCATTAGGTAGTGATACACCACAAAATTTGTATTATAATAAATATTTCTTAGAATAGGTTTAGGACTAGAATGGACAACTACCACTTTTAAATGAACATGTCAAACGAATTACAAATTCGTGACCCATATTATAAATGTTGAAAATATCGCCCTTTTTGTCGCATTCGAAAATAATTTATCACGACCGTCTTAAAGGTCCAGTGATTGCGGAGGACGAGGAGGAGAGGGGACTTAAGTAGATCAGACCTTTACAAATCATTCCCTCACCGAGTTGGAAATTATGAAAGAAATGATAAAACCCAGTCGTGGATCGCGAGGAGATTTGTAAAAACGACGAACAACTTTAAGTTTTTTATAAGTCTTTAGCAATTATTAAAAAGTTTGAATCATATTTCACTGCGGAAATTATCTCTATTGTAAACATTGTGTATATTCATTTTCTTTAATTTTACGCTGTAACCCGCATATAGCAGAGTAGGCAGAGGAAATTTAGTGCTTGACTCTACCTTTCCGCCAACTTTTCGCTAGATGGCGTAATAAGTGGCGAAATTTAACGTAATCTGTGTTGTTAACGTAGTCACTGCGAGGAATAAAATTGTTTATGCCGCCAAGTGGAATTCGAACCCACAGCCGTCACACTTAGATGCTGTGTCGCTGGCGCTTTACGGTTTAGTAATAATTCAAAAATAATTATTTAAGTAGAATAATAGGTATGTTTTAGCTGTGGATTTAAATGTTACAGGACAAAACTGTACAATATGAATGTTTATAATAATTTAGCACTTCGAGAAAAAAAATACAAGGAACACCTGTAATTGTGTTATGCTCGTGTAAAATATTTCTATTTTCCAGCTGCACGCTGTATCCCGCACGCCTGTTGCGTGATAGGTAGGCAGACGCGACCTATTGTTAAGACACTCGTGGAAATGTTTTTACCTAAATATCTTCTTATTGTCCGGATACAATACTGTTCAAAGTAAATACGTATTGATATAATTTTCTAGCATTTACTCTGTGTTTATTTTAAACTTTTAATTTGATATTTCATAACGTTTTCTTTATAATAACATAAAATCTCTAAATCTTCAAAAATATTATACCCACAGAGGCCAGTCGTGGCGCAGCGGCACGAAGTGTGACTGTAAAACCGTGTGGATTCGATCCCCACTCGAGGAGATGAAATATTAACTTAAATTTGTATTTCCATTTTCTTCGCTCTCATGTCGAGGTTAAGCGCCGCGTTGAGTTCTGCCACTCAACACGTAATGCCTTCAGAATTCGGCAGAAAGTGGGGAACGGAGTGTCTTAACACTAGGTTCCCTCTGCCTACCCTGCTGTGTGCGGGATATAGCGTGAAGCTGATTTTGATTTATTTATTATACGGAACATATAATTTCACCGTAAGCTCAGCTTTCCTTCGTACCAAGTATTAATATTGTTTATCAATTCCCTTCCACACGACACTGTGGCAATATAAAAGATTCTGTAAAGAGAATATATCCATATCTTCAAAGTGTCCCTTTTTACACGCCATTGCTGAATTCAATAGACGACTTATGGTTTTATTTTCAAATATCCCGTCTTTTAAGCGTAAACATAAATACCAGTAAAGACTCGTTATTTTCTTATTAAAATAAGTAAAATACATTTTGTATTTACATGTTTTTATAATAGTTTATGTCTATTTATCGACATTTATGTGTTTTCATGGTTTAAAAAATATTTTTTTCTTTTAAATATGTCATAACGTTTTTTCAATTGCTAGATTTTTCTAAGCTTTAGTGTAAGTAAGTAAACGCATACGGAAATTGGGCGGTGCTTGGGAAAGTGTCTCAACACGGATTCTTTCTGGCTATCCTATAATACGTGGAAATCATTATGGAGATAAAAAAAATTATGACATAGAAGTCTTATATTACCTTACTCATATTACAAATGTAAAAGTTTGCGAGGATGGATGTTTGTTTCACTTGAGTAATACATACATACATAGACTACAATTTATATTACCACTCTGTATATTTTTATATAATGATTTAACCATAAGCTTATCGCACAAGCTGTCTGTAACCTATTCATAACGTATACAAACAGTTTAACTATTTTTAGCTTCAAGTTAACACTTTCAAAATATTTAATATACAAGTTCACAGTGTAATATTAACTTTGACCATTTGAAGCAAACGAAGTAAATGAAGCTGTCACAATGTGGTCATATGTATGATATTTTATGTTTCCAACTGTAATGAAATAGTTAATGATTTTAATACTATTTATTCTACACGGCTCTACTTATATGAAGAATATATATATTTTTAATAGGCAAGCAAAGCACGGCGTTGAGTTTTATCACTCAACACACAATGCCTCTAGAATTTAGTGGAAAGTGGGGATCGGAAGTGTTTAAAAGAAAACGGTGTTTATTTAACCTGCCCTGGGGGTACATCGAAGCTAAAAAATGTGCGGAGGTAGACAACATACTGAGTTAAGATTTATAATTTACTTTTTTTTTCTAAAAAAGTAATTAGTAGGTTCTCTCTGCCTTAACATTTTAGAATTAAAAGAAGATGTATAGTATGGCGATGGGATCTTGTCGTAGGAAGGTATGTGGAGTCAGTTTAACTGATCGAATTTGCAATAACGAGATAATCCAAATGGCAGTGGATTATGCACGTAAGGAAAATTAATGATGAAAGAATGATGAAAAAAAAACAAAAGTAAGTGATAGCAGAGGCAAGAGAGACCTCAGTTCACCGTCGGAAACACAGTACTAACAATACTGGAGGAGGAGGAGGACCCAAAAAACAAAGAATATATTTGAATACTCTTTATTTCTGTGGTCGTCACTTACTTTGTACTATTCGTTTATAGTATCCAAACGTGTGGATGTAAAAGAGACAGATTGTGGGGACTTGATTTGACTTGAGGAAATAACTTTGGTGTCCAGGTAAACTGCGGCATTGAGTTCCTCCTTAATGGAGACACTAATTCTTCCAAAATTTTCTTTTTTGTGTGAAATAAAATAGAAAAAATAACAGATATACACACAAAACTAAACATATTATAAAATTAATATAACGATTAGTGATTCCATTTCTATCTTTAACTAAAGACGAAAACAGTATCACAATTAAGATGGTTTCTCATTACTAGAATAGGGTGCTCTTACTATAGTTTATGTGGACGTTTTAACTTACCTTTTAATGTTTAACGCAATCAGCATATTAAATAAATGCAGTTAAGTAAAAGACACGGATACATAGTTTAAAGGGAAGCTCTATAACATGTTAATCATTTTCTTTTACTTTACGCTGTATCCCGGATATAGTAGGATAAGCAAGGGGAGCCTAGTGTTTAGACACTCCGATTCCCACACAATTTTCAAGATATAACGTGTTTAGTGGAGGAACTCAACACAGCGTTTTGTCTTGTTATTTGAGATGGAATATGAAAATAAACTTTGTCAATAACTGTCAGTGACTGCTTGTTACTTATATTAATAGATATTTTTTTTCTTACAGTTTAACATTATATCCAGATTATTGATGAGTAGGCAGAAAGTGTATATTGTCAATATACTCCAATTCTCTCCTTAATTCGCGACATTATGTGTTCAGTGGCGGAAAGTAACCCTGCACTTTACGTTATAAGATTAGGAAAATGAAAATAAATTATTCCCCAAAGTGAAGATTGAACCTACAACCACCATGTGTATTATCAAACAAATATAATAACTCGAAATACGTTTAGAATAAAATGTCATTGCAATAAATGGACGATATACCGTTTCGTTCCGACCACGCTCCTAATGCGAGCGATCAATCTTAAGCTGGGAGGACGTTAGTCGCCAATGGCGTATACCTAAATATAATTTACCGCATTTCTTATACGATTTTTATTTTCGCTATTTTTTTTTGTAGTTTCTCACTTATCCCGCATGTAGCAGGGTAGGAAGAGAGAAATTAGCGTTAACACTTCGTGACCTACGCACTGCCAAAATTTCCAGACATTGTGCTAAATAAACGCTGCATTTCATCTCGGAATGACGATATAGAGCAGCACAGTATCACGATTTGGATTAATAAAATATTACCATTACCTCGTTCTAGTATCAGAACAAAGAGCAGCGTTGAGTTTTATTACTCGACACGAAATATCTCGAAAATTGGACTGAAAGGTACGGAATCGAGTCTCTTAATACTAGGATAGAGCGTAAAACTAAAAAAATACAAACAATTAAGAACGAATTCACTTAACATTAGGATACAGCTTAAATACAAAAAAAAAAATATTACATTTAGAGAAAGCAACGGCGCCTTAACACTTTAATAATGATATTACCCAAAGCAGCGAACAGAACTAATGGAATCAACACGCGTTCACTTCACGCGTCGTGCGACGACGACGAGACTAACTTTTTATATCTGATACTATTTTGTATACTATACATTATTAACATTATAAAATGAGTCGTATTACTGTTAACGTAAAAGATATGGGTTTAATATTTAGTGAAGTGATAAATTTATTTTTATGGGGAATAAATTATCGCTCCGTTATTTAAGCGAAGCGCGGCGTTGGGTTCCCCAACTCACACGCATCGTCTCGGTATCTTTCCCGTTTAAAAGCGTGATTGCAAGATTTCTTTATTTATTCCTATCTTCAATAGTGTGTGTGTATTCACTAATGCAGCTCTATGATTTAGGATTTGTTCACGTACACCTTTCCTTTAACAAAGCTGCTTGTTCCTGAGCAATCTCTCGATTTATATACACGTGAAGTCGCTTGTAAGTAGGCGCGATATCAAAGAAATTAGGCGGTTAGGCGGTAAGTTATTGCATTATTTAGTTGAACCCTTCTTATGAAGAATGATAAACAAACAATGTTACCAATCTTTAGGCAAATCTCCTGTATTCTAAATCCGCGAATAGATAGAATGTAGCATTTCAATACCAAATTTTCCGTTGCGATCATTCAACAGGGCCTTGTTCCCACAGTGCAGAAAGAAAAATAATTTATATCCCCAGGTGGGAATCGATCTGACCACCGTCACATTATACGCCTTAACTTTTTTATTGCCGCTGTCGTAGCCCCTTACTAATTTAAGATATCACTCTAAAGTAATGGCAATTACAAAAGTTTTATAATTTTTTTAAATAATAAAGTGTTAAAAATGAAGCAAAGTGAAGTCAAGCACGAAACCACTGTTTCAACTGCGGTCAGCCAGAGGTCAGAGCTGTCATTAATCATGGCGTAGGCGAGTTTTTATTATCCATGTCCCAGGATACGGGATCTGGGTAGGGGATGTGACAGGGTTGTTCCTTGTAGAGCTTTAAATTTTATATTTAATATATGTTGTCCCTGATTTAAACTAAATGTAATCTTTGATTTCTAATACCAAATATCTATTACATGATAAAATTCGATACAAATAGATAAATAACAGAGGATTTCGATTATTTACAAAGCAATATATTATGTAAAGAAATATTTTAAACATAACAAAGTCAAAAATGTTTTTCTTTCATATCAAATAATTCATATTGGAGCCGTCTCTATGATGATAGTGGGAGGAATGTGTATTTTTGAGTCTCCCACTCAATACGCAATGTCACATTTTTGAACGCAAAATCGACAAATGTGTTTTTTCTATTTTAGTCACTATTTAATTTGTAATTTATGAAAAGATAAAATGTATTTATACATATAAAATATTTTATAATTATTCATGTAAAGTATCAACCCTAACCTCTAGGCTCCTAGTGGGAATCGGCTGATTTACTGAAAATCAACACGGAAAGAGATTGTGTGCAAAAATCCTGATGTACTTTTTTGTTGCGGTTTTTTCATTTTTTTCCCTTTACAACATGCCACTGATGTGTGTATTTTATAGGAAGCATTAATTGTATACGTTTCATATACCAGGTAGGCGCAACCGAACCCAGTGTTAAGTCAATATTCCAGACTATCCAGCTGTCCAATTTTCGAGACAGAGCGTGTTGAGTGGCAGTGTCCCTTATATCTTGCCATCAGAGTGGGAAAATTAAAATATGTTTTTCTCTCGAGTGGGAACCGAACTCACCACATAAATTTAACAAAAAAAAATACAATATGATATTTATAACACATTCAGAAAATATATTAACATCGTTAAATTTTTAGAAAGCTCTCGTTGAGCTTTTTATAAAGATGTTAAAAGTAAAAAGTTGAGCTTTTCGTATTTTCTCTACAGTACTGCATGGAGGCGGCGGCGTCCCGCCGGACTGACATCGCTGGCTTCAAATAAAAAAGTTTACATGTAAAGTTAACGCTATTTCCCACGAGTAATATGGTCGAAGAGACAGTTTATTTTACATACATATTCGAATAAAAACGCTTATATTTTTTATGACACAATAGGGTAGATATAAGGGATTTGGGAACCTGGTGATAAGATACACCGTTAAACATTTTTTCTAGAATTCTGGAGGCATTGCATATAGAGTGCAGGAAATCAACGCCGCGCTTTGACTCGTTACTTTCGTAATTTCATTCTAATCATAAAAGAAAACATTTTTCCCTGCACCGGTATAGCATAGTAGAGAAATGAAGCCTAGCATCATGACACTCCGTTACCTATTTCCACATAATGTTCGAGACATTGCGTACTGAATGGCGGCACTTAACGCCGTACTATGTACGTATATATCGACATCACTACAATGCAATACATCGTTCGATACTGCTACATAACCATGTTTAGCTAAAGTGATTAGTTTCCGAGTAGTTGTATTGTAATCCTATCATAATTTACGTGTCGATGTCAATTTGTGTGTACCACTGATCGAAACTAATTAGCGTTTGGCAAGAACATACACGCTTAGCGGTGTAGTGCGGCAACCCAAGTAGTGGAGGTTTTAAAATGAAAATGTTAAATATAGAAATATATATTTTTTGTCTCTACAATTTTTAAGCGAGAATTTAAAGCTCACCATAGCTTCATAGTGAATCACGTTGAAGCAGGGTAAGTATAGGAATCTTGCGTTCTCCATCCAAATTTTTGAGATGCATATTAAGCGGCGGAACTTAGTGCCAAGCTTTGGCTTGATACCAAAATGTAGAGTAGGGCATCGAACACTCCGACTCTGTACTGCTGCGCCATGACGGCCTTAATAAATCAATCAATTCTAATTAAATCGCTAATATTGTATACATTGTATCTGTTATCAGCATGCACCATCTGATCTTATCAGTTCTTATTCACAACGCGCAAATTACCGTGGAAATATGTCTATACAACAACAGCACGTTAAGCTTTCTAGAAATAAATCGCTAGTTGTAATGAAATTACAAACAGCTTCCCACTTTTACCCAAGAATCCCTCTATCTATACGGATTCTGTGATGTTGTTCTTTATTTTTTTTTATTATTTTTACTTATAACTACAGACACTTGGTCCCTACCCTTTTATACTTCATTATTATGTCTAATTTCCTTATCATTATCAATTACATTATTGTTTTTATACATACAATTAATATCTATTATAATAAAGTATTATTTTTAACTTTATATTATTTTACAAAATTTTACTTAGATAAGGTGTTAAGCGAGTGTTTATATATGTATATTACTACACTTTTAAAATTTTCTAATGTTAAAACATTACGTTATCCACTCTTTGTCAAAATTTTGGTGCATCGTATTAAGAAGCGGAACTCAACGCCGCTCTGTGGTTTCGTCCAAGAGGCGAAAAAAAACGTGTCGTTGAGTTCTGGCACTCACATGTAATATCTCAAAAACTGTTCAATGCTTGGGAAATAGAGTTAACCAGTGCCTTTCCTTCTATATGCGGGATGTATGTATGTGATGGTACAAAATAATAACAACAAGCAAAGAAAACATAAAAAACACAAACAAAATAGTAACATAAACTTATAGTATTCATAAAGCTATAGAAATCGCGCTCATAATGGCCATTCTGAGTGAATGTTAGATGTTGGTTTTCCAGTGATTGGGGGCGGAGTGCGATATTTCCGTAAGTCCCCTTGGGCTGTAACCGCACTTGATGTATGGCTCTTTGTTTACACGTCACATTTTCATACTATAAACTGTCTTTACGACAACTTTGGTACGTAACTTTTAACTAAGTTACCAGTTCGATACTGTGTTAGAGCTTTTCTCAGCTGTATTTCCCATTTAACGGGGCAGGTAAAGAAAAATAGTATAAACTATAAAAGCCACTAATTTTGATATACTGTATGTAAGTGGTAGAACACAACGTCGCGTTTTGTCTCGTTATCAGAGCGATTGAAGGAAAATAATGATTTCCCTCGAGGGAATCGAGCCCACAACCGTCGCGCAGCACCACGAGAGGCTCAACGCTGATCTGTCATTACAATATTGTAGTATTAAAACTTTCACGCAATTGTTGTTTTCTGTATTGGATGATGTCAAGAAACCTCCAGTTCGTATAAAGTATTTTATTTAATTATCTTAAAATAACAAAATACACAAATTCTGATGAGTTTGGGGTAGTGCCTGGGACTTGCTTTTTTTAAGAGGCTTGCTTTAAGAGGTCCTTTTACTGATTCAAACACTCGCCTTCACTGCTCCTGCCCCAAAATAGCAAAATACCTAAATTAATAAAATACCAAATTTTATAATTTTTTGTACAACAATCCTATCAGACGACAGCGTTGCCATGGCACAGTTGCATATTACCGATTATTATTGCCATCGGTAAATATAGCTAGTTACTACGAAAATGAATACGGCTGTGTCTTATTGTAAACTTTAGGGTTGTAGGTTTGAATCCCACTTTAAAGAATGAACATGTTTAATTCTATAATTTGGTTATAAAACAAAGCTCGGCGTTGAGTTCGATCAATACGAACGCAATTGAACAGAAACGTTGTTGTATGCGGGATAAAGCGTGAAACATAGATCAGTGAAAAGTGGAATATATAAGTGGAAATATAAAAATTATACATTTATTGTATTTATCTATGTATGGGAGATACATATATTATGAAATAACCAAAACAATATATTTTTTTTATTTTTTATCTATTTATATGTTCGCTAATACATGCTAATCTCAAAAACAACTTACCCATCTAACATTTAGTGTGTATTTAGTTTTATTTAGAGCAGTTCATAAATAAATAAGTTATGTCAATGTAAATTATTAGACTTGACTAAAATTGAACTTTTCAATATTTGAATACTATTTTTAAAATAGAAATATTATTACTTATTAGAATATTAAAGTAATAAAGATGAGAAAATAAATAATTTTATAACATAAGCGGGCGAAGTCTCGAGCGCCAACAAACAAATGTATAACACATATAAAATAATTTGTCATCATAAATTGCAATTTTTTTTTGCCTTACATCGTTATTTACCAAGAAGCGGTGGGCGTGAAGCGATATTTCCTACGTCCCCTGAGGCTGGTCTAACCTCAACGCTAATACAATCCTTTGTTCATACTGTTTGCTTTAAATATGATACAGAAAATAAGAGAAGTGGCACAGTGCGACTGTAAACGCGATGGCTTAAAGTTCGATTGTCAGTTGTAGGAATCATTTATTTTCATTTCCTCGCTCCGTTAACAAGCTCCGTTAACATATGACACAACACGAGGTTGTGTTCCGCAACAGAACTCGTAAAAATTAGTGGTGTTTATTTTCATGTAAATTTTAGACATATTCCGTATCATACAGAGGATAAAAACCAAAAAAATAAAATTTTAATGATAATATTATAATGCTGAAAAAATTATAAGCTAAAATACATTAATTGATCATTATTTCCATTTAACTACAGAGGTGATGCCGCTGGTAAAAACTATATTTAAATGTAAACAATTTCCCGAATCGGGATCGAACCCACAACCGTCGTGTTTACAATCCCATTCTTCCAACGATAGCCTCCAAGCTTACATTGACGCTTAAATAAGAAACTAACCGCAATATATATAAAAGGTACCTATAAGTTAGAAAGTTTATGTAATTCTAAGTAAAGTTAGAATCGTACGCGGGGGCTTTGTTCGACTTACTAAAGTTTCGACGTAAATAAGTTTTGTATTTAACACGTGAGCTACACTTGTTATGGGCGGTGTAGTGTAAGATGGGTCGGAAGTTCATATCGTATTTTATTATTTTAATAATTGCTACAAAACGCTTTGTACTAATCGAAGGGTAAGCAGAGTGAATTTTATGTTAAGGTCACTTTGTTCCCAGCTTCCATCCTATCTTCGAGATGCTTTATTTTGTAACCAAAACGAGAAAATGAAATCAAATCATTTTCCTCGAGTGGGAATTGAATCTACAACCATCGCGTTTACAGTCAAATGTTTATGCGTTGTCTTTCCTATTTCTATAACAAAATAGAGAGATCTGTTTTAACGCAAATTACAAATGAAGTTTTGTAATAAGAAAGAAACCCTTTATGTCCTTATATCTTCCATTTTGTAAAAAGCATTGTAAAATACAGGAAAGCAGTACTTCGAAGATACAGAGATTGCAAAACTAAACGAGAAGTATAAACTAATAAGAGTAAATCTTGACCAGATCGGGAAAACTTAAATGAAACGTACTTTTCAACTGTACTCGAGATTTCGTTTATTGAACTCGTACGGGATTAAGATTTTGTACATTTTCTTTAGCTTCACGCTGTATCCTGCATGTAGCGAGATAAGCAGCGGGAAGGCAGTGTTAAGACACTCCGTTCCTGGCTGGAGCTGTTAAGTGGTGAAACTTAGTGCCCCGATAACAAGAGAATTGTTACCAGAACAAGTAAAACTATATTTTTTTCTAAATAGGAATCGAACTCACAACTGTAACACCCTTGTTCTCTTGTGGCCTTGCGTCACGAACACCTCGAATTTAGATTACGATGAATCCTGTTACCAGAACGATAAAATTTAGACAAATAGTTTCCCTGAGTGGGAATGGAACCTACAACAGTTGTGGTTACAATCAGATGCTCGATTTTCAGATAAATATAATAAATAACATTATTTTCATGAAAACAAAAAATACTGCTTAATATTTTTTGTTGTTATTATTTACTTGTACCAGACAGAAAAATACAAGTATAATAAGCAACGTATTGCTCACGCAACATCGTTTGAAACATAACGAAGAATAACAGCCGCTAACATCTGAACGGGAAATTGTAAGAATATAAAATTCATAGCGAAACCAGAACGTGTAAGACACAAGGAAAATTCAAGAGAGAGACGTTCAAAAAACATTGAGATAAAAATAATTTATGTTCGGGAGAAGACATTAAGGCATTATTAATTCGTTACCGCGCTCCCGGAGGGTTGCTCTGGCTGTAAAGTGTCGTACGGTAAGGTTTTGTAAGGCAAGGAGAACTTGTGTAAAATTATATTTTTGATGTGATTACAAGTATGTAGGTTCGATTTCAAAGGTGTAGTAACTAAATAACAAAACGTTTAATTTTAGCTTCACCTTTTAATTTATGTAGTGTAGGCAGAGGTAAATTAGTATCTAAATGTTTTGTTCCTCGCTTATTTCAAATAATATACCAGAAGAACATATTATTATTATTATCATTAAACATATCATTAAAGTATTATTCCGTAACAATGATAAATATGTATATTTAGAAAATGTATAAGCATTTGAACATTGCATTGCATATACCAAAATTGCCTTAAAAATATTTCTTTCTTAACCTAATATTTCTATTATTCAAAGGCGTTCCGAGTGCTGTGTCAATGAATATTACTGGAACGTATAGTATTTAATAATTTATTTTTATAGCTGTTTCTCTCTCCGCACACCACGAGAGGTAGAAAGAAAAACTTCCAGGTACCCGCAATAATTACGTTTATAGTCAGACGCTGTATAGTGCCCCAAAATACCTTCTGTTTTATCACCCTTTTAAATATACAAACTGAAAAAGAACATACTATGAATATTTTCTAAAATAGTCACTCGAACCCACGACCATCGTCTACAGACATTCCACATCCGTATTCAGCTAATAATAGCTATCATCACTAATATGAGTTAACAAGATGGTTTCCTGTAAACTTTTACGACGTGACGCCCAATCAGTTCGTAAGTGGCTAACGAAATAAACTGTCATTTCCCCGTTACTATAGAACCAGGGTTGTCTATTAACGTTCCTATAATAAATCTATATTGATATTTCAAAGTTAGTGATAGTTTGTTTAAATACGCTAATATTAACCTAATATCATGATCGATGATGATGATATTTAGTTATATATTAAGGTTCAATTACATCCCGTATGAACACAGGACATGACTCCATACAGACCTCCCATTTCATTTGGAATTTGCTTCTTATTGCACATTTATATTTTCGATGATGCAATATAGCAATAAATATGGAGGTTATCTGATCATGTTTTTATTTCCCCCGGTGCAATGTTGTTGTGTTTGGATTGGTTTTGAAACATTAATGATACAATACAAATACAACGTGCAACAAGTGTGATGATGAAGATGTCACTTACATATTCCCGAATCCAAATATATGATCATACACCACGCTTAAGGTCCTGTCGACGTTGGGTTTTAATATCTCGAAATTGAAAATGGAGTTCCCGAACACCAAGTTATTCTTCCTTATTTAATATATGCTGCTTTAAACAAAGTCAATGATGATATAAGATATGGAATCGATAATCAACAAGTCACTACTTTTGCTCTCCTAGACTTTTCTAACGCTTTCAATACTGTTGATTTCGATATCCTTTTAGCTGTTTTAAAGTTAATTAATATTTCATCAGAGGCTATTGGATGGTTTTATACCTATTTACATGACCGAGAGCAGTACATTCGCTTGAATGAAAAACACCCTGGGGAACTGCTGGTGTTCCCCAGGGTAACGTACAATTCGGTTGCCTGGAAGAGATCACTTTTGAGTGATAAGGCCGCCTTTTCACATTTTATTACTCTATAAGCTCCTGTAAATTGTATATTTGTATTGTTATTTTGGTGTGAAATAAATATTATAATTATTATTATAATATGCCTATCTCTAAAAATGTAACATTAATGTTTTGACTAGAGACAACATAAACGTGAAGTAAAACAAGAAAAACAGACAATAAAACATTTAAATTAAATTCTACAACCAAGATGCACCCTCTTACTATCGTAGAAACAAAAACATTTCAAAATTCGCCGCGCCAAGGTTTCGCATAAATTAGCAATAAGTAAATAGGGGCCGCGACAAGTCTAAGCTTGTCTTAGCTATTTATTGCCCCCGACCTCCTCAGACCTCCTCGGGCCTCCTTAGGGCCTCCTTAGGCTGAGTAAACATTTAGAATTAAATGTTAAGATGTATTTGCGATTATATAGTCACCATATTAACACAGTGGGACAGAGTTTGGTTTCAGTTCGATTCCACCTGAAGAGAATTAAACATTATTTTTATTTTTATTTCTCTCGTATTGAAGCGAAGCGCGGCGTACATGTATATTTTATAATTATGTATATAATGAAAATATATGAAATATACAGCGCGAATATTAGCATTTATAAGGAAACAGACTTTACGTAAAATTATATAAATATCCGAAGAAACTCCTAATAATATGAGTTTTTTTATACAACTTTATCATATTACCTCGGTAATATCGCGAATCCTTGCGTGAATATTATTTTTATACGCCATTTCATATAACGTTTATCAAGATATTATTAAGACCATCATGGCGCAGCGGCACAGTGTGACGCAGTGGTTGAACTCACAAGTGTTTGATTCCCACTCAGAGTATTAATAATTTTCATTTCTAAAATTGGATTTTCTCGACCTACTCTGTATATAGGATAGTATATAAAAATAAATATCAATAATGTTTGAAATAACAATAAAGAAATAATTTACTCTCAGAAATTTCAATTATCATAATTTACTGAATGTTAACTGGCATACTTTTCATACCTTTTTCGCCTTGTCCACTGTCATCCACCTCTTCATAGATGTCCTCGGGGGGGGGGTCTTCATGTTTTTTTACGAAACCTTGATACTGTGTTTTTGATGGTCTCCTCCTAACTATCTTACCGCTCGCTTTTCCATCATATATCTTTTTTGCAATTCTTTCGACCCTCATTCGATCGACGTGCTCAAACCAGCTGAGCACGTCCTTTTTCATTTCATTTTAACAGCAAATATGAACATCCCCCCAAAAGCCTATGGAACCTACAACAATCGCCCCTTTTATCACTTCTCCCATAGTTAATATATAGATATGTATAATTTTAATTACCTTTATTCTACTATACGACGCTTGAGTGAACTACTCTATTGTAGAGCACTCGAGTGGTTTAATAAGCAGTTTTATCTTAGGACGTCGCTTGAGATGAATTTATAGCCTTATAAGATTAAGATGTTCTTGTTTCCGTAAAATGTCTCTCGAAGTTAGGATTAACCGAGACTGGTTACATAATTTCTCATAAATAACCAGCAGTGTTTCAAACTTTATAGAGTTTACTTTTTTCTATTTTTATATATTTTTGTATAATATTATAAATAGTAATGGCAAAAAGTAATTTCGAAATACTGTGTGTTGAACAGCAAAATTCAACGAGTCACTTTAACTACTAGAGCAAGTTAGTGAAAATCATTTTAAATATGACCATTTCCCCCAATTGGAATCAAACCTACAACTGGTCGTGCTTATTATCACACGCTCGTGCCGTGCGCTAGGATGGCCTCATTGTCTCACGATAAAACTGGGTAAAAAAATATTGTATTTTTAACTATTATATATATTACCAATCAATCTTTTATCTTTCCCACATGGTATTAAAGTTTTTTTTCTATCACCAAGCTATTTAGTTTTTTCTAATAATGTACCTCTAAAGGGATCTATTTGATTGATCGGCGCCCTGCAGGGTGCAGGTCAGAGATCAGTGGAGATTCCAATTCATCCTTACGCTTTATTGTGATTGATCATGTATAATTTACATTTTTTATATTACGATCATACTGATGTAGACTGATCTTTGATGGTCATCAATTTAAGTTTAAATTTAAAAAAAAGATTAAGTTCACTTAAAATATATAAAAAATCTTATTAAATATACTATTATTTTATTACTAACAGGCGGTAATCTTATTGGAAAGTATTTAACGAAACAGGCTATTGTGGTTTCGATTTCATTTTATTTTAATTTTTTTTTTATTTTAAAAGTCGTAGATTCAATCTCATTTTGGGGGAGGTATGTGTTTATAATAAAATATTTTTAATTCAGTAGGTAAGAGAACGAAGTTTGGTTCCGTAGATACCGACAATACCGCTTCCGCTAAGGTCGCTTAACTGGTGATCTTCTGGTATACCTAACCCACCGCTGGGCTGCTGCTGCAAAGCAAGGAAGAGGGCCTGGCAGTTAGTTTGGACATGGTGAAGGTCTTTGATCGAATGTGGAATTTAGCGCTCCTTGATAAACTTCCATCCTATGGGCTTCCCGAGAATTTATCTGTGTCCCAATCTGTGAAAGGCTTGACACTTTCGCTTTGCGTAGAGACGTCTCCTCGCTATGCGTTCTGTATCGCATTTACCATGGGGAGTGTTCTGATAAACTGTTTGCTTGTTACCTGTCGCCGAATTTGCTAACCGCACAGTACGTCACAAGCTAAAATATTATCCACACCACCTGGATACGTCGCAATCCACTACTGTGTGGTTCCGTAGAAACTTCTTTCCATGCGCCACGGAACCGTGGAATTGCCTACCCGCCGCAGTGTTTCCAGGTCGATATGATATGGGTACCTTCAAAAAAGCGCGTCTATCTCCTTAAAGGCCGGCAAAAGACCTGTAGCTTATCTGGTGTTGCACGGGGTCGTGGGCGGCGGTAATCGCTTACCATTAGGTGACCCGAACGCTTGTTTGTCTTGTCCTTTTAAATAAAAAAAAGTAAAAATAATTCGACCTCCGCGGTTACAGTTAGATGCAGTGCCGCTGCACTATGACTTTCTTTATTCTCTTAATTTTGCTGTCATGTTATATTGTGTATGTATTTTAAAAGAATTTTCATTTCATTTCATTGCGTTCTTGTTAAGCAAAGTGAGTCGTCGAATTACATAATACAGCTCGAGATGAGAACTGGAAAACGTATTGTCTTAACACCACTATCTACTGTTACTTTAAGTAAAATATTTCCATATACGAGTACATTCTAGTTTATTCCTAACAGTTAGAACTTAACAAATTAAGTTAACTTTTGCTCTAACAATATAGTCTAGACATTTGGCAAGCGATAGCTAGTTCTCTTACAAGAGATGAGAATTCAGGATTTTCCGTTCAAACTTAATCCACTCTTTTAAGGATTTTAGGGTTCCGTTACGCGAAAATGAAAAATAAAACAACAATTTTAGTCTCGTAGTATCTTTTGTAACTAATGTACTTTTATACGTATATGTATTTTCTGAATAATTTACTTATTCGTGTTGTCTATATTGTGGTTTCCTAAATCATAATATACCTGATTCAAACCGAAACCATTATCTCTATATAATTTTGGTTTTTTTTTTTTTGGAAAATGTGACTAACACTTGGAGGCTTTTCAAGTATTACGTAAGCAATTTTTTTCAAATTCAATTCAATTCAAAACCCAAGACTACCACCACCCCCCACCCCCCAAACAGTGCTTACGTAATACTTGAATGGCCCCTTCCAAGCCTAACTGTATAACACTCAAATATTATACAATTAAAAAAAATACATATACATACATATATAAACACCTCTTTCTTTTAACGTCGGTTAGTAAAAAAGCCTATACGTTTCCTTCAACTTGAGCATCGTGTGTAACAATTTCAGTTCTAAGTCATTATTACCTACTTTAAGCTATTTTAACTTTTATCTCTTTGTAATAAAGTCTATTTTCTCTCTCCATCCTCATAAGACAGCAAAGTGTCTAATTTGCAAATGGCATCGTGTCGTAGGCTCTGCAATTTGGCTTAAAGCGAAACTCTTAAGCGTTCGAAGTAATTGAATTTAACAGAAAAATAACCCTGAAATATGTATATTTTATACGTATCTGTGTATGTAGGTACTCCTTTCATTTACAATATTGAAGTATAATGGCTCTTCTGGTTTTTGTTTGGGGTTGCTGGTAGAATGTTAACGTTTCATTTTATTACATTCATAGAACTATAGTAACATTTAGAGAGTTATAACTTATAGGGGACAAGGCAGAGTGAATTTAATAGTAATTCATAACTAAACTAGATAAAATTAAAAAATGTAAAAAATAATAAATAAGATTTTTATTATGAAAATAATTTGAAACAAGCACATTTAACAATAATTTAAATAAAAATTATTAAACTAATTAGTTCAGATGAATATGTAATATGGTATTCATGAACCACCATGACACACCTAACATCTCCACCAAAGCTGTCACTAAGTAGTGAACAGTGGTAATACCACAGTAGGAGGTGCAGTAAATATCCGGGGGCGCTCGGTCGCAGAGACCGCGCGGTCGCACTGCGGTCTGTCGCGGCGGGTATTGTTGTTATTTACTACTTTAATTTGACGGTAACTTGTGACCGCGTCGTGGAAATTACGGTACAGATGTTCATATTTAAAAATACAATTGAAATTATATTTAAGAATATTGTTTATTGCGTTTATTAGTATTTTAATGTAAATAATTTAATGTTAAGCGTGCGAACGTTATCCCGACAAGCTGTGAGTTCGATTTCCACTCGTGGAAATGATATGTTTAATATTTTCATTTGAGTACCGCCACTCAACACGCAAAGCCTCCAGAATTCGGTGGAAAGTGGCAAACATAAGTGTCTTAATGGGAACAGAGTGTCCTAACAGTAGGTACTACACGTACAGCACTGTTAACAGTAATTTGTCTCTACCTACCCAGCTTTGAGCGTGACGCTAAAAAAATCAATTATGGAAAATAATTTAAGTGAAAAATAGTCGTTCTAGTTTTCTACTCAAAAAAATTGTTTGGTTAGCCTTTAGATTTCTTCACTTTGTAACGAGACAGGCATAGGACATATATTCTTAAAATGCTGCTTTGCCCAGATTCGTCTTAATTTTTGTATAGATATTGTGTGTTGGGTGGCGAAATTCAACGCCGCACTCCACTGGCTCTATAACTTTTATATTTAACAGCAGTGATAAGTCACTACACAACTATGGCTTCATATAGAAATAACAAAAGTCCACATAAAATGTAATCACTGTAAATCTCTGTTTGTGTCCGCGTCCCGCGCCGCAGTCAGACGTCAGACGTAGTAATGCGATCGCAAATATTTGCGGGGGTGCATTTGAATCGTTGAAAGTGCTTAAATTTTTCATCTCGACTCAAAATGGCGTTGAGTGCGTTTCTCTTAACTAAATTTGCATTTATTTATACAGAAATATCCGTGTGTATGTGTATGGTGGAATTTACATGTATCGATCTTTTATCAATGTTTTCAACACTCATATTTCACACACATAATTGATTAAATCTCATTTATTCAAATGATTAAATCAAACTGTATATATTTATCAGAGACCATGAGAGTGCAGGGGCACAAGCATGACTACGACGATGGTGTAAACGCGACGGTCGTGGGTGAGACATCAACTCGAGAAATTGAAATATTTTATATTATATCGATCCGCTCTGGTAATGAGACAAAGCGCGGCGCTCCCGCACTCAACATGCTATATTAAATTTAAACAAAAATTTTACATGTAAATGAAATGAATAGGTACTAAGGTCCCCTATCCAAAACCACCGTTGCTTAGTCTATCGATTTTATTACATCCTATACACAATAACACAAGAAAAATATATTCTCCAAATGATTCCAAACTTAAAACCCTACATTCAATATAACTAACTATTTCGGTAACACTTAAAAAGCGTTATATTAAAATCACATTTCAAGTTGTAAGTTATTTTCCAAGTCTCAAACTGCTATTTTAGTGAGAATCATTAATAAGACGGATTAAGAAGACGAATGGAATGGCTATAAAGATCGCTCAATCTAAGCCGTCGCGGCGGGTCTTAAGGATTTTTTAACATGTTAATAATGTTATTTGGAGAAACCTTTTTAAATGTATGTTTGTTATTTCAGCTTTATCTACTATATTCTGTCAGCACGCTGTCTTTATTCCTTTTGATATAGTGGTACAGCGTCGGAATGTAACACTACGGTAATAGGTTTAATTCTCACTTCAAGGAATGAATTACTGTTATTTTCTCGCTTTGGTTATAGAATAAAATGCGGCGTTAAGTTCCGCTACTTAAAATTAAATATTTTAAAAATTCGGCAGTGTGTGAGGAAAGTAGCATATAATGTTACATGCGAGATGCAGCATTCCAAGTACATAAATACACAGTGCAGATCAGGTATTAGAAGGTTGGTGTCAATCCAACCAACCATCGACTAGTCAAAAGTTGTACCACTGCATAACGACGACCTACGGTACAGTAGATTACTCCGGAGAAGTATCTTATTATTAATTTTTTTTCTCTTTTTTTTCTCGTTATATAGCAGGATAGATAAATAGAATCTAGTTTTAAGATACTCTGTTCCACATTAAGACACCTGCATTCTTCACTTTCCACCAAATTTGCGAGGCATTGCGCTTAGTGGTTAGGAACCGCCATGTTTTGCCTAGTCACTAGAGCAAGGAAATAAAAATATTAAATATGTTATACTCCCGAATGGAAATTGAACTCACAACCGTAGTGCTTTTCATCTTTATCAATTCATATATTCATCAGCCGATAAATGAGAATAGATGAAACACAGAGCATCCATTATCACCAGCGCACAGGTAGGTCACAACAATTGGTTTATAGTGCCCTGGATAGTTCATTCAGTGGCGCTTGATCCAGGAACTTCGACCGGAAGCACGAAGCTAGCGTAGTTTTACTAGAAATGATTTTGTTTTTATATGTTTTCTTTTATGAATTCGTATTTCGACGTATATATAAGTATAAATGGAATTATTTTTAATACTTGGTTTGACGCCAAATCAAGGCGTTCATAATTAATTTATCATCGCTTATCAATTATCAAAATTTATTTGTGAACAAAAAAAATACTACCTACATGAAATTTATATATAAACTTAAAGTGGATTAAAATATTGCCGTGTGTTAGATTTCTCGGGGAATATCTATTATTCAAATTTCCTCGCTTTGGTAGCGAGTCGAAGCGAAGCGTTAAGCTCCGTCACTCAACAGCCAATTGCGTGAGAATTCAGCGAAAAGAGGCGAACAGAAGTATCTTAACTGGAACTAAGTATACTAGTTCCATAGATCCCTCGGCTTATCCCACTAGGATACAGTATGAAACTACAAAAAATCGTTCCACCGTTGTGAATGAATTATTATAATATAAGCTAAAACATGTAGACACATCTAGAAAACATATATCTTGTATTTCCTTCAACCGGGACGGTATCTCGCTCACGCTATATATCAAATTAAGCTTTGAAATTATGACGGTTTAATTGAATGTGAGAATAGTTTCGGTTCAGGAATATTCCACGTCTTTATTAACTTAATATAGACTAATATAAGAAAATGAGGGTAGTTGTGACCTAGTTGTCCATTTCGTTTGTATTTTAGTTGGGAAATGGTTGCAGGTTCTATATTAATGGCAAGTTTTGCTGTCAGTAATTGTTTATAAGCATTTATAGGAAATATAAACAAATGACGACCAAGTATTCGGCTGTTAACGGGGCGGTTGTGGTAATATATATGAATTATTTCTATTTTCACGCTCTGGTAACAAGACAAAGCGCGATTTTGAGTTCCGCTACTCAACACGTAATGTATGGATTGAGCGAAAATTGGGTTGGGTCCCTGCATTAGGTTCCGTCTGCCGAAGACGTAAAATAAAAAGAAGTGAATATTTTACAAGATATAGATTTTTCCTATAATATAAAAAAATGTATGCGCAAAAAAAATGTATCTGAGGGTTCCGTACCAATTTCAGGATGTCAACGGGAAGTATAATTTATAAAAGTTGATTAACTATTTTAAATATTTTTAAAGTGTTATTTCACAAAAACGTATAAAAAGTTGAACGTAGCGGGACTCGAAACCGCGACAACAATGTTACAGCTTATTTATGTTGTTAGTATACACAACAAATGTATAAAAATTTAGCCATAGTTTGATGAGAACCGATAGCTTAGTGGTCAGAGCGTCTGTTCGGTTGACAGGATATAAATAATAGTTTGGAATTCGCAATATGTTATCGTGAAAGAGAGCCATTTATCTTTAGTTAATATATCAATAAATATTTAGTCTCAAAGACGCTTACTTAGTGAATAGCTTATTAATCCAGTCTAGACGCCCACATTCAACAATTTGCTGTAAATGGAGGAAGTCCATTAGAAAAGGAATACCACAGGTCGGACGACTGGACGCCATTGAAAAATGTTATAGCGAGTAATAATTTTAGCGCCTCTTCCTTTTGGTTTACGGGAGTCCTTGGTTCGATTCCGCTACGTTGAATTATTTTTACGTTTGCTATAAATATTGGAATAACATTTTTTAAGAAATATAACATTTGTAATGATGGTCAATAATCAATATTGGTGAAATAAAAATGTATACTTATACTTATTTTTTTTTCAAAACATAACGTTTTAACGAGGCCAGTCGTGGCGCAGCAGCACAAAGTATGACTATAAAACCGACTGGTTGTGGGTTCGATCCCCACTCGAGGAGATGAAATATTTACTTAAATTTGCTCCATTTCTTCGCTCTGGTGTCGAGGCAAAGCGCGGCGTAGAGTTCTGCCACTCAACACGCAATGCCTCCAAAATTCGGCAGAAAGTGGGGAACGGAGTGTCTTAACACTAGGTTCCCTCTGCCTACCCTGCTGTGTGCGAGATACAGCGTGAAGCTAATTTAATACAGCGTGAAACTTCCAAACAACATTTGTATTGCGTGGCAGAAATCGCGCGTTTTTTTTTAGAATAGCGGAAATGTAAATATAAAATGTCATAGCGTGTTATTCCACGTCCTCTATATATTTATCTAAACACAATTTAAGATTATAAAAAAATATATTTTTCTTTATAGTATCGTGTCTAAATTGTTTGAAAATAATTATTCAACCAAATATTCAAATTAAAATATTAATAATAAAAATAAACAAATAATTTACTATTTGTATTTACTTAAGGTTACTAAACAAAGCGAAGTTTCGATACTAAATAAGGAACCTAAATACCTCGCAGGTACCGCGCCACCTACACGCCTAGTAATTGCTATTGTCTACAAGAAGAACAATGCTGTTACAAATCACAGAAAATTTAAGACCAATATACCGTGAGAAAGGAGTTAAATCGGATATTGGTTTATACCAGAAGTTTTTAAAGTTGTTAGGTACGCTGTATCTCACATAGAACCGAACACATAGAATAGAAGGAATGTAGTGTTAAGACACTCCCTTCCTCAGTTTTCGTGCTCAATTATCCGCCGAATAATTTTCCTCAAGTGGGAATCGAACTCAAAATCTGTCACGTTTACAGTCGCATGCTTGTATTGCTAAAATATATTTCATATAAATACAAGACTCACGCTTTTATATACATATGTATTGTATGGAGCAAAAGTAAATTCTCTGGAGATATCCAACATGACGGCGCACTCGTTGCTCCGCTGTAACAGTGGATGTGGAGCTTTTAAGCTAATGTTCCGGTGAATCGTACCCACTTGTAAAGCTTTCTATAATTATTTGAATTATTTATAACATCCATATTTTTCTCATATATATACATATTTCTGTTAGGTCTGAATAAAATGATTATAGTTTTCGTTTTCGACCTTCAATAAACTTTCGACCTTCAATAAATTTTGTTTTTAATTTTACAATGGGAAGTTAAGGAAGTAAGTTTCAAGCGTAAAGTCAATTTGTTGTGTTGAGTGCTGAACCTCAACTCCACACTATGTTATCGCCGTCCACAAATAAACAGAAAGTCTGTCTGTATATTAACCCGATTGTCTATTAATTCCCTATATTTTTTTTTATTTTGCCAAAAATTATCTCATAGTTATACATTAAAACTAACTCCCATTAATAGCACCTGATCAAATACAATAATTTTAAAGTATCATATATCAGTAAGGGCAGAAGTCAATTAGGGTGCGTATTGACAGTTCCAGGCAAGGCACGCGGCACGCGGCACGGGGCACGCCGCTAAGAGTGCAATATAGATAATGATGGGTTATCAGTTTTCACTATGATGTGGTAGAAGAAACCATGCTCTTACTATGAAACACTATTTTTTTTTACTATTTTCGGTCTTTAACGTTTTAATGTTAAGGTACTAGCGTTAACAATATCACTGACATACTTACTATTTCTTTTTAAAGTGTTATTCCACTCTACAAAAATGAAAAATAAAACAGCTTTGGCAGACTAGTGTTAAAACACTCCGTTCCCCACTTTCCGCCGAACGTTGGAGGCATTGCGTGCTGAGTGGCGGAACTCAACGCCGTTATTGGTTATTCCACACTAAGGGAAGAAAAATACTTTAAAATTAAATAAGGATTTGAATCGGCGCCTCTTGGAAACCATCCTAGGTTCAAATTTCGCTACGTAAACTTTTTTACCCGTTTCCTAAATAAGTACCTATACACAATTTTTTACGTTCGTTATTGTAACGTTTAGTTGGTTGAGCACAAATCACTTCACCAACGTCACGTTGTATGGATCATTTTGTTTTATACTAAAGTTATCAATTTGTAAAACGTAAAAAAAGACATATATATAGACAATAAACAATTATAAACAATTGAATTTTAATAATTCGAAAAAAGATTAAATAAATAATCCGTAACAGTTGAATTACGAAAATGTTTCACAATTTTCAGAAAAGCTCATATCTCCATTCTTCCCGCTCTATCAAGCGGAAACATTGCATATATTAAAACCAGATACAAAAATCTCCTTTCCTAAAGAAGGTTTTCTTGTCATAATTATTAATAACTTTAACTGACAATATTCGACTGTAAAGGTAAATCCCCATCTCATACTTTAATATATTTATATTAAAATTATAAAAGGAAAAAATAAACGGAAATTTTGGCCGTTTAAATAATTGACTAGCTTTTTTATATATATTTTTTTCTATGAAAAGCCGAATATTGTGTTTTATTCGAATGTTAATAATTGAGAATTTGAAAGTTTTAATACATCAATTATAAATCAAAGTAACAAAAAAATGTAGCAACCGTAAGAAACACTCGTATTTGCTTGACAAGAACGTTCGGACTCAGGCCTCCATAGTGTAGCCTTTATGACGCAGTGGCACGATTGTAAACACGACGCGGTGGTTGTGGTTTTGATCTCCACTCAAAGGATTTTTATTTTCATATCCTCGCTCTAGTCATAAGATAGAGCGCGTTATTAATTTGCGTCCCTCAACAAGCAATGACTCAAATATTGGATTATCTTTTCTCTACTAACCTTCTAGATATAGAGTAGCTGATTTTTTTTATTACTAAAATATAACTTAACCTTCATATCAATTATATTGTGCTATATAGTTTCATAGTAGGGGTTATTTCTATAATTCATCGATGCGCAAACAAAGGAAAACCCACTGGCAAGGTCCCACCACACTGGTAATTGGTTTTATTTCCAGAGCCGCCTTATTATTTATTGTAGGAAATAACGTCTTGCCTTCAATCAAACTCACGAGTACGTACTTACATGTCTTTAATGGTTTTCTGAAATAATTCATTTGTTTAGAGGTTAATCATTTTGATTATAAGGTCGGAGGTTTTAGGTTCGATTTAAAACCATGGTAGATGTAAAATATGAAAGTAGACAATTTTATAAAATTATGTAAATTTAAAAATAAGATTTACTTATAATAGATATTAATTGAATGTATAAAAACAATAATGTAATTGATATATATATGATAAGGAAATTAGATATAATAGATAACAAAGAAAAAAGATTACAGACCAAGTGCCTGTAGTGTTGAACTAATTAATAAAAAAAATATATGAGAGCTGATACGATCGAGGAGGTCCTGACAGCTTCTGATCGTAAGGCCGATGGTTGTAGAGTTTTGATCTCTACTTGGATATGATTAGATTTCGATTATTTTCATTTTGGTATTGGAGTCCACCACTCAATTACTGAATTTCACGAAATGTGAAGAACGAGTACTCACGAGTCAACAGGGTCTTTTTTTTTTTTAAATATATTTAATATATTTTTTAAGTTATATATTAAAGTTAAAGTTTCAATATATCACGTAGATTTTCTACTTTTTTTAGTTTTTAGTGATTTGCTTTAAAAAAACTAAAAATGTAATATAATCGGCACTACACTACTATCTCGCTGCATACTCCTTAATAGTCTAGAATAATTTACCCAAAAACCACTAAAAGCCAGGTTATTAACTCAAACTGATATGTCAATTTGAGAATCGAAGTCATTACTAGATAACTGTTGTTAACACCGTGCTACTGCACACAGTAATGTTAGTTTGTGTTTGTGCCAATATAGTATGGAGAACAAAGCAGAAGCGATATTACAACTTACTTAGTTTTAAATGTTATTAAAATTATATTTCTTAGAGGCCATCGTGGCGCAGGGGCAAGGGGCAAGAACCAGCGACTGTAGAGCCAATGGTTGTAGGTTCAATGCCCACTCTGCTAATTAAGCAAACCGCGACGTTGAGTGTTGCCACTCAACCTGTTATCCCTAAAGAATTACGCCGACGATTCCTATGTAAGGTAGGAAATTAAATAAATTAATTCCGTTCCTTTCATATTCGGGGAATCGAACTCTATCGTCACGTTTACAGTCACACGCCTATACTGCCGCGCCATGACGGCTATAAAGATAAATAGCAACAAATTACGGATAAAACTGACAAAGTTACATAAATCTTTATAAGATGGAAAACGATAAGTAGAAAACGATCAAAGCTTATTGTATAAAATATATTTTCTGTACAGCGTTTCAAGTTATTATAGTTTTGAAAGATAATAGATTTTGAAATTGAAAAAAAAATATCATAATATATATCAACATACAAATAAAATCATAATATCCTTATAACTAGCTCTAAGACAAAGCGCGGCGCTAAGATCCGCCACTCGATACGTGATGTAACAACAATTTAATGGAAATTGATTAATGTATCTTAACATTAGGTTCTTTCTATGAGAAATTCAGTGTGAAGCAAAAAAAAAAATTCTCTTATAACTTGAGCTCTTTCGTTTAGTTATCGGTTGTTCCTGTTTAACGTTACTGTCATTACAGCTTAGCTTTAACAAATACAAGTTTATTATTATCGGTAAACTCAGCCACTGCACTGTGCGTACTAAACGGATATACATTTTAGTACGTATTATGAATTTTAGAATTGTCCATTGTTTGTATCTACTTTCTGTTTTCTTTAGAATATTATGACCAGTTGTTAGACAGTTAACTTTCACTAACTTTTGTTTTTAAAAGCACCTGTAAAGCTTAATTCTCTTTAGCAGAGAAGGTAAAGGAATCTTAGTGTTAAGACACTCCGCAATTCACGCACCGTCCAATTTTCGAGACATTGCTTGATGAGTAACGTAACCCAATGCCACGTTTTGTCTATCAAGGAATATATAGGGGAAGGTGGTATTGTGTTCCTTGCATGTATTTTGGTCCCCTTGATATTCTCTATTATATTTGAGAGCGGTATGCCAAGATTAGTTAATTAACATTGCCACGTATTAAATCATGTTTTTTCTTTGGGGAATGAGGAAGGTAAATAGTCAATTTCTATAAGTATTTAAGAAAACAATCTAAAATGGTTTTTAAATAGTAAGCACACAGTCACTTACTTAGTAACTCTTAAGAAAAAAAATCTACTTTACGCTTTACTACGCACACAGCAGGGTAAGCAGAGGGAACCTATTGTTAAGACACACCGTTCCCCACCTTCTGCCAAATTCTGGAGGCATTGCGTGTTGAGTAGCAGAACTCACACTTTGTGCCGCTATTATTGTACCATATTGATCAGATTATTTAAAAAATAATCTATTAGACTAAATCCAAAAAAATATTAACCTAACGCAATCATGACATAAACTTACACTTCTAAAATACTAAACAATAACCATAACTATTCTTAGAAATATGACAAAAAAAGCACAAATCAGGAAAAGCTCACAAAAGCTCCTCAACGGTAAGCAACGATGTGACTATGAAGGGCCATATATGAAGTATTAGACACCACAGCGTCAACGACCACCGCAAATTTACACAGCACTCCACTCGCTACACTGACTGTTTCACTCAAATAAGTAAACTAAAATACTTATTTCACTTGGAATTTTACTAAAATCTGATAAAAACCTTATTTTTGAAATCGTAAGGTTAAAAATCGTAAGTAAGATTTGTCTAAATGCATTTAAAAGTTGGTATTTCAAGAACACTTTGTCAGTTTACTATTCTAACGCGCCATAGAATTATTATTTTGTAACGTTTTAAATTATATAAAATTAGAGAAGTTGAAGATTTTGAGATTCTGATAAAATATCTCGAAAAATTATGTTATTTCGTTATTTTTAACAATTTTATAATTGTTTTGTGAGAAAAGTAAATTTTACTAATATTTTTTTTTTTAGTTTGATTCCCTATCCCACACTTAGGGACCTGGGAACCTAGTGTAAGGCACTCCGTTCGCATTAGGACTTCACACTTCCGTTCCTCACTTTCCACCTGATTATGGAGGCATTGCGTATAGACTGGCGGTATTCAACGTCGCACGTTAACTCCTTTTCAGAGCAAAGAAATGAAAATATTATTTTTTCCATTTTCTAGAGCGAATCAAATAAACAACCTGTCGCATTTACAGTCGCACGATGGTTCCCCAGCGCCACAGTCTCTAAGGGAATCTTAGATCTCCTTGCTCAAGGCAATGAAAGTTGTGTATCACACATGACTCATTCAAAGTCACTCAATTAGAATGACGACTGACCGTAGATACAGTTGGTCAGTGGTTAGACTCTCTTGGACTGTACATGGCAAAAATGTTTTAACTACTTGTTTCAGTTATTTCAAAAATCAATACATTTACAATATTAGTAATATTTATAGCAATCTGGTTGAAAGGAGAGGAACGATTTAATATCGTCAATACTAAATGACTAAGTGGTATCTGACAATAAAGTACAAAAAAAAATGTACATACGTGAAGAAGTCCTCATTAGATCGTTACGAATTGAAACGCAATAACTGTGGGTTTCATCCCCACTCAGGAGAATGAAATGTTTTTAATTCTGCGCTATGGATAAATAAAGTGCGGCGTTGAGTTCCGAAACTAATCACGCATTGTATGTGCTACACGCGAAAAGGTGGTCGGAGTATTTGGATACATTTTTTTTTTTTTCGTGAGGAAATCCTTTTACGGATACCAGCCCAAGTGGGGACTCGAGCTGGTTATGTGGGGCTCGCGGACCGGCAGATGGAAGGCCGTCCGAATATCCACTAAAACCTCACGGTGCTCCTCCTCGACCGCCTCTGGCCGCGAGACGCGGGGGCATTAGTCGTCCGCGAAACGCGGCGGCGGGAGCCTGCAAGGCACGTCGCGGAGTCAAGGGTGTGTGGGCCCTCGACGACCTGCTTGAAGTAGCGCGCGGGAGCAACCTGCGCGCGACTACTCGGGCCAGGTTAGTAGGCGGTCAGCTTCCCCAAAAATGTTTTGACTGAAGCTACTTGTTTCAGTTGTTTCAAAAATCAATACATTTACAATATTAGTAATATTTATAGCAATCTGGTTGAAAGGAGAATGAAATGTTTTTAATTCTGCGCTATGGTTAGATAAAGTGCGGCGTTGAGTTCCGATACTAAACACGCATTGTATGTGCTACACGCGAAAAGGTGGTCGGAGTATTTGGACACTAGGTTATCACTGCCTAACCTGCTATGTGTAATTTTGAGGTGCATTTAGTATTTTAGACATTAAGATTCAATATAGAAGTCTAATCTAATCTTATCAAATTACAGCCCGCGTATCTCGCGCTGTATAGTGTAACAATGTCAGTGATACCACTACTGTACGGGGAAATCCATAGGATTAGTATGTTGTACATGCGAACGTCTGTCTGTCAAGATCACTTACTTCGAGATCGCGCCAAGGTATAAAGTTCAAATTCATATCAAGCCAAGAACAGAGTTTTAACACTAACCTAGAGGTCAGTCGTGGCGGCGCAGCGACAAAGTATGACTATAAAACCAACTTGCGGGTTCTATCCCCACTCGAGGAGACAAAATATTTACTTAAATTTATATTTCCATTTCTGCGCTCTGATGTCGAAGCTAAGCGCGGCGTTGAGTTCTGCTACTCAATACGCAATACCTCCAGAATTCGGCAGGAAGTGGCGAACTCATTTTATCGGTAGTCCTCTATATAACAAAATTAATAAAATATGCAACATATTTCCTCTTCCCTTACATCTAAGCAAGGAAAAGTAAGTTTATTTTTACGTGCGCAAGATTACAATGAAACAGAGAGTCTTGTTAAAATAGGTACATTGTAAAAAAGATACAAGTTTAAATTGATTTATGAATTAGTATAAAATATGTTTTATTTGATAAGATTTTGATACAAATATGCATTCTTCAGTTTTCTTCTTATATTTTTATTATTGTTTTCTTTTTTTTACTATTTTTATATTGTATTTTTCATACAGTAATTAACTAACCAGACACAAGAATGTTTGATGGATCTACCGATTTTTTAGGTCATCTAAAAATTGTAAGATCACTGGTCACACCCATAACACAGATCTACCTTAACTTACAATGGGTACCAGAGTTCAATAAAACCAGAGTAAAATTATATTATTGATTACTTTAATAAATAGATTTGATTTATTGTATCTGGTTACTGTACTCATATATTTTTTGACAATAAATTTCCATTTCATTTCACTACAACAGAGTGTCATACACTAGGTTCCCTCTGCCTACCCTGCTATGTGCGGGATACAGCGTGAATATGATTTTTTTTTGTTCTATCTACCTTGCTATATTAAAGCATAAATCTGTGAACACAAATTCGATTGAAGATAGCTTTTATAATTTACATTATAAGTACAAAATGAACTGTCCTCATTCTATATGAACACTGACTGACAGGTTATTAGAAGTACTCGCATTGGTCACTGCGTATGTATTATACAGGAAGTCAAATGCATTTGAATAATATTTGGACTGATTTTTAAAATTATATGTATAAATATATGCTCATTGAGTTTTAAAAGTCAGTCGAAATATTATTATGTTAGTGTAATGCTTAAAATCAGGCCAGTCGTGGCGCAGTGGCACGAAGTGTGGCTGTAAAACCGACTGGTGGTGGGTTCGGTTCCCACTTGAGGAGATGCAATATTTACTTAAATTTATATTTCCATTTCATCGCTCTGGAGTCGAGGCTCGTAACACGCAACGCCTCCAGAATTCGGCAGAAAGTGGGGAAGGGAGTGTCTTACTCTGCTGTGTGCGAGATACAGCGTGAAGCTGATTTATATAATTTTTTAAAATAGGTAATATATGTTGATCATGAAACAAAATAACGATTTAATATGCAAAGTTTCCGTCCAAAAATGAGTGCGCCAAATTTAGTACAATAGTAACGTACGTACGTAAGTTAAAATATAAGAACTATCAGTGAAGATAGTTACGACTGCTACGACTGCTTGAGTCCCAGAGCCATAACAGGTAAAAATGTCCACATTGCTATTTTACTTTATAAATTTAAAAAAAATCTTTCATACGTATATTTTAGTATCTTTTTGCACTCTTATACGAAAATTTAAATAAATTATAGATAACACGAAAAAGACACCAACTTTAGCGAAAAGAAGATCGTGACTTTAAGACCACTCTTTCATATTACTGTGATTTCAATATACCTTTATAAAAATTAGCAGAACTTAGATTCAGAAAATAATGCGAAAAGAGATTTATTTCACTTTAATTGAAATATTCGCAACAATCGTCATTGAACTACAAATGCATAAAAACGTTTTGCTCACTTTGCGAGGTTTATCCGTTAATGAACTGATTCAGAGTTTCCCAACTTGGTTGCAATGGGTTACACCGCAAATTTTGACACCTGTTTTGTTTGACGTACATGTTTTACATGAAAACATACGGGATGAGCTAACTTCAAAGGCATTCATTTTAAAAAAAACATTTTATCCTTACGTATGTACATATAAAAATCAGGTTTTTTTAAAATTTTAGGAAAATTCTTGTAAAACTATTTTACGCCCATATGTAGCAATTAAAAAAGGAAAATATTAAGCAACTCACGCCCATAGCCTTAAGCCAGGCTATACTATGTTCGTGATAACATAGCCTTAAAACACTCTGTTCTCCATTGACTTTGTACTTTCCGCCGAACTTTCGGGGATTTGCGTGTAGAGTGGTGAAACGGAATGCCATATTAGCAACGTTACCAAAAGGAGGAAATAAAAATATAAAAAAATGTAACCCAGTACGTGGGAATTTAACTAGGTCTTAAAAGAATATTTAACGTTATATATACTTAATAAATAAAATTATTTGAAAAGTGAAAAATCAATTCTCTAATCTTAACACTAGTCTCCCGTGAAACTGTTTTTTAACCATCGCTACTAGTTCGTTCCGATTAAAGTTTGTTTTTAGTACTACTTACTACACTACTACACACACAATAGCGAGATAGCCGAAGAGAACGGAGCGCTAAACACTACGGTATTTTGTGCTACCTTTTTGATAACTAATAGTTAATTTAAGCACAAAAGAAGCGGAAATACAAAAGTTATGACGACCAACATTTACATTGGCGAAAGCAATTTAAATTGTAAGAACAAAATGCTTCCGAGTTCAGTCCGAGCTGATTACGAAAGTATTTACCTCGTTTGGTGAAACGCTGAACTAATTTAACATTGTATACGGAGTTTGAAGGTTTTGCAACAGGAAATGGACTATTGCTTTTTGTTTATTGTGAAACTAGCCATGGTTTTGGGGTTCGCTTGTGTTTTTTGATTTAATTTTATTGAGAGTCAGATATGAACTACTTCATCTATCTCTATCTATCTTGAGGCTAGTCTTGACACAGGGGCACAAGCGCGCGATTGTAAACGTGACTGGTTGTAGGTTCGATTCCCATTCAAAAGGTGCGCGAGGTGCGCGAGGGGCGCGTGAGACTTGAGCGTGATAAGTTCTGAGTGACGGACGTATCACTAACCAGAAGTCTTGTGGGGGACATCGAATGATATAACATAGCCTGTAGCCTCTGGAGAGTCCACAAAAGTATTTTCATAATTCGAATCAGAAGTTCCAGAAGTTCCTGAGATAGCGCGTTCAACCAAAACACTCTTGCTTTATCAAGTATACTAATTATTGGGGCACGTGTAACTGTAAAACCGACTGGTTGTGAGTTCGATGCCCACTCGAAGAAATGAAATATTTATATACATTTATATCTTAATTTTCATTGCTCTGGTGTCGATGCAAAGAGCGGCGTTGAGTTCCGTCACTCAACACGCAATGCCTCCAGAACTCGGTGAAGAGACAGAAAGGAGTCTTAACACTAGGTTCCCTCTGCCTATCCTGCTGTGTGCGGAATACAGCGTGAAGCATTTTTTTTTAATATACTATGTAGAATTGTTTTACAAATAATTGATCAGGCTTCATTGACACAATCAAGCTCAATGTTTATAGTAACTTAAACTGCTTTATATTGAATTAAGTTTTGAGCAGGAAATGCTAGCTTTGATTATAATTTATATTATAGTGGAAACTGTATTTATGTTTCACTAAATCAATTGACTAAATCTATTTATAGAAGTATACATAGGTTTAGTCAACTGAATTTATTTATGTGTTAAGATATAAAGAGATTTAGGATCAAAATTTATTTAGAGGATCAACATACAACCCAGAAATCGTATTGATCGTAAGTTTAAAGAACATTACAAACATATACATTAACTATATACATTTTGGAGTCCAGGTAAACGCGACAGATTGTGGGTTTTATTCCCATTCGGGGAAAGGAAACATTTAATATTGTCCTTTCCTAGCTCTATTAACCAGGCATAGCGTGGTGTTGAGTTCAGCCATTTTTAACGTTTTATTTTGTGCCTGTAGATTCTTACAATATTTTAAATAAATTATAAGAGCTGTATAAGTATTTCGATGTAAGGCTCAGTGGTCATTTCGCTTGGACAGCATTAAAATAGATCATGTTCAATTTCGGCTACATTCAAGTATACCTAAGTAAATCTAAAAAGTATGTTTATCCATATTCAAAAGTAACAATAATTTTATAGTCAGAGACGCATGTCAAAATTATTCTATTACTGATTCACGAATGGGAACCAAACCCACAACAATCACGTCCGCAACAAGACAGTTTCAGCTGTCTATCATTTACAATAATTTGAAATGTATAATTACTAAGGTGATATATAAATGAAATACCTTTAAGACATTTCGTTAGAGGTGCTAATTTGTTTTATAACGAGTGCCAACAACGCACTCGCCCACGCACCACCACCACGTGTGACAGCTAAGTTAACGCCTGTAGTAGGGGCTGTATAAAATATGGAAATTTAGGACAATTAAATATGATAGCCGTCGTGGCGATGCATTATAGGCTCAGCCTATCTGTTGTGAGTTCGATTCCAACTAGGAGTAATGAATTGTTTTTTTATGTCGAGGGTCGCTCGAGAAAGAAATGTCTTAACATTAGGTTTGAACTACCTTAGGTTATCCTACCCTAGCTACCTATAGGTAGAGGGAGAAACAAATAACTTGTGTAGGCGAAATTCAAGAAACGGTGGTTGTGAGTTCGATTCATACCTGGAAGGTTGCTGTAAGCTTTCACCATTCATGGCCTGTAAAGATCGTGTTGTATTGGATTTATCAACTACCATTGTTAACGTTTTATTTTGCATAAAGGAGAATAGGAAAAGGAAACCGACTCGTAGTTTTAAGTACTCGTAGTCCAATTTTTGACACACTACTAATTCAAGAAGAATTCAAATTAGTGTATCAAAAATTGTGGAAATTATTTATATATTACCGCAAGTAAAAATCAAATCACAGCATGCTTTTTTATTTTAACTTTTGACCACAATTTCTCTCTATTTCTCTAAGTAACAAGGAAAATATTATGTAGACACAAGGTTTTCCCTGTAGATTTTTTTTTATGAATAGTTTTTTTTTTAAAAAAACACTTACAAATTATCCACTAAAGCACACCGACATGGCAAGTGCGCGCCACAACTCAACGCCTGCGCTTTAATTATTTAAACGTCCATTCATACTTCAGATGCCACACGAATAAATAACAATCCGACCTTTGCGATATACGAGTATAGAATAGGCCAAGTGTATATATTTTTTGTATATTCATTCTTGTATATGGGTATAATGCATGAATATTTTTTTTCTTCAAAATCTTCAGCCAGATTTGGCTTGTGTGGCCACTTCCTACATATTCCTTAACTTATTTTCGTTTCCCATTACCTAATAGCCTCATTTATAGTTAAAATAAGCTAAACTTTTTATCAAAAACAGTGATCGATCACTAAATTCCCTCTGTTTATAAAAAAGAATATAATATATTATGTTATGTAATATAAGGCAATTTCATTAGCACTAATAGCACTCAAAACTACGCCGTAAGAGGAATAATTAAAATGTTTCATATTATTTTAGCGAACTCCCGCAATGTTCGTGATGAATGCAAATCTATTCAAATTTCCTACAGCTTTGAATAATATACTTGAGTAGTACTTTGTGTATTATATATTTTTGTATATTGTAATTATGTATATCTGTACTATTATTTATAATGTATCTGTAAGTAGATATATCTACATTACTTTTTGCGGTGTTGTCAACAATGTCTCCAAAATCAGGTGGATGGTAGAGACGGAATTATATTAACACCAGGTTCCCAGGTTCCCATTGCCGCGCGGGTGTGTAGCTAAATTAATGTGTATCTATACTTGTAAAGTTATATCAATGAGCTTTTGGTTAAACGTGCTCATCTCTGAAATTGCGTATTTATTTGCACAATCACTAATCGAGGAATATATTATGTCATCAAAATAATTTATTTTTAACCCATTTTACCTTTAACGCATAAATACAAAAAGTACAATAAGGCAGCTTTATCTCATAAAGCAAATTCTTCCAGGCAACCTTTGTTTCTTGGATCTACATGAAAATATGGTAAGTAGTGTATTAAATTGTAGGAGTATTTAATAAATATAATATATCTACAAATATAATTATATTAAGTGGCAAAATCGTGCAACTGGAAACGCGGCGGTCTTGAAGATTAAAAACTGAGTTAACAAAAGGGTTAAGTGGAAAAGGAAGACACATTTTTTTTTAAATAAGTTAAAAGTTGTTTTCGTTTTAATAAAAAAAATAAGAAAGGTCAAGTATTTTTACTTTGATTGAAAAAACTTACCAAAACTGGCAGTCCTTGAGTAACTTTGAATTAATCCGAGAAAGTTTATGAAAAGTAATGATTACCTGTAAAAATAAAAACATTAAATTAGGTCGTATTTTTAAACTTTTTTATATAGCTTCACGCTTTATCCCGCACATAGCAGGGCAGACAAAGGGAACCTGGAAACCTAGTGTTAAGTACTCCGATCCCCTTAAGACACTTCCGTCCCCCATTTTCCACAAAATTCAGGAGGAGTTGCGTGGAAATAAAAGTGTTTTGTTAAGCATTTGATTGTCAGATTAAGCTAGCTAGTACTAGCTAGTATGTAACTAACGCACTCTACCTCTAACTTCCATCAAGGAAACAATCAAAGAATACATACCATACACTTTTAAAAATACGTATTAAATGGATGATATCAATATCTGACCACACCCCCCTCCCCTCCCCAATCTAAAGGCATACATGACAATATACATTTATATAACATTTTTTTATTTTTATCATCTAAAATTGTCAACTCAATACGTCTCTATGACGCCCGAGTTAGCATCGTGGGCTATCCTACTATAAATAATAAGTTCAATATATAAATCTTAAAATTAAAAAAATAAAAAGCACCCCAAATACCTCACAGTACCGCAATGCGACTTGTTTGATCAAAACTTTGCTTGTATTCGCTCTCAACGCTAACTCTGGCAGAGCCAATCAAATATTCAGCGGTCACAACTAAACGAACGTACTGTAGCCTTTAACTGTTCTCGGTTGATACTATTGTAATATTATTAAGTTAAAGGAATAGTTAAGAATTTCTTTTTTTTCGTTAGGTTCCCTGATTAAATTAAATGATTGCTATTTACATTATTAGAGTGTCAGTTAAATGTTTAATCATTTTATTTTGTAGTTTTGGTAAAGTGCGGCGTTGGATTCCGCCACTCAATGATGCGCAATGCCTCCAGAATTTGGCGGAAAGTGACAACGGAAAGTTACTTTTGGCAACAAAGTGTCTGAAAACTACATTCCCAGGCTTACTCTCTGTATCCTGCTATGTGCGGGATACAACATAAGCAAAAAAAAGAAATAATCTAATTTGGGAACCTCCTTCGGTCTGTTTGTCGTCTAAAATAGTTTAAAATAGTGATTAATTATAAAAAAATATTCCTTAGGATATAAATAAAGTATATACGAAGCAATATCTACAGAAAATGAAGCCGATGACCAACTCTGTACATATGTAATGTACATAATAATAGTACGTATGTATGTATGTATGTATGTATGTATGTATGTATGTATGTATGTATGTATAATACAAATTCACATTAGCAATAATGAATCTCGCATTATCTGAGCTAACGTGAATAAATGTTGTCGCGAGTGTCCTTTATTATTTTGTGTTACTAATTGCGTTGCCCCTATTAATCAGTGGACCGCGAGTGGGCTAAGTTACAGGTGGTAGCAGATATGATTTTTAGGTTCAATTTTTATATTTTTTATAAACGATAATAGTATATTTACGATATTTGTATGAAATATAATGTAAAGGTGAGAGTGAATAAAATAATGAGACATTAATATATAGCTATATCCCGCACACAGCAGGGTAGGCAGAGGGAACCTAGTGTTAAGACACTTCGTTCCCCACTTTCTGCCGAATTTTGGAGGCATTGCGTGTTGAGTGGCAGAACTCAACGCCACGCTTTGCCTCGACACCAGAGCGAAGAAATGAAAATATAAATTTAAGTAAATATTTCATCTCCTCGAGTGGGGATCGAACCCACAACCAGTCGGTTTTACAGTCACACTTTGTACCACTGCGCCACGACTGGCCTCAATGCCTCTACCTGTTGCTTCTGCCTGTCATGTGTCATCTAGGAAATCAGCGTATATCTAGGAAAAAAGTACGCATAAACGCATGGTAGAACTTTTCCAAGAGGCGCGGGTTCAAATCTCACTACGTTCAATTTTTTTCTTAACCTACTAACTCACAACATGTCGCGTTTACAGTCACACTCCTTGCCACTGCGCCACGGCTGGCCTCTGGCAACTTTTTAAGCGTTTTCTAAAAACGTATTATAATTCTATTTTAATATTACAAGAAAATACATTCGAATAATCCCAGTACTAGTCGTATTTACTAAAGTGGTGTCAGTACTCATAGATTTGTACGTTTCAAATTTTATTTCGGTGTATGCCAAATATTTACTCTTACTTCCCCTTACAATTCAGCCCATACATGTAGTGAAAAAGGTAAAATATATTTTTATAAAAATATATATATTTTTATTCATGTATCCTACATACATAGAAAGAATCTAGTGTTAAGGTACTCTGTTACAATCTTTCCGCCCAATTTTGAAAAAAAATTGATAGATATATAAAAACTTCAAAATAATTCGTTCAGATCAGATTTAAAAGAAATAGTTTTAAATATATTTTTTCTTCGAACAACAACGACTCTAGAACCACCTTACATATATAAATACTTTCCTATTATCATAATTATGTATACTTTGTCTTAAGTTTGATTCCGAAACGAGAAAAAATCAAAAAAATCTTTTAAATTTATATAAATATTTAATGCACAGTAAACATAGTAGACTCCATACGGTGACTAACAGCGCCTACAATCTGTTATCGTTTAACAGTAGGTTTATTGAAACACCCGATTTGTACTTTAAAGGTATAATTGGTATCAGCTATATCTTAGTTTATTGTAAAACGTGGGTGTAAAGTAATGTATATAATATTATAAGTAAATTATTGTGTCAAAATTCTAAGTAAACTATTAG
The DNA here is from genome assembly GCA_030704555.1 of Heliconius charithonia. Lineage (NCBI taxonomy): Eukaryota > Metazoa > Arthropoda > Insecta > Lepidoptera > Nymphalidae > Heliconius > Heliconius charithonia. Next base: position 13,281,498 of record CM060811.1, on the reverse strand, counting down.
CCTGGTAGCTGAACATAAAGCAGCTTAACTAGATAGATACTGTACTTATTATTATTAAAATTATGCTGAAGCAAAGAAAATAAATCTGAAATTTCTTTAGTTCATCGCTTTCATCTCACGAACTACTTTTAAAAAAAAAATTGTGCGTTCATTTATCCAGAAAGATAGGCAAAAGAAACCTCCTGGGAAGCTAGTGTTGAGATATTCCATACCCATTACGACACTTCCGTTCACCATTTTCCGTTGAATTATTGAGGTATTGCGTGTTGAGTGGTGATCCTCAACGCTGCGCTTTGCCTCGACACCAGAGCAAAGAAAACTAAATATTATTTTTTCTCTAGTGGGGATCAAACCCACAGTATGCCATGTTTACAGTAATATTTCGTGCTCCTGCGCCACGATTGGCCTCTGTTATAGTGTTCTTATTATAAATAATAAATACACCAAGTAAACTATTAGTCAACTGCTATCAATAAAAGCGTAACCGTCGTGTAAGCAAGTTATCCCTTGTGCTGTAGTGATTAATGACTGATACATGATTGATAAGGGCCTCTCTGGCACCTCTAGTGTTCAATACACTGGAGTCTAGATCTAATCTTACCTAGATTTATTGCTTGTTGGGATAATATTTACATTGAGATCGTTTATCATGATGAATATATATATTTTGTTATGTATTTCGTTTTTCTTTTATAGATTTACGGAATTTTTCGGTTTCTTTGCAATAAATAAAAAAAATGAATTGAGGCCAGTCGTGGCGCAGCGGCACAAAGTGTGACTGGAAACCGACTGGTTGTGGGTTCGATCCCCACTCGAGGAGATGAAATATTTACTTAAATTTATATTTCCATTTCTTCGCTCTGGTGTCGAGGCTAAGCGCGGCGTCGAGTTCTGCCACTCAACACGCAATGCCTCCAGAATTCGGCAGAAAATGGGGAACGGAGTGTCTAAAACACTAGGTTCCCTCTGTCTACCCTGCTGTGTGCGGGATACAGCGTGAAGCTGAAAAAAAAATCGACATTTTTTCTATTTTCACCCAACACACAATGCCTCTAGAATTCAGCGAAAAATGGGAAACGGAGTGTATTTACACTAGGTTTCCTCTGCCTACTCTACTGAGTGTGGAATACAAAGTGAAGCTGATTTTAATTTTGATTCATTTTTTTAATTTCATGCTGTATCCTGCATTTAACAGAAGCAACCTAGAGCTAAGAACTAAATTTTTCGAGTGTCGAGTAGCAAACTCAACGCCAACTGAATCATTATCTCACCATTTATATTTTTTTCTGTACATCGAATTATTAAATAATTTTCAACTATAAATAAAAACTTTGTATTCTTCTTAATAATAATAATAAACCTGCTACCCCCACAAAAATTCACCCTTACAAAACTTACGAAACGAGCACAATTAATAATACAGAACAATGTCCAATTAGAGGCGCAATGCTACGAATATTTTACCTTGAACGAAGTGAATTTTAAATATTTCTTGTTTTAGCAAAGTAATGTTTCACCTCGCTACCGTATCTCAGGAATTAGCTACAACACCTGCAGATAAACGTCTGTAATTACCGCTTTAAGGCGCCCGCCTAAGATTGCACTTTGTCTCCCGCCCTAGCTTGAAAAAATTTTTAAGTTAAATTTTTATGAATTAAGAAAAATATTTTCATATGAAAATTTACCTTTTCATATGAAAATATTTTTATTTGTATAAAATTTGTACTTACCCATATTTCAATAAATTTTTTAGATTGTCACTTTAGTTTTGTCTTCCAATGACTTTATTTCTGTTTAAATTTTAGTAAAATAAAATTCATAAGCGACTTTTGACTTATTTACATTTTCGTAATTAAAAACTCTTAATCTCCATAACAATACTGTCACAGAATCGATATCACGATTTTTTTAATAAAATTTCAATCATAATCAAGTATAACAATTTGAATATACCGAGATCAAGTCTACGCTACCTATCATAGGTAATATCATTAAAAAATATATATTAATCAAATATATATTAACAAACCATTAAAAGTTGGACAAAAAAATATATTGAAAAGTTAATATTATGCATCCCCACTACGTATATATAATATGTAATACATAATATTTATCAAGACATTGCGACTTCAGGGGCAAAATAACACCACGTTTTATATACTTCAATATCGGGATTGAACCCGCAACCATTCCGTTTGCAGTCCGATGCTGTGCCACTTGGCCACGACAGCCTCTTAATATAATCTTAGTATAAAAATATACTCTCCTTTATGATACATTCGACTCTATGTAATATTTTGGCTAGCTCTAAGTATTATAATATTTTGTATTCAGAGATCGTTTCAACGTTTCTATGCGGCGTACATCCGTTCGCCACACGAGTTGCAGATAAACCTTCTAAATCTATGGACATCATAATACTTTATATACTAGTTACATTACACGATTTTGCTGTTATGTGATATTTTATACATTGTGGCCCTTTTTCAGTATTATATCAGATTGGCAAAGTCAACATAGCTCTCAAAATGTTTTTCATTTAACACTGAATCTTGCTTCATAAATACTTTTTGGGTTATTCTCGTCTCTCTTTTTCTCATCCTCTCATTCTCACTATATGACCAAACCACTTCAGAATTTTCTACTTCATTCTTTAATAAAATAAATTTATCCCGAACGATTGTCGAACCCACGACTTTCAAGTGTTTAAAAAAATAATTGACTCTACATGTACATAGAGTATAAACAGACCCTTATCGCCAATTCTACACAATAGTGGGTATCATTTCAGAAATATTCGCATGAAAAGGCTTATCTGAAATCGGACGTAAGTCATTGACTCGAATACAATCACTGCAAGACGCTATTGTGGCCATTCATACTTTGAATGGTTTGATTTAGTATGGACATGTAGAGTGGGATAGAACTGCCACTGCACACGTAGAGTTGAAAATTTATCATTTTCTTTTATAATCGTAGAAAAAGAAAAGGAATTGAGATATACAATTTTAATTTTAATTTGTCTAATTAAGTAGAAAAAGAAAATTAAAATGAATTATAAAAATACAGTATGACGATAATTTGCACTTCTAGCACTGTTTTAAAGTGTGTGTCACGTGTATTACTTAGACATATTTTTTTATTGCTAGAACTACCAATTTAAAGCTAAGATTCTTCGATAGACATGAAATAAAGTACGAGGAGTATCAAAATCTTTATAAAATTATTATGAAGGTTATTCTATATACTGTTATATCTATGGCTATAATGATAGTAGCGTCGCATTGTGCCTTGCTGTCAATGGTAATGGTATTGTTGGATAAATGGTAATCTAACACTTTATGAACCATTTCCAGATCCATCGTGGTGAAGTGGGACAAGGACTGACTACACACGTGATGGTTGTGGGGTTCAATCCCCACTGGATATGGAGTTTCACCACTCAGCATACAACATCTTCTCTCGGAATATCCGCTAATATTGATTCCAATATTATAAATACATTCGTATTAATACTGAGTTCTTAATGTCAACCTTGCAATATAGAGTCAAGATAAAAAAAAAATTGCAACAATATATATATAATATATCTTTAGATCAAAATGAGACTCAAATAAAATAAAAATAATATATAGAAAATATTATTCCACCGCACATCAGTTTCACGGGCGATTTCACTAGCTTTGATGTGATTTGACCGATGAAATAAGAAATATGGGAGCCATTTATATCAATATATCGAAAAAAACATGGCTTTTAGATGTTTTAAATAAATAATTTTGAGGCTCGCTTAGCACAGTGAGATATCGTCTGACTGTAAACGCAGAGTCTGTGAGTTCGATCTCCACTCGGGGGAATGGTAATGTGTAATTTATTTTCATTACCTCATTCTGGTAGACGAATCACTGCGTTGAGTTCTGCCACTCAACTAATGTCTCGGAAATTCATCGAAACTGAAGAGTATTTGAACTAACACTAGGTTCCTTTTATTTACACTGTCATTTGCGGGATACAACAGAAGAAAAAATATTTTAAAATATTTTAAGCGCAGAGAAACTTCGGCCGACCCGCACTTCTTGGCCACCGTCCAAGTGCGCGCGCTTAAAATATTATCCATTTCTAGTAAACTTGCTTTTTAAATATTGTATTTTTTTGTTAGATAATTCTTTGTTATTCTTAAATATTATACTGAAACATAGGAGACCATATAACTATAAAATTGCGAGCTGAAAATGGAATTTACACCCTTTTAAAAGAATTAAATTATTTTTATCAAAGATAAATAAAAAAGTAGGTTCACGCTGCATGCCCTGCTGTGTGCGCAGTAGGCAGAGAGACTGTAATGTTAGGAAATTCCGTTACTCGTTTATTCAAGATCTTGTTACTTATTTTCTTAACTTCACAATGTATTCCGCAGAAACGAGGTATGCAGGGAACCTAGTGTTAAAACACTCTGTACTACTCTCTGTGCATTTTGCTAGTAGAGTGGCAGAATTTAACACTTTTAAAATCTACCAATCTTTGTTACCAGAACTAGGAAAACAAAATAATCATTAACAATACCCCGAGTAGAAAATGAACCCACAACTATAGCGCTTATAAAATTCCCAAAAATATTAAAATGTATACCGCAATAGGTATAATATGTACGTAGCATTAAGCTCTCACAAAATTCAACGGATAAAAGGCCCAGTCCAATTTCCTGTCTGATTCGAAACGCTTTTCGTGCGTTATATAGTAGACAAATGTATAAATAAATAAGTAGATATGCTTGGTTCAGTTTAATATTTCAGGTTTTTACAAATTATATTTAAAAATAATATTAAGCGGAAAATGGAGCGTTACGTTAATGGGGCATTAGATTTTCTTGTATAATTTGAATAAAAAAAATATTGGGCTGTAAACTTTTATATTATAGGTTCGATCGTTATATTGGGGGGCTAGACCGAGGGAACTTAGTCTTAAAAGACTGCGTTTAGCACTTTCCGTCCAATATTTGGATGGAACTCCCCCCTGCACTCTATCTTGTTACTAAAACGAATCAATGAGACGAGTGGGGATTAACTCCACGATCATTGTGTTTCTAGTCAGCCGCTGCGCCACGAGGGCCTCATGATTATACTTACCTATTATTATTTTTATTTTCTTATTTTTGCTAAACAAAGCGCATCATTAAGCGGCAATCACTCTCTAGATTACGAATTCCTATCACATTTTTTTTTTCAAAAATTAAAACTAAATTAGAAAAATTGGTATAGACGTGTAAAATAATCTTGATTGATTGATATTTTGGTGCCGTCAGAGATCAGTGACCGAAATGCATTAGCCTGTAATTTAATATTGTGCGGCTATCCGTCTTCTTACGCTTACAATTGGCCAAAATTTCTTGAATATAAAAAATATCTATTATAAGCATATATTGCTTAGACATCACTCTTCACTTCATAATTTGGAGACATTGTCTGACATTTGTAACCATATATATGATAAGACTAAATAACACACGTCGACATTTATTGCCTGTATATATAAACGTAATTAATATACGCATAACGAAGTGGAGCGCGTGAGTCATTTTCATATATTCTTCTCTCTGCCCCCGCAGACCATGGTGGTCCTTCTCCGCCCTGTGGTTGTGTCCATAGGGACTGGGGGAGAGAGGAGCGGGGTAAAAAATAACAGTCCTCATCGCTCGTGTTATAAGAACGACGCGTCAATCAACCAACTTCCCTAAAAGCTGACAATTGACATTAACAACTGACAGTGTTACCATTCTCTGCGACATGTACATATATGTACATGTCGCAGAGAATGGTAATCGCAGAGAATGGTAAAAATTTTTTATATCTTTAAAGTGCTATTCTACACTTAGGAAGGAAAAAAACTAATTTAGAAAACGTATAATAATTTTAACGTAGCGGAATTTGAACCCGCACCTCTTGGAAACTGTCCAAGAGCTCTGACCGCTGGTGCGGGTTCAAATCCCACTACATTTAATTTTTTATACGCTTTCTAAATAAGTGTATATCTATATATTTGCAAATCCCTATTGATTTATCCTTAAGTTTTTCTCATTAAGTATTAACGTCGGAGCAATATCACAAATTGACAGTAATCGCGTTATACTGACTTTTAGCAGATAGCCATAATAATTACACCGTAATAATTAAAATTAAAATATGACTGCATTTTCCTTCCCTCGATTAACTGAGTACCGCCACTAAACACGTAATGCCCCCAGAATTTAGCCGAAAATGAGGAATGGGATTTCCCAGGTTGCTACTATCTATTTTTGTGTGTGAAAGATTTTCTTTTCTTTTTTGGGAGGCATTGCGTGTTGAGTGTCAGAACTTAACGCCGGGCTTTGCCTCGACAACAAAGCGAAGAAATGGAAATATAAACTAAATTAAACTAAACTAATATAAATTAAAATAAATATTTCATCTTCTCGATTGGGGATCGAACTCACAATCAGTCGATTTACAGTTACACTTTGTGCCCCTGCGCCCCGGCTGGATTCACTGGTACATTATTTAGCTTAAAAAATAGTTACAAACATTGCATTGCATATGCTATATAGATAGTAATATATCTCTCTCTCATCAAATTAGTCCCAAAGAAAATCTAAACTAAAATAATAAGCTGATAAAACATTTCCATTCAATACTATAATTAATTGCCAGTCGTGGCGCAGCGGCACAAAGTGTGACTGTAAACCGACTAGTTGTGGGTTCGATCCCCACTCGAGGAGATGAAATATTTACTTAAATTTATATTTCCATTTCTTCGCTCTGGTGTCGAGGCTAAGCGCGGCGTTGAGTTCTGCCACTCAACACGCAATGCCTCCAGAATTCGGCAGAAAGTGGGGAACGGAGTGTCTAAAAACACTAGGTTCCCTCTGCCTACCCTGCTGTGTGCGGGATACAGCGTGAAGCTGATTTTTTTTATTTTTTTACTATAATTAAAATAAATTTTAAAACTATTATTGGACATTTTTTCCATAAATGAATGTAATTCGACGATGTATCCGCGCGTCACTGGTCCTCTCAAGCGGGATATCGCGAAAAAATTTAATAAAAAGCGTAACCGAGCAAGAATCATTTTGCTGACTCGATGCCCTTTAAGGGTCGCCGCATACGTAAATATATATATAAATGTTAATAATAATAAGTATGTTTTTATGCTGTAATTTTAACTTAAAATAAGAGTCCCGGAAGGCATATATGAAGAGATGAACCACAGTGGATGAGACACAGAGTTTTAAAAACGTTCTCTGCATCCTGGTATGAAGATACACGGTAGAGACAAAGAGAGAAAATAAAAAATAATAGACTTTGGATGGAAAATGTAGAACGGACTCTTTTGATACTATTATCTGTTTGATAACCCTTCTACGTGGGAAAAGGCTTAAAACCTACTTTTATAAATGCAGGTTTAAAAAAAGGGAATTAAATTATAGCAGTTTTCAGCCTATTACTATCTTTTTATTTTTTTTTAGTTTCCAAAACGAAATTTGCCAATGTAATATAATATATAAGCAATTTTTACACAAAATGAAAGATAACAAATTCTATTAAGAATGTGTTTTTAAAATCGCATTGTACAGACGGCCTTAGTAAGCGGCATTTCTAAGGTCGGAGCTTAGCCGGGCCCAACTTCCTTGACAAAATTCAATTTGGATCATTCTTCTATAGCATTATCCCGGATTGAACCCCCTACCCCCGAAAATCGGATCGTATTTTGCATAAAATGAAAATCAAATGGAAACTAACGAAATAAGAAAAGGCCCTGATAAATGTCTCGGTCCGAGCGATGATTGGGAGGGTGGGTTGTTACTTACATATGAACAAAGTTAGATACACTTGTTGTTGAACTGTGTGACTTTGTTTGTTTGTTTTTGTTTAAATGTATTGTTTTGTTTAGATTTTGTTTTCGTTTTTTTAGTTTTACGCAAATACCAGGATATGCAGTAGTTACCTAGTATTAAAATACTTCGTTCCCCACATTACGCTCATTTCTTTTAGATATTGTATTTTGGGTAACGGAACTCTAAGTCATGCTTTGCCTTGTAATGACAGCGAGGACATAAAAATATTTAATCCCACGTGTGGGGGTCCACAATTTTAGTGGGCAATTTGGAAACATTTGCTTAAAGTAAGAAAGAAATATTTGCTTTTCTTTAATAAGAAATCAATTATGTAGACCGCCGTAGCGTAGAGGTAGAAATAGTGCATTATAAACGAGACAGTTGTGGATTCGACTTCCACTCAAGCAACATACATATAATAATAAAATTTATGAATCGAGAGACATACTCGTGTGTAGTATAAGTTTAGAAACTGTCGTGGTACATTGGCTCAGTATCTGGCTGTCAGCACGGTGATTGTAGGTTTAATACCGGATACCAGGAACTATTATATTAAAATTATTTAATTTCTCCGCTATAGTAGACAAAGTGGATTTGTTACGAAAAGTGGGCGGACAGGGGTAACGAAACACCTTAGCATTAGGTTCCGACTGCCTATCCTGCTATATGCAAAAAAAACTATGAAACTAAAAAAATATAAGTTTACTAAATATAAGTTTATGTGAAAGTAAAAACATCGCCTCAGGCGAAACAGCAGAATAACGCGGGCAATGGACAGAAAACTCCGATACCCCTCAAATATGTATATTATAAATATCTTAACTTGTTCATGTCATTGGCTTTATTTTACATGTAGAAAAAGTTTTTCTATTTTTGGGTGTCTCAATAGAAAAAAATAAATCATATAGAATCACGCTATTGTTTGGCCGAGACCGATTGAGTCTGTAAAGACCGTTGCCTCAAGAACTGGTTAACGTATCAAGCCAGAATTGATATCAAATATTTAAGTCTGCAATTCCTTAAAGCACAGAAAAAAATATAACTTTTTTACGTTAGCTCAACCCGTAGCCCGCACGATGGGAGAACGGTTTGAGTGCTGTAGCACTCCATTATCGCATTTGTTGTATGAACGTTAACATTGTTTCTCTTTATTTAGAAACTACAAGGCAAACGAGTGTAAGGACCGCCGAAGTACTGTCACTCAACTTTGCGGAGGAAGTACATGTACTTTTTAGAGTACTCGTATCATAACCATTATTTTGACCAACTTTATCTCCCAAAGTAATATTTGTCGCGTTACCACCATGTAACTGTTATCCCAAACACCTTTTAAATATTATTTAATAAACAATGCCTTGGCTCGTGATGTGTCTAGTGGTTAGAACCGTCTATAGTTGTGATCGTGAAGAACCCAAAATCTTTTAGAGATTCAGAGGTAACAGTATTAAGAATTTTATATTATGCCATTAGAAAGAAGGTATCGCTTTAATAACATATTTGCCATCAGAAGTTGTTCTTGTGTCAGTTATTTAGATAACTGGAAACTCGACAATATGACATTGTCATACATAACTCGAAGCTCGTCCGAAGAAAAGCCAAGAGCGCGTCCTATCTTCCTCTCCACTATAACTGCGAACTAGTTATAATAAAAGGAAGAAAGAGTACGGGCACCTCCCCGCCCTACACCGTGAATTCCTACCTGACTGCGGCTGCAACAGTCTTAATGAACTCTCCGGGACGTTTGTGTGTGATCAGTCTGAAGGTACTTGTTACGCTTGTTTACATTAAGATTATTATATTAGAATTGTGATTCGTGATGTTGATTGATTTGTGAGATCAATATAAGTCGCTGGAACGAACGCACTGCCGCAAGGCGGCCGATATGTTAAATAAACGCACGGCACACACCCCACAGTTGTGTCTCGAACCGTAGGCGGACACTACTACATACACCAGAGTTCCAGGACATAAAATAGCACCACACACCCGTATGCGACGAGCGGACACTACTACATACACCGGAGCTGGGACATAAAATAGCACCACACACCTACTAGTCGTATACCAAGTCGTAGAAATGGTATGTTAATATATCAATGGCTAACGCCATACAAGCACAGCTTACGTACCGCGAGCGTACTGCGAGACGGCATCAGCCAAGACATAGTTAATGTCACTGCAACAGTTCGCATAAGCCCATCACGTCAGCTTCCGCGACGTCAAGCAACATTCAATATTATAACATTGGACAAATATAACTTTAATCCATAATATGTGTCGCTCCTACACATATATTTCCTTTATAAGGAATTCGATCCTAAAAGATCGTGCCATCATAGACTTCGAATTATCATATTATATTCATTATACATTTGGTACGAGTCTTTATGTGCATCATATTTATTAGTACCGTAGTACTTTAGAGTTCGACTCGACCGCTGCCTTCCAGCATCACCACCACCTATATATACGGAACGACGGTCGCGACATTCGGGACGACAATACACGAACTCGTCTCGACTATTATGGTATCAAAAATATATAGTTTGTATTATTCATAATTAACTACGTTATTTATGTGTATTGCCATGCATATTTTATTTTATTTATTTATTTATTTTCAACTTATATCCGTGGTACATACTGTTACAACCACCACGTAACAATCATATTAAATTATGATGAAATGAAAATTTTCTTCATCTATGAAAACTATATTATTTTTGAGCTTACTTTGAAGTTCGTTTGTTTTTTTTCCATTGCCATACGCATTTTTCGTCGGATACATAAAATAAGTAGTTTCACACTGTATTCCGCATTACAATACGTAAAGAAAAGTTAGTTTTAAGTCATTCCGCCCTCCACATTTAACTTTTAATTTGTGTTAACTGGTAACACTTAACGCAGCTCCTCGTCTTGTCAGCAGGGCGATGAAAAGAAAGTAATTAACTTCCCGAGTGAGAATCGAACAAATAACCATCACTTTTACGGTCAGTTGCTATCCCACTTCAATATGACAGCTTCAAAATTCTATTATTATAACAAAATTATAAACGATTGAGCACATCGCTGAAAGTAATATTCCTTAGAGAACGTATTTAGTTAATCTTTTTATAAATAATTCAAGTAGACGCAGTAAGGACCTGGCTCACCGCGCCGCGGGCTATACGAAAATTAGAAAGGAAGTCTGGCTTTATATCTTGTAACATAATAAAATTTGAAACAAAAGTGGAAATGTTCATTTCTTTGAAGTATTTTAAAGAATTGTTGAGAAGAAAATAAACTGAATAAAATTATTTAGTTTATGTATTTAAATGTTAACAAAGTAGGAATAAATATCGATTAACAAGATAAAGCGTGGCGTTGAGTTCCGCCACTCAATACGCAACACCGCAATTGAGCGAAAAGTGGTGACCGGAGTATTCTTATCTCTAGATTACCTCTATCTATTCTATCGATCCCACGATATGCGGCATACAGTGAAAAGCCCAAAAAAATAATAATAACGAGCCAGGGGTGACATAAATATATTAAATAAAGATAACACTTTGAATAAAAATTGTCGAGGGTCGTCGGAGTAATGACGTGTAAGAGATACAGGTTAGGGTTATAGGTGTATCCGTAATACGTTTCAGTGACTTTGAAAAACGATATGTTTTGAAGATAATTTTATTTGCTTCATATTTTGTTTTGGCTTCACGCAGTATACCTAACATGAGACACTCCGTTTTCCACATACCCTATTTTCGAGCAAGGTGAGAGGCAATTAGCAAAAGCATTATAACTTAGTCCTTTCAGTCCAGACTTTCCAAAGAAAGATGGCGGCAAGCTTCTACGTAAATTATTACAATTATAATTTTACATACTTCATAAAAAATCTATATGCATTTATTTCTAGTTTATAATTACCTAATATTTGTCGATGTATATTAATTGCGTTATATGCATTAATATTAATCTTCTTTATATATTAATTAATTATATATTAATAATAATCTATTAAAAACTCACCGATGAAATGTTCCAAAAGAAACAATCGCAAATAGTGTCAGCACTTGTAACTTATTTTTTCAGTCTCGAATACTTATATCACTATTAAAATATTCACTATCTTACATATTTTCAAATATAAAATATAACTTATATATATAAAAATTATAAATTAAAACTTCTATAAACAATTTTAAACAAAAATCTTTCACCAGACGCGTCCACCATCTTCCCTCCTTTTTTTTCCGTAGACTTTTTTTTTTTTTAACATTGACATTAATTTATTCAGCCATTATATTTTGCAATATATTAATTATGTTATTATTTTTTTTAAATTATAAGGTACAGTTATAATTTATAGTTATTAAATTATTTTAATTAAATAATAATAATAATAAATATATTTTATATCTGTGCGTTTATTACTTTAATATTATTTGTGAATGTAATGCGTAATTAAAGGACTGAACTGGTTATTATTGAGGCCAGTCGTGGAGCACAGGCACAAATTGTGACTGTGAACTTGACTGGTTGTGTGTTTGATACCCATTCGAAGAAGTGGAATATTTTTTTTCATTTATATTTTAATGTCTTTGCTCTGGTGTCGATGATTTCTCTAGAATTCAGCGGAAAGTGGTGAACGGAGTGTTAACACTAGGTTCCCTCTGCCTACCCTGCTGTGTACGGAATATAGTGTGAAGCTGATTTAATTTTAATTAATTTTTTTAACTATATTATTATTTATAATATTGTTTTATAAACTATTTTTTTTATTATTTATATTATACACCTGCACATTTTAGTTATGATATGTATCATTACAATATGTGGAGGAATTCAACACCGCACATTCATGTCAAAATGGGAAGATGAAAATAAATTAATTTTCCGCGTGGTGATCAACTCTAAATATTCATATGACGTAAGATGTAAGCGAGAAACTTACATAAGAATATTATAAATTTCTAAATAAAAAGAGTTTTCTAGTCAATTGATCAACAAGAATGAGGTAATATTTCAATTACTACAAAATACTAAACTGAAGTAAATAAAACTGTTTAAAATATATACATATTATGGTTATACAAAATGAAAGTTAGTTTATTGTTTTAATTTGTAAACATATTTTTTTTTCTTAAATATTCAAAAATGTCGAAACATTATAACTCATTGGATGAAATATTCACTTTAACTTACATTTAAATTTCTTCGCTCTGGTATCGAGGCAAAGCGCGGCGTTGAGTTTTGCCACTCAATACGCAATGCCCCAAGAATTCGGCAGAAAGTGGGGAACGGAGTGTCTTAACATCCTCCTAGGTTCCCTCTGCCTACCCTGCTGTGTGCGGGATACAGCGTGAAACTAATTTAATTTTAACTTATGACTCATTATACTGAAATGGAAAAAATATTAATCACAGATATCTTTCACTATAATGCCAACACAGTAAAACCATATAAGGCAATGTTGATATAAACTGCATGCAACTGTTCAAATGACATTTAGAAAGCAGATAAAACCATAATTAAGCTAAAGGTTACGAAGAGAGCTTAAATAAAAGATTTTTTGCCAAAAAATTTGCTAAAACAAACCTTATTGAGCTTTTAATAGAAGTAATTTGGTTGAACGTGTTAAATTTGTTGGTTTGTCTGGCTTATTTGGTGTAGTGTTCGAGCTTTCTTGCTAATTATTAGGTATACACTGAAATGGCAAAGATTATGAATTTATATATTTTGAGTTTTACGATTTTTCTTTTATTTTCTTATATAGCTGGATAGGCAAAGATATTATAAACCTTTTGTTAAGATACATCGTTCTCTATTTCCCGAAAAAATATCAAGATATTGCGGTGGCATTTAACGCCGCACTGTGTCTTGTTATCAGAACAAAGAAATGAAAATAATTAATTTCTCAGAACTGAAATTGAACCGTCACCGTGTTCCTGGTAACATGCTGTGCCACAAACACTTCAAAATTTGACTGTTGGCTTGAAAGATATTTTTTAAATATTTTAGCTCAATATATATTTATGGAGAATAAAAACCAATATATTCAAAATGGACTAAAAGTGTGGTACAAAAAAACTTCTTAAATTAGCTTACTTACGTAAAAACTATAAGCTGTAGGAATGTGGCTCTAAACGTGTTAATTGTTGATCCAATCGTCATCAACGTACCTTTAAAAGAGCAGTTTTTTTAACCACATCTGCACCACAACTGCGTACTCTATGTAGAGCGAGTCCGGCGTAACGCCATCTTCGCCGTTATCCGCTAACGAAGCCGGTCGTAATTAAACCTCGTTATCGCACCAGGTGGGGTGAAGCGCGAGTGCAGATATGCGACGCAAACAATGCTGTCGCTGGTGTAGCTTAGCTAACATATTTGTATAATTGCGATTAAAGTTGTTTCTCTTTTTGTGAACTTGGTTTGTTTTTGTTAAAAAAATATGTATAGAGAGGCTGTTGTGGTGCAGTGTAATATGGTACTGTATACACGATGTTGATCTCGAAAGAATTAACCATTGTTTTTAGCTTCAGTGAACAGGTTCATAAAGACCTGGTGTTATTATAAGATTCTACACCTAACTACCACCCCCTTACCCCAATGAGAACTCACAACCGTCGCATTTACGTAAAAAAGAAACAAAAGGATCAAAGTTTTAAAACATTTCGTTTTCAACATTATCCGTTAGATTGTAAAACCAAACCTAAAAATAATATAAAAATCCTTCGAGACAAATTTGAATCCGTAACTATCAGAAATAAACCACGTCCCGCTTATTAAGGTGGCGTCAAAACAATATTTCATTATAAACATTTTGGATCTCTAGTTTAACGCAATTAATACTAAATAGACTCGTATTAGGCATTCATATTACAGACACGTACTGAAACGTCGTTTATATTCAAATGTTGCCGGCAAGATTGCTTTTTGATGACTGTAATAACAGTCATATAAAATTAATTGCTGCCATCATTTTTTTTTTTTTGAAATATCATTAGTGTTTTTTTTTCTTTTTTATCTAAGAGAAAAGCTAGTGTTAAGGCACTCTGGTCATCGCTTCGCATCCAATCTCGACCCATTGCGGAGTAAGAGGTAAAATCAATAAAGATAACACATTCTAAGGTTCAGATTTGTATGGTCTGAGATTGTTTTTGACAACAATCTTGAGGTTTTCAATCATTTTTATTCACAAATTATAATCTAGGAAGGAAAACGGCATCTCAAGATCGATCTCAAACTTGAGAGAGAGCGTAAAGTTAGAGTGGAGATCGATATGGTTAATGTAACTATAATTCGATTTATACAAAGACGCTGTTAGCATCTTAATCATAATTAAGAATTTGGACGTAGTTTGATAAAAACATATGGCTTAGTAGTCAGAGCGCTTGGACGGTTGCCAAGAGGCGCGGGTTCAAATTCCACTACGTTAAATTTTTTATACGTTTACCAAATAACTAAGGATATCATTCATTTCCCCCAGTGGAAAGCGAACACAATCATCGCATTTTGAGTCAGACTCTATATGGACGCGTTGCCGGGCTTAGGCCTTTTAATAAGATACCTTTAATAAATAAAATAAATTAACGCTTAGGTAGAGGGAACCTAGTGTTAAGACACTCCGTTCCTAACTTTCCGCTGAATGTTGGAGGCATTGCGTATTGAGCGGCGGAACTGAAGTCGCGCTTTTGCCTCGACAACAGGGCGAAGAAATGAAGACATAAATTTAAATAAATATTTTATTTCCTCGAGCGGGCATCGAACCTACAATTAGTCGATTTTACATTCACACCTCACAAGGTGTAGGTGTAGTAGAGGCCAGTCGTGGCGCTTGGGTATACCCAAGTTTAGTTAGGAACGAAGTGCCTTAACACTATTCTTATACTATTGTATACAGGAAATGGGAAAATTTTAAATAATTAAATATTCGAGGTCGTCGCGCCGATAAAGCTAAACATTAAAACCATAGTCGAAAAAAAGGCGACTCTAACTCGGGGTAATATTTTTTTATTTCCTAGCTCTAATAAAAAAACAAAGCACGGGATTGAGTTTCAGAGCGTAGAGATTAGACACTAACACTACATTCACTTTGATGTGCGATGTGTGGAAAATGCTGGAAGTAAAAATAAATCACAGGATATTTACTATTCAGCATCCATAACCATACTAAAGCCAGACTGATAAATGATCTTCACTTGAATCCAGAGTTATTGAGAGATAACTGCATTGGGTCTAGACGTGTTGTATACCGATAGGTGCCTGTACCGCAGTACTAGACTTTTTTCTGTAAAGTCAAGTTACCGACGATAGTGTTACGTGATAATGTCATTAGAAAATAAAATAAATAAAATAAATTAGCTTCACGCTGTATCACGCACAAAGCAGGGTAGGCAGAGGGAACCTAGTGTTAAGACAATCCGTTCCCCACTTTCTGCCGAATTTTTGGAGGCATTGCGTGTTGAGTGGCAGAACTCAACGCCGCGCCTTGCCTCTACACCAGAGCGAAGAAATGGAAATATAAATTTAAGTCATTAGAAATTGGTGATGAAATATTGTATACTTTTATGAATTGAATTATTTTCACTGAATTTTAATTATTTTTAGCTTAGCTCTTTCATCTGATAACTCATTTGAACGGCTAACGGCTTAAATACCAAATTTTAAACTTTACTCTTTTAAGGCTATTTTTTTTTAATTTAAGCAGAAATATATACGATTTTTTCAAGAAATCATGGGACGGTAGATCTGGGCATATGGAATTACAACTTGATATATTCAAACGTTCCCGAAATAATGGCTCTTGACAGAGAGACAGACAGATAGACGGATGGACAACATAACGATCTCATAAGGGTTCCTATTTTCCTTAAAAGGTATGGAACCCTAAAAGAAGGAATTAATTGGAAATTACTTAAATTTATTTGCACTCATTGATTAAAATGTTTTTTATACTTAAACAACGTTCATAAAGAATTTCTAATTATACGCCACTATATTCATTTTTGCGTCCATCTATATTGCTAGGTATTAACGATATTAGCTAATTACCAATGGCTCACAAGTTATGTGTTGATAACAAAGAAAAAAAATTCGCTGATAAAATAAAATATCGATAGTATATAATATGTATATAACTAACTAAATATTTAATTTTGTCCATTGCCCATAAGTATTTTTCTCTAGTAGTCCAAATCGATCTGGACGTTTAATTTTAAAATATGATATATGTATATTTTAAGTTATATTCATTTTCTACTAAAATAAAAAAAAATACATATTTAGGTAAGCATTTAGTAGTCTAACATATATATATTCCATGAATAAACAAATTAAAAGATCACACGCTGTTTCCGGTGTATTGTACATGAATAAGACATGAGGCAATTACTTGAAAACTCCCTCGACGATAACGTAAATAGTCGACATAAAGACTATACTAAACGTATTGTTATACAGTTTGTATTGCAATTTTCAAGACTTATCACTATTTATGGGGAACAGAGGTGTCTTAATGGGAATGGAGTGACTTAACACTTGTTTACTAGGTTCCCTTCGCCTAGCCATTGGCCACAAAAAGGTTAATTTATAATTTTTTTTAAAAGAAATTCGTTTTAATATACTTCGCCCAAAAGTTCAAATGGGAATAACTACAGTCGTGTACAATGGACTGGACTGAACAAATTTTAACTAACCTAAATAGCAGCTAGTAGTAGGTTTGATCGCAATTACATCAAAACAATTGACGTCATATAATATTGACTTAAAAATGGTGTCTTCATTAATAAATGTAGACACATTAGCACTACGATGTAAAGTTAAAAATCATAGCAAAAAATAAACGTAAACGTGACTTTTAATTAATGGAAACATTATTAAAAAACATTTATTAAAATCTATATCACATTTTGCAGTTAAATAAGAAGTATTGAAGTGACTTTATCCATCTATTCATTTTCAAAGAAAAGAAAAGATAACCTCCGTGGATTTCCGCGAAACTCGAGTATTATAACATGACGATGATATTATATTTCTAGCTTGTATTTTGATAATATACGTAAATTTAATTCGCTGATGTTTGAAATTACATACTAATTTTCAAAATATTTATTTGCATTATTATTCTTCTTTCATAAATGTAGAATATAACTTTAAAAATGTTGAAAATAATATCATTTTCGATTGTGCCCTTCTTCATATCGAAATTCAAATTTTTTATGCTATGTTGATGGAGCTGTACAGTGCCTGACTATAAACGCGACGGTTGTGGGTTCTTTTCCTACTTGGATATTTAATATTTTTGTCACCA
The DNA here is from genome assembly GCA_030704555.1 of Heliconius charithonia. NCBI lineage: Eukaryota > Metazoa > Arthropoda > Insecta > Lepidoptera > Nymphalidae > Heliconius > Heliconius charithonia. The sequence continues at coordinate 13,263,334 of CM060811.1, read as the reverse complement.
CGCTCTGGTAACGAGGCCAAACGCGTCGTATATTTCCGCTATTTAACCCGCAATGCCTTCACCGAAAGAGAGAAACGGAAGTATCCTAATGGGGAATGAAACTAGGCTCCCTTTCTTTCCTTCAAGTTTCAAAATTCCTCTGCCTACCCTGCTATGTGTGGGATACAGTGTAAAGCTATAATTTAATAAATTTTTCCGTCAAAATAATTTAATCAAATTTGCAATAAACATAATTATTCCTATCGTTTTATTTTGATATATTGTGTACATGAAACGGGCAACACCTAATATATTTACTACTAGATAGTAATCTAAATTACAATTTATTCGTTATAACATATGCATAGAGTAAATGAAATGTAGGTGAAAATGATAAACGATATAAAATAATTATTGGAAATTATTTATTAAAAATAAAAAAAATGGTCAAAAGGATATAACTAAAAGTTTTTAGTTAGTTAACGTAACACATTACAAAGCGGTTTACATCTTAACTTAAATATAGCTTCAAGCATTTCTCGATTAATTAACTAACTAATACAAAAAAAAACAACATAATTTCAAAAGAGTAAACCAGTAATAGTTCCCGAGATTATCGGGAACATACTACTACATACTACTTTATAATATTAGAATATTTGAAAGCTCTATAGAACAATAATCTACGTTCAGTACAAATTCGCAACCTGCTCAATCCGAAACTGTCCCCGGAAAATGAAATACAGCGTTGTAAATGTAACATAGATAAGCAAATTTATATTTCGCCTTTAATTACTACAAACACAAGCCAACTCACAAACACTGTTTCTAGATTTATGAGACTTTACTTTGAACTCGTTAGGATGTTGTGAAATTAAATAAGGTCTATATGATACTTTATTTTTTAATATCTGTACTAATATAAATTCTATAAATTGTATATATCGAGTGGCGGTCCTAAACGTCGCGATGGGGAAATGTATCCATAACTATCGCGTTTTTAGTTTTTCGTAGTGTCCCACATATATAACGAGGTAGGCAGAGGGAACCTGGGAATCTATTATTAAGATATTTCGTTCCCATCATGACAATTTCATTACTCACTTTCCACTGAATTCTGAATTGTAGAGTGGAAAAGCTCAAAACCTCGCTTTATCTCTTTATCAGTGTGAGGTGATGAACATATTAAATATTTCATTTCCTTGTGTGGGAATCCAACCTATAATCTGTCGTGATTAAAGTCGCACGCTTGTGCCACTGCGCCAAGCCTGGCCTCAATAATATATATTCGTAATACAGAGGATATATAATAAAATTTATTAAAATTTTAACCATATAACCATTGCCATTTTATATATTTTTTTAGCTATTTCGTTTATCGAGCAAGGGTGGGTCCCCAAAGTATTCTGATTACCGGGCGGAGGGGGGTAATTCGAAAATATTACGTTACGTCCCCATCCCCTGTGGATACATCGTTAATACGGGGACTATGTGTGTTTGCAGGATTTAATTTTAAGCTCTGAAATGATATTGCGACTAGAATATTCTTTTTTTTTTTTTTTTTTTTTTTTTATTTTTTTTATTGTAGATAGGCAAACATTTGTCCGCTATCTCACCTGATGGTAAGTGACGATGCGAACGATGGTGGAGCATGCTTACCTAGATAATGCCTATTCACTCTTGCCTTGAAAAGGGCCAAGTTATACGTGTCGGGGAACAGTTCAGCAGGCAGGGAGTTCCACTCTTTAGCAGTTCGCATTATAAAAGTGGAGGCGAAGCGCTGCGTGCGAAAAGGTGGTATATCGACAACAAATGGGTGAAATCCCTGCCTACGTCTAGTGCCCCGCAGATGGAAAGGAGAAGAGGGTACTAAGTCATGCAGCGCTGCTGCACACTCTCCGAAATGTATCCTGTAAAATAACGACAGGCAGGCTACTTTTCGACGATGTTCAAGGCTTTGCAGCTTTGCCTCAACAATCGCTGTGTCGCCAATGAGCTTCTTGGCGCGATTTTCAATTGAGTCTAAGGTCGCTAGTTGATATTTAGCAGATCCATCCCAGAGGTGACAACAGTACTCCATACACGATCGGACTTGAGCTTGATAAAGTTGAAGAAGCTGTCCCGGAGTGAAATACTGCCTAACCTTTGAGAGGACACCTAGCTTTTTAGCTGCAGTTGTAGCCAAAGACTCAATGTAACGTCCAAAGTTTAAATCTGACGTAAGGTTCATGCCAAGAAGCTCAAGATGATCAGCTATCGGCACGGGTACTTCTCGGAAAGTCGGAGCAAGATCGAAAGGGCTCCGTTTTGCAGAAAATAAACACGCCTGAGTTTTGGTAGCGTTAAACCTGACAAGATTGGCATCACCCCATTCGGAGACGCCCTGTAGTGCCAGGTTCAGACGATCGATCATAGACTCTCGACAAGACTGAATTTCGTTCCGGCTAGCCTTTGCATTGGACACATATCTGTCAATAACTGTGCTGTCATCAGCGTACCCAACGATACTGGGTGTTAACATATCGTTGATGTGTAGCAGGAATAGGGTTGCGGACAGAACAGAACCTTGAGGAACTCCGGCATTTATAGACTGTTGATCAGATACGCAACCATCTAAGACCACTTGTATCGATCGCTCACTCAAGAAGTCAGATATCCATTTGCAAAGGTCAGCCGGTAGTCCGTATGCGGGAAGCTTACTTATAAGGCTTGCATGCCAGACCCTGTCAAAAGCTTTAGAGATATCGAGAGACACGGCGAGGGCCTCGCCATATCTCTCGATAGCCTCGCTCCATAAGTGAGTGGCATACACAAGGAGATCTCCTGTCGATCGCCCCTGACGAAATCCGTATTGGCTATCGTTTAGGAGATCATTATCCTCCAGATATGCCACAAGCCTTTTATTCAGTACTCGCTCCATAGTCTTGCAGAGTATAGAGGTGACCGATATCGGCCTGTAGTTGGCAGGGTCTGCGCGACTGCCTTTTTTGGGCACAGGTTGCACGTTTGCAAGCTTCCACGATTTCGGCACTACTCCAGTCTCTAATGAGAGTCGAAATAGGCGTGTCAGAACCGGAGACAATTCAGGCGCACAGTTCCGCAGCACAATTGCAGGAATGCCATCTGGGCCACTGGCCTTGTTCACATCTAAATTTTGCAGGGCTACGCGTACCTCTTTTTGGCGAATGCGGACAGCTGCCATAGAGCAGTTGGCGTGAGGTAATGATGGTGGTGTTTTACCTGCATCATCTAGACGTGAATTTTCCGCAAAAAGAGAAGCGAACAAGTTCGCTTTCTCTTCCGCAGTGTGAGCAAGCGAACCATCTGGCCTCTGCAAGGGCGGCAAAGAGGATCGACAGAAGTTCGCTTCGACCGCCTTCGCAAGTGACCAAAATGCCTTACTACCCGCTGGGTACGAGGCAAGCTTAGCGCCTACTTTTCGAATGCGGTCAAAACGAGCTCTGCGTAATTCTTTTCTGCTTAGTCTGGAGGCAATATTGAAATTTTTCTTCAGTTCACGAGTATTCGGAGCTTTGCGTGTGCGAGCATCAGCCCAGGCATTATACGCCTCCTGTTTCCGCGCTTCTGCACGGTCACAGTCAGCGTCAAACCATGGGCGAGCTTTACTACCAGAAGGAATATCAGAGTATGGTATAAAATATTCCATGCCCTGCCGTATGACTTCGGTTATGGCTTCTGCGCAGCTCGACGATTCTCCCGAAGAAAAACAGGATCTCCAAGGATAAGCCGAAAAGAAATGCCGCATCTCATCCCAGTTTGCTGACTTGTATCGCCACACCCGTCTTATACCGCAAGGGCCCTGATCGGGTGGTGAGTACACGGATACTAACTTCACCAGACAGTGGTCAGAGGAGCCCAGAGGGGCCGTAACTGCCACAGAGCATCGGTCTGGGTCTGTAGTCAGCAGAAGGTCTAAGCAATTAGCTGTGTGAGATTCTACATCGGGGACCCTCGTCGCACAGTTGACCAGTTGGGCGAGATTTAGCGATAGTGAAAATTTGCGTGCCTCACGTCCAGCGTGGTCAGTCGTCTGGTATGGGGACAGCCACTCTTTGTGGTGAGCATTGAAGTCCCCCAGAACGAATAACTGTGCGGCTGGGTACCTCTGCTGAGCCTCATCAGCAGCTTCACTGAGGTGAGCAAAGAGCCTGGTTGTCTCCGGATCTCCGCTGTGCGATCGGTAGACACCAGCATACACATTTTGTGTAGCTCCAGTATCGACCAGTACCCAAAGTATAGATAAACCTGGTATCTCAAGGTTTTTTAAACGCTTGATGCATATGTCATCGCGAACGTACACGCAAACCCCTGCTCGTTGTTCGAACCTATGTTCCAAGGAGTAGCCAGGGTAGTTGAGGTACGAAGCGTCAGCTGGACTTTTGATCTGCGTCTCAGTTAAGAACAGAAGATGTGGTCTTTCGGTCTCAAGGTGGTGGTGGACGGCGTTGATATTTGAGTGCAAGCCTCGAATATTGGTGAGGTGCACTTTCAATGGGAGGACGTGCAACCGCTGTTTAACCTTGTTCCTGTTTTTGTGCTTCATGTTTTATTTTATTTTTTTTTTAGTTTAAGAAGAGGGAAGAAGTGAATAGGCAGGAGGGAGGCAGTTGTGTGAGGCATCTTCACTTGTTAAGCCAGAGGAATGAGCTGATTGCGACCACAGACAGAAGTGGCTGACTTGGAGACCGCGGGGACGCCCGAACCCCCCCGGGGATGTTCACCTGGTCCTCCCATCCGGTCGCCAACCGGCAAGGTGGAACAACCCGGGATTTTTCGTCAGGTGGCGGGGCAGCCTTTCGCGGGTGGCTTTCCCGCTACTTGGGCCCCCAACTGCCTACGGTCGGCCAGCGGTGCACCGTGCTTCGGATCCCGCTAGCCTCCAGAGCCAGGCACCCGATGCCGCAACAATCAGCTGCTCCAAACCGCTTACTGTCAAGATGCAACTGCACAGACCCAACCTCCACTTTGGCTACTACTAGCTGCGTGCCGGAACGCGGTGATCCCGTTTGGCGGCACGATTTAGCTTGTAGGGTGGTAACCAGCCTCGGCCGAAGCCTACCACCGGAAAGAGTGTTGTCCATTTGGCACTGCCCAGGGGTCACGTGTAGGGTATCTAGAGTCATGAAGCCCGTAATGGGCTTCGCCTACGGACGCGGACAACATTAACCCCCAAAAAAATGCAAATACGTACTGTAGGTATTAAAACTTAGCGTTATTTATCGTACGCTGGAATACTATCAAAAAATATACATTTTGAGGTTTGTTTATATATTTATTAAATTCCGTTTTGCGTTAAAAAGATTATATTGAGTGGTGGAACATAACGCCGCGGAACGGAAGAATGAGCATATTTTTAAATATTCACACATTTTAAAACTTTTTTTCTTTGTTAGCAAATTTGTAGGGAGATTTTTATAAATTAAGATAACCTAATTTTATTATTAATTAAATTGTTATTCTACACTAAGGAAAGAAAAATACTTTTTAAAAAACGTGTAAAAAATCGAATCTAGCGGGATTTGAACCCCGCCTCTTGGCTTGGAAGTCGATACTTTATACATATTCGAACATACATTCAATTAAAACTATGTTCTGCTTCGTCCCCAATTTGTCAATTACAACGACGCCACTAGCAAATGATGCAGGAAATTCACTACGTCCCTTCCACTCCATAAATCCCGCAATGAAAGATATCGGGTCGAATCCCGCGGGATTCCGCTTGATTTTCTAATATTTCACCCTTAATTTGGGATTTTGGCATACGTTATTTTAGATGGCATTGACTTTAGATTTTCATTTAGATGTATTTTAATTGGATTCATAGGGCGTTTTTAGTTTCTAAATTTTGGTTGTTTATTCGAATTAAACTATAGAAAGTATTTATTATAAACAATGAATTTCACTGTAAAAGCGATACAATATTTTATTTTGATACTCGCTCAGGAGAATGCCCTATAGAATCACTTTGTTATCCGTCTGTTAATAAAAAATATCTCGAGATCGCGTGGAGGTCTCAAGCTGAAATTAATATTAAATATTTAGGACTATAACTTCTTAAATCACAGAAAAAAATCAATCCTCTATGTCAACTAAATCAAAAGATATGAACATTTATGTATCGCTTTTGCTGTTTTTTTTATTCAAACACGATGCGGTACTTGCCGTATACCTACAGTTACAAAAAATAGTACGAAGTGAGAACTTACAATACAAATAAAAGGAAAAAATATGAAATATGATAATTTATAAATATTTCATAGTAAAAATAGTAACATATTTATATTTGTAGTTAATTTCCTTTAAAATAGACGCATTTGTCCGCAAACTTGAGTTTTTCAACTACTTTCAAGTTGTAGTTACGGTAGTACAAAAGCCTTGATGGGCCAGTCCGACTCGCACTTAGCCAGTTTTTTCACTCTGGTAACGAAACATCATGTTGTTATATACGGGAAGGAAAAAAAAACATAATATAGAAAACAGTACACAGCGTGCACCTTTATCGTATCTTAGAAATAAATATAAGCACAATATTCCAATTCGGCCTTAAATCTATAAATTAAGTTCAATCCAAGCAATTACTCGGGAATTAATTAGGTTATATGTAATGATGTGCATAATTAACACCCGTCCCTTCCGCCCCATAGCCCCGTGCGGGTGTGCGGCAAGACGAGGACGGTCCCATGGGCTCGGATTTGATTTTCCTTAGATATTATGTCCCTTATAGAGCTATTTTGTGTTATTGTTTATTTTTGTACATAATATAGAAAAAAAACAAGAAAACATACAATTTTTATTTGAGGATGTCTTAAGTCGTCTAGTGCAGGGGCACATGCGTGAAACTAGAAATATATATATTTAATTTTCATTTCCATTTAATACTAATGTGGCAATAATTTCATTAAGTAACGCGGCGTTAAGTTCCGCTACTTGACAGGCAATGTCTCGCGAATTAGGAGAAAACAGAGGAACGGAGTGCCTTAATGGAAAACGGATTGTCTTAGCTCTGCGTGCTCTGCTATGTGTGGGATATAGCGTAGTAAAAAAGTGATTGTTGGAGGTTTGATTGGTTAGTTTCTTTAAAAAAATCAGAAATATGCCACTAAAAGCCACTACTACTAAAATATTTTTCGGAGGTAGTAGGTACTCAATTTTAGTTTGACTGTGTGTAACCGCTAAGTAAAGAATACTACCTAATTACCTTAAGTAAACACAAAAAGACAAATAGTACTACCTATTTTAAATCTAGTTTAAATTATTTTAGAACACGTTAATATTGGAACGTATTTGAACCCGTGCCTCTTGGAAGCCGTTTAAGCGCTCTGACTGAAGCCATGTGCACTTATCAAGGTACATTAAAATTGCTTATTACAACATATTTATGTTGTATATAATATGTCTTTAGGGACATTTTACAAATTATTATCATTTGATAAAAGCTTTATTTATAAAAATATTTTACATTTTTAAAATATAATTTAAAACATTGAAAAAAAAATTAAATAATATAATAAAGTTTATATATGGTTCATATGGTGGTCGTACGTATAAATTATTATGGATAAGTAGAACCAACACCTAGCCCCGATCCTCATTTCATTTAAAAAATACATTGAAATATTCTGCCATTCGTTGGATTTTGAAGAGCGGAGTGTCTGAACTCTAGGTTGTCCCTCTATTTATTTCTATTAAATGCAAGGAAAAACGAAACATTTTCATAGGTAAATTCCCCCATGCCCATTCTGTTTCATTCCGACCGTAATAAATTGAGCTAACCGAGTGTCATAACGAACGCAATCAAACATTCCACTCAAAATATACGAACATAAATACTCTAAGCGACGACCGGTAATTTTGGTATTGTCAGTGCCTATACTATAGGGTTGGCACATTTTTTTTTTGTAAATGCATCAATGTTCAATAACACAAATGTGAAATTGTAAATATTGATAATGACGTATGTAGGTTGTAGTCATTTTTTCAGAACTGAGAACAATTTTGACGTTATTTTATTAGATTAAAAAAAATTGTTAGCAAATGATGATTACATAAAGTCAGCTTTCAGACTGACTTTATGTAATCATTATTTGTAATTAAACGTACATAATATGTTACGTAAAAGTTTTCCTTTGTAAGAATATTAGGTTATTTTTTTTCTTATTAACGGGTTCAAATCCTGCTACATCCAAATTTTTATACGTTTCCTCATCAGTATTTTTCTTTCTTAAATGTGGAATAACACTTTAAAAAATATCTAAAAGATTATTTTTTTTTTAAATTTTATGTCTACCTTTTGACTTTAGAGAAACATAAACAAAACATTTTTGATTTTAGACCTAGGTCGGGTAAATAAAACATAGGACGACAACTAATTAGATGGACTGATGATCTTGTCCGAACGATTGGCCGATAATCCATTAGAAGAGCATAGACAGAAATGATTGGAAATCCAATGAGGAAACCTATACCCAGCAGTGGATTAAAAAGAAGAAGAAAAAGAATTGTAAATACACACAAACAGAAAGAAAGTAATATTAAGATATTTAGTTTTTCAATTTCAATCCATTACTGGAAATATTATGTATTGGGTCATCGACATGTTGAAATTTAGTGTTTAAGATATAGCCTTAATAACACAAAGTTTCAACGGATCACTCAAAAAATATCTTATAACAATCATATAACATTATAGCACATCATTGGTGAACGTATTTTTTGTCATTTACTCATATTTATGGAAAACAATAAATTCGATTCTATGAGTTAATAAAATAAATCGATAAGGTTGTTTTTATTTCACGTTGTACGAATTAGATTTTGCACAACCCTATCATTCACCAATGATTCTTCTGCAACGAGCGTTTTTCAAATAACCCACGTTTATAACGTGTGAAGTAGAATTGAATATTTACTAATTAATATATATAACACTACGAGTAATGAACATTTTTTTTAATAAATTGAGGCCAGTCGTAGCGCAGGGGCACAAATTGTGACTGTAAATGCGACTGGTTGTGGGTTCGACACCCACTCGAGAAAACGAAATATTTATTTAAATTTATATTTCCATTTTTTTGCTCTGGTGTCGGGGCAAAGCACAGCGTTGAGTTCTGCCACTCACAGTGCCTTAACACTAGGTACTCTGCGGTGCGCGGGATACAGCGTAAAGTTTGATATCACCATCAGTTTATGTAAAATTAAATAGATTTTTTAATTTTTTTTTTTTAAATAGATCTGAGGTCATCGTTGCGTAGAGGCATTACGCTATGACTGTAAGGCGACGGTTGTGGGTTTGTTATTATTTATTAACATTTTCATCTCTTTTCTGGTGCTCTGGCACCAAGGCCTGGTGTTGAGTTCCGTTGTGTTGAGGGCAGTGGAAATAAAATATTTGGTATCTCTAGTTACGAGGCAAAAAGTGATATTGAGTTCTACTATTCAACAGGCAATGCCTCTAAAATTTGGCGGAAAATGGGGAACGAAAGTGTAATAATAGAAACGGAGTGTCTTAGCACTAGGTGCCCTGCTATGTGCTACAGCGTGAAATTAAAAAAAAAGGTAAACCATTGAAACATTTAAAAATCCTGACTACTTTGTTTTACATTTCCTACAAAATTTGAAGAGCTTAAATTTATAAATCAATGGGGACTCCCAAATCTGCATATAAGTTTATTTATGGTGACAATCGCTCTTGATATTTATTTAATACAAATATGCGTACAATTTTATAATGTAATTATTGTTTGGGGAATTACATATATCTGTTTGTGTATACATTATTATAATATTGGAGAAGGACAATTACAAGTTATTTAGGTTGGTTATTTTATTTAGTAGCTCTTACCCGTGTCTTCGTCTGCGTTTTGAAGAGGAAGTAGCAATGAGCTGTGTATGACACATGACATAACTCGTACCTTTGATTAAAGTAATTCTGATATTTAAATGATTTTATGTAAACTTCCTCGACAAATGTAATTTAATCTTATCTAGCTTCACGTTGTATCCCTAGGAGTAGTCAGAGAGAACGGAGCGCCAAAAGCTACGGTCTCTACATACCTCTTCCGCCTCGTCCACTCCCTCCTCCTCATGCTTTTAACGTGACCTTCCTCCAGTATCCCTGATACTGTGTTTTCGAAGGTCCTCTTCTCTCTCCTCTAACTAAATCTTTTTTACCATTCGTTCATCACTTATTCGCAAATGTGACTCCTTGACAAATGGACTATATAAAACAAGTGTATCTCGAATTATCGTTTATTCGTAACCCTTGAAGAGTTCCAATATTCAGATCCTGACTCTATCATTGGACCAGGTGGTTTTTACCACAACATTGTATTATGGTCTAAGCTAACTGCCAAGTTTTACGACGATAAAGTTATTATAAGTGATTCAAAGTCGGTGTCTTTGATTTTATTCCATTGTTTGTTACAACTCTATGTTGTTCAACTTTGCCAATAATGTTATGGAATACTGCACAGTTTTGGTGAACACAATTTGTTTGAACAACATTATGTGAAAGTTTTCTATATGTTATGTGTTGTTAGTAAAAAAATGTAAGCAAGAAACCTCGCTGATACTATTTAAATTATTAGAAATATAGAAATTTACGGAATTCGGCACTAATTTTGTAATCATTTTGCTTAATCAGGTTTTTATCAATTATGCCAAAGTGATATAAAAGAAATGTATATTAAGATATTTTTTCTTCACGCTGTATCCCGCATACAGTACGATAGGCGGAAGAAAACTTAGTAGTCCGTTTCGCATAATACATACCATCAAAATTTTAATTTAAATTATTTAATAAATTCACATTTATAATACGTATCATATTTAACTAAATCATTTGTTTGTAAATGGTTTTAGCTAAATTTTAATAAATTACAAATTATTGAAACAGATTGTAATTTACTACGAACGAGGCCTGATATAATTGTTTATTTACATATTTTGATTTCAATTTATACGAATATTGTGCATACATCAATATCAACGTGTATACGCAATGGTAGTGAATTCGATTCCCATTTGAGGAAGTTAATTATTTTTCGCTTCGGTAAGAATACGAAAACGTGGCGTTGAGGTCCACCACTTAACACGCAAAAGAACGGAAATCTTAACACTAGGTTCCCGCTACCTACCCTACTATATACAGAATACAACCCTAAAATAAATATGTATAACAAGACAATGTGTTTTAGTTGTGAGCTCAAATTCACATTTCGAAAACTCAACGCCGCCGTTTGTTAAATAAAGCGGAAAGTCTTAATAAAAATTTTCTTTGCCCTTAATTATATGTGTTAATTTTCTTTATTTTATGAGCTCTATTCCACTCGGCAGAATGAATTACTCTCATTTCTACACTCTGGTATGTAGATTAAGCCCGGTGTTGAAGTCCACCACTCAAAAGGCAATGTCTACGTATATCTGTTTGTGTATACATTATTATAATATTGGAGAAGGACAATTACAAGTTATTTAGGTTGGTTATTTTATTTAGTAGCTCTTACCCGTGTCTTCGTCTGCGTTTTGAAGAGGAAGTAGCAATGAGCTGTGTATGACACATGACATAACTCGTACCTTTGATTAAAGTAATTCTGATATTTAAATGATTTTATGTAAACTTCCTCGACAAATGTAATTTAATCTTATCTAGCTTCACGTTGTATCCCTAGGAGTAGTCAGAGAGAACGGAGCGCCAAAAGCTACGGTCTCTACATACCTCTTCCGCCTCGTCCACTCCCTCCTCCTCATGCTTTTAACGTGACCTTCCTCCAGTATCCCTGATACTGTGTTTTCGAAGGTCCTCTTCTCTCTCCTCTAACTAAATCTTTTTTACCATTCGTTCATCACTTATTCGCAAATGTGACTCCTTGACAAATGGACTATATAAAACAAGTGTATCTCGAATTATCGTTTATTCGTAACCCTTGAAGAGTTCCAATATTCAGATCCTGACTCTATCATTGGACCAGGTGGTTTTTACCACAACATTGTATTATGGTCTAAGCTAACTGCCAAGTTTTACGACGATAAAGTTATTATAAGTGATTCAAAGTCGGTGTCTTTGATTTTATTCCATTGTTTGTTACAACTCTATGTTGTTCAACTTTGCCAATAATGTTATGGAATACTGCACAGTTTTGGTGAACACAATTTGTTTGAACAACATTATGTGAAAGTTTTCTATATGTTATGTGTTGTTAGTAAAAAAATGTAAGCAAGAAACCTCGCTGATACTATTTAAATTATTAGAAATATAGAAATTTACGGAATTCGGCACTAATTTTGTAATCATTTTGCTTAATCAGGTTTTTATCAATTATGCCAAAGTGATATAAAAGAAATGTATATTAAGATATTTTTTCTTCACGCTGTATCCCGCATACAGTACGATAGGCGGAAGAAAACTTAGTAGTCCGTTTCGCATAATACATACCATCAAAATTTTAATTTAAATTATTTAATAAATCACATTTATAATACGTTTCATATTTAACTAAATCATTTGTTTGTAAATGGTTTTAGCTAAATTTCAATAAATTACAATTTATTGAAACAGATTGTAATTTACTACGAACGAGGCCTGATATAATTGTTTATTTACATATTTTGATTTCAATTTATACGAATATTGTGCATACATCAATATCAACGTGTATACGCAATGGTAGTGAATTCGATTCCCATTTGAGGAAGTTAATTATTTTTCGCTTCGGTAAGAATACGAAAACGTGGCGTTGAGGTCCACCACTTAACACGCAAAAGAACGGAAATCTTAACACTAGGTTCCCGCTACCTACCCTACTATATACAGAATACAACCCTAAAATAAATATGTATAACAAGACAATGTGTTTTAGTTGTGAGCTCAAATTCACATTTCGAAAACTCAACGCCGCCGTTTGTTAAATAAAGCGGAAAGTCTTAATAAAAATTTTCTTTGCCCTTAATTATATGTGTTAATTTTCTTTATTTTATGAGCTCTATTCCACTCGGCAGAATGAATTACTCTCATTTCTACACTCTGGTATGTAGATTAAGCCCGGTGTTGAAGTCCACCACTCAAAAGGCAATGTCTCGAAAATAGGGCGGTGCGAGGGGAACGGAGTGTCCAAGTAGTGATTCTCTCTGCCTGCCGTGCTGTATGGGTAAAGCTAAATAAAACAAAATAATATAAAAGATTTAAGTTTGACAAGACTGATTAAGACTGAGTTCCCTTTTATGGAAGCTATAAAATTCGAATCTGATAAATGGTTAAGTAAAGATTATCTTGGGCAGTAAAATTTAACGCTCATGAATTACGTTGCCCCCAAATGCTAAATAGACGTTTGAAATTTAAACATTATTTATTTTTTAAACTTTTGTTTATTTGTTTATTGGTGTCCATTCAAGGGAATGAATTGTTTTAATTTAATAAACGGCGGCGTTGAGTTCCGCAACATAAGAAGCAATGTCTCGAATTAGAGTAGAAAGTTGAAAGTAAATCACAAATAAGATTTGAACTTAAAACCCTTGTATTCAATTAAACTTCTTATTTTCAGTTATTGTTTTTTTTAGCTATAGCCATAGATAGCTATTCTTTTTAGCTATAGCAATGATTTTAGGTGTATCACAAGCTTAACAAGCTGATTGAGGGCAGAAACAAATTTTCGTGGAGTCCTAACGATTCGACCGCCATTTAATCAAGTTCACTGTTGATAGGACTCGTGCAATTTCGTCTTACAGCACTAAAGTAACTTACGTTGTTGTTTTCTTCTTATTATACGTATAACATGTGTGTGTGTGTGTGTTTGTAGATATATGTATATATACTATAGAACTTAAAATAAGCTAAAGGTAGTAGTGGTAGCGCAGTGGGACAGTAATAGTGGAACTGTAAATGGCGCGATGTTAGTGGCTTCGATCCTGAATCGGGAAAATTATATTTAAATTGTTTTCATTTTCTTGCTCTGCTAGACAAGAAACGACGTTAAGTGTCATCTTTTATCACCCTGTGTATCTAACATTGGACGGTTCGTTGGGATGAGAGTGTTTCAACACTAGGTTTCCTCTGCCAATAATGTACGACGGCAATATAGCATGAAGATAAAATAAGCTTTTGAGCTATTACGATTCCATGTGGTCCATCTTGATGTAAAATAAATTAATTTTTCATTAGAAGTAGGCACCCACTTACTCCAAAAGGATCAGTGACTTATTAATTTTTTTTGATAATCAAAGTGAATTTTTAATAGTTCTTGCAATTCAATTTAAAATTAAAACATCCTGTTTAATCGCATATATTTTAATTTTATAATTGTATTATTAGTTTATCCGTCAAATTACGATTGTATTTTGTATATAACTAATTAGATAATATTTATAAAAGAATTCACTATTCCGCATAATAGCACTAACACTGGATACAACCAGTTCCAAGTGGTCTGGACCGGATGAAACTGGATTTTTCCGGTTTCACTACAGTCGAGATGCTCTCGTCAAATAGTGCCGTTTAACGTAATGTAGCGGAAAAGTTATTCCACTCGACGCTAAGTTAAGGGAAACTCTTAGACCCGAGTCAAACTCGATGTACGGAACACAATATGAGTGTGAAAGCTTTTAAAACATGATCACCGGGCCCTTGTGTGAGTGCTACTTTATTCTCTATTCTTATGCTTTTTTTTGATATGTAAATGGTTTTTTTATATAAAAGATTGTATTTTTATTTTTGTGAACTTTTTTTGCTTCACGCTTCCCGCATAGATGTATCAGAGGCCAGAGAAAATTCAGTGATAAGAGACTATTCTCTGTTTTCCCCGATTTCCAGAAGTTGTTGCATGTTAAGCATTAGATGTGGTGCAGGGACACAAACGTGCGAATATAAACGCGAAGATTGTGGATTTGATTCGAACTTGAGGGACAGAAATATTTAATATTTTTCTTACCTATTTCTGATAACCAGGCAAATCCTGAGGAAAACGAGGAATGGAATTATCTTAACGCTAGGAAAGGGTCCATCTGCATACTCTGCTATGTGCAGCGTGAGGCAAAAAAATGTTGAGTGGTAATAATCATTGTATATTATAGCGTTTACAATTTGCATTTGCATTTACAATTGTCATGTTCACCTATTCAATACAAAATTTTTTTTTTCTAGATTCACGCTGTATTTCAGCATTAGTGAAAGCAGAGGGAACCTAGGCTAGCAGAGGGAACATTGTGTTAAGTTGCGGAACGAAACGAGAAATTAAAAATAACCAATTCTATAAGTGGAAATTGAGTCCAAAACCGTCGCGTAAATACTGACCGCTTAAATATTATAATGTATACGGAATTTCAATATATATGTACAAAATACATACAAGTTCATTCACTTAATTGGAGTCAAAGCGAGAATCCAGTAGCCATTAAGATACTATCGAGTTAACAAAACGAATAAGATGTACGTACTTAATTAATGGTTTAGTAGTTTTCTATAATCACCTATTTACCATAAATGGGCATGTCCTATACGTACTGAGTGCGGGTTCAAATATCGTCGCTTTAGAATGTAAAATTCACAGAAGATACTTTTTTTTAAAGAAACTATGAGTATACGAATATTATTAGAAGAAAAGTATAGAACGCAGGCCAGTCGTGGCGCAGCGGCACGAGGTGTGACTGTAAAACCCACTGGTTGTGGGTTCGATTCCCACTCGAGGAGATGAAATATTTACTTAAATTTATATTTCCATTTCTTCGCTCTGGTGTCGAGGTTAAGGGCGGCGTTGAGTTCTGCCACTCAACACGCAATGCCTCCAGAATTCGGCAGAAAGTGGGGAACGGAGTGTCTTAACACTAGGTTCCCTCTGCCTACCCTGCTGTGTGCGGGATACAGCATGAAGCTGATTTTGATTTTTGATTTATATAAGAAATGAACCGCCGCAACTTCGTCAAGTTCGGGCGTCAATTTAATTTGAAAATAGACAAATTCCCGAACAACGTTATATCGTATTATTCCATAAGTACATTTTTTAACAAAAAAAATCAACTTCCACCGGTTCCCATAATTAGAAATTAACCAAGCTTTCATCAAACTTTCGAATAAAAAAATCCTTTCCAATCATCGAAATCGGTTCACCCAGTCTAAAGTTCTGAGGGAACAAAAAAAATACTTAAGAAAGTCGGTTAAAAATAGGCAAAACTACAATTAAATTAAAAGGCGTAATGTATCAATCACGTCCACACAACTTAAAGCTTTATTCAATTAAAAATGCAAATGAACTTGATATGATACTACGAGAATGATAGGAGAGGTGACCAAAATGTGATACATAAATACATATGGATATTACCTGAGTTAAAAATGTAATGTCAATATAAAGTATTACATACGAAAACGTTGCTATAAAATAAGAGCTTTATTGAATGGGTGAAAACTTTAGATTTCAATGTATGGATATTGTCTTTGAAATGGTGATATCATACACTTTCTCTGCCAATCCAATCATGCGGAGAAATATGCAAAATTAAAAAAAACGCAACGCTATGATGGAGCAGTGGTAGACTGCCTAAGTATACATGGTTGTCACTTAAAATCTTATTTAGAATGCTACAATTTCTTTTTTTAGATTCACACTGTATTCCACCCATAGCAGATATGAAACTCCTTTCTTTCTCCGTTCTCCGGAATATAGTTTGAAGCTGCTTAGCTTGTTATACGCTCGTTACAACTTATTTATATAGTTACACTATAAATATATGAATTTCATAATATTTTCATGTATCCATTATTAGCTTATACCATCACATATCGCTTCGTGACGAAGCGACGGGGACCCTCAAAGTAAACACGATAGCGTAACGTCACTCAATTATCCCAAACAAATACAGTGAAACTGTCAACTCATTAAGGCCCGCGCTACATTACAGTGTCTACTAATATACGTAGAGTATTTGTAAAAAGGAGAATGGAGTGACTTAACACTAAGCACCATCTAACTATCCTGCTACATGTCGGATGGATACAACGTGAAGATAAAAAAAAATGAATCCTCCCTCAATTGAGTAGTGAATACTCTTATTTCTCGTACCAGTAAGTGACGTCAGTGTGACGTTGAGTTTTCTACCGCAAAAACCATTTGTTTCATATCTGAAAAACGTGATATGTGCGAAGTGAATTGTGCTCACCTGGCACTGGCACGCTAGAAACGTCACAAATGAAGAACTGAACTATATCAAAAAGTATAATGTAAAAATAAAAAAAACTAGAAATATTATTTCACAAATACGCGTCGTTATGATCCGCTACTCTAAGTTTTTTCCCCAATATTAGAGAGTATTGAGATATTTTTTTTCTCATACCAAAATGTCTAAAAATATGTTTAAAGTACAATTTTGGTTGCGACTTCGCCTCCTTACATTACACTAATATAATACTTTGTTTTATTCTTATCATTATCTACTATACTTATTATTACTTGAGTCGTGGCGCAGTGGCACAAAGTGTGTTTGTAAAACCGACTGGTTGTGGGTTCGATCCCCACTCGAGGAAGTGAAATATTTATTTACATTTATATTTCCATTTCTTCGCTCTGGTGTCGAGGCAAAATGCGGCGTTGAGTTCTGCCACTCAACACGCAATACCTACAAAACTCGGTGGAAAGTGGGGAACGGAGTGTCTTAACACTAGGTTTCCTCTGTCTACCGTGCTGTGTGCGGGATATAGCGTGAAGCTAATTTAATTTATTTTAATTTATTACTATACTTTTTTAAAATATTAAAATATATTTCCAATAAATCATCAATAGGTAAAACCGTAAAAAAATCTGATGCATAGTTAAAAGATCTAATTGATCTGAAGCTCAGATCAGATCAATAACATCGGTGGGAAGCAACTTTGTTTATACCATGTAATCGTATCCCACACAAGATTATCAGTTTATCGTCAATGCAAAATTGTACGTAAATAATAAAAATAATTAAAACAGAGCTATCTACTACTATCTCTTATATTTATATAACCGACCTCTCAAGAAGTCAATTGAATTTTTGTTCTCATAAAATAGTTGTTTATAAGGCTTTGATAAAAAATGCTAATATAACTTGAGTTAAGGTGGGTCAGAAGCAGAAGTGACAGTAAGAGTTTGTTCCCACTATGGTAATGAAATATGCAATATTTTAATTTCTTCGCTTTGGTAACCAGGCAAATAGTAAGCGGCGTTAAGTTCCGCGACTCTGCACGCAATGCCTCATTGCCAAATTTCAGCCAAAAGTGGGGAACGGAAATGTTTTAACAGGGGCAGTGTCTTAACGCTAGATTTTCAGGTTCCCTCTGCCTACCCTGCTACGTACGGGATACTGCGTAAATAAAAAAAAACTTAAGTATGTTTTTTAAGTTAACATATAAAATTTATATGTATTTTTTATCACAAAATTCAGATTGCCAGAAATACGAACAGGTTTTTTTTTATCAATATATAAAAGTATCTTGAAGCTGTGGTGGTGCAAATGGAACCTATAACTTCCACGAATATTAAGTATACAGCTACAATTAAATACAAAACATTATTAATATAAAGTAACTAAGTCGTTTCTCAAAATGATTATTATACCATTACATTTTAGAGGCAAAGACTATAAAATGTCTAACGCTAACTTGTTACGAGATAACATCTATGCCATAGAATAAAATGTTGTAGATGTTCACTTGAGTTAATTTTGTCTCTCAGAGTAATAGGGAAGGACCTCATCGTCATATATAAGAGACGCTTATTGGATTATTTTTTATATTATTTTTGTTGATTAAAGGCGGGCCGATGTCACACTGTCTTAGAGTAGGACACATATAGCAGAGAACCTTGTTTCAAGACACTCTGTTTTCCACTCTTCGGTTCGAGTATTAGACATTGCGGAACTTACCGCTGCACTTTATGGCAAAATTGCAAAAACACATTTTTTCTAGTGAAAGTGGAGATATCAAAATTACAACATACGCGTTTATAGTGAGGTAATGTTTTTTACTGTGCCTTGAGTATATAGCGCTAATTGACAATAATATAAATTATCTCCTTTACTTTTTCTATAAAAGCCAAAATTAAATAAGTTAAAAATGTCAAGTAACTGGAGGACGAATCGATGCGGAAAAAACGCGTTGCTATAACAACGTGTATGTTATTTAAAAAAACAAAACTGTATATTGCCACACATAATTGGTGGTGTGTATTATATTTATTTTATAAATTTTATGGATTTTAATGGATTATTTATAAAACAATTTTAGCATTCTGCATTCCTTCTAAACTATACATTTCTTACTATTGGGAAAAAGGAGGGTAGAGGGAACCTAGGAATAGAAGCTCGCTCTGCTTCACATATTAATATACAGATATTCAGTGAAACAATCAAAAATATATTCTTTGGCTAACTCGATTATTGCATTTAATACGTAAACATATAATTGAATGGGTACCTCCATTCATATAAATTTCATTTAAACATTTTGTATTAAGTTTCATTTAAATAATATTGTTGTTTGAATGTTCATACTAGAAAAAAAAAATATGGTTTAGTGGAACTTAATGAGAAAGTTACTCGGTTTTTTCTTTCTTTATACTTAACTTAACTTTATTTGACGATTCGCCGCATCATTGAAGCCTTTAAATTTTTGCATTTCCCAATCACAATCCTGAATTTAGTACAGAACCCTCGATGGGCGAGATCGATTCACGTTTGGCCGATTTTTTCTTTAAAAAAAAAAAATTAGCTTCACGCTATATCCCGCACACAGCAGGGTAGGCAGAGGGAACCTAAAGTTAAGACACACCGTTCCCCACTTTCTGCCGAATTTTGGAGGCATTGAGTGTTGAGTGGCAGAACTCAACGCCGCACTTAGGTATGCCTCGACACCAGAGCGAAAAAATGAAAATATAAATTTAAGTAAATATTTCATCTCCTCGAGTGGGGATCGAACCCACAACCAGTCAGTTTTACAGTCACACTTCGTGCCTTATATAAACCTCCGCATATTTCAAGCGGACGAAGCCGCACGCGGGCTGCTAGTATAAGAGTATACATATAAGAGAGTAGAGTTATTTTACTACAGACACTTAAAGCGTAATGATGATTTGTGAAAGTAAATACTGTAAGTCAACAGCGGCTGCAACTTAAATCACATAAAATATAAGGAAAGTATCATTTACAATAATTCTAAAATTTGCCTCTATACGTGTTTACTTCAATAACAAATATATATTTTATTTATTTTTAAATATTGTTTCCCAAAGAATCTTTAATACTACTTATACATTAAACATTTACATAAGCAAAAAGTAGAGAATGGAGAGACATGATACAATTGGTTAAAATGTCAAAGATTTCCTATGCAGGTTCACGCTGTTACAATATAAAAATTAAAAAAAATGAATTAAGATAATAAAAGAATATATTCAAATAAACATAAACTAAGTAGAAAAAAGGTCAGCGACCTCTGCAACGATGGCGCTGCGGAGGACAGCAATAGTTAGAGCCGTAGAAATTTTCGATTTATGCGTCTTTGTCTTCTAAGCCGTAGGTTCGTGGTATATTGTTTACGTGCGTACGTAATTCCTTGGATTTTATAGAGGACTTTTTAGCTTTTCATGTATAAGATAAAGTATTAACCGTTTATTATAACTATTATAATTTTTAAAATATACACACATACGTCGTAGCGCAGCGGCACGAAGTGTGACTGTAAAACCGACTGGTTGTGGGTTCGATCCCCACTCGAGGAGATGAAATATTTACTTTAATTTATATTTTCATTTCTTCGCTCTGGTGTCGAGGCAAAAATGCGGCGTTGAGTTCTGCCACTCAACACGCAATGCCTCCAAAATTCGGCAGAAAATGGGGATCGGAGTGTCTTAACACTAGGTTCCCTCTGCCTACCCTGCTGTCTACGGGATACAGCGTGAAGCTAATTTAATTTTAATTTTTTTTACACACATACCATAGTAGGTAAAGGAAACTTAGGAACATATCGTTCAGACAATCTCTTTCCATTAATATACTCTTCTGGAGGTAACGCGTGAACTTTTAATGTTTAAAATTTTGAACGTAGCAAGATTTTGAATAAGATCCTCTTAGACGGTTTCCAAGAGTATGAACAAATAATGGTGCAACGGATTAGTACTGTAAATGCTATGGTTGCCTGTGACATCTCCACTCGAAGTTATAAATTATATTTATTTCCGTACTGGTGCAGCACAATTCAAGACGCAATTTTTCATATACAATAATCGGCGATACGTGACGAGCAAAGTGTCTCAACGCCTACGCTGATATGCAAAAAAGATGCTGCATTTTTTAGAAATACTGTTGTACTAGCGAAGGGGCACGAGCGTATGGCTGTTACTCTAACAGGCTATATAATATTTAATATTTTTATTTCCTCGCAAAAGCGGAGCAAAGCGCGACGTTGACTTCCTCCACTCACCGCAATGTCTTTGGAATTCAGTGAAAAGTGGAGAACAAATGTTTTAACACAAATATTCTTCTCACTATCCTACTATTGTGTATAGCATAGATAAGATATAGTTTAAAGCTAACAAAATAATACTCACAATAAATATATTCATCATAAATAACGTGTTTAATAATTATTTTATTTGCAGCGTCACGTTTTTTTCTGCATAGCAGTCAGAGGGAACCACATGTTAAGGCATTCATTCCATTGCTCAACTTCCCGCTAAATTGTGCGCGAGAAAAATTAATTTATTTCCCAGAGTGGGAATCGAATGTGTGACGCCTTGTGGCTGTGCTAAGACGAAGACAAGACTTTACATGTATTCATTTATTTGTTTTCCGAAAACCACTTATCCATGACAATTTTTATTTTGTTTGTATCCTCCAAAAAAATAATTGTTCCGTAACAAAATAAGAACTTTTCTCACAAAGAACGGAACCGAGCCGAACTGAACCTCGCGCCAGCCTATTAAAGTTGTTTCCCCCACAAACACGTGTCGCCTTCCCTGATGGCACTTTGATCGGTTTTTCTTCATACAACTTCTCCGAATATTAGATGTTGTTTTAGTTTGTCCTTTGTATACGTAATTGTTTTGTCCTCGTATTTCTTACGGCTTACTTACCTTCATTTTTATAAATTATTTAAAATAATAAATTAAAATATATTATTAATAAGCTTCAGTCTTTTTAAATTCAATTATGAAAATGCAGGAACGACATTGCCAACCATGCTATGTGTAGAATTCAGCGTGAAACTAAAAAAATTGTCACGCTATATCCCGCATTATAACAGAGAATATAGCACACTCCGTTTCTTATTTTCCCCATATTTCAAGACACTGCAATTGAGTCATTATTAAACTAAATGAGTAATATTATTCTTCGAAAGAAACAGAAAATTAAGAACCAAGTGTAAATGTAACTATTCTTTCGAAACGAAACCCATAACCTTTACGTTAACAGTCCCACTAAGTCACAATAGCTTAAAATTGTCGAGGATACTTGAAAGGAAAGTCTCAAAGATATGTACTTGAAAGATAACAATAAATATGGACAAAATAATATTTATAATATCTCGAACAGATGTCAAAATGTATAAAACACTAAAAGTGAACGTTGTGTTAAGAAGTCAACACTGCAGATGATTTATAGCGAGTGGCGTGTTTATTATAACTTGTTTATGTTTTCTTTGAAAACAAACTTCTTGTTCGCCAAACTTGAAATACGTGAAAATATTATATAAATCAGTGATTATTTTTGTATTTCACAAATGAAATAAGAACAGAGAGAGCTGTAATTTATATATTTTTTTCATCGCTTTACTTTATGCAGAGGAACACTCCATTCTCATTAATACACTCCAATTTCTCCCTTTCCGCTGAATTTGCGAGACATTACGTATTGACGGTAGTCAACGCCACGCTTTATCTCGTTACCAGAGCGAAAAACGAAAATATTTAATTTCCTCGCATAGAAATCAAACCCACAACCTGTAGCGTTTGCCTCTGCGGAGTGACTGTCCAAGTAAGTATGCTTATAGGTTATATTTATATGGTACGTACGGTATATTTGGTTCGATCCAATATTCATAAGAGAGAAATGATAGCTACGTGAACGTAAAGTGCAGCTGACGTCGCATCGGCAAGTTAGCGAGTTTCATACATACATACATACATACATACATATGTAGGTACGTCTGGGGGAAGTTTTTTCGTTATTGTGATCTTCTAGCTACTGTCATTGTATTCATTGCTAGCTTTTCTTAATATTAAAATATTTTCTGACGTAAATGAGACGGTTATACGTTTACTTCCCATTCGGCGAATATTTTTTTCATTTCTCCTCTCTGGTAAACAAAGCACGGCACTGATTGACGCTACTCAACATGGAAATACCGTACTTTTTCTTCTTGTCAGGACGAGGAAATAAAAATAAAATCATTCCTCCAAATGGAAATCGATCCTAAAACCACCTTTACAATCAAAGATTTTTGAAAATAAAAAAGCATATAAATAAAAAAGTCATTAGTATCTAAACAAAAACATTTAACGGAAGTGTAAAAACAGAGCAACGACATCTGTAGCAGCGATTTGTCTCCTACAATAACAGCGGTGTGGCACGTAATCTCTGTGTGATTGTAATATTTAGGAGATTGTATATACCACAATTCATACACACAAAATACCGCTTGTTCGTGTCTTTTGGTTCCTTGTGGGTTGTTACTTACCGAGATACATTTAGATAATGTTAGAAAATTTACAAGGTAGGAATTATACAATAATTTTAACGAAGCCACAAGTTTTAAATAGAAATAACGGAGAGTTCGTATGACACATGATAGATGGTTTACATACACACAAATGTAAAGAACCAGTAGTGCCACTCAACATGCAATACCTAAAGGAGTCGGCGGAAAGTGGGAAAGGCAAGTATCCCAATGGGAGATGAACGGAGTATCTAAACACTAGGTTCCCCTGTGACTACGAGCTACGTACGGAAATCTACCGGGATTCTTCTACCAGGAATCTTTTTCGTGGCCGAGTAACAGACACAACGCACAGATAAAACCACTGGACTTAGTAGTAGTGAAAGAGTAGTTTCCTATGGGAACCTGAAAAAAATATTTTATGTTTTAAAGTCCACGCAAAAAAAAACAGTGGGTGACGACTAGTAATAAATATGTATAATCATTTCCCATGGAAAATCAAAATCAATACCATCGTGTAGTAGATCGTATATATTATCTACCTACTTCCAAAGTTATAAAAATAATGTGTATATTATATTATAAAAAGATACTTTTATAAATCAAGTAAGCTTTTCAAAAAGCTAAAGCGGGTATTGTGAAACAAAAAAGGTGTGAAATAGCGCGGAGCTTTCGACTGTCTCCTTGGATCAGTGCCATTAGACAAAATGAGAACAGCGTCGCGGATCGTTTATCTGATTTAGTGTAAAGTTGAATGTGTTATTTTAAATTTTGTTTTTGATAATTTAAATAAGTGTAAGGGAGCAGAGGATAATAATAATTTAGGTATTTTTGGATAGTTTTTTTCATACTATATCCCGAAAATAGTAAGATAGGAGGGAACCTAGTGTTTTTTGTCTTACAATCTAGTTGCCGCCCAATTTTCGAGATATTGCGATTGGCGATATTAAGCAACAACAACATTTTATGTTTTATTAAAATAAGATAATAAAACTACAATTCATTCAAAAAATAGAAGTATGTAAAGAGGGTTTAATATTAACTCACTATCCGAATAGTTCACTTAGTCAAACCAATTGTGTCACTGATATTTATAGATTTCATAAATTTACAAGAATAATAGTAAAAATTTAAGCTCAATACAATTTCCTTTGCAGAACTGGGAAGTTGGTAGCTTTCCAAGACGCGCAACGTTACACCACAAACGGGAAGTCCCGCTTATTTCTCAAACATATATACAATACAATATTATTTGAATTTAGAATATTTAAATAAGTGTATATTTTTTAAAGTGACTAGCTCTTACACGCGGCTTCGTCCGCATCCATTCCTTACGCACCGTCCGATTTCCGAGACCGCGTGTTCGAGACTTTGAGTGGCGGAACTCAACTCCGTGCTTTGCTTTCTACGTTATCAGGGCGAAGAAATGAAAATAATGTTGCATTTAATATTACAGCAGCACGCTATTTATACCACTGCGCCACGATGACTTTTCTTTAAGATTATCTATGTTGACAATGTCACACTAATAGTTACAAAAACAAAAATAGCTGACTATACATTTAA
This sequence comes from Heliconius charithonia, assembly GCA_030704555.1. NCBI lineage: Eukaryota > Metazoa > Arthropoda > Insecta > Lepidoptera > Nymphalidae > Heliconius > Heliconius charithonia. The sequence continues at coordinate 13,238,103 of CM060811.1, read as the reverse complement.
ACAATTTAAACCTTAACTTTCATACATGCTAAGTAATAAAACGCTCCAGCCCACCCGCAAGGGGTCGCGGGTTCAATCCGACACGGTTTGGGCGGAACGCTGTCAAATGACATGACACTGGAGCGGGATAGTAAAAATATCGAAGTCCCTTTTATTACAGTGGAAGTACAAATGAGAGTCGAATTTCATTTTATTTCTTAACTCTATGTACTGTTTATTGTAGGTTGATATGTATTTAAGATATAATATATAATTTTATATATGTTTATTTTACCGATTCCAACAAAAGTAAGTTAAGTTATAAAAGTATATTTAATATGTATTGTTGGAATTGAGTAAGTAAGTTAAAAATGTTAATCTATTTAGGTTTCTGAGCTTAATTTCTCAGTTATATCTATTTTTGTATGTTTTTCCGTTAATTTATTGAGACCCGAAATTCGCGTCTAGACGATCCATTTTTAAGTAAATATTGTATTTTTAAACTTAGGTAATATAATAAAGTTAACGTTTCGTAATTTTTACTGGTCACAGCATAAAAATGTATATAGCAACAATTCTGACGAATTCCACGACAATTCATGAGTCACAAACATACATACATACGAAAAACATCATCACCCTTCTTCGGAAAATAAATCCTACTCTGTACATAATCATATCATATTAATTTTTTTACCATATACAAAAAAAAAGTAAAAACCAAGCGGTTTTATATACAAACACATATTATATTGTAATTTAGATGACGTAGCATATTGCACGTTGCAAAGCATCGAGAAAACGCCGTTAAAAGCACGAATATGATGAGATCTACTCGAAACTAAAACGTATGCAAAATTCTATGAAAAATAGCATCCATCCAATCTTTGCTTAGTGAAAAATGTACGAAGAACCCTTATGCCGTGGGGGTGAAATAAGCGATAAAAGGATATATTATATACATAAGGGGGTGTGATTTTTGTGGAACAGATTTTTTGTTAACTAACGATTTGAGTATGATGTGGCTTAGTGGAAACTTCTTTGTTTGTATATGATGATTTTGAGTTCTAATTTTAGTTTGAAAAAAGGCGTTTCAATACAAATACCTGTTATTTATTTATGTACCACTATAATACACCCCCGACAAATATTGTAATATAATATTTTGATGCATTTTCTATGAAATTGTATATGTAATCAAAATCTAAAGACTACTTCCTGTGGACATACAATTATGAAATTTGCCAACAAGTGAGAATTTAAAATACAAACAAAGGAAAAAAATCTAAAATTGAAAATTTATAGATACCTAAATATCAAGGAAAACCAATATTCTCCTCGTTCATTTCATACAAAATTAGTGCATACGCCCGCAAAACTTTAGCTAATCAATCAACATAAGTCATTTTTCCGTTTAATACCAAATTCCCTCTACATACCCTATTATTATATGTACGGAATATAACGTGAAGAAAAAAATAAGATTGGTTTGTTACTCTTTCTTACTTATTTAGAAAATGTATAAAAAATTTTAACGTAGTTGTAGCGGGATTCGAACCCGCGCCTCCTCTGACCGACCAGGCGCTCTGACAACTAAGCCATACGTTCTCATTAAACTACGTCGAATTTTGTTATACGTTTTACTTGTCGCAATTTATTTATATTGTTAGCATCTCTGTAGCGAGATTTTTACAAATTTCCGCTACCCAAAGATAATTACTAAGAATTATCGTCTGGCAAGAGAGAATGCTGTTCTTAATTTTTTTTCAACATTTTTAAAATGTTATTCCACACCTAGAAAAAAAATATTTATTTAGAAAACGTAAAAAAAATACTCTTTCTTATAAGAAATATGACAAAATAAAAAAAAAATCTTAACTCTTCCCTTATGAGCACATCGTACATTTTTAACTACTCGTTGTATCCCGCACATAGCAGGATAGTCACAATGGATATGGGAACTTAATGTTAAGACGTTAAGACCTTTCCATTCCCCACTTTCTACCAACTTCCGGAGGCACCGCGTTTTGAATGGCGGTGCTCACACATTTGCTGACATGGTAATCGAACACACAACCAGTCGCACGCTTGTACCCATGCGCCACGACTGTCCTCATAGATAAGACTATATAAAGAGGAAGAAATAAACTTATATTAATTTTTATCATCTAATTTTTGTAAGAAGAAACTCATCACGCTATAAATTGTTCGACGGCCAAGACTACACACGTGTTTTTTATTGTTACATGTTCCGGGATATATCGTCCAATAAAGCAGCCTCATAAAGGACGTGGGGTTAAATTGTTGAGGAAAATTCTGTGCAGATTTTATCCGAAATTTACTTAAAATGTTTTGGTTTATCTTGAGATACTACATTATGTTTGATCATCATCATTAGACACATTAAGGATTTAGAGATGATATTTAGCACCTCGATTTGTTTCAGTAAAGCGGCGAAATTAAAATAGTTAAAAAAAAAACTTTCCCGGAGTGCCTACAAATATCGTCATCGTTTACCATTCGACATAATATAATGTAAGATAGCCTCAAAAATGCACCCACATATGAAAAATACTATGACATATCCAACTAAAATAGCGTAGTGAGTATTAATGGCAAAAGAAAGATATCTGGGTACAAATTCAATTGCGGTATTTTTTATTGTTCTGAGTGAAAAAGTTACTTTTTAGTATTAGAACTTGTTATAAAAAAATAGCTTCTCGGTTATTCCCGCATAACATGAGCTTAAAGTAAATATATACTTAATATAAGCATACACGTATATCCCATACATCAATATCGTTGAATTACGGAACTCAACACCGTAATACATCCACCAGAGTAGAGAAATGCATCATCGACCCCACAACCGTCTTGGTATACGCGTGTGTCCCATTTTGGCTATAGTTCGCAAACAAGAAGCAGATCTTGAAAATCAAAATCGACATTTTCAATTGAGTTTGGTGGCGGTAGGAAATGAAATGTAGTGGGAATGACGTGAATGAGATGTGAGAGAGTGTGTGGAGTCTTTTATGTGTTTCCATTTCATAGACGCCGACATTTTTGTATTTTGGTTTAAATTTTCATTTGTTACTTTTGTTGATATTTTTTATTTGAAGCTTTTATACAACATTTGTTCACGTGGTCAAATGGAAATAGCTAAACTTATTTTTAAGTGCTCTCCCATTGTACCAGTACAGTGAAATATATCGAAATTAATGTCATAGCCTATAGTTTTTTATTAATAATTGAGTTGTATTGTTTTTTACGACTATTATAGAATTTTGTACTCCCTAAAAAAATATTAACTGATATCTATTGTTAAAACTTTCATTTAGTAACTTTGTAACTGTGTGTAACACGCTGAGTTTGAATCAATTGTAATAATTATACTATTATTAAACTTTGTTGTTATACGTAGGTAGCCAAGTCGATAATAGTAGAATGTGGTATCATCTAGCTGGTCTACAGAGGTTACTCGAACCATTCGAGTTTTCATTTAATTTATAGTTACGACCACATTGTATAACACTTCGTGAAGATATATATTTTTAAATAATATATATATATATATATATATATATATATATATATAAAATATATATATATATATATATAAAATAAATTTATATATATATATATATATATATATAAATTTATTATAATAAACGTTTACATTTTACTGAGTAATGGATGAATACAAAGCAAAAAAAATATTTTTTTTTTATTATTTGCATATTTTAAAATGACTTGTAACAAATATTTTGACATGAATTTCACCACAATTACTACCAGCTTAACATTTTTTTCCATTATGTTTAGACTACCTCTATGAGGCCAGTCGTGGCGCAGTGGCACGAAGTGTGACTGTAAAACCGACTGGTTGTGGGTTCGATCCCCACTCGAGGAGATGAAATATTTACTTAAATTTATATTTCCATTTCTTCGCTCTGGTGTCGAGGCAAAGCGCGGCGTTGAGTTCTGCCACTTAACACGCAATGCCTCCAGAATTCGGCAGAAAGTGGGGAACGGAGTGTCTTAACACTAGGTTCCCTCTGCCTACCCTGCTGTGTGCGGGATACAGCGTGAAGCTGTTTAATTTTTTTTTACCTCAATGATACCTGCTATTCTATTTATACACACACACTGATATTTTCAAGACATTTTGATAAATTAAATCAAGTATCTTAGACACAAACAAGCCGGTAACGACGGCGAGTCCTCGGATCAGCCCTTATTAGATTTACTTCGATCAGACCTTACGGCGGTACACTTTCAATCTTCGTTGTTCTAAATATTAATAATATAATTTTATCAAAATATGATTGATGTAGAGAATACTGAAGTCATTTTTATAGTTAAAATGTTGATATTTGTTGTTCATATTTCCTTCTTTCTCATCTTTTCACTGTGTTCATTCACATTTTTCTAGTTGAAGCTATTCACTTTGCATACCGCACATAAAAATGCAGGGGTAACCTGGGAACCTAGTGTTACGATACTTTCGATTCCCACTTTCCGCCAAATTCTAGGGGCATTCCGTGTTGAGTGCCGGAACTCAAAGAGGGAAGAAATGAAAATATTAAATTTCTAAACTTACAATCCGTCACGTTCACAGTACATCCTTTTTTGCCTCTTGGTCACGACCGATACATACACACAAACAAAACTATAAAATATAACGCCTTTTAAGAAAAAAATACTCCCGTAGCAGATTTCCTCAATAAATCCCGTGTTAAAACCACTTGCCCATGAAACTATGGGTTCGTATAAATACACAGCTTGGTTCATTGCGCCCCATAGAGCATCGTATGAGTATTTGCTCAGCCCCAGGGCTTGGTGATAAATTATTCTTTATTCCACCCTCTCTCTATACATAAATATTGATAGCGCGTTATGGAATGACCGATAATTTTCTCGCCTCGTGTGAAGAAACCTTAAGCAGTTGTTTGGAAAATAAGATTGTGATAGTAATGGGATAACATATATTTTTTTATATTTTTGCCGCTTTTGAATCATTTTTTAATCATTAGGTTGATTTGTAACTATATAATAAGTACAAGATAATAAATTTGAGTGGGAATCGAACCACATCACCATATATATATATATATATAGGCATATACAATAAATTTCCACTATCTACAGTGTGAAGATAAAAAAATAATAACCATTAGAAATGTCTTATTTCTAAAGCCAGCTACTGAATTAAAGCTAATATTATACAAAAAAAAACAAAAGAGACAGGGTCACGTGTCTGTGAATTAGTGATTAGATAAGCAAGTCTAAACAAAAATATTCTCTAGCGGAAATCAAACCCACAACCAGTAGTAAAAAAGAAAATAAATTCATATTTTTCCTTTTCCTTTCCTAAAATACTTCCCTCTAAATTACTTACAGCACTCAAGTAATTTGACGTCATAAAAAATCGATATCTCAGTAATTTGCAATTCAATGGGATTGAATTAAACGCTTGTTACGGAAAACTCCAATACGCGACGAACAAAACGGCGCCCGTAACGTTGGACAAGTTGGCGGTTTTGGAAAAATAATTGAAATAGAAGAAATGTATATAAGTAATGATAGATTTGATATTGTTTTACGAAAGACGTCGTGACGCAGTGGTACAACAGTGGTTCTGGTTTTAATCACTTTCAATGAAATGATTGTAGACAAAATGCGGGGTTCAGTTCCGCCATTGAAAATGCAATGTGTCGAAACTGGGCAGAAAATAGAGAACGCAGCGGCATAGCACTACGTAACCTCAAGCGAAAAAAAAGCGTGAATTTGCGTTTTGTTTTCAACATTACGTTTTGTAATTAATATTGTAATCTAATAATGTAACTTTAAATATTTTTTTTTTATTTTTTATTATTAGCTTCACGCTATATCCCGCACACAGCAGGGTAGGCAGAGGGAACCTAGTGTTAAGACACCCCGTTCCCCACTTTCTGCCAAATTTTGGAGGCATTGCGTGTTGAGTGGCAGAACTCAACGCCGCGCTTTTGCCTCCACACCAGAACGAAGAAATGAAAATATAAATTTAGGTAAATATTTCATCTCCTCGAGTGGAGATCGAACCCACAACCAGTCGGTTTTACAGTCACACTTCGTGCCGCTGCGCTACGACTGGCCTCAACTTTAAATAATGTTTTACGTATTCTGTAAAATATAAGAAATGCCTGAAAGACAAACACACCACCTATTTACCAACCAAAAGTTCACTCATCAGGTCAAGTCCTGTAAATTATGTTTTATCATAACTAAGACTTAATTAAATATTTTAGAGAACGTAAGAGTTTCATTTAAGAAACGTTCCATATTCATGAAATTATAATTTCTTTAATTAAAGTTCTAAAATGAATCACCTCGACGCATTTATTGCCAAGTATCTTATATTTTACGTTTTTAGCATTTTACATTGCTAGTATTTTATTTTCAACTTCACACCGTATCCCGCATATAGCAGGATAGACAGAGGGAGCAGAAGGAGCCTAGTGTCAAGTTCTCCTTCCATTTTTGATTTTGTTACCAGAACAATGAATTAAAAATATTTCGTTCCCCCAGCGGGAATCGAATTCACAACCGTGGCGCTTACAATCAAATAGTGAAATTACTCGTATATCATATGTTTTATATTTGCATTGTAAAATATCTATTACGATTTAGTTTCAATTAAAAGTGAGGATTACCGATACAGTGTTTAATACTGCAACGGTGAAAAGAAAGAATATCCAGTACGCTTACAGCAAAAATCAGCGCGCTTGGACTGCTTTCAAGAAGTGCGGGTTCGTGTTTAGTCACGTTTAATTCCATCTGTCCACCCATTTTCTAAAAACAAAACGTATTTTTTTTTTCTCTGAAGACACACTGATGTGAAATAACATTTTAAAGAAATGTTAAAATAAACTAAGGTACTATATAAAGCTGTCTGTCTATTTGAACAAATTTTACTGTATCATAACATTTACCATAAATATGCTTCAAATGCACAACAAACCGTAGAATCACTGTGCATAATTCCCCTAGGGAAACATAAAATGAACCTTGTTACACTAAAGAATAAGGTACAAAATGCATTTTCCATAAAATTCAATTTAAAACTGGTCCATCTCCAGGGATTTAGTATTAAATTGGATTGCTTTCTGCAAGTTTACATTTGCATAGACAAAGATGTAATGTGTTAAGCTAAATGCAGTAGGGGGAGTCAGTGTTTAAAGAGAGAAAGAAAGAGAGAAAGGGTGTCTTATTGTTTACTAGCTCTCACCCACGGCTTCACTCGCCTGGTTAAATTACAAAGAGTTGTATTTGTGGATGTCAACATGACACATTCTAAGAGACCGTGGCATAGTCTATACAGTACAGACTGTCAAACACAAAAAAAATAATTCAATTTATAGCAGTAGCTCCGGAGATCAGCAGGTAATCAAAATCATTCTTCAGCTTGAAACATTGTGTGTTGGAACTCAACGCCGCGATTTGTCTTGTTACCGAAGAACGAATGAAAGCAGAAATGAAAATATTCATTACACCGAGTGGTTGTCGAGCCGAAAACCGTCGCGCTCATTACAAAATCAGTTAAATTGAATGGCGCTAAATTGATTTTTTTATCTATTTACATTTACATAAGGAAAACAATTTCTAATGGAAATGTAACAACAGTTAACAACGAAAATGTTTCAGTAGAAAAGAAACATAAATTGAATTGTGATACATAATTTTTTTTTATTCTTTAAGTTTATCCATTTTTTTATTTCACACTTTACGTTACGCTAGCGGTAACCAGAGAGAAAGAAGCGTTTAACGCTACGATTTCTCTGTCATCATCTCGTTCTGTCGTCGGCCTCTTTATACATGTAGTTTAGACCTCATTCTTTTTATGTTTCTTTCTTCCAGTATCTTCCCGAAGGTTAACCGAATCTTCTTCCTGCTTCTCTTAGCGTTTACTCCAGTTTCATTAATCTTTAAACTGATATTTGAGAAAATATTTATTCAACCCTAATCTTTTTACGACATATTGAGAACTTATTGTCACGACTCTCTGTTCTCTGCCTTACGCCCAAGTTCACAATAAATTAATTCTGCATCTTATCAGACAAATGAAAATAATTTATAATCTTCCTATCGAACCTACAATCGTATGGTTTACAGTCCGACGCCGCCACACCGCGTAAACGTAGCCTTAAATCGGGTCTTAGCTTACATTTTTTTAATCACTCGCTTTGCTCTAACGATATCCGCTTTAAAAAAAGAGAAAAATTAACAAGCGAGAATTTATTCTACAACTTTGAGACGTAACTAGCTACCCAACACCATATTTTCTCTGAAGAAACGGGGACAACGATATTTACATAAAAAAAAATTCAAGAAATATTCTTGAAATATATACTAAATATTTTTCTTCGGTCAGTGAAGTATTTTATTTTACTTTTACTTATACAATAAAATAATAAAATTAATAAGCTACGTCATCCGCAACAACATAACTTAAATACAAAATAACAATAACAAATGTGAATTAAGAAAAAAATATTCGATAATCCTATATATAGAAGCTGTAATTCTTTACATGGCATTCCAATATTTCGATTTAAGATTTAAAAAACAATCAATCTACACAGCAATTTAACCCTTATTTGCAAATGTATAAATATAATTTTCCTTTATCGAAGTTTGCATATATTTTTGTGCACGATAAATGCCAAGGAAATTGCTACTTACAAGGACCTCTCTCAAGTTCTTTTTATTGGTGCCGATACAAATCTGAAAAGATTCCATTTTCTTTCATATCGACGTGAATTTTAAACGTAATTTTAGTGAACGTTACTTTTTTAATGTAAACCATTTTTATATAGAATCTATACTAATAAAGTGATGAAAACGGGGAACGTAGTGTCTTAGCTCAATAGTCTTAGCACTAATTTCCCTTCACTTACTCCGCTATGTGCGGGATTTTATCTATACTAATATTATAAAGCTACTGTTTTGTATCGAAAAAATATTTTTGTTTGAGTTCATTTTTACAGGAGGGATATAGAGTTGATCGTTTCGGTGCAACTCACTGTGCGTTTAGTAAGAGTTAGCTCGAGTACTTAGGACATGTGTAGTACATAGAGCTGATTATTTTCATTTAAGCACTCAGGTGAAGCAGGACATTAAAGCTACTTTAAACGATATTTATATTACAATGTTGAGTTGCAGAGCTCAACACCGTGCTTTGTCCACAACTAGAGATAATTTTCCGAGTGCAAATCAAACCTACAACCGCCGCATTTACAGTCAGACGCTATGCCATTGTGCAATATTTATTAATTAGTTTTTATTAAAAAATATAATGAAATCATATTTTTACAAAAAAAGAATTTAAAAATAACCAAAACAGAAGCCAAACAAACGAACACGCGAATATAAGAAGAGCTTACATATACATATATGAAAATACGAATAAATTTCATCGACATCTTATTTGGAGTTAGAAAAGTTTTTAAGCCCAACACCCTACCCAGGGGACTAAACGACCGTCGACCGTCCATTTACATAAATCAGAGGGTACCCAGATATAAATCTTGAAATAAATAAGTTTATTAAAGTGTTTCTTATGAAAACTCAATTTTAACATGATGTGTGATTGTGTTGTTTTCAACTTCACGCTTTTTCCCTACAGCAGACAGAGGGAACTTAGTGTTAAAATACTTTGCAACTCAGTTTCTGCCCAACTTTTAGAATTGCGTTTTGAGCGACGGAACGACAGTGCACTTTGTCTAGTTTCCGAGATAAAAATATCAAATAAAAACAATTTTGAGTGAAAATCGAACCTTCAACTGTTACACTTACTTTCGAGATGCAGACTACTACGACATCCATATTTATGGTTTCACTATCATCATCAGACAAAAATACTAGATGAGCTCGCTATTTTTGATAAACAAACATAATTTCTTTAGAAAATATCAAAAATATATGTCAGAAAAGTAATATTCTTATGAAATATTTTCTAAAATAATAAATAATATGAGATAAAATATTATTTTCCAACTTGCATTTAGAAGTCATACTTGTTCTCCAGAGAAAATTGTTCTTAGAGGTCAGAGTAGACGTGCGCATTGCGCTTGGCTGAAGTAAGACAGTTATAAATTACGTAGTGTATATTTCTAAATAAATAAAATAAAATAAAATAAATAAATAAATCAGCTTCACGCTGTATCCCGCACACAGCAGGGTAGGCAGAAGGAACCTAGTGTTTTTAGACACTCCGTTCCCCACTTTCTGCCGAATTCTGGAGGCATTGCGTGTTGAGTGGCAGAAGTCAACGCCGCGCTTAGCCTCGACACCAGAGCGAAGAAATGGAAATATAAATTTTCGGTAAATATTTCATCTCCTCGAGTGGGGATCGAACCCACAACCAGTCGGTTTACAGTCACACTTTGTGCCGCTGCGCCACGACTGGCCTCACTGGTTATACTTATAACTCAAATATAATTCGTTTTATTCTTGTTACTTTCACAATAGTATTCAATTGAAAGCTTACAAATAATGAAGAGACCATCATGGTGGAAAGGGGCGTTTGGGCTAGTTGTGCAATTCCCATTCAGTGATGAAAATTCTAGTTAAAAATGTGGCAAGCAACGAGGCAAAATAACCACATAAATTCTCCGCTTTCCACTGATTTTAGAATAGAAAACGGAGTGTCTTAACTGTAGATTCACTCTACTTATCCTGCTATATACAAGATAATCCTGTATTTAAACAATTATTGTTCACTCAAGTAAAATTTGTACCCATAATGATTATGAGTACAAATACCCATATAATAACCATATTTTTATAGAAATATAATCTAGTCTAACGTCTGCGTCGCCACAACTAAATCGGTCTGCGGTGAGTTTCAACAAACTGTATGGAAATTGTGAAGAGAGTTCGACTCTTGTTGCGTGTTGCTGCAGTGGCTATAAATTTTGTGAGAATATTAGTAGCTATATACAGTATCTGTCTAGCTATATATTGAGATAAATATAATATTAATTTAAAAAGAAAGACTTGTGAGCTAAAACACTAGGTTCCCAATTAATCAAATTTCTTTCATTTCATACCCCCGGAAATCGAACCCACAATCATCAGGTTAACTCTTGGCCTCGGCCTCTGAACGGACTCTGAGCTCACTTTTTTTCATATTTTTTTTTTCACACACCCTGCACATAAAAATATGGTTTCGGTATATAACACACACTGTATACAAGTCAATTACAGCTTAGATATAAATAACGCCATCGCAAATTCTAATACATCACATTTGTCAAGATTTATTTGTATTTTATGGGTGAACGCTGGAGACAGGATAAATAGGTTCCCCGCGATGCACTTTAGAAAAATAATAGCTTTATGTTTTAGACGTACGAGAAGAAAGTAGTATGGGGAGAATTGTTGTTCGACTATTATTTATTATAATACTTTTTAATGCTTAAATTGTTACAGACAAAGCATCGTGTTGAGTTCCGCCGCTCGACACGTAAAATCTTCAAGTTAGTCAGAGAGAGTCTTAGCACCAGGTCATCTCTCCATGCCGAGGGCTCGAGTAAAAATATAAATATTTTTTTTACAATAAAATATTATACGTTTTTATAGACGTTTAGCAGAAAAATATAATTACAAATTTATACCTGTAGTTGTATTTCCCATTGAACTACGGTCATGAGTCAATTGTAACGGAATCCTTAGTAGGGGAATCCGACTCACACTTGACCGGTTTTTTTATCATTTTAATATTAATGAATCGAAAAAAAATACGGGAAGCAATTTCAAGACGAATTTATAAATCTTCGTTCAGCTAGAGATACTTATAATCTTTTCATATACGTTCTTTGCAGGTCATTTGTCAACCGCGACTTATTGTTCTAAGGCTACATACACACTCGTATAGAACCACTGCAAGGATAAAAGCTCTACTTCTTGAAAAATTTATACTACACTTATTTATATTTGTTATTTTTAGCTGCAAGTTATAAGGGAACTTGTGTTAAGACACTGCGTTTTCCTTTTCCTTCCTTCCATTGCGCAACTCAACGCCGTTATTTTGTTTTTAAAAAGATATATGAGGCCAGTCGTGGCGCAGTGGCACAAAGTGTGACTGTAAAATCGATTGGTTGTAGGTTCGATCCCCACTTGAGGAGATGAAATATTTGCAGCAGAAAGTGGAGAACGGAGTGTCTTAACACTAGGTTCCCTATGCCTACCCTGCTGTGTGCGGAATACAGCGTGAAGCTAATTAAATTGATTTGTTTAAAAAACATATATTTGTAGCCCGCACACTCGCTATCGAATTCAAATCCTAATAGAGAGAGATAAATCCTATAGTACCAAAAATTGATGTATTTTTTACTTTTTTTTCGCAAAATTAACAAAACGGCAATACAATTAGCTAATTGCGATGATATTAGGTTGTAGTGCATTTTTAATGCTTTTTTAAAATTATTGTATTAAGGCAAAAAATATATATTTACACACACATATATATATATATATATATATATATATATATATATATATATATATATATATATATATATATATATATATATATACTACCCACCAACTTTATTATTTTATGTCTTGAAATAATAAATATAGCTTTATTTTTCTTATTCTTTACCAGTAATACGTCGTCTCGTATCCTTAGACGTATTTCACGGTATCGTAGCTCTCGTCTCAGAGATTATCTTGGTCGGTGAATCCAACTTTATTATATTAGTATTTGTTTGAAATGTTGAAAATATATAGGAATGCTACCAACCTTTTTGTTCGGCTGAAAAGTGCCATTTAAAGTTAGTAAATAAGAAGAAAATTCCTAATATTTTATATTCCTAATATTTTAAATTCCTATATTTTAAATAAAAAATTCTCTTTAAAACAGCAGACGATGTCCAATTGTGTAATAATTATATTCATTTCTTTTATTTTAATTAGTTTAAAAAAATATACATACAATAAAATTGTAACTGATGGCTGTCTGTACATAAGTGAGATATAAGTGAGATAAGATATGTGAGAAATTCTATTATTGGGGACATCTACCAAATGATTAAATCAATTTAAATCCATATTTCCAAGCTTTCCTTAACTTAGTGTTTAGTTTATTTAAATTAGATATAACTGGTTTATTTATTTGGCTTAAACTTTAGTTTTCAGTGTACAGATATTATATAAGCCACGCAATTATATATTTATATAATTATGAGGTTGAAGCGGGCGAAGCCGCGAGCGGATCGCTGGTTCATGAAGATATGTGTCTGTTTTTCATATAATATATATGAAAATTTCTATCGAGTTTCTCAATGCTACCAGAGTTACCGAAGCAATAACTGATGGCCCGCAATTTATAAAAATAAGAAAAAGCTAAGCTAAATATTAAATTTTCAATTTGATCTTTGATCACAATACAATCACTTCGAAATTCAATTAATGAGATTCTACACAATGTTTAAGAACAAAGGATCGTTTGATTTTTTTTAAATATTTCTTTAGCAAAATTATCTCCATAGGTTTTCTCTTTTTTCAGTTTTTGAATTCAAGTTTCGCTCTTAATATTCAATTTTTTCCATTTGAAAAGAGAAATAAGAAATAAGATATATTTTCCTATATTCATAAATTATGTTGCAAGTGTAATATATTCTTGTTATTGTTACTAATCTGACTGTTAATGCGGTGGTTATAGAACCATCGAACCTACATACACACGTGATATCCCCACTTGGATAATGTTAACATTATCCAAGTGGGGATATCACACATCAAGATATCATGTAGTTGTTAACCGTTAATTAATAATAAGAAACAATTGCCATTTCAAAATAAAACTGAAAACCTCTAGGAGTATATAATAAAAAGATTCACGATGTAAAACGCATATAGCAGGGACTTAAGAAGGAACTTATTGTTAAGACATTCCGTTTTCTATGCACCGTCTAAGTTTTCTTGATATGTTTTGTTACAAAATCTAGAGCGAAGAAATGAAAATAATATATTTTCCCAAGTGATAATCGAACTCACAAACGTCGTATCATGTCATGCCACTGCCCTATGATGGACTATTTATATTAAAAGTTGGTTAAGTAATACAAAAGATGCTCGTCTCTAAGGAAATCCAAAACAAAAGTTTGGCAAATGATAATTGCTTGGCGAACTAAAGCAATAAAAAGAGAAATAGTACTTGTTCTATGAAATAATCATACAAATGTTCACTACGGTGCGACATCTTGTTAGTATCTTGTTAAAAATGTTTTTTAAATATTATTTTGTCATTTTAAGCAGCTTAGTACAGTAGTAGTCTTTATAGTACTTTTGAAGCCATGATACTGGGCCTCATGGAAAACACGATGGAATATCTCAAAAATTAAGCGAAAAGTGGGACAGGAATGCCTTAGATTCCCTCAACCTACCTTGTCTCCTGCGGGATACAGCGTGAAACTAACAAAACAAATAACAATATCTACATCCACCAAATATTTCCAAGTCAAAACTTTTCGAAACACAACGCTCTTGTAATAATTGCTCAGAAAGTAAAGTAATAACAGACTTTGCGAGATGAAACAATTACGTGTATCTCTCCCACAAGAGCCATATGGTGCTTGTAAGAATTGGGCAACTATTGTTATTATGTTTTGTAGTTCCCAGAAGAAATTAGTTTTATAATATTACATATTATGTAGATGTATTAACTTTACGAGGCCGTCGGAGGTAAGGAAAAAATAGTTAATATTTCCGTTTCCTCCTGGGTACGAGACAAAGTGCGGCGTTGATTTCTGCCATTTAGCGCTCAGTGCCTCCTAAATTTGGCGTAAATTGTAAAATTAATACTAGGTTGTCAGGTTTCCCTGCCTACCGTGCTATGTGCAAGAAAAAATAAAATAAGAGGCTATCGTAACGCAGCAGCATGAAGTCTGACTATAAACGAAATCAATGTGTTCTTTTTTTCTACACAGCGGATAAAGTATTTTGATGTTCTTGTTCTCGTAACAAGAGTTAGCGCGGCGTTGATTTCCGCCACTCAACCTGCAAGGTCATTAAAATAGGGCTGTATGTAGAACGAACGGAATGTATCATCACTATGCTCCCGATGCGTATTTCGCTATATTCGTGATATAGTGTACCGCTATAAAGTTTAATTATAACTTCTCTTAGATTTGATAAGTTAAAATGATAACATCAAGATTCCATTATCAAAATTAAGGTTATATTTTCAAAATTGTTACCCCTAAATACGACACAAATATAGAGGCAAGATTCTAAATATATTTTTTTTATATATAAAATATTTAATATATCATTGCTCACTGCTTTAATTATTATAGATTTTTATAGAGAGAGACAGTGAACAAACAATTCATTTGAAATAATCGATATCAAAAATAATATTGCCATTGCTAGAGTACTAGCACTAGAGCAGTACAAAACCGTTGACACGAAGTCACTGGATCAATTTTAAACGATTAACTTTCAATATATCCTGAACAATCAAAAGTAATTAGTGAAAGCACCGAATCTGACGAATAAAAAAATTCCATTCCCTTTGTTAAAAAAAAATCATCAGCCCCAATTCCGGGACACTTGAGGAAAATCTATTAAACGAACGCAGCGTTTGATGGTACGTAAGGCTCTATGTTCATTTCTAAATATTTTTAAATCATTTTTGAATTTACGAGACATTTTAATTATATGTGATTTTAGTTTTACAAATATAAAAACAGTATTTTTACATGAATATATCTAGTGTAAAGGTATAAAGTATATAAGTTGCTTATGATTTCGTTTTTCTCGTTAATTTCACCAATCATTATAATTAATATATAGCTAATATTTATAAAAGTGTTATAAGATTAATTTAAAACAACACAAACCGATTCAAAATCTTAATCCGGACAACAACATGACTCCAGCCTTATAGAACTTCCAATTGGAAGTTCGACGGAAACACGCAATATGCTGTCGATAATCTGTGAACCAATTTAGGGGTCATTTTTAATATCCGTCTGGGGTCAACAGTCCCTTCACACGGCAGAACCAGCTTCTCCGTCAAATTGAATTAGCTTGATTTGTAGGCCTGGTCACGGTCTGAAAGAACGTTTTCAATACTCCTTATTGAACCATTAGGTGTAATGGCTTCAACAATAGAGCATTACAATTTGTCTCGTCGCGTCGTGTATCGGCTTAAATCAGACGTCCGCGGAGAAAGACAAAGTGGATCTTATTTAGAATGAGGCAAAGTGTTTTTTCGGACGCGAGAGTGTTCGATGGTGTTCCAATTGAGTTTATCGCCGGATATTGCAAAGTGGTCGTAGTTACACAATGTGTCGGGAGGCATTGATGTGACCGGCTGCGGGATTGCGGCCGATTGTGTTCGGTACCAAACCGAAATTAATTTTATTAATTGCCACATTGAGTTCAGGAGCACTCGGCGTTACAGAAATGAATTTCAGTGCGTTCATTTGTATACATGTACTTTGGAACTGAAAACGACCATTAAAATTAAGCTTGGGTGGAAATGATTTAACCGCACATTATTGACTAAAGTAATAAAAAGTAGGATTTTAAAATAATCAGTTTTGGTATTGTTTTAAAAGCCATTCGTACTACCCCATATTATACATAAAAAGACTTACCTGGTGGACATATGCATTCTGCAACATCTCTGGTGTCTCGTTTCAGAATTTCTTCTCTTGGTTGATGAAAGGTGAAGGCTGTATCTTCTACCTGCAAATGCCATTCTTCCAATCGCTTGAGGCGTTGCTCCAAACGTTGCTGTCTTACTAAACTGTAGCCACAGATTATCAAAGTAAACGCACAGAAACACCATTGCACTACACTATTTAAACAAGATTTCTTCTCACTAGAGTTTCCCATTTTCAAAGATCTGTTTGCACCATTTCACTATCCAATCCATCAAGGAATTACTCTGGGAAACCTGCGATTTTCTAAATTTTGACTATGAAAAATCTTAACTTTTTCTTCAATATTATTACTTTACAGTAATCGTATCGTAATCAAATTTTGGAACAGCTATATTTATATATAGGCTAATATATTTTTGTACCGTGTGGTCTTGCTAGACTGTAGAGAGCCACTGTGCGCGTACATCGGTCCCTCGGGAAAGGAAGTCGGCTGTCTGACGCTAACCGCCCTTCTAGTTGTGTCGATTAGTCGTCGAGTACCCTTCCGAACTTTGATAGACGTGTTACATTGTCACGGATGTTTACTGTTTAGCTGATTTTGGTGTTCAAACCCTTGGTCTTGAATGGATTTTTTTATAAAATGACAGGTAATTACTGTTTATGAAAAAATTGTAAATTCAGCTTGAGATAGCTGATTGAATTAAACGAGTATTATAATACGCTATTGCGTGTAGCAGGTTTAGAAGAAAAAAATAAAGTTTTATGCAATTTTTTCATCCTTTCTCAAAAGTTGCACCTTGTATAGTAGTAATAATTCTAGTATATATAATCCTTCACTCCGAGTAGGAATCGTGGGTACAACAAAAAAAATGTATTTAAAAAATGTACATATATATTTGTAATTTTAATTAAAATGTTTCATATTTCAGATGTATTAAAATTTTAATACAAAAATGGCGAGCTTAGATGCAACACACTCAGTTTAGTTATTTTTTTCATTCTGGACCAACACCTAGGGTGTTGCGTACAATTGGTTCCGCCTCTTATCACACAATGTATCTTAATTGGAGGAAATTGGGGAACTGAGTTCAAAGGGGCTTGTTTATGAATCATGGAAAATTTTAAAAAGTATGTTTGCATTCATTTTGATATATTGTTATAGATAATTGATGAAATAGAATTATTTTTATTTAAAAATAAAAAATAAATAAGAAAAGCCTTTTAATACCCAATTGACAACTATTTTACAATGTATAATTTTTTGCACTAGCACAGGAAAAAAATCATACATATTAAATCAGCTTCACTCTGTATCCCACACACAGCACTCCATTCCCCACTTTCTGCCAAATTCTACAGGCGTTGCGTGTTAAGAGGCAGAACTCAACGCCACGCTTTGGCTCGACACCAAAAGCCAAGATATGGTAATATGAATGTAAGTAAATACATATTTCATCTCCTTGAGTGGGGATCGAACCTAAAACCAGTCGGTTATACAATCACACTTTGTGGCCTGTGCCATGACGGATCTCAATATATAAAAATATAAAACCGTATATAAGAATGTATTTACTTCTAATACATTTATTTTTTATTTATATAATGATTACTTATAACTTATAATACAAATTTTTATTTCTTATTGTTTATTTGTTTTAATAATAATGCGAATAAGGCAAAGGTTCTGATTTTTGAAAGAGATGAAGAAAGGACGGAATGCAAGATCAGTGTAAATAGTAAGATATTAGGACAAGTGAATGAAACATCTCGTATCTTCCATCTCTACTGAACATACTTCCCAAAAATGTTACGAGAAGATACGACCACATCCATCATGTGGAAAGGCGTATTGCTGCCGGTAACAAAGTTAACGGAGCCTTAGCTGCATTGATGAGACGGCGAAACGTCAGCACAGCTGCGCGTTTGGCCGTACACAATGCAGTTTTGGTACCGACTCTGTTATATGAAGAGGTTGATGAAAGTGGACGAGGCGAAAGAGGTATGTAGAGACCGTAGCGTTTGGCGCTCCGTTCTCTCTGACTACCCCGCCAGGGATAAAGCGTGAAGTTAGTTTAGTTTAGTTTGTTTTAATAATAGGAGTTCCTCCATCACGCCTGTCCCAAAGATTGCCGCCTTTTTCAGTCCTAGGCTATATGTATCCATTCAGGCCCTGCAATTTTATATTATTGATATATTCTATTGTTTCACCTTTTATTGTTATATTTGTTAAGTGCAATTTCACATAACTTTTGTTTTAGTGACATTCATTTTAAGGCCTTTTTTTCCCAATAGTTTCAATCTTAACTCTACACACTCTACAGTACAGCTGTTATAAATATTTCCAAGATTCTTGATGTATTCTTTTTCTACGTTTTGAGCCGTTAAAGTTGAGCTTTTTCAAAGTCTAGAAACGCTATATATGTTTAATTTTTATTTATTCATTTACTTACTAACTCTAAGGTATGTATGCGATCTATAGTGGAATATCTTTTCCTGAAACCCGCTTATTAAATAGGTTGATGTTTTGATAGAGCAGCTTATTCTCTGATTTATTATTGCAAAAAATTTGTATATAATTGACATAACGCTTATGGACCTGTAATTACTACTGATAGGGTGGTTCAAAAGAGTCCAAGATCATATTGAATAATTTTATCAAAGGGGCTTCTAGTATGTTATGATCTATTCTTAAGGCATCATTGGTTAATATTTTCTGATCCCGGGCTTTTGTCAGATTTAATTTTTACGCCTCTATTACTCTCGCTCTGCCTTCTGTTTGATGTTTGTCACTTTGTATTGGTGTATACGACACATGTTCTTCATAAATAGCATTAGGTTTCGGCGCTATACAGTTGTTTGTAAAATGTTGTGGCAATAATCATAACTTCATTGCAATTGTGTTTTATTTTACCTGCAGCCCTTAATTATTGTAGCTTGCTCTACTTTTTATTGGTTTCATGAGTGAAGTTACTGTTCTGAGTGTTCTATGATCCAATGAGTAGGTTATATTTCAATATTTTCAAATATTTGTGGTCGATTGGTCATTAAATTGTCGATTTCTATTTTATATTATCCATTTGGGGTTTCTTTAATCTTGCTTCGTACTGTGTAGTTAGAGATAACGAAGCGCTAAATGTAACGGTCTCTGCATACCTCTTTCGCCTCGTCCACTGTCATCAAACTTATCATACATATCCTCCGAGGAGTCCTCTTGCTTTTTACGTGACCTTCCTCCAGTATCTTTGATACTATCAACAGAGGTCTACTCTTACCTTTCTTGTTTTTCATTATTAATTGCTAGCTAGCTGAAGCTAGCTGAGCACGTTCTTCTTCATTCTCACCTCTCTCTTTCTCTCGCCATTCAGTGCATCTCAGTGATGCGGATTCGATCAGCTAAGCTGGTTTTGCGTATCTTATAATCTTTCTTTCATTCTTCTATCCGTAATACCCACGTTTCGCTGCCGTAAAACAGCGTCGGTACCAACACTGCATTTTGTACGGTGTAGCTGTGCTGGCGTTTCGCCGTCTCATCAATGCAGCAATACCTTTCTAGCATCCATCTCATGTTTTCCATTTCTACTGAACATACTTCCCAAATATACTACTTCATACATTTGTTCTAATATATTTCCACTTAGATCAGACTTAGATCATTATTATCACACTCTTCTTCCAAAGTGGTGACTAATGCTTGCTTGTCGCATACTGATGATGCAATGAGCACTGCATTATTTGCGTACAGCAAGTAATTCGCATTCAAATCACCTACTTTCACTCTCATATCACTTCCTTGGAGACAGCTATCCAAATACAAATTGAACAACCAAGATGACATGGCACATCCTTGTTTAACACCCGATTGGATTTCAAACCAGGGCGACATACCAACTCCTACTCTCTCTACTGAGTGATCTCTGTAAAGAGACTTTACAGCCTGCCATAAAGGCCCGCTCACATTGGATCGTGGTAGCATGTTTCATAATAAATTATGTTTATTTTTATTTATTTATTTTCTATGAAGAAACCTCTTTATGGTTGTTCTTATATCATAAGTATTTATAAATATTAATAATAACAAATAAAAAAAAAGTAAACATATTTAATTTAGCTATTATATTAAAAACATAGATCAACTATTTAATTTTTAAATATTTAGAGTTTGAAAGACACAAGGACTGTATAGTCGTTTCCTGTCAAATAATGTTACGTTAGCTTCCCCTAATTTGTGAGCTCGTTTAGTTTGCAACAGCCATTAGCATATATATTGCATATTAAGTACACAATAATGACGGTGCGAGCTAATAATGATACTAGTCTTATAATCTAGTATTGTTTTATATTTAATAAAATTTTAGATCGAAATCCTCATAGCTTCACGCTGTATACTGAGTAGCGAAGACGCTATACTTTGTCTTGTTGTTAACGGAACGAGGAAATGAAAATAAATTGTTATAAAAATATAAATATATATTAAAGATTTATAAATATATTTACCACATTCTGCTGCTTCTTTCATTTATTATAATATGTATATTGTAAAGTTGCAATACTAAACAACAAGTAACCGAATGCAATGCTGTACAATTTTTTTTAAAAGACTTCTTTTCTTAAGGCAACTGTGGAGCAAAGACACAAGCGTGCAAGTTAAGTGACAGATAAATAAATATACTGTTGATTACCTGATAATAATGAAAAAGTTAAACAAAAGTACGGAACAAGTGTGTGTAGTGTTTAGTTAAAATGATATAAAAAAAATAAACGGTGCGTGTGGTTCTATACCAATTCGTTGGAATAAAATATAATAACGTTTATTATATATAAATAATATTATATTATAAATAATATTATATTATAAATAATATTATATTATAAATAACGTTTTCTTTTCTTCGCTTAGTAACAAAGCAAAGTGTGACGTTGATTTTCGCCTCTCAACTCTCAATACCTTAAATTTAGAAAAAGTCTCAAAGAAAAACGGAATACTAGGTTCCCAAGCTTCCTCTGCCTACCCTGCCATATGTGGGATACAGGGTAAAAGATACATAAAAACGCAAATGAAGCGTTATCTATAAAGCAATGTACTCCTAGAAGAAATCTTGTTTCTCGTCCTGTTGTTCAGATAGTGTGATAAATTACTATTCGATACTGAGTTGAAGCGAAATTTTATCGCCTCTAAGACTGGCTCATCTCGAGATTACTTATTTTTTGCTATTATTATGTTTTATTCTATAAAATTCAATGTTTGGAAGATGTCTGCAAAATTGTAACGATTTTTTTCGCTTCACGCTGTATCCCGCATTAGCAGAGTGAGTAGAGGAAACCTAATATCAAGACACTCAGTTCTACATTTTTTGTCCAATTTTTAAGAGATTGTTTTCATTGGCGAATACCTGGACACTCCGCTTTATATTATCACCAGAGCGAGGAAATGAAATTAATTCATTCCACAGAGTGGAATCGAACCAACAATCGTCGCATTTAACATACCATAGTCATTATGCTGTGTCGCTAAAATATATTCTTATAAACTTCCTTAACTTATTTTTCAATTTGAACCAGTGGTTTCTGAGAAAAGCTTGATCAGTCAAACAACTCTTCAATTTTATTATATTCATATTAGTTTAAAAGAAAGCTATATATATTGCTTAAACTACCTATATCACAAATAGTAAGGATAGCGTGTGGGTGAAGTAACAGGAAAGTGACTCGGTGGCGGAACGAAGCGGAAATAAAACAAATTTCCTCTCACTCGTATCGGATTGACATCTTGCTTGAGTGGGTCACGCTTGTGGATGTGTTGGTGAATTAATTTTTATTTAGTCGAATATTGTGTTGGTTTAATGTAAGTAAGATTTATGTCAGTATAGAAGGTGTAGTAATAGAACTATTTCAATTATAACATATGTTTGTAACGCTAAGTTATCGTCCCTAAAAATGTGAACCATGTATGGACACCTACGTGTTTATGATAAAATTCCGTAATTTACTTGAATTTTGCCACCATTAAAATTATCTAGAGTAATTGTTAAAAACTCAAATAAATCAGCTTCACGCTGTATAGCGCACACAGCACGGTAGACAGAGGAAACCTAGTGTTAAGGCACTCTGTTCCCCACTTTCCACCGAGTTCTGTAGGTACTGCGTGTTGCCGTGTGTAGCCGTCTGGGCAAAGAGCGGCGTTAAGTTCCGCCACTCAACACGCAGTGTCACGAAAGTTAGACGGTAAGTAAAAGTTGTGAATGAGACCTTTCAACTAATACAACATAAAGAAAATAAAATAGTTTAAAAATCAAAACTTAACAAAGAAATTCTCAAAATGAAAACAAGAAACCAAGCCCCAACGATAACAATATTCACTTCAAATGCACAACTTCCCTTAAATCGTCTAAAAGGATAATAAAATAGCGACTTGTCTCAAAACGATTCAATTCTAAATTCCGATATCCAATAGCCAAAGTTGACGAAAAACCGAACAGTTTTACATCACAAAGACGTGTTTGGTAAAAAGAATATCGTACATTACATTGTGATTGGAAAGAAAATTGAACCTTATTTTTAGTTGAACAAAGTTTAATTTTATTTAAAACATTATGGGTAGCAGCATGAAATTGAAATAAGAGATAATAGATCTTATTGCAATAGGCATATAGGTTAAAATCGTATTCCTTTTTCTAACATAGAGTTCTTAGTTAGCTCACCAGACCGGGTAATGCTGATAAAGGCCGATTCTCGTTTTTTAATCGAATTACCCGTCCGAGTTCGTTTACTATTTGTTACTCATTTACCTTCGACCACGCCATTTTGATTTTTAATTGGTTTTTTCGTGTAATTGGATTATATTTTACATATGTACTGGTATAAAGGTAAAATTTTCTTATTAGTGAGCTTTAAAGTACGGTTAGTAAGAGCTGATTGTAAATGTAATGATTATGGAGTCATACTCTATAAGGCGGCGTTAAGTTCCGCCACGGAGTGGTCCGAAAATTGGGCGAAAAGTGTCTCGACACTACCTTGTGGTTATAATGGGAGTAGATGGAATAGTGTTTCTTTATACTATAGAAAAGTTTCGTTAATCTAACCAAAGCATAATAGTTTAGTTTTAATAAAAACATTCGTACAATTACAATTTTAATCGACGACCACAGATTGGCAACACTCTATATATACGTCACTTCAAGTCCCAAAATCACTCTAATTTTTCTATCAGAAAGTAAGCTCTCTTTGTTTTTTACTTTTTTAAAACGTTTTTTAATACTTAAAAAAATAAACATATTTTTTGATAAAATATATTAAAAATACAAAAAAATGATTGAACCGGCGCCGATCGAGTGTTACTTATATAGGTAATTGAAACAAATAAGAAATGTCTTCCAAAACAAAACTAATACTAACTAATAACATTCTCCCAATTCAACTGTAGCCATTATCTTTGTAAAACGACACCTCTGATCCCAAACATATCCTTAACGAGGGTAAATTAAAATTCCTCATCCGTTCTACAATACAGTGGGGTAAACCTACCATGAACAGTATCTGAAAAACAAAAGCTTTTATTTTTTATGCATACTTTAGATTATTTATTGGTGCTGCTGGGGCACAAGAGTGCAACTGTAAACGCGACAGGTTGTGAGTTCGATTTCCATTTGAGGAAATGGAATATTTAGTATTTTCATATCCTGTGTCTGCTAACGAGGCAAATCGCAACGTCGAGTTGCGGTACTCAGAACGCAACGTCTCAAAAATTCAACAGAGAATGGATTGGAAGTGTCTTAATGGGAATAGTACCTTTCCAGGTTCCCTCTGCATATCTTGCTATGCAGAGGGAACCTGGAAAGGTACTATTGCCATTAAGACACTTCTAATGGGAACCTTTCACTGTAGTGAAACATACGTAGTGAAACTAAAAAATATATTTATAAAAATATATTGAAGAATGAAAATTCAATGGAAGCTATCTTTAACTAGTAGAAAAGAATCTACTCGTATGTATGTATGTATATATGTACGTATTTATATATTTATATGGATTACTGGATACAATATGAAACTAAGAAAACCATTCTAAACCGTCGAGGTCTAATACTTCTAGACTATCGGTAATGTCTCGCACAGTCGTATTGGTGGCGGCTCGATGGTTACTAATCTATAGGTTAGCTGATACCAGATAACAAGGAACTGTTATTTAATTACAAGCACCCAGGGCGTATTGTTGGGAGATAATGTGACTCATTGATCGAAATGTTCTGAAGGTTTGGCGATTTTAGATATATTTTGAATATGTAAGTGGTAGAGGCCAGTCGTGGCGCAGTGGCACAAGGTGTGACTGAAAACCGACTGGTTGTGGGTTCGATCCCCATTCGAGGAGATGAAATATTTACTTAAATTTATATTTCCATTTTTTTTGCTCTGGTGTCGAGGCAAAGCGCGGCGTTGAGTTCTGCCACTCAACACGCAATGCCTCCAAAATTCGGCAGAAAGTGGGGAACGGAGTGTCTTACACTAGGTTCCCTCTGCCTACCCTGCTGTGTGCGGGATATAGCGTGAAGCTAATTTAATTTAATTTTTTTTTTTTTATGTAAGTGGTATATATGTACATACATTAATGTTATTATTTATCACTTTTATGGAGTTTCGCTCTCTAGTATTATTTATTTTTATTTATCTGCAAGTAAAGTGCGGTGTTAAGTTTCGCCACTAAGCGTGCAACATCTCAAAAATAGGATGGAAAGTGAAACCGGAGTGTTTTATAACTAGGTTTCTTTTGTCTTCTTCCCAAAAAAAAATATTTAGCGAAATCATATTTTTCATGGTTCAATTAGGAAAAAAAGAAAAAAATCATAATTTGCTTCATACAAATGTGATTTTAATATAAATTTACTGCACGCAAATGGACCTGCGTTAATCTGTTCTGATTGTGATTTATTGTTAGAGCGAACTAAAATATACGAGACTAATGAATATATGGATGTGTCAACAAACTACGAGCAAAAATGCAAAAAAGGCAAAATGATGTAAATTAAAAGTATTCATATAGATTATATACTAGTTGCCGCCCGCTACTTCATTTTAGTGAACTATTGTTTTCGTGGAACTCTACTACTGAGTTGTTTTGCAAGAACTTCCTTCCACGCAACTATGGAGGGCCAACCTGCGGGAGTATTTCTGCTGATAGCTGATATTTTTTTTTATCTCTTAGTGCCCCCCATACCAAGAAACTTATATATCAAATATCTACCTCAAGTCGTGTCAGCAGTGCGTTGTCTGTAAGTAACTTAGTACCTGAGTGTGTTTGTACATAAATATAATATTAATATGTATAACAACATATTTGCCAAAGAATTTTCAAATACATATTTCATATTTAACACACGCATATGGAGCACACTAAATCCCGCGTATCTACTTTACGCTCTACCCTAGAGGGAACCTGGCGTTAAAGTACTCCATTCCTTACACACCACTTAATTTTCTTAAAAAATGAAAAATCTTATTCTTTATCTTACATGGGAATCGAATCTACACTCGATACATTTACAATCAAATACATATATTCGTACAATATTCATAATAGATATTCAATAAATTCTCCCGGAGCTCGTATCATAGAAGCATAATCCAGAGCGCTCCGTAAATTGCTGTCATTTAGCAAGAACAATGTTCAACGCAAGTTTGTATGTGAAGAAATTAAATAATTTTATTACATATTTCAAGAAAAATAAAATAAATAAATAAATCAGCTTCACGCTGTATCCCGCACACAGCAGGGTAGGCAGAGGGAACCTAGTGTTTAGACACTACGTTCCCCACTTTCTGCCGAATTCTGGAGGCATTGCGTGTTGAGTGGCAGAACTCAACGCCGCGCTTTGCCTCGACACCATAGCGAAGAAATGGAAATGTAAATTTAAGTTATATTTCATCTCCTCGAGTGGGGATCGAACCCACAACCAGTCGGTTTTACAGTCACACTTCGTGCCGCTGCGCCACGACTGGCCTCAAGAAAAATGTTTAAACATATGTGAATTCTTTAGCTTACAAACATTTAAGCATTAATTGTTCGATCCAGTAAGTGTAGGCAGAGTGACCTTGGAGACCTAGTGTTAAGACATTCCGTTTTCATTATGATACTTCCGTTGCCCACTTTCTGCCGAATTCTTGGAGGATTGTGAGAAGGGTGGCGGAACTTAACGTCACAATAATTATTCATGCTAAATTCTTCATTTACTTGCACTCCTCAATAGTTGAGTGCTGAATAGATGAACTCAATGCCAAGATTTGTTTTTCCTAAAGCGAGAATTGCATTTTTTTTAAGTGTAAATGGAATCCAAAACCGTCGCGCTTACAGTCAGACTTGTGATGCTGAGCCGCAATGGCTTTATCATGATAATCATAATAATATAACTATTTGGAGAACTCACAGTTTCAATCCAAATTAGGCACAGCTCCAGTTCTGTTGTATTTTAGTAACCACATAACGAATGCGAAACAAGTGAGAAATGAATCCACGATCACTGTGTGAAAACTAGAACAACACACAAGTGTTTTTATATTAATTTCCTCGCTCCGGTAAATATATCGGTCTGCCATTCAACGCGCAATATCTCGAGAACTGATTAGAAAATTACACACATGAAAATAATAATTTATTTATATCAAAAACACTATTATCACTAATTCTATTTAAGCAAAACTTCTCCACCTGATGACATGTAATATCTAAGTCGAATAAAAATAGAAAACTTGTTAGTTGAAATTGTTGTATGAGTTATGACTCTCCGCCTTAAGCCCGGTTTCCATCGTGAGCGGAGCGGGCCTGGCAAGAGTAAGAAAGAGCGGAAAATTGCGCTTTATTTCCACCAATAAATAGTCGAACGGACCGAGCGAGCAAAAAGCACTCGTTCAGTTCTAGGGAGGACAACGGAGTACATAATTGAAAATATAAAATTGTTTGTGGGTGTAAATGTAAACCAATTTTATTTAAAAGTCCGTTCCGCCCCAGTTTTTTCTTTTCCACGGTAAAAATCGAGCTTTCGCCTACATGGTCGAATGGAAATATAGTTGTGACTGAAGGTATATAAGTTATAACCTTCCTTAACAAATGCTTTAAAATAATACAATATCCAATATTTTTTTTGTTCAAATCGTATCAATAGTTCCTGAGATTGGTACGGTTAACCAGCCACACTGATATGCTTTATAATATTAGTATATATTCACATCACCGATATATAGGGTGTTTGAAAAGATAAAGATGTATAAATATTTGGTTATCTTAGAACACAAGACGCTGTCGGTGTGACCTACCGTATCTCCTTCGACTAATTTCGTCGCTACACCTATTAATTCATTAATTACTTGATCGAGTCGACGCTGATAAAAGCATTCGAGATTACATTATCTATACTTAGTTAATTTTCGTGCCACTTACTCGGTAATGCTCTGAATTCGTGAAGTAGAAATTACGTTACAAAAATTATTTATTTTTATTCCTTTTTAGCTTCCTGCCTATGACAGGGTGGACAAAGAGATTTGAGTGATAAAAAACTCCATTTACCGCTTTCCACCATATATGTATACATATAAATATAGAGCAGAGGGACTCAGTTCCGCGCTTTATTTTGATATCATGCCTCGGAAGTAAAAATAATTCACTTTTCCTACTAAAAATCAAACCCATGATCTGTGGAAATTTGTATTTATCGCTCTCGTAACAAGACATATGTATGGCGATGAGTTTCACAACTCTACTTATCAAATCTTGCTAATGGATCGAAAAGCGGGGAACGGAATGTTTTAACACTAGGTTTCTTCAGTCTACCATACTATACAAAGAATTCAGTGTGACGGTGAAAAAAAAACTTTCACCTTATTGTGCAAAGATAAACTATTTACAAACTTCAATCGCGTATACATTTTAAAAGTTCAAATACGTCATTCTAGTACCAAATAAGCGATAGAATGATTACCAAACAGTTACTTTACCAAGAAAACTGTCATAAAATACTGTAACATAAAATATCTTTATGACGTTGGAAAGGAGAAGAAATTACGTTGAAATTTAAATTTTATGAGACATTATATCCCAAGACGCTGATCCAAACTCAAAATTTGCGTCTCCACAATAAAAGGTGGTTAACGATTGTAAAATAACAGTTCTTATTATGTACTGGACTCTTATTTCCTCATTTTGACTGCATGAGTAATGGTATTATAAGTATTTTCTTATTTTACCTAATACTAGAGTATTTCATGGCTTTGCCTGGTTGTGAATATTATTTTATTTTTATAATTTGGACAGAAGATCCTAAGAGAACCGTTATTCGCTTTTTCTCTCTGTCTAAAAATATTTAAATTAAAAAAAATAAAAAAATTGCATTTAAAAATAGCTGCAATCATAGGTACTGTAAAAAAATCTAAAGCCGCCATATGAAAGTATTGAAAGTACAGTACCTACCTACTATCGAAAAAATGTATAAAAATAAGTGTGAATTATTATATCACTCAACACGCAATATCCCGAAAATTAGGGCGCGGAGTGTCTTAACTCTTAACACTACATTCCCTCAGTTTTCCCTTATAAACGCGGGATACAATGTGAGGCAAAAAAAATATTCCTACAAAGTGTTTGAGTAATATGTTACGTACATACATGTCGAATGGAAGACCAAAAATTCAGGTAAAACTGCATTATTCGGTCTGCTACACCCGACAGTCGCGTACACGTGGTACGCTGGTACAGCCTTTTTAGAATCGATTAAAACTTTCATAGTATGGCTCACTTTTTGTATTAGCTTCATTTTTTGTTTATATAAATGAATGAATACAGATATGTAATTAATAATTACGGTTAAGACGATCACGGTGCAGAGGCTCGGCGCCTAATTGAATACGCAAGAGTTGTAGTAGTGTAGTATCGATGGAATGATTTGATTATTTGGTTAGGTATGGTGAGGCAGGAAATAACATAAAGCTCGGCGTAGAATTCCGCAACTCAACACGCAAATTGTCTCGAATATTAGACAGGGAGCACCTCTGGTTAACTTTTATATTACGGGATACACCGTGAGTGAATGGGAATCGAACAAAATTAACTTAACTTAACTTAGCTTCACGCTTTATCCCTAGCGAGGTGGTCAGAGAGAACGGAGCGCCAAACGCTACGGTAATTAATCGAACGAACAACTGTCGTATTGACAGTGAACGCTATGCCACTGTGCCATGACGGTTACGTCAAGCTTATTTGACATTTTCCAAATATATTAATCTCATCATTATATTATTATTTACTCTTTATAATAAGAAAATCTATCCTCGCTGCGAACAATCAAACATAATAGGTTCCTTAAATGTACGCTTAAGCGACCATTGCTACGCTTTCTAGAGTAAAAGCAATAAAATAACCATTTAAGCTGTGGCGTGTTGAAATGTAACTACTAGTACTGAAATAGCTTATAAAACTGACTTATAAATATTCGAAATATAAATATTAGGTTTTTATTAAATGTGCAATTTCGTTCGTGTAAACTAAAAAGTAAATTTGAGGTTCCCCACTCCGTTCCCCACTTTCATTTCGTTACCAATGCAAGGATATAAAAAAAAGGTTTCAGGCCGAAACCGAAACCAAAAAAGAACCTTCGGCTTTGGCCTTGGCTTGGCTTGAGTCAAAACCAAAACTTTCTTAAATTACAGTATAAATAAAGACAAATGGAAACAATTGATAGAGGTGGTCTCTTCTCCCTATATTGCATAGTTTTACCGTTTTGGAGATAAAATGAAATTTTGAGAATAAAATTATTAAGAAAAATTATGTTGTTACATTTTTGTATTCCTTGTATTTTCAACTGATTACACTGTGACTACAAAAAGAAGAATCTGTGGCTACTAAGACTTAACGCTGGCGACTGTCTTAAATATAAAAATTCCAGCCCTTAGTATAGAAACTATAAAAGCAGTCATCTACTACGGTCTGTGATTATGTTTGTATGTGATGGTCTCTTATAAAAGACTGTATTTGCCAACCCTATGAAACAAATTGAATCTAAAAGCAAGTTTTGTTTTAGTAGTCAGACGTTTTTTAGAAATAATAGTCTGGTACTTTATTCAAAATTTGTGGCTGTAATATTGGAATTTTTTCAAAATTCAGAAGCTCAAAGGAGCATTAAATTGTATTTTATACAAACAAAATAATCCATTCGCCTTCACGCTATTTCCCGCACACAACAGGGTAGACAGAGGGAACATAGTGTTAAAACACTCTGTTCCCCACTTTCCGCCGAATTCTTCTAGGTATTGCGTGCTGAGTGAGGAAACTCAACTCCGCGCTTTGCTTCGACTCCAGAGCGAAGAAATGGAAACGTAAGTTTAAATAAATATATTTAATTTCCTCGAGTGGTGATCGAACTCACAATCAGTCGCGTTCAATCACACTTTGTGTCCCTACACCACCACTGGCCTCCTCGAGGTACCATACCGAAAAATGTATGTTCCCTAATTCTATTTCCCAAAATTTAACGCATAAAATATAAGGCCGCAGTATTTTAAAAACATCATCAATTTGTCCTCGTTCATTTCATAACAAATAAGTGTTATTAAACCCTCGATAAGAACTAATAGCTTAGTGGTAAAAGCATTTAGACGGCTCGCAATTGACGCGTATTCGAGTCCAGTTATGTCCTAATATTTTTAATTTTTATACATTTTTTTTAATATTTTTTTTATATATTTAACTCGAAATAACATTTAAAAACAGTGTAAATAATAACATAAATTATGAATTCTTATTGTGAAGCGTATCAAATAAATTATATAGGTTAAATTAGCTCCCAAATAAATAACTTTTGTTTTCAAAACATGAAAATTAAACACGCTCTTATACCTATATTTTTGAAGCCATAGGATATCTTATAAAAAAGTATCAACATTTCCACGCAAGACTTACATGCATTTGTTATAAAAATATTTTTTTTTTATAATTTTTGGATTAATTAACTGACCTTATTACTCGTGGACCACAATAACCACTGCGCCACGACCGGTTTTATATACCACATCCTGTCTATATCCTTTATAAATAAAAAAAATATAGCAAACACTAAAAACACATTGTACTAAAACTGTGTTCACTTATAAAATTGTAACTGAAATGTGCATTCAACTTGAATCACAAAAAACAACATTCAACAGAACGACAACAAAAATTTAACAAAAATGTTGCTTGAAAAACTTTATTTTAACTGTAAACTATACAAAGCCACTTTTCACGAGGGCACTGGAACTGTCGCGCGTGTTCATTTAGACCACTTTTGGTCTAACAACGCTAGCATGTGCCTATAAATCGCTGCGAGAAATTAAACATTCATATAAACAACGAAGAGAAAATGTTATTTTGTATTTTTTTGAGAGAACAGGCGTGTGATTGTCAACGAGACAGGTTGTTTGTTTGATTCCCACTCGAAGAAATTAAATATTTTACATTTTTATTTCAACGCTTTGGTAAAAAGGCAAAGTGCGGTACTGAGTTCCGTTCAACACACAGTGTCTTCAGAATTTAGCGGAAATTGGGAAACAGAAATATCTTAATGGGAACAGTGTCTCCTAACACTAGGTTCCCAGATTCCTTTTGTCCATTGTACTATGTGAATGCAGCGTAAAGGTAAAAAAAAATCGAGCTCTATTTATTTTAATAGCAGAGTGGGCAGGGTAAACTGTGCTAAGATTTAAAACATTTTATTCACCGCATACACTTTGTTTCTGCACGATTCCGATTTACATTATTAAAATAATTAAAGATAAATAGATTAGAAAATACAATGATATTAAACTTAATCTATTCTTTAGTAAGTATATATCTTCTTTTCATTATAAATAATATAGCAAAAAAGACTACTAACTAGTTTACTTAAAAAATACTATAATCTTAACTAACAATAAAACAATAACAATATTATCATTTTCTAATGACTTGAAAGTTCAAAATAACAACACTTTCTTTGAAAACAATAATCGACTTTTAATGTCATTGATACGTATCAGTATCGGAAAATATTTTATAAGAACCAAAAGGCTTATTATTATGTATATTATTCGACGCCAAATATCCGTACAGATTATTGTAATTTCTCTGAAATCCATAAAGTCCAGGTAAATATTGGCCATAGTTTGACAAAAACACAGCTAACAAAGAATCGACAGGTATATGGTTTAGACTATTATAGCTCAGAGGGATTCTTAAAGGTACCTGCATATAAACATAATCGTGGTCAGAATTTCTACTATTCTGACGTAAAGAGATAGCATAATTTGGTAGCTGGTCACTAGTTCGAATGTTATAGTCAGCTAGAATACTGAAAAGATTTTTTGTTAAGTTATTCTTCTCTTCTCTTCTTTTGATTTCAGCTTTTGGTTTTGCATAAAAATATCCAAATTTAGTTTCTTTGTCTCCAATTTGTTTCTCAACTTCTTTTGTATCTTCGGTGACCTCGTAATTGGAAGATATTTCAGTTGTTTCTTGATTACTTTTGTTTTTTATAATGTACACTGAATTAATTTTAGGTAGAGTGATCTCGTCAATTCTTTTAGCTTTCCTTATTTTTTGTTTTTCCTTGAAAAATACTTGTTGATCAAAATTATTTGATAGTGATTGACTTTGATTATCTAAGTCTGAAAGAAAAAATATATCAGGTTTTACGCATAGTCAAAATTATACGTTTTTTAAATGTCATCTATGCCATGTGAGTACATGACAAAGGCGACAGAGATTAATTGTCAAAATTTATCCGCAAATATTTCATTTAAGTTATGGTATGTAGTTTTAGCTTTACGCTGGATTTCACCTATGGCTGGGTAGAGAAAGAGAGTGAATCTTATTTCAAGACATTCTCCACTTTCCGCCTAATTTGATATTACGTAGTGACTGAATTCAACGTTGCGCTTTGTTTCGTAACCAGAATGATAAAATTAAAATAATCCATTTCCGCGTTGCGCTACGACGGCCGATATAGTATGGAGAATTCGAATGAGACACCCAAATATCGCGGTTAGTAAAATTTATCCTAAATCTGAAAGTATCTGTATTTTTTTTAAGCGATGCAGCTTTACTATAGCAGAGTAAGCAGAGGGAACCTAGCGTTAAGACATTCCGTTCCTCTTAAGCCAAATCCAAAATATAGTACCGCACAACATTCGTTTTCGGTTCAATGTCTTTTGAGATATTATTATATGAGAAACAATGAGAAAATTCATAATATCGTTCCGGTTAAGTTTCGGTCCAATCGCGCATATAAAATTAATTCTCATATAAGAATATTTTAACAAACTAATATGAATCAACCCTTGTTTTTTTAGTACTATACACATTTATTGGCCACTTAAATACATTTATACACAAACATACACTCACTTACCATTACTCGAAAACGGTGGAGCATCGTCGTTTTCTCTAATATATTGCTTAGTTTCTTTTAGCTGGATTTGCATCGCCCTTCTTTGAGACTCATATATATCCGGACGTATAGTGTGTTCAGGATTTGGAATGTTCCGGGGGTATTTAATGAAATTTTGTAATTCAGCTACTTTTTCGTTTGACATGGGTCTCCAGCCATTGTTGGAAATGTTTTCCAGTGAGTTTGTCACAAAGAAGCAACTCGCCTGGAATAATGTTAATTAATTATATGTTTAATTGTGTATAAATAGTAGATTTGTGTGTGTAATGTTTTTTCACTGCTATAATTTATCTTTACACGTTTGTGGCCAAGCCTGGTCTACTGATCATATTGAAAAGAACCTAGTATGATATTAGATTTATAATTATTTTATAAACATGTGTAATAAGTCTGGGTATAGTCGCGTTGATTGGCGAAGCTAAACGCCGCGCTGTATTCTTCCAGAGTGGAGATATGAAAATAATTGAGACATAATTATTACCCAGACTCCGGACCGAACCCACAATCATCTTGTCAACAATCAAATACAGTCCAACTGCGTCAAGACGAGCAAGTTACTCGTATATTGCGTGTAACATTATAATAAGAAAACGCTTTTACGCAAACTACTTTTACTGTAAGCACTCAAGACAATATCCACTGCTGACTGCAGTCGTACAGTGAAATGAGACGATGTAAAAACAACTCGAGCTAAAATGTTTTGGTTAGGTATAATAAAATTCTAACGATTATTTTAAAAGGAAAATATTTTTTTTTATTTTCAGCTTCACGCAGTATCCCGTAAAGAGATCGCAGAAAATATAGAGGAAACATAGTGTTAAGACACTCCGCTTCTCACTTTTCGGTATTGCTTGTAGAATAGTGAGCGGAGGTGGGTAACGGAATCTGCTCTTGATTATTACTAAAACAGTAACTAACCACCAATATCGCCTAAATATATTTTTTTATAATATAACTAAGAAGTCAGTCGTAGCGCACGGGCACAAAGTATGAATGTAAAATTGACTGGTTGTGGGTTCGATCATTCGAGAACTATTCAAGGAAATGAAATATTTACATTTATATTTTAATTTCTTCGCTCGCTCTGCCTACAGTGCTGTGTGCGGGATACAGCGTGAAGCTGGCTTATAAAATAATTAAAATAACTTTCACAAAAAAATAAAAAAAACTCACTGTTAGTAAGAAAAAAGCACCCGCACTCATTTTAACGGACCAACGTGTAATGACCGGTGAAAAGTTAAACAACTAAGTAGCAGACACAGGTCACTTAGTAACTAAAGTTGGACTAAACCTCTGTTATACTGAAGCTATCTTTGGTATTTATTTTAAAAAATATATACTAAACTTGAGCGTTTCTACTCCCTTGGATTCCAAGAGGCGCGGGTTCAAATTTCGCTATGTGTAAATTGTTATACGTTCGTAAATATTGGAGTAACATTTAAAAATGTAAAAAAATCTTCTGTTCCTAGTTCCGCACTTAGCAGGGATGTAAAGAAACCTTAGTATCTAGACATTCTACTTTCCGCCGAATTTGGAAGCGTAGTAGAATTTAACGTTGCGCTTTGACTTTCCATAGCGGACGAAACAAAAATAGTTTCCGAAGCAATCGAACCCAAACCCACCGAGTTTAGTGTAAAACACTGTCTTGCTGCGCCAGGACGCTTGTAATGTAAGTAATTCTTAGTTATTCTCACTCAAAATAAAATAAAGTCGAGTAAAACACATTATTTTTTCATCACGTTTTAAAAATAATATAACAAATTCCCCGATTAGAACTACAACCAAGTATGCAATATCTCTAGCATGCATGAAAAGTGATAAACAGAGTATTTTAACACTTATTAAATCTAATTTACCTTAATTAATATGGCTTTGTTACCAGGGCCAGACGTTGAAACTATTAAATATTTTATTTCCTCAACCAAACCAACGACCATTTACTACCTAGTGCTCCTGCATCAAGGCTGGCCTCAAAATAAATATTTAATTCACATTAAAAATATCTTTGTTAAAATTTAACCCCAATATACTTCAACTAATGGTTTTTAAGCAAAATACATAAATAGTTAATAGTTTCCCAACTCCAATATGCTCACAGTCTAAACTGTCTTAATTGCGTTTCACTTCAATACATAGAATTGCTTTCAACTTAACAATCCCAAGTTCCATTCTACTGTTTATTATCTCTAAACACTTACTTATATTTGTTTTTATTAGTATTAATATGAGAATAAAGAGAAAATAAAAGAACAGCTAAAA
The DNA here is from genome assembly GCA_030704555.1 of Heliconius charithonia. NCBI lineage: Eukaryota > Metazoa > Arthropoda > Insecta > Lepidoptera > Nymphalidae > Heliconius > Heliconius charithonia. The sequence continues at coordinate 13,201,766 of CM060811.1, read as the reverse complement.
AATATTTTCTAAAAAAGCTAAAAAAGGATCACGATTTATTCAGCAGAACACGCCTTTAATAAGACGAACGTGATTATAAACTCGATACGTCTAGTGGCGGTTTAAAGAAGGTTCCATCAGCTATTTACCAATTCCACCATCATCAGACTATCTCGATGTGTACTAAATTATTGTATTGTCACCTAATCTATATATAACTCTTAAATTTTACATTGATACAAAAATTAGAAGTGCGTGTAGTTTATTTTCTTAGATTTTATAACACAATTACTTAGTTACTTACAACTCGACCTAACAAAGAATGTCAAAAAATGCATGGCTTGAGTGGAAATCGTACCCATGACCTGTCGCGTTTACAGTTACATGCTTGTGCCATTGCACAACTGGTCATATTATGTCATATTTTATATTTTTACATTTTAACTAAATAGTGTTCAGTCATATCTTTTTGTTTCAGGAATTGTTAATAGGTATATTGAAAATAAATTGTGAAAATATTATATTTTTTATTTAGAATCGTCACATAGATCAATTATTACAGTGTTTTTTAAGTTTTTTTGCCTATCTTTTCGCAGCTCCAGAGTTTTGAATTTCGTTAAATGAACTGTAGCGGGTTGGGATGCAATTATATTCTTTTGTTCTGGAATGGTCGCTTCAGGAGTACTTTTTTCAGTCCGCGTTCTAAAAGAAAATGTAACAAAAGTGATATTATAACATGTTTAAATTGCAAGCTATAATGTAAATGTAATAGATTATTATGAAATGTTTTATATAGATACGTATTATTACGTATTGAAAGAATAATACGAGACAATACGCTGCGTTAAGTTCCTATATTCAATATCTAATGTGTTCATAAGAAAAAAAATATAATATAACATTATAATATTGACCTTCCATAATTTTTATCTATTAGTGCTCCCAATTTTTTGAAATTTTCTTTTATATCCATGATATTAATAATAGTGCTAAACATATTTCAAGCATTAAGTTATGAAACTATTATACAATTTTAACAGAGAAACGATAGCGCGGTTCAGAATTTATTAAATTCTATACATTGCCATCTAGTTATTTATGCTGGTACTAAAACGTAGAAATAAAAGTATAGTTGCGCCATCTATAATTAGCGCATCTTCTGTTTATATGTAAGTCTGTTAGATGGCGCTGTATAAATTCTGAAATAATAATATTACAAAAGATATTTTTACATAGGTATAATCGTGTCGATTTTTTTTTATTAAGGTCTGTCTCTAGCGGGTAGCCGAAGTGGACCGAACGCTGATAGCTACGGTCTCTGCATACCTCTTTTGCCTCGTCCACTGTCTTCAACGCGTACCAACGTGGGGGGTTTTTACGCGGCCTACTATCGTCAGTACTGTGTTATAAAGGTCAATCGGGATATTATGCCTATGGAGTTACAGCCTACTAATAGATCTATACAATCATTATACTATTATTTTTATATTCATACATTCCGTGTTATTTGCGGTGCCTATATATTATATTATCACTCTCATATCTATTTTTTTCTTTCACTCAAATCACTCCGCTCTCCACTTCATGCCTAATTTTTGGAACATTATCAGTTAAGGGTACGAATTAGTATTATTAACAGATTATAAAGACAAAAATAAGAATGAGGAACGAACTCATGACCGCCGACGCTGCCCTCGCGCCACAATAAAAACAATTTGAATAATTTAAATGCTAAGATAATTTAAACCATATATTTAATTTCCTCGAGTGGAAATCGAATTCACAAATTATGGGTCTTACAGCACTGGCTGGCGTCAATCTATAAGATGCTTTATACAAAAAAATGCTAACGACTCGCACTTATCGCGGCTAAACGACAAAAAGCGTAACATCAGTTATTAAGTCACCGGGTGTTTATTACGTATTTAGTTTTTTACTTTCTCTTATAGCACCTTCTTTTGAGATGACATTCACAAAATGATGACACCGTGCGACAGTTACGGTTATGTACATAAGTAAGACAGAGTGCGGCGTTAAACTCGGCCATCAAGTAGGTACTTGATGTCTAAAAATAGGCAGTTTAATGAGGGAAATAAATTGAAAATTAAAAATATGATGAATCTACTTTGGATGTAAAATATATGAAGTTAGAGTATTATAAATATATTACAAATTTAAAAATTTAAATTTAAAAGCAGTTAGCTTTATTGAGAAATGTATGAGTGTCTAAATTCCAAAACTTTTTAAAAAGGCAAAGTTTCCGGTGAGATATGTACATGTATATTAAAATGCTTGTTACGTATTTAAAATTACAGGTAAACGCATAGCCTAAGCAGAGTATGCAGAATTTGTCGTGTTGAGAGGCTTAACACCACGCGTGGTGGTCCTGGTCGGTTCCAGAAGGCGCGAGTTTGAATCCCGCTACGTTCGAATTTTTATGTGTTTTCTAAATAAATATTGGTCCAACTTAACTTTGTCAAGGGCTTTGTCAAGGAGAGCAGAGGAAAATGAGGATTATTAAAATATAGTAGGTTATAGTCATACACTATAACCTACTACTGACCGACGACGGCCTCAAAGGAAATGTAATTTTGAATTAAATAGAATTGATCATGCCAGTAATTAAAATAAAAAATAAATAAATAAGATTCTCGCTGTATCCCGCATACTGCTGTGTCGGTAGGAAGGAATCTAGTGTTAAGACACTTCGTTCTCTCCACTATCCGCCGAATTTTTCGAGTTATTGCGTTTTGATTTAAGGAACTCAACAATATTGCTACAAAAATAAATGTTATCAATAATAAAGTAATTAATTAGATCACAAAGTTAAAATGTTCAAAATTTTCTGTAAAATTTCGCAAAGTTGCGAGCTAGTGTGGCTATTATTAAACCTCAGTTAAAATCCATGGAATTTCGTTTAAACCAATATGTATATAGATTTGCATTGAAATGTTGCTATAGCAGGATGTAATACCGTAATACACTTGTAACACACATTTTTAGAGAGCAATGGGATAGTTGCTGATTACATGATTGGATATTAAAAAATATGATGGTTGTGGGTTCGACCCCCACTTAAGGTAATGAATTTAGGTGTCTAACAAAACAAAGCCAATGTTGAGTTCTACTACTCTGAACACAATGTGTTCAATTCAGGCAGAAAGTGGGGTACGGACTCATGATACCGCACAAAGCAAGTCAGGCAGAGGAAACCTAAGGGCCCAGTGTTAAACCACTCCTTTCTAATTAAGACGGTTTCATTTCCCTCTACTCTGAATTCTAGAGGTATTGTGTGTTGAGTGGTGGAACTCAACGCCGTGTTTTGCTACGTTACCAGAACGATAAACTGAAAATATTAAATAAATAATTTCTTCGAGTGGGAATAAAACCCCACCTGATCGTGTTTACGATCACACGCTTGTACCCCAGCGCCGCAACTGACCCCGTGGATGTACATAACACCATAAAATAACGCTACATCAACCTCCATAAACTTACCTAATACATACAATCTATAAATCCAAATACGATTCGACACGACACTCACATCAATACAATGTTATGTAAGTAAATGAGGTGCAATTTGTCAAGCTTTCTGTGGATATAGCGCGTAGTGGTAAACGGTAATATCATTTTAATAGTAGGCTTATTTCTAAACGTGGTGGCAATTTAAAATGTTCAATTTTTTTACTTCAACTACTCGAAATATTGTAAATTGTGAGGAGAAATGCAATGATTCATATCTTTGTTATATAGTAACAAACAAACTCTTTACTACCAAGAGTTTGTTTGTTTGAACGCGATTTTCTCAGGAACTAAATCTTTTTGTATCCAATAGTGCTTATTATTAAATAATATTATTTAAATTATTTAGGTTTATTTTCTTACTATTGAAAATTGAAAATAATTTCATAAATATATTGAGTTATAGAATATAATTATATTAGGCTACGACTAAAGGAAAGAGTATCGTTGAAATTCCATATAAATATCCCATATAAGCCTTGAGAGCTGCCTGCTATGATGCGTAAGTTCTCTTAGCTATTCTTTCAATTGACTACGAGAACGAAGACAGAGGTAAAAATTAGTAATATATACAGAAAAAATATAAAAAAATACTCTGTATTTTTTAATATTTTTTTCCTATTTTCCAATCGTAATATATAGAAAATATGCATGCATATGCTTTAAAGCGTCTAAGTTATAGATAGGAAGCGTCGCGCCGGTCAAACAATCGAGTACACTACGCTACACACGCCTACCGTGACTGTGCGTAATGTTGCAATCCTTTGGTTATCGCAGTCCGTGGATTTAACCTATATTCTTGGAATACTAGAGTTGTTTATTTTTTTTGTAGATATAATATATGTTTTATAAAATTAATATTTCCGGGGATTTTAATTCTATACAGGATTTTAATATTATACAGGACGATGATAGTAGATATCACTGTAAACGGACGAGGATGGGGAGTAAATTATTTTCAAATCGTAGCTATCTGATAACAAGAGAAAGAGCAGTGTTGAGCTTCACCACCTAACACGAAATGTTTAAAAAAATTGCCGGAGATACAGAATCAATATAAAAAAAAGAAAAAAAGATCTAAAGAACCACTCATATAGAAAGTTTTACTGCCCATTGAAAAATTTAAAGTATAAGAATTAAACATTTTAAACCGAACTTAAAATACATAATATCGTTATACTTACTACTTCTATAGAGCTTTCTAGGCAATTTTTTTTTATTTATTTATTTCATATAAAGTACTTTTTTTACCGTATTTTAATATCAGCTCTTCGCGATACAAAAGGAACACATTACGTGAGTTGAGTGAAGCTTCGATATAATGCGATGATTGCGATAATACGTTGTATAGAGCGCGTTTTATTGTTGTAAGTACTAGGGAATGATAAAGTAACGCCATTTTATAGTAGAAAAGTATACAATAATATAATAAAACAAAGTTACTTTCTCAAATCGTCTCTGTTATTATTAAGAGAAATTTCGACCTTCTTTTTTTCATGTTCACGCTATATCCAGAATTGGGCAGGGAATATGTATACCCTGTGAATACAATCTTTATTTTTGGAAGAAGTCGGTTAAATATTGTACAGAAAAAATATTAATGAAATGGATATATAGAAACATCTCGAGAGTGGTGCTAGAATTCAAAATTATGTGGCAGCATAGTAATTTTGAAATTAAGCTGTAAATTATGTAATATTATAGTAAATTAAATATTTTTTCCAACCAAATATGGCAATGCCAACTGGCAAATTATGGCAAGAAATGAAGAGAAATTGTGAAAAATGAAATAATAATTACTTCTCTACCTCGGATTGGAATCGAACCCACAATCATTTTCGTCTACAGTCGCACGCTTGTGCACATGAGCCACAACAATTAATTAGCAAACAAAATAAAAACACATCAAATAACTCTTAGACGCTACTTGCGTAACACTGTGTGAGGTGAAGGTGATATAAATCACTGTTGAGTAAATAACACTAATAAAATTCAAATTAGTATTTCTATTCATATAAAAAAAAATACTTTTAGTTTTGCAATAAGATGGGAGGTTTTATTAGACGGTAGAAAGATAGGTACCCGATGGCTGCGGTAAGGATACTTTAAATTTAAATATGCTAGTAACTTGAGGCCAGTCGTGGCGCAGCGGCACAAAGTGTGACTGCAAAACCGATTGGTCGTGGGTTCGATTCCCACTCGAAGAGATGAAATATTTACTTAAATTTATATTTCCATTTCTTCGCTCTGGTGTCGAGGCTAAGCGCGGCGTTGAGTTCTGCCACTCAACACGCAATGCCTCCGAAATTCGGCAGAAAGTGGGGAATGTAGTGTCTTAACACTAGGTTCCCTCTGCCTACCCTGCTGTGTGCGGGATACAGCGTGAAGCTGATGATATATATATATATATATATATATATATATATATATATATATATATATATATATATATATATATATATATATAGTAGCTCGTACTAGTGATATCTTAGAAGACTTATATTGTACCTTTATGAAGATGATCTTTTAGAGAATATTATTTTGTAGCGTACAATTAACCTCTGGAAGGATACGCTTGAGAACAATAGGCTTACACTAAACGTATCGTAGGCCGAGTACATGTCTTGCAGGAGCCAGAACTCGAGCACTAAATTAAGTGGTCCCAGTCCACCTGCTAAGTCGGAAGTCAGTCAAAAATCAGGTACACCCGATATACACGATTCTGGAGACATTTGGATGGATTCCGGGTAAGCGCTGTCTGTCTAAATGGCAAGCGGTCACTGCTATCTTACAATACCATCCAAGTGTGTCACGTCACGCAGTTGGAGATGCTGACGTGCATATGCGGCGTAAAATCCATTGTTCACTTTTCGAGTTCGAATTCTTCAAACATTGCGTGTTGAGTCGTGAAACTCAACGCCGCGCTTTGCCTCGTTATCAGAGCGAGCGCTTGTGTCCGTGCACCACGACAGGACTCACTTAGCAATAACATTTAGTTACTCTATTTGACCACGCGAATGAAGTCGCAGTCTAAATATTTTTTTTATATACGGGAAATAATCAAAACATAAACCATTAAATATACCAATCAAATAAGATACGTAATAAACGCCTATTATAGCATTTTACATATAATTTCTAAACCAATATAAATCGCACGACTTGTATGATATATGTATGGCGTATCGTTTCATATAAAAGTATCGTAACATTATGTTGAAATATTACTGTAACATGCCATTAGTGCACTAAATACATTAACTGACGCAATTTATATTTTTTTTCTAGCAAAATATTATTTTAGAATGCTGTAATACTGAAGCCGGCGTGGTACAGCGAGTAAATGTATGACGGTTGTAGGCTCGATTCCGACTCAAGTCCGACTCAATTATATCCATAATTTGTCTCATAACCTCCCTCCTGAGAAGCAGCGCGGTGTCGCCTTCCTCCATCAATACCTCCATCAATGCCTTAAAACCTAGGCAATATATGGGGAACGGAGTGCAAAGCATATAGCACCTTAGGGGGAACTTGGAAGTGGGTGGGAGGGCGTGTTATATACATATTCTATTACGTTGATTGGCAGAACTTAATTTCCAACATTATGTAAAAATTATAAAAAAACAATATGGATCTTCAAGTAAGAATTCAACCTACAATCGTCTTGTTTTCAGTTAGACACTGCCGCACTGCAACACGATTTTCCTCCTTTCATTAATTGTATGACTTTAGTCACAATCTATTCGTCTGCACAAATAGTATAGACTTCCAGCTTTATAGCAGTAGTATTAGTAGGTAGCGCTCCAGAACTAATGGATAAAAATTCATTTTGTGTTGGATAGTCCATTTATCTAAGGCTATGGACTAAACACAACATCACGTTATTCACTTTGATGTAACCCACTTTGATGAAGACTAGTGTTAAATATATTTTTTTTCAAGCTCTATATATTGTACAACACGAACACGAAGACATCACAGCTTAAATATATTTTTATAATATATTCACAGATGTTAGACAGACAGAAACTAGATAACGTATTACCCAAAAATACTATTATATATATTATAACGCTAAATTTAAAAGCTACTTTTCTTAGATAACGATCGATAATTATTTCAAATGACATAGCCTTTGAACCGTGCGAAAGTAAAAGTGTAACCGGAACGCGCGGAACTATGCAAATATCACTCAAAGAACTCATATTGTATTATAAACATATTGTCAAACGCCTTTAGAAATGTATTAGAACGCTGTAGTAAAGTAGTTGCATAAGCAGTTTAACGCGTAGTTGTGGTTTCAAATTCTGATTGGGACATTTTTTTTTCTTTTGTACCTGCGAAGTTACTGTTAAGACAATCCGGGTCTATTAAGACGAAGAAATAAAACTATTAAATATTTCATTTTTTCTTCGAATGAAAATCGAACCCACAACCTGTTTCTTTTACAGGCGCACGCTACGACTGATCTCTTAAATAAAATTTTGTTCAAAATTTACAATTACATAACATTATCTAGATATTATAAAACTGAAAGGAAAAGAATACTACTTACTTACTTTTCTTACAAATTTTCGCAAAATGTGTGTTTCTGTAAATGAGATGCAACGCTATAATTACTGACTGTCTAAACTCTAAAGATTATATAAACTGTTTAGGACTGTATACATTCTGTTAGATTAATTAAAATAAGACTTATAAGAAAAGAAAATGTTAAAAAAATACTATTCACGGTCCTTCCTGTACAGCAATACAGGTAGCGAGAACGCAGTGTTAATACTCTCCGTTCTCTCCGAAAAGAATTCTACACTTTGCCTGGACACTATGTCTTGCCTGAGCGAACATTAGTTTCCTCAAATTTTCTCGAATTTCCTCGAATTAAAAGCACTTTTGTATTGAAATTTCATTATTGGCCAAAAAATTTAATGTTTTTTAGGATTCCATTATTAGATAATTTTGTTGTCCGTCAGTCCATCGTTCAAGTCGCTGGTTCCAGCAAGGCATAAGGCTCTGCCTAAGCTAAGCTTGAATTTCAGAAAAAAATCGAAATGTGTAATTTTTTTCGTTTAATCGTATACAATTGAGCGAATTTAAATATCAAAACAAATATTCACAAATTTATTGTATTTAACGTATCCATCCGTATAAATGTGTATAGACTCTTGAACTTTTGCAAAAATATTTGCTCACTATGATGCTCAGTGCAAATCGTATGCAACTCGGTGATGAACTTATGTAACAACACCGAAATATGTATATAATTTATGCAAATATCTATAAAGATCGACGATGAACGAGAGAGACGAGAAACGAGATGGTTAGAGAGTCGATCTTTTAATACTAGAAATGTACAAGATTAATTCGGTTAAGAGAATTTCATTTATAATAACTGCCCAATATTCAAGTGGCGGGACTGAATATGCTTTGGGACCAAATGGAAATTAATTAATTTCTTCAAGTGGGAATCGAACCTACGACAGTCTCGTTTACAGAACAGCCGCTATAACGCCACGACAGCCTCTTCGTTATTCACAATCATAAATAACGGAATGACAAGATTTATAACTTGTAATTTTAAACGACATTCTAAGAGCAGTGTAAGCTACATAAGTATAAACTATTAGCTATGTAATAGTACTTTTCTATGAAAGTTATCAAAACCCGTTAATAATAATAGAGTGAGCAGGGAGAGCTTAGTGTTATGACACTGCGCTCGAGGCTGTCGTGGCGCAGTGGCACACCATCTGTCTGTACAACGCGACGGTTGTGGATTTAATTCCCACTTGAGCTCATTTTCTCGCTCTGGTAAGAAGACAAAGCGCAGCGTTGTTGACTCTGCCTTCCACAAGCAATTTCCCGAAAATTAGGCGGCGAGTGAGTATCGGAGTGTCTTAACACTAGCTTTGCTTTATCAATCATTCTATACGGGAACAACCATGAAGCTACTTTTTTATATGTATTTTTGTTATAGGTAGAGAGTACCTGCGAACTTGTAGCGTTTGTTCCTATCAGAATACCCACTTTCGACCTAATTCTGGAGGCGTTGAGTGGTGGAAACTCGCGCTTTGCCTCCTTACAACAGCGAGAAAGTAAAAACATTAAATATATCAATTCTTCGAGTGGAAATCGAACCCAGAGCATACCGCGTTTGCGACTGCGTGAGACTTCACGTCAGTGCTCCTGCGCCACGACTAGCCTCACATTTACAACTATATAAAACGTTACACGCGTTTGCAGTAATTATTTAATTAAAAACTATGATACTTCAAAGCACTTTGCATAGAAAATAATTGGCTATTAATATTTAAATAAATTTGAATGCGTAAAGTACCCAATGGTTGTAGATTGAAATCACACTCGAGAAAATATTTATGTTTTTTTTTGATTTCGAGACATTTCGTGTTGAGTGGTGAAATTCAATGTCGTGCTTTGCCAAAAAATATAAATCTATACCCCCGATTGGAGATATTTGCTGTGCCGATACACCACGACGACACCATTTTTTTTAAATAGAATAAAAAAGGTAACAAAAATATCGTAAACATATTATTATTAATAATTCAACTGGATATTATCACACATTCTAAAATTGTGAATCTGTTGATTACTTCCAGGTTTATTGTTTTCAGTACAACTATTTGCACTTTTTTGTTCTAATTTAATTAGATAAAGAGCAGCGTTTAGTTACGCAACTAAATCAAAAGGATCAGTAGATAAGTGAATACAAAACAAAATCTAAAGGCTTACTTATACCAATGAGCTCTTACTTTTATTTAACACGAAACTCGCTCTGCATGTTAAAAAGTGAAACATCAGGTTGTTAACCTCAATAACCTTTGCCTTTACTAATATTCATATATTTTTATTGAGTTACATAACTAACGTCTTCTGTTAGTGACGATGGGGAGTAGATTCGTTTTTGTTATACAATTCTTTGAGAAGTTAAACAATCGAAAACATATATTTAAGCTTTTTATCGTGTAGGCAGAGGGAATATCGTGTAAAGAAAAATCCCCGAAATTTGCACAATTTTTGAGACATTTTGAGTAGACCTCAACGCCAAGCTCGGTCTTATTACCAGAGCCGGGAAAGGGAAATAATTATTATCTCCGAATGGAAACTTAGTATACGACAAGCGTAGTTGAAAATTGCTGATACTATATAAAAATATATATAAACCCACAATCTCGATCAAAACTAGTGATCGTTATTCATATATTTTGAATATTATCTAACGATCAACATCATATACCTACATAATACTTTATATTAGTGAGTTTTATATTAGCTTTGATGAGCACTAACTAGACCGGTATAATAACGCCGGTATTACGAAACATTTATTACTTCGTTTTATCACGTAACATTTGTAATTTCTTTAGTTTCACGCTGTATCCCGTATATAGCTGAGTAGGCAAGAACCAGAGACATTATCCCCAATTTTTCAGATATTACGTGTTCAGTGAGGGAAATAAAATTATTTGCCCGAGTGGGAATCGAACCCACAACCGTCGCGCTTATAGTCAGTGGGCCGTTTCATATACATACATACATCTATCATCCAAAAGTTGTCGTGACGTGAAACAGAGCGTACATTATGTATCAGTAGTGACTCGTGAGTAAAACTTTCACGAATTTCATACGTTATTGTAAAATGCTAATAACCGAATGGGAACACCATTTTGTTTTTACACAAATTGACACATTAGCCTTCTTTTATATATTTTGAAGAAGTGTATCCGTGTTCTTTTTGAAAAGTTTTCACAAATGAAACAAAAAGGGCGTCAGACCTAAACGCGACGGTCGTGGGTTCAATTTACTCGGGGAAATGTTTTTTTATTTCTACGATATTGTACACGACATAGTGTGGTGTTAAGTTCAGGCACTCAGCACGCCATATCTACGAAATTGGGCGGAAAGTGGGGAACGGAGCGTCCTAACACTAGGAAGTTACTTTTGGCTCCCTCTGCCTACCCTGTTGTGTGCGGGATACAGAGTGAAGCTGATTTTATTTAGATCTATATTTTAAGAAAGTCAACGGCATCAACAGTTATGAGCATTTCATGTTTTTTGTTGCTTTTTGTATGGAATATAGGCCACTGCCGTGGACCTACAAAAATGAAGGGCAAGAGGAGAACATTCGCAGAATGAGTGAAGAAAAACATCCGAAAAATGGAAATTTAAATAATAGATAAAAACTGTCACAATCTTATAATTTAGTAGTATTTTCATATAACATGAGCGCAAATTTAGGTTTGTAATTTTTTTTACGTTGACCTCTCGAAATCGGCGCGGAGCCCTCCGTGGGCGAGTCTATTTAGCACTTGACCGTTTTTTTTATTAAATACATCAACTGTGCATATTTTGTAACTTTCACAACATTCTTATTAATTATGTATAAAAGGTCAAAATGCGCTAAGAAATGTGACATTTCATACGTTTCATAATACTGTTGTTGAAAATTGATATCTTTAGAAGCTTAAAGATTTTGTAACATTAATTATCCGAGTTCCGCTACTCAAATCGCAATGTCTCGAATTTTAGTGAAAATGGAGTAAGACATGTCTTACTAAGTTCTGCATCAGCAATGTTCGTCTGCATAGCAACGTACTGCTAATTATGCAGGATAGAGCGTAAAGCAAAAAAAGCTAAATGTACTTTTTTTTCCAGCTAACCCAAGCACAACAAGGAAGGCAGAGGGAACCCTGTGTTGAGATATCTTATTTTCGCCGAATTCTGGATACAGAACTAAATAAACTTATAAGCTTTATGTGTTGAAAATAAAAATAAAATAAACAAGAAATTGTATCAACAAAATCCAAATATGAAGGCCCTCTTGACACAGCAGCATAATGACTGACTGTTATCGCCACAATTGTAGGTTCCTTTATACTAGAAGCAATTGATTATTTTAATTTCTAAACATTGGTCATAAAATGCAGAACGAAGTATCTTAACACTAGGTTCCCAGGTTTCCTTTGCCTATCCTGTGATGTGCGGGATACAGCGTGAAGTAAAAAACTCATAATATAATATTTTAAAAATTTAATTTGGCGGCGTTGAGTACTGCCACTCAACACGCAATGCCTCCAGAATTCGGCAGAAAGTGGGGAACGGAGTGTCTTAAAACTAGGGTCCCTCTGCCTACCCGAATGTGTGCGGGATACAGCGTGAAGCTGTATTTTAAGAAAAAAACTGAATTATGTCAAATATAAATCAAAATCAACATGTAACTTAACGCTATTATGCCATTATCCTCTAGCTCGTAGTCAGTGCTATCTCGTCCGCGGCGCGCGAACGTCGATTTGACGCTTTCTTACTTGGAAATTTTACGTCAAATTGTGTTTTGCGTGTTTTTTTTTTAATGACAAAAAAAGAATACTGTGTGTTTTGTGGATTTTTTTTGTGTGTGTAAAAACACGTATTTGCTAATGGTTTGTTTTTTTTTTATTTTTTTTCTATGTATAAATATATCTGTACGATTTATTAATATTTATAATATTGTTTATAGTTAATTAAACTACTATAATTAATTATTTCATATAATAAGTATAATAAAACAAAATATTTTAAAGTGAATAACACTATGTGTTATAATTATTTTATCTTTTTTTACTTCTTAAAGAAATGCTAAAGTTTTGTTTATAATATAAATAAATAAATTAGTCTTATGTAATCAATAATTTTAATATAAACTAATATTTTAATGCAGCTTTGCCTATAGCTATCTGAACTTTTTGAAATATTAGAAGGCACAATGAATGAAAAGTTTCTACATAATCTCTCTGTATAAATTGATAATTTAACTGTATAATATATCAAAAATTTGTAAAGAAATTCATAAATCTTATGTTATTTCTTTTTAATATAAAATCTGTAATATTTAAATATTAAGCTCCAAATTATAGTACATGATAACGGTACATTTGTCACAAAAAAAAAGATTATTTATGATTTGAAAATTAAACCAAATTCATGCACAAATAATGGCGGCAAATAAATTTACAAATCTTAATGGTTTAAACTGTGAAAAGTGTTTTTCAGTTTTATTAATATAATTTTATCATCTTACGAAACTAATGTACTTAAAAAGAAAAAAGTTGATTATCGGTAAATCACCTAAGCTAGAAAAAGATTATTTATTTTTTTCCCGCAAATTCAAATTCCAATAATTTTATTCAAAACAAGAATGCTTCATTTTTTGAACGTCAAATAATTTACCACCAGTTCACCAAAGTTAATGCCTCAGACCTGATAAGGACCGGCGCAAGAAACGAGGCGGGACCTATTTTTCAAAATCTATTTTAAACAAATACATATTTAATTATCTGTGGGAGCGAACATATGACAATTTTTATATAACTATAAGTATATAACTTTTGGGTATGTAGCTGATGAGAACTTAACTTTTTTGAGTAACATAGCATTGGCTCCGCTTCATATGTATATAGATTGCTCCTTGTATGACTGAATCCAATGATACATTTCTCTAACCACGACTGAGAAATGGGATTCATTATTCGATAACACGACGTTATCTATTTCACTGCGTTGGTGCTTATATAGTAACTCTGATAGAGGTCGGTGCGGAGTTGAGGTCTATATCCCAATACTCAATATCGCACATGCGGAGGAAAAGTGAAAAACGGAGTGCCTAGTCAATAGGTCCTTTCTACTTATTGCCTGCTTTTAAATATATTATTTCAGCTTCAGTCTGTATTGCGCAAAGGAATCTTGACAATTTAGTGTTAGGATACTTAATTTCCTATTAAGACATTTTCTACATTTTTACCGCATTCTTGAGGCATCGTGCGTTAAGTGGCGAAACTCAACGCCGTGCTTTGCCTCGTTACCAGAACGAGGCAATGAAAATATAAAAAATATTATATACTCCGACACGGACCGAACCCACAGACGTCTCGTTGCGCCACGACGGCCTCAAAATCGATTTTTATAAATAAAATTGTGATAATAACGAAATGTAATGGTTTGAAATATGTAATTCACTTCTACATAAATAGCTTTTACTATAAGTGATTGTAAAAGCTTTCTTTGTACTTTATTTTTATTTCATTCCCATTCAAAGATGTATAATTTCTCAATAAACATTTATTGACAGTAGTATAATTTTATAAGGGAATTTACTTTCTCCGCTTAAAGAAATGGTAAAATATTTTTTTAACTTACTTTGTACTATTTAATTGCTTTCTTTATATTATATATTATTTTAGTTTATCATTTGATGCATTATAATGAAATAATCATTTGCAAAGCATATTTTTTGTAGCAGTTTTACATATTCGAGTAATATAAATATTTTATATATAGATGAGTCTTTTTCCAGTTGTGTCGTTTTGAATTCCATATAGTAAGTGCGTAAAAAAAAATGTATTGGATTATGCACACCGATCCCTTTCATCCTATACCTCACTTGAACTAGCGGCTTTTATACTAAATTTAGCTCCCAAAAATTAATTTGTATTTTTTCCTGATCTAACACTACCTGTGGATGATAGCTGCCAAATTTATTAATTTTAGATCAACCGTCAGTACCCAATTCATTTTGATACCCTTTATAGTGTCGAAATACCAGTTTTTTTGCAATATAAACATCTATATCTTTTTTAAAATAAATCTACGAATCAGAATTTTTAAATTAAATTGTGGGACCGTAACCCCGAGTATATAGTATGAATTTAAACTCGATATCCCTAAGTATTCCTGAGATAAAGGCTCTTGACAGACAGACGGACGGACAGACATATGAACCGATGACTAAGTAATCTTATAAATTTTCTTTTTTTCCTTAGGAGGTACGGAATCCTAAAAAAAGTGTTTAAACATAGTTATTTGTATAATATTGTCTAAACTTTTAATTTAACAATATAACGAAATCGTGCATAGAAATTTAATAATTTACTTTGTTTACATTTTTAAAAAAATATTTATATATATATATATATATATATATATATATATATATATAATGGAAAGGTGCAAGCGCTGACCACTAAGCCCTACGTTCAGATAATTAGTGTGTCACTACTCGGGAAAAATCATTATTTCCTAGTAACAAGATAAAGCACAGCGTTGAGCCACGTTATATATCGAAAACTGGAAAACGAATTGCCTTAACACTGAGTATCCTCTTCTTTCTCGTTTATACGCGTGAAGCCAAAAAAAAAGAATCCATAACTTTAAAGTTGAATAGCAGCACTAATTGGCAAAATAATTAGATACATTATATGAAACATATTACACCGAAGACTTATAACTCATTGTGTAATATTATTAATAATGTAATGTAATATAATTTCTTCTTTCCAGTACTATACTTATATCTAAATTCAAGTAAATCTTTTTATAATTTCACGCTCTATGACTTATCATAACATAGGAAATTGACTTCTTGTTCCGTTATGAGCTTTCCGCTGATATCGAAAGTTGTATTAACAAGAATACAAAACAGGATATACATAGATGTATACGTACAAACATTCATACAATCTTCATACATTAATATAATAGTTCATTAGTTTCATTTAGTTTCATATCATTATGGTGGGGAAAACCTAGTGTTAGTACACTCCATTACCCAATTTCCGTTCATTTCACAACATTAGAAGAATCCACACGCTCTTGGTCTATTTTAACGAAAAAAGCTGAATAAGAAATTTTAATCTATTAACAAAGAAAAACTTGATAAACTTCGCAGTATTAGAATTAACGAAACTCTTGATGATAAAGCAAGACATTTTTTTACATAAGCATAAATAATTTTGTGTTAAGGCACTCCGTTGGACGTCTAGAAGGTTGCCTTGATACCATTGGGAATCAAGTCCACAGTTATCTTGTTTATATTAAGACTCCCTGCCGCTGCGACAGCCTGTAACAGCATATGCTGATCAGCAAATGTGAGCAATATTGTTTCTCTGGATATTTCATATAATATGTAGTATATTATGTCAAAGTATCGTTAGTAAAAATAACCAAATCTTGGACCAACGTAGCAAGCGCTCACGCATATCTAACGAACACGAGCCATACATAATAGTTATTTCCTTACTCTATTAATTTAATGCATTTTTTTTGTTCTGAACCCGTACAATCTTCCGTTATATTACTAAATATCAACGTAACTAACTCCGTAATATACATACGTTCGTGTTAAGTTATTGATTTATTCAAATGTAATGACAGACAGGAAGACGGATTAATTTGTTAGGTTACGTTGACTTGCTATTTTTTTATTTTATATTTTTCGGTGTTAATTTCCGCATTCTATAATGAAATGTCTCTATATAGGTATAGGTATACATATTTAGGGGCCGCCGTGGCGCAAGGTCATAATCGCTTCGATTGTGGGCTCGATGACCATTTTCATTTCCTCGCTCTGGTAACGATACAAAGTGCGGGGTTGTGTTGCGCCACATAACACAGTAACCCAGGAATTCAGCGGAAAATGGAGAACTAAATATATTATTTTAATACAATATCAAATATTAGTTATAATTATGTAACTCGATAAAAATGAAATGTAATATAAACTTACAATGAAATATAATGAGAACTACACAACATTGTAGAGACAATTTAATTAATAAGCTTTAATCTATCCATAAAATAAATTAATAATTACTTTAGGTTTACAAACAGTAAAATATATTATTCCTGTCTGAATATTATTTTGCAATTCCACTATGAAGAACTTCCACTACTTAAATGAAGAAGGACAAACTAATATACTTAGTGGGAATCTTGAAATTATGTTTTTTTATCGTATACTCTTATAGCAAGGTAGGCAGAGGAAATATGGTGCTAAGATACTCCGTTCCGCATATACAACTGTATTTTCGAGACATTGCGTTCGTTGAGTGGCCGATCTCAACGCCACTGTTTGTCTCGTAACGAAAGCGAGAAAATAAATATAGTTCGTTTTAAAATCGTTTACATTAAAAACTGTGCCATGTGCTTCATTTTTAATTAGCTATAGTTTTTATTTTTTTTCCGTATGTATTTTTATTTATAACGGTATTCATATGTATTTTCTATGAACATTTAAATTTGTTCATATATTTTATTCAGTATGAATTATTATAATTTGTACCTAGTATAAAACAAAGGATAGTTACTCAGTTGCCCGAGGGAGGCGGTATAACGGATTCTGTTCCCGTTACATGTATCCGCCACGCTTCATTGGGGTGCTTAATTATTTCGACGCGCATACGATCTCACGTGTTAATATAGTCGGGCTTACTATAGTTTTAATGAACACACAGCGAAGAAGAGTACTTGGTAAAGTTTTATGTAAAAAAATTTCGTTGTTTAAAATATAAAGTCTGACTGAACTCAGTACAATAAAAATATTTATAAGTTATTTTTAGTAAAATGCTGCATTAGTAAAATGCTTATTTGAAAAAAATTACAGAATTTAACAAGTAAAATAAAAAAGCAATTAATATATATAATGAAATTTAAAATTATTTTTCCAGAAACGCCTTCTTAGTTCTTTCTAAATGTTATTTTCTTTTACAGATCCGAGATATCAAACATGATGCATCAACGGACATTGTGTAGTGTAAAACAGTGTTAGCTTAGCGCGTTGAAGTCTAATGTACCACAAAAATGTACATAGCAATTTTATTCTGCCTTGCGTTGGTAGAGACAGCGTTTTGTGAGTATTTTTTGTTTTAATTTTATTTTATAAGAAACACTTCACTTAGATCAAATTTAAGCTATTCGTAGGGCGGGGACACAAGCGTGTGACTGTAAAGCTGACAGGTTGTGGATTCGATTTCCCCTCGAGAAAAAAAAAAAAAATTATACTTATATTTCTTCGCTCTGCTGCGTGGCGTTGCGTTGCGCCATTCACGACGCAAAACCTCTAGAATTCGGCGGAAAGTGAGGAGCGGAATGTCTTAGCACTAGGATCCCTCTGCTTACTCTACACGCGGAATACAGCTTGAAGCTAAAAAAAACTTCATATTATAGCAACAGTATATACATAATATTCTGTGTGACTAAAATAAAAGTACATAAAATTTATTTTGTATGTTAACTACCTTACGTACTTTATGAAGTACCTCATTAAAGACAATTATTAGTTACTTAGTAAGTATTATAACGTCTGTTAAAACATTTAATTATAGGTTAAAGTTAAAACACCAACTTTCAAACTTTCTCTACCGTAACTTATTTGCGAAAAATTACACTTTTATCTGTTAATCTGTCCTTTGTTTAATTAATTGCAATATAACACGACATGTCCTCAAAGTTACATTTCCTGAGATTTAGGACAATATAACTATAGCAATTAATGTTTTATAATCGCTTTAAATCTTGCTAGTATAATAATTTAATATTTAGTAAGCTAATTATATAAAATAATAGCTATATAAATCTTGCACAGTTAAATGATATATTTTATAATTGGTTAGCCATGAGTTATGTTTTACTATAATATATTTAAATGAATAAAATTTTTTGTCAACCCATTAAATCTTGACATCGTAACATGTGTCTGATTGAACGTAAGAGAAGTATTAGTAAATATGTATATTCTTTTACTACAGACAATATTTATATCTTTTCTTAAACAATTAAATATAAGGTAATATTATTGGCTACATTACTTTAATTTTAAAAATTATTCAAATTTAAGTAAGACATAAAATTATTTTAAACTAATTTATATTACAAATAAAAACATACAACGACTACCCAAATACTAATAACAAACTAAAACTATAGCCTATTAGATGTTAGAGCTGCCCCCTAACGGCGCCTCTATCGTAATGAGTGTTTTTTGATTCTTATTTATTACGGACAAAATAATAAAAAACAGATAAAAAGGACAATACAAGAATATCTAATAAACCTAGCTCTCATGTCCCCACAACTAGCACAGATGAGATGTAGAGCGATGTAGAGCAACGTAGAGATGCAATCTCGTAATGGTCTGGACGTGCGTTATAACCGTCTTGCAGACTAATTTGTACCAAACGTGCTTTATCTTGTACAAGGTCTATATATTTTTAATTTGATATATACTTTATTTAAAGCTTATGTTTATGTAAGAAACTATAATATTCTCTGACATATTAGAACAAAATATAAATATCTAATTTTCTATAAGTAAATGTATGTTTAAGACAATATCCCAGTATATTTTAGAAAAATGAGCTAACTACGCTTAAAGAAAGTGATGTGAGCGTGATGTTTTCATCTTTTGCCAATTGTTTTTGAAAAAGAGACACTGGATTTTATTATCTCAATAAATTAGAATCCAAAAATGCAGAACCGAGTAGTATATAAATTATATTTACGTGTTACTTTACAATACTTGTTTATAGAAATATGTAATAATAATAATCAATGTATAATTTTTACTAAGAGCTAAAATTATTACGTAGCCGTAATGAAATTAGTAAACTAACAAGAATTTTAACAATTTCCTGTAGATCTAGATTAAGTAAATTGCAAACTTTATATACCCTTTCACTTGATGTAGGGATATATCGTATTTTGCCAATATAGAACTTAAAAAACAGGTCACAAACTTTCGCAAATGTGGCTTACTCAGTAAAAAAAAATTTTTGCACTTAATTTATGTCAAAAATAAAGCATAGCTTTATATTTTTAAGTTTATAAAATACTTTGATGTCTTATTTTTATTATTTCCTTCAGTATCCTGCATATAGCAATGGAAACAGAAGAAACCTAATTAATGCTCATAACACTTTAATCCCTAATTTCCGAAAAAAAAAATGAGCTATTGCATGTTACATGGTGTAACTTAACACCGTGCTTTTTTTGTTACCAGGGCATGGAACTAAAAACATTTCATTCCGCTAAATTGAATCGAATCCACAAACATAGCGGTTACAATCAGATATTGTGCTGCTGCACCACTTTGGTTTTTCGTGCCGTTGTTAGTTAAATAATTCGTATCAGCATTAAATTTACATGATAACTAAATTAACGACTATACATATAAAACTTTCAAAGAAAGGTATTACATAAACCAAAAGCTATTTAATAAAAATCAAGCCATATTAATAAAATACAAATTAGTGAAAATCCAATGAATGTTAAATCAAATTTCTCACCGCCGACTGTTATATATATGCAAAAATGGCATTTTGCATACGCTATTATATAAATCTGCCTTTCTTCTAACAATTTAAGGCTCGTGATTTTTAGTCTATAATTAACTATAATTCTATTTCACAGTGAAAAAAAATGATTCTAGTGGCTATTTTCTCTAATGAACTGACAAGATATCTCTTTCTTTTAAAATAATTATTACGAAATGAGTAGGACACAACTTATCCCTCACATTGACCTAAATAAAGTTACCATTCTTTTTAAAACCTATCTCCCATAGATTTCTCTAAGCCGACCGAATTAATTGCTCCAAGTGAAGTCTGCTATGTTATTGTTATACAATACTTAATTAAGCATAATAAAGCAACTTTGAACTCACTGCCCTTGTTATAAAGGTCATGAAGACCGCATTTTACTCGCTCTATCATGTTTTACTCAATTTAAAGGAAAATATACCTTATTTTTTATACAAGTAATATCTTTTTCTTTAATTCTTACACCTCGGTCGTGAGACGCCGCACTTAGCACTACATGTTAAGCATTTTTCTCATATTAATTATTATGATTTCTTTGATTCTCTTTGTATTGTTAAAAGTGGCTCCGGTAGTGTTTGAATTCAATTTCTCAATTTTTATATTTAGCTTGCCTATTATTGTGTCAGTTGGACATCATTTATTTTGTTAATGTTACTTTTAAAATATTTGTTTTTGTAATAAGTTTGTTTTCAGTATTAACTTGAAATATACATTTAAAACGATGATTTTGGTCAAGAGTTCTAACTTTAATACAAAGATTGAAAATCAATCAATGTTTGGGCAATAAATATGGCCCATTCATACGTATGTATTTTATTTAAAAAATACTCTTCGGCAATTCCTTATGTGTGAAATATACCATTGAAAATTATCATGAAAAGTGGCTGTTATTGTGGTACAACATGAGAGTATATACATGACAGTTTGAGATTCGATTTCTACTAGGGTTACGAATTATTTAAAATTTAATTTCCTGGCTCTGGTAACAAGAAGTTTCACCACTCAACGCCAACATATCCCATAAACATATTTGTGGGATACAGTGTAAAGCTAAAAAAAAGATGGTTTTAAAGTTGCAGAGAAATCATATAACTTTTCCTATAAATAAAGTTAAAAGTGAAATATACTTCAATATCATATCAGTATAGCCAATTGAACTGAAATCTACACAAAAAAATATATGTAAAGACGAAACATTCACAAGCTAAACGGCTCTATCGCGTGTTTATTAATAGCACTAAATTCCACACAACAACGACATTTTTTCTGTTAAAATAACTTGTTGTATTCTATAATACAGTTTCAATATGTTTTTATAAAAAAATACTAAAATGTATAACTCGAAAATTTCGCATATATATATATATATATATATATATATATATATATATTTTCTCAAAATTCCTACTGAAATAAGGAAAAACCGATAACTCTCTCTCTCTTTATAATTCAAGTGAACAAAGTTACTAGCAGCCACTAGTACATTATAAATATAAATAATTTCCCCAAACAGATTTAAACCTACTTACCGTTGCAACCACTTCACAACGTTCTATTTTGTTATAGAAATATCAATTTAACCCGACTCAATACAACCTCTCAATTTATATATACAGTTTCCTTTCCACATAATAGACACTTTCCGTCGTATCGAGATAGATTATTTACTTCGATAGACAGTTTTCTCGACTTAGTGCTACAATTGTAAGTAGATTGTATATAATCGTTATGGCACAGTGGAACGGGATGTGGTTGTAAGTGTGAAGGTTTTGGGTTTGATACACTAAATTATTTTATTTTATTCTCCCTGATAGGCAAAACGTAGTATTATAAAGATAAAATTAGCTTATTTTTAAATTTATATGATATTGATAAATTTATATTAAGAATAACGATTTTATAATAATGTAGTTATTTAAGGGCGAGTTTTTAGTTCAGATATGTTGATCTATCCACTATTGATGGACTTTGATTTATGTATATAAGGGCAGCGTTCGGTTACGTCTTTCAAAACGTAATGTCTATAAATGGAATAGAAAGTGAAGAACGAAAAATGAGATAGATGTTAGTTTCATTTTTCAAAATAATTGCTATCAGCTTAAGCTATTTTGTTTTTTTTTTGATAGAAATACCAATCAAAGCGTCGTAACGAAATACAGAGTCACAGCGTCTGACTTCGGGAAATTTATAACTTTATTTCCTCGCTCTGGTAATAAAAACCAATGTTCGGCAATAATTATCACTACGAAGAGCGCTGTGTCGAAAAAATTACCAGTGTGGGGAGAACGAAATGCCTAAACACTAGGTTCCATCTACGTACATTGCTTTACGCGGGATACAGCGTGAAACTATAGAAAATAAACAAGTATCGACTGAACCTTAACAACACCTAATTGATAATATAGACTGAAAACGTAAATTATATCCTACTACACATAAACTACACACACATACACACAAAATAATAACCAATCGTGTCTCAAAATAGCTAACTTATTATAAAATTTCTATGAAACTGACTTGTAAATTATAATAAATCGCTGTAATGGGGAGTAGGAAATTCTGAAGTGAGGTAAACATAAATTGTCTCACATTCCTCAGTAACTACTTGTCATTTATAGCATGCGACTGACCGTACGGTACTGCTGACTCGTACAATGTACTTTTAACGTAGTAGCTATAGGGCTATAGGTTGGTATGTAATTATTTTAATGTGTAATCTCCCACTTTCCATTTTGTGTGTTGGGCAGCGGAACTTAACGCCGCCACTGAGAGTGTATGAAATTAGTTCAAGCACACTTATTTAGAAAAAATGTGAAAATTTGAACGTAACAGAAATTGAATTTGTGATTGTTGTGAACGTTCTAACCATTAAGCCACACGCTCTTGTCAAGCTTCTTACAATTTATGTAATTTTGTTGTCAGTAGATTATATATAGATTTAAATTAAAATTAAATTTATTATTAATGCTGCTGTGTGCGGGATATAGCTTCACGCTATATTGCGTGTTGAGTGGCAGAACTCAACGCCGCGCTTTGCCTCGACACCAGAGCGAAGAAATGAAAATATAAATTTAAGTAAATATTTCATATCCTCTAGTGGGGATCGAACCCACAACCAGTCGGTTTTACAGTCACACTTTGTACCACTGCGCCACGACTGGCCTCTATATGGATTTTAACAACATATTTTTTTACCAATTTCCGAAATTGCATAAAATTAAATTACCAAAATTTTTAAATATATTTGGAATACGCAATATACATTTAAAACATATCAGACGTGGTCCAGTGGCACAAGTGTGTTACCTCAAAAGCAAAGTGCGGCGATAACTGATATGAAAAAGTTAAAAAAATAAATAAAAAAAAAACTAAAAAAAAAGGTATTAACACTAGAAACCCAGGTCCCTTCTGCCTACCCTTCTACTGAAACTAAAAAAATATAATATCTAGTGTAGATATTCCAATACATATATACATAAATACAGCAATCTGTGAAGTAATACAGTTAAAACAAAAAGCTCATAATGCGGAATGTGTTCCGCACAATGTTCAATGTTCATACACACATTGGATTTCCACGTTTTTGCTGGAGTCGTCGACCCTAGCGCCTAGCGGTGCACGCTCGGGTAATGCTATCCTCAGAAAAATATTATTTTTATGCTCGGAACTATATTATTTTTTTGAGAAAAAAAAATATTGATATAAATTTATAATCTCATAAAAAAAATCGTATTCAGACTAGACACTTAGTAATACACTTTTGTACGTATAATGGAAAATTTTGAGGCCTGTCATGGTGCAAGGGCACAAGTACGACTGTAAACGACTGTGGGTTCGATTTCCATTTTTGTGTTCCACAACTCAACGTGTAATGCCTCCAGTGTATGCGGGATACAGCGTGACGCTAAAAAATAAAGAAAAAAAAAAATTTAAATCACTTTCCTAGTGCTTGTTTCCACACACTGTCTACTCTAACTACATGCCAATCAACAGAGCTTGATTCCCACACACAGCCAAGGTAGGCAGAGGAAAATTAGTGTTTAGGGACTCTGTTTCCTACTTTCCGCCGAATTCCTCTAGGCACTGCATGCTAAGTGGCGGAAGTCAACGCCGCGACAAATCGACGACGAGGTAAACGCGTTTGGTTATGGGTTCTATTAATTTATTGTCGAAGCAAGAAATGGACATATAAATTTATCGAACCCACAACCAATCGCGTTTACAGTCACACTTTGTACCTTTGCGCCACGAGCGACGTCAGTATCAATTTTATATAATATCTATATATCAAGTATCATCATACTTAATTAAAAGGAATCATTTAATGAAACACATATATAATTTTCAATGAAACGTAATCATTACGCAATCATTAATAAACACAAGTATGTATTATTTAACGCAGAAATAACTGAGAAATGACTTACAATAAAGTATTTTAATGAATGTCAACTTTCACATGTCATCATTTTAATGTCAGTTAGGTCACCTTTTTGAGAATACAATCACTCAAACAAAGGTGTGAAGGAAAATTTATATGATATAGTTCAATAGAGTACTGACTGAATGGGTTTTTGATATTATGTTTATATAGAGGTCGTGAATTCAATTCCCACTGAGAGGACAAATATCGTTTATGCATGTAAGTGGTAATTTATTTATCTAAGGCCGTCGTGACTCAGTGGCCCGGTGTCAGACGATAATCGCGACGGTTGTGTATACGATTCTTTTTTCTATGGCTAGGTAATGAATAATTTTTATTTTTTCGTTTTGATCACAAGACAAGTCACTGCGTTGAGTTGTGCAACTCAAGACGCTACAAAAAAATTAAGCGGAAAGCGGGAAAAAAGTATCTCAGGACTGAGCTTCATCGAACTTAAATGTCATGTTACAGCGTTCTACCCCGCTGAGTTTCATTGTGCTTTGTCTATCAGTCACTAAGTGACAAAGAAGGGGAAATGAAATATTTAATATTTCCATTACCTAGCACATCAATGCCACTCTTTGCCTCAATACCAGAGCATTGAGGCAAAGAGCGGCATTGAGTTCCGCCATTAGACGTAAGACGTAAAACGTATATGTGAGTTACAGCATAAAGCTACAAAAAACTTTTGTAAACACTTTTATATCGTCACGTTATCGTCACGTCACGTTTTATATCGAAAAAAGTCACTACCGGCTCGAAAGGCAGTTCGCTGAGAAGTGCCGTCAAGAACTCCATCAGTTCTTGTTTAATTACATGTATACATACTACGTACGTAATTTACACGTCGTCGTGACTCAGTTATTATATATCTAACATCACTTTATGTTTATAGATACGGATTCGAATGCCATATATGGTAATCATTATATTACCCGTATAGGTAAAGTATGTACGAGTGTATATAGGTGTTGTATCAATTATGTTGTTATAGTAAAACGGATTACGTCACATTTCCGTTGTTAAACTATCTATTTCCTTTAATATGGAGAAAGTAGAGAAAATATCGATAAAGAAATGAAATCATACTTGAAATTAAAGTATAATATAAGAAACAGCTCCAGACTACTTACCACAAAGTTATTAATGTATGTAGAAGAAACCTAGTGTAAGATACTCCGGTTCCCATTCTCCTCCTAATTTTCTAATCTTTACGATGAATGACGGTATTGTATATGGCATATTACCATCTACCACAGCGTATCGTCTACCATAGCGTAAAAATAAATTAATATGTAACTCCCCTAGTGTGGCTCGAACCCACAATCAAACAACACGGGGAAGAAAGTAAAATTAATAATATTATACTTTTATGAACTTTAAATAAAATATAAAAAACACACAAATTATTTTGAAACAAAAATATTCACATGAGAACTTCTTAAAGATTTTTTGGTTATAATTTTTTTTTAATTAAAAATAGTTTTCTAAATGCTTAAAAAAGTTAAGTACTTTTAGTTAATTCACACAGTGTCTGTTACATTTTTGGGGAATATCAAATTTCGAAACATATTTTATCTTTCGGTGATAACAGATGGATGTAACTAGTTTGTGAGTGTGTGTGTGTGTTCGTGTGTGTGTGTATTTTTATTAATTGGATGAGAAGTAGGGAACGGAGTGTCTTAGCACTAAATTCGAAATGAAGATAGATCGGAAACGGCCTAATGACATAAAAATAATGTAACGCATTATTAATTGTTTTTAAAATGAACAAAATCTCATTACACAACTTTTAATTATTGTAATTCCGTTTCCGCCGGAAATAAGATGCGATAAGAATACAAAGGCATTCTTCTAATTCGCATATTGCGTAATGAAAATCTACCCAAAGTGGTGTGTTTAATGTGAGTGATTTTACAGCATAAGACAAGGCGCGGCGTTCAGTTCCTTTAGTAAATTCACAATGTCTTTAATTTAAACGAAGAGCAGAGAAATGTCTCGAATTATTATGGAAAGCGGAAAACGCAGTGTCTTGACAGTAGTAGATTATTACTGCCTATCTCGCTATTTGCGGGAAAAAGTGTAAAACTAAAAAAAGGGAATACACAGGTTTAACGCTAAGTAATCGATGCATGGGGAGTCATATAATACGATGACTATGTAATAGTCGCTACTAAGGTGATCCTATACATTTAAATTTTGATGTCCCTGCTCTGACAGACAAAGTGCAGGGTTGAACTCCGACACTCAACATGACATGTCTTCAAAATAGAGCGAAAAGTAGCGGATTTTTTTATTATAAAGTTTACCGACTACCCTGTTATATGCGGGATACAGCGTGATTCGTTAGTGAAAAGATTAAAAATAATAATTGATGATTGATGATATTTAAATAAAAATAGATTCTTATCTGTTATAAAAATAAGTACATATTTCAAATGCCCAAAAGTACTTATAAGTAAGAGGTAACAAGGTTTTCTCTATTTTTTAATGTATTTTTTTTTATATCTTGTCTTAATTGTTTTTTTTTTTCTTTATATAAATACTAGGCTTGTCTAGCATACACATGTATGGAATGATTAAAAAATGGTAACATTCAATACAAATATTTGTATATAAGATTAAAACGCAACCATGTATTTTTAATTGCTGTAATAGTACAGTATGTGGACTTTTTTTCATGATTAACTTTACTCAATTTTAAATGACATAGATTCAAACGGTATCCGAAGTAACTCTGACCGCAGTCGTATAGCCTCCATCGATAAATAGACTAATACAAAATATATTTTTCAATCACAACCTGTAGTTCCTGAGATTAACACATTCAAACGAGCACATAATTCAACTCTATAATATAAGTATCAGATACAATATTTAAAAACACAAATTTCAATTCCATATAATTGTTAATTTGTTACAACAAAAAAGGCGGAAATCGAACTCCAAAGTAAAAGTTCAGACCCACCTACAGCCCTATACAGTATTTTGAAAGTTGCACTCAGCTAAGTTTTTATACGAGACTTATATAGAACCCGTTCACATTAGCTATAATATAGAGTCATCACAAAACTCGAAAGACCACTTTCGTTTTTTTCTTTGCCACGCTTCATAACATTTACTTTTGCACGTATATACATGTAAGTGCATAATCAACGAATGTTACATAAATTAGAATTAAATTGGTTTATAATAATATTATGCTGATTTCGATTAAGTTTTAATAGAGTTTATGTTAAATTTTAGGAAAGTTTACGTTACGTTTCGTTTTTGTTTATCATGACTTAGGTAATTTTATACACCCATAATTAAAATGTAACTGATGGCTGTATATAAAAGATATATGAAAAAATCTAGTATAAGGGCCATTTACCGGGACCAGGACAAGGAGCATTAATCCAATCCAATGACTTTTTAATTTTTTATCTGTTTATCTGTTTTTAAATAGGTGTGTATATAAATTCGAGGTTAGGCTCCGCACTAGCCACTATCTTTGTTTTTAGGGCGACAAAAAGAACAAACATATATAATATGCGTGAACATATGTATTATAATCACCTTTTATTGTCAGGAAAAAAAGGAACAACGGATCTTTAAAAATACAAATAAAAGATAAGATAATAATCTACTATATCAAAACATCTTACCCAAAGTAAAACATTTACTTTAGCAGCATAATTTATTAATTTACACCAATTTCATGCATTTTATTCTTTTCATTGGTTTCGACCATTCGCTTAAAAAAGAAAGTAAAAGTATAATTTTCTAGTTTTAATGTTGATACTACTATGTTACTACACAGCTACAAAAAACTGTTGTAAATTTAAAAATCGTAAATACCTAGACACAAGGCAAGTGCGGCGGTTAATTCCACCTCTCAGCTCACAATGACCCAGAATTCTACGGAAACTGGGGAACGAAACGTCTTAATGACCTTACCTAATACTCTAAATCAATACAAAAATTTAACGTTATTAACATTAAAACGAATACAACAAATTTATAGTTATAAAATCCAATATACAAAATGTTGAACCGAGGCTTGAGCCCTATAATTTATCTACCATAAAATGCCATATATTTTGTATAAAGTAATAATATAATTTAACATAAAACATAAAATAACATTTTAAATACAAATTTTATGACTATAAAATGCAAATGATTTAAATCTCGACCTTGTCTTAACCGAGTTCGTTACGCTCGGTAATTCCAGTTTACTTTTCACTGAACTTTCCCTACAAAATGCTATCTTAGATACAGCTTGACTCGTGTTACCTTATCGATAAACTAATATTTAGCCGCGGCTTTGCCACCGTGGACAAATTAGATGATTTTAGTGCCCAGGGTAACATTGACAGCAGGTACAGTAGGTTAAATTGATATTATTAACATGATATTTTTCATATAAAATGCCTCAATAAATGGACTATTCAGCCATAAAGAAAATTACATTTCGACAAAGTAGTTCCTGAGATTAGGAGGTTCTTAACAAAAACAATTCTACAACTTTGTTATTTCATTATAATTAATATTTACAATTTAAAAATATTCCTTTGATTTAAGTAAAGAAATGGTAAAGAGACAAAGGATAAAAAATAATTGCCTAAAAAAATGTTTGTACTAAATTTGAACCCAAAATAAGCAGAATATAGAAAAATAGTCTCAATAATGTACCATGCACATACAATCTCGACCTTGTCTCACCTCTTCCGTTCCACTCTTACGATTACTTTCGTTTTCCCCTTCAATTGCTTTCTTATCATAGAGTATTATTAGTTTAAATAAGTACGTATTTTATATTACCAAATGCTGATAGCGTCATCGTGAGGTGGAGTCGTGTTAGAGCACACTGTATTGTGCACGCATATTTATGGCTTTGATTCCAACTTTTAGAAATGGAATTTTCTCATTTTTCTGCTTTGGAATGGCAAAACGCGACAATGGATTTGGAAACAAGAAATGGTTCCTGTTTTTCTCTACCTCTCTACTTTTCGTCTTTATAAAGTATTAACCGTGAAAATTCTTCTACTCAGAGTCTCTCTAATCTTCTTTGTCAGTTAACCGACACAGACAGACATTTTCATTGAGCTCTCTAATACCATTTAAGCTAGTAAAACAATTAGTATACAAATAACAATATTGACCACTCTCTCCTCCTCTCGCTCCCTTTCTTTCTATTTACTTTGTAACAAGGGGAAAGCTAATATGCACTTTACCCTTGCGAGTTCAACGTAGTGGGCCTTAATGGGCCCGCTCCGCTCACGGTGAAAACCGCTCTATATAATGGACATTTTTTTAAAGCTTCACGCTGTATCCGGCACACAGCAGGGTAGAGGGAACCAGTGTTGAGACACTCTGTTCCCCACTGTCTGTCGAATTCTGAAGGCGTTGTGTGTTGAGTGGCAGAACTCAACGCCGCGCTTAGCCTCGATACTAGAGCAAAGAAATGGAAATATAAATTTAAGTAAATATTTCGTCTCCTCGAGTGGGGATCGAACCCACAACCAGTCGGCTTTACAGTCACACATCGTGCCGCTGCGCAACAACTGGCCTATATATATATATATATATATATATATTATAATGGACATGAAATGTAAATTTATGTTTAAAAGCCATCTATCTATCTGTCTACGAACATTTTAACTTAGAAATCTTTCATTCATTTAATTAATTTTGTACCGTTGTCAGAACAGTACCGAAAACAAATAACCTACAATTAAGAAATATTTGTAGATTATCTCTCAATCAGAAAGCAACGTGAAATGTACGATTTTATACAGTTGTAATTTTATTTGCATAATTATTGCTTAAATTAACGGTTTTCTTTTAATATTTATATGAAAATTAGAAGTGATGGTGAGAAATTTTGATATGAAAAATATTTAATAAATCCATAAAATACTATTCTTTTAAATTTAGTGTCTAAATTCATAATTTTTTTTACAAAATATTACAATCAAGCAAAGAAAACGTTCATAATGAAATATTTTTATTCTCTTTTTTTTTATGGCGTTCCAGACGTACCATTTGAACACTATCCACTTCACCAGTATCACGTTGTATGAATTATAATAAATATTCAAAATATAAAAATAGTGAGATTAGCACATTAAAACATAAATATAAAGCTATGACGGTTTGCTAAAATTACATCAATTTAACGTTAAATTATGTTATTTTAACTTCTAAATAAAATACTCCACACTTTTCTACGCGAGAAATGCATCTTAGCATTTCCATATAAAAATGTCTTTAACTATCTTTAACCTACGTAAAGGGCTAATACGAGAGTGCAGGAAGTATTGAAATGTCATTAATCCGTATAGAAAGTGAATTGAGTCTATCTTAGTTTTCTATCTAATATCACAGCAAATAGGAGTGGATGAGAAAATTACTATATCATAGAGATACATTAAAGCTTTCGGAGAACTTAGATAATTGGTTACAGAGATGATTGTGGGTTTAATTCCTGCGTAGTACAATATTTTCACATGAAATATACACCTATTAGGGACCACTCGTGTCGCAAGGGCACAAACGTATGATTGTAAACGCCTTAGGTTTTAGATTCAATTGAAACTCGAGGAAAGGATTATTTTCATTTCCCCGCTCCGGTAGTCGAAGCAAAGCGCCGCTTTAAGTTTAGCCATTGACCATACAATGCCTCCAGAATTCTGCGGACTGTGGAAAACGGAAGTTTCCTAATCGGAACGGGGTGTCTTAATATTAGATTGCGAGGTTCCCTATCGAGGTTTTGTAATTATTTATTTAAAAGGCAAACAGAAACTAATATGTAACTACTTCTTATTGCCCTTTTCGTATGAAAAGCAATAACTAGGAATCGAACATATTACTATCGACATTATTTTACTGAGAATCGACAGCTTTTAAATTAAACTACTCGTATGCGTACATATAAATGATAAAACGAGCTATGATTTATATATTAAATAACAACACGATAAAGCTGTCTTTTAAATATAAACATAGAATTATCCCTTCAAGTATCTTGAAAACCGTTATGATGATGTTTGAAACGAAGTCTAAGACTGCGGTTTTATATTAAACTAGATAGCAATATATGTATTAAAAGTTATCTTTCTATTATCATCTACTACTCAACACGAATCTTATGCGAGACCGAATTATTTACATTTTCATTGTCTCGCTCTGGTAATGAGACAGAGTTTCGCCTAAAAATATTACCTAAAAATGGGGAATGCACTTTAACACTAGGATTCTGACGAAAAGGATTAATTGGTTATTTTATTAAAATAGATGAAAAGTAAAAAAACTTTAAGTGTTCATGCGGGCAAAGCCACAAGCGAAACTAGTTTTATTATATAACGAAGCTATATGACGCTATTTTAAGGCTTATCTATGAAACCGTAATCTAAATTACAGTTTAGATGATGATAGTGTTTGAAAAGCTCTTGATGAGAACTTGTAAAGTAAGCCGTCGATCAATGGCGATCGATTCCTATGAAATTATAGGACTTGTCGCTGTCAAACTATATATTGTATGGAGAAAATTGTTGGAAACAAATTGTTGA
This sequence comes from Heliconius charithonia, assembly GCA_030704555.1. Taxonomy (NCBI): domain Eukaryota; kingdom Metazoa; phylum Arthropoda; class Insecta; order Lepidoptera; family Nymphalidae; genus Heliconius; species Heliconius charithonia. The sequence goes on along the minus strand of CM060811.1, from coordinate 13,169,136 downwards.
GTTGCGATGAAATCACCTTTTTTTTATATATATATTTTTTCTATCTACATATAAAATAATGTTGCCGAATTATATTTAAGTATGTAACTTTGAAAAAACTGCACCAAATTGAGCATTCTTTATTAGTTTTAAAGTTTCATTTCCAATAAATAGGCGGGTTAAGATTTTGCTATCAGCTCGTCCGTCACCAGGCTGTATATCATGAACTGAGGTTGTTACACAGTTAAAATTATCACTGATAATGTATTTTAGTGGCAGTTCCAAATTCTTTTGCTTAATATTGATAACGACAGCGTCTACCTGTCGTTGAAATATTCACAAAACATTTAGTAATACATGAACTTTAAAAAATAAATAACAAAATTAATATAAAACGAATAGTTAAAGGAAACCACCATTCTAAACAGTAACCTGATATTTTTATATTGAAAGTAACTTCAAGTACGTAAAGATTTAACATTATTTTCAGTGCCATTTGGACTTACAATAGTCTTTTTTATAAAATAAATATTTAAATAATTACTCGTTCAGAATTTCCCATGATTATTTAAATACATATATATCGAAAATTTTATCAATAGAATATTTTTGCAGTTAATTTTAATAATAATAAACTCCAACGACAAAACCAAATAAAACTGCTTTATAAGCTATTAATCATATAATGATATAACAATAATACTGAAAATATAAAATACCTTGAGTGGGATTCGAACTCATCACCTTTATCATACATCGCTACATCAATCAATCATCCATCAACAACAACCAAGGAACAGAACAAAAATCAAAGTGCATGTTTTAGGCATATTATTCGATGGGAAAAGATATTTTTGAATTGAAATTCTGATAAGTTATCTTTTCTAGGAGTATTATTTAACTTCTTTGTCTTACAATCTGATAAGGTATTGTATAGAGTGAAGGTCGTTCGGTATCTAATCAGAGTACGTGGAGCAAATCGGGCGATCTATCTCTATTTTATATCTTTAAATTATTGTTTGAAAACAGTTATTACTTAATGATAGTTGCAGTCGTTAAAAGTTGTAGATAGAAGAGATTGTTTTCCTTTCATGTTATTTCTATTGTGTTTTTGTTTAGCTGCATAATGTATCCTGGGATATAGCAGTATGAGCAGTAAAAACTTAATGTCATGACACTCCGTTTCCCACTTTTTTCCCAATTTCCAAGACTTGTCTTTGAGCTTTGCTTTCTTACCAGCGAGCGAGCGAGTTAATGAAAACAATTCATTACCTCGACGGTGAATCGAACCTACAACCGTGTTTACCATCACACGCTGTACCATTGCAATACGGTGGCTTCAATTTCTATTGTTGAATTTAATATCCACTCATATCCGGCAAAGTGCAGTTTATGCAAAGAGTACTTAGCGACCTTGACTTTTCGTATAAATATTTTTTCTATTAAATCCAGGTCCAAGCATTATTATAAACGCCTCTTACTGCAACGACGCTCCAGAGCCATACAGGGAAAGTTCAGGAGCCTTTTAACTTCACGCTGTATCCCACACAGATGCTGCAAACAGAAGAAACCTAAGAACTCAGTGTAAAGACACTTATACAACACACAGTAATACATAAATCGATGTCATCCATAATCTATATTGTAACGACGACAAAGTTAGCAAATTTTGTATGACAAAATCGTATCTATTTTGCATATTATTTCACAACTCTATGGGAAATAGGAAGAATCATCTAGAACCATCTCGCAACCGTCAGTCACGGATGGTGTGATCTGAAGTGACCTAAAAAATCTTTTTTTAGCAAGGTACGAGTACATACAAGTACATAGAAAGATTATGTAGAATGCCCTTGTACTTCTGCCTGATTTCAACTAATGGCGTGTTGAGTGGCGGAACTTAACGCCGCATTTTTTGGTCCAGCAAGAAGTCGAAAGTAATTTAAATATCAAATATAGGTATTTTCACTCAAGTGAGAGTCAAACCTACAACCACGCTTGCAATTGGGCAGTGACTGACCTTATACATTAGGATGCCAGCTTAATCTTGTTGTCAATAAGGAAATTCAAATGTTAATGACTCGTTACGAACAAATCGTTTAAAGTTCCGTAACGAAACAATGACCCTTAAGAAATATCATTCTATTGAACCGTTAAATTATTATTTGTAAAAATATTTATAATTTAAGAGGCCATCGTGGCGCAGTGGCATATTGTTTTACTGTAAACGCGAAGGTTGCGGGATGGATTACCATACGAGGGAATTAATGATCATTTCTTAGCTCTGCTAACATGAAAACGCCGTGTTGAATTCTGCAACTCAACATGCAACATCTCAAAAGTTAAGCGGCGTAAGACCTGGTATGGGATACAATGTGAAGTGGACGTCGTATACTGTACGTAATCGCTGTATTTGTAGATTTGATTATCATTGAGGGTATGTGATTATCTAAATTTGTTGTTATTTTCCCGCATGTATAAGTCTTAAGCTACGTATAGCTGCAAAGTTTTGCGACGTTACAAGGACATAACGTTATAAAATTATATTACAAGAAACAATTTAAATTTTTTATACTTTATTACATAATCAACTTATTATAATATACCTACAGTTTTTAAAGTAACTAAAACACGCTTTTCTACACCAAGCACTACAATTGATATAATGTACTCGGAGCTATTAATAGTATGAACCTAAACTCGAATGGTTTACGACTAATCCTTGAAGAATTCCAATATCCAGGTCTTGGCTCCATCATCACACCAGCTCGTTGATACTGTCGAGTTACAGGAGGACGCAATTATTACAATTTCTTATAATATTGATAGATTTAGATTATATTTTAATATAGATACTTAGATTATATTTTATTATATAGTTTGTTACAGCCGGACCGAATAAAAAGAATCCCGAGATAGTAATCGAACCACCGTTTATTAACAAGCATTTTTGTTACAAAAATATCAATTGCGTATCAAAACTATTTAGTTAAGACAATTCGCTCCACTATTTTACAGAGAATCTTCGATGTTTTTTGCGGTTTTATTTAGAATTTAACGCTCTATCAGTCGTTGGTGGAAATATTTGTTGAAAGTAAAAAGTTCTTGAGCAAGTCGAGCGTGTTAACCGAATAGGCTCCCACCGCATTACGGTACTGACTTAGTGGAGCATTAACGTTACTTGGGTACTGGGGTTATTAGATAATAGTTAAAACTTTATGGCCAGAGCCATATGTAGAGCAGCAGAGTTTGATAATTTATTCTGGGGAATCGTTCCTAGTTATAGTGCACAGACACGTGCTTGTTTCTGTACAATTGTTCTCGTCTATGGAAGATAGTGCATGTGATCATCATACGGAAACCAGGAAAGAAACACTGCATGCATGTAGAAGTAAAAAAAGGAGTTAAGACACTCCGTACTCCACTTTTCGAGATTGTCTGTTGAATGGCAGAATCAACACCGCGCTTTGTTTTGTTACCAGAGCATCGAAATAGTAAAAAGCTGGTATGCCACTGCGCCACGACGGCTTCGTAATTTAAAACGATTAAAAATAATAGTTATCGTTACTTTCTACATAATATCTCAATATTCACACTTATCGTATCCCATCAAAATTTACGTTATCAATTGAATGGTACACTTTCCATCATTTTTGTAACAGAGAACAGGATTTATAGAAATGATATGAATCATTTGTTCCATGTTGTTTAACAAATAAAACAAAATTAATAATCATCAAAACACGAAGTTTAGCAGACAAGAAGTTATAAATAAATCAGCTTCACGCTGTATCCCGCACACAGTAGGGGGGTAGGCAGAGGGGGGAACCTAGTATTAAAAAACTCCGTACTCCATTTTCTGCCGGATTCTGGAGGCATTTCGTGTTGAGTAGCAGAATTTAACGCCACGCTTTGCCTCGACACCTGTGTGGAGAAATATAAATTTAAATATGTAACAGACATTACGAAGTAGAGTCAATACGACAGTGAGAGGTTCCACTAGAGGAGGTGAATTATTTTAATTTCTTGGCTCTGATAACAAGACCAAACACGGTGTTGAGTTGCCTCGAAAAATATGAAAAATCTTGGAATACAGTATATTAACACTAGGTTCCTTCTATTTACTCCATATATGCAAGATACAGCATGAATATGGAAAAAAAAGATTCAAATATATAAACTTCTTGTTAAGTAATTATTGCTATTTCTAGTACCTCATAATCTGTGTCCCGAAGTCTCTTTTCCCATGCAAGTAGGTTGCGGTAATATATTTTTTTCTATTATATTAGAACGGTATTGGTTCGAACATTTGTAGGGCAATTACATTCGAATCACCATTGTTATTGTTGAGTGCAATATGACAGTTTCATTGCGAGACTAAATTTTTTCTGCGGCGTCGTCCGCGTGTTCCAAAGGAAATAAATAGAAATTGTACACATGAGACATTCTAGGTGCCAAAAGTAATTCTTATCATGGGTACAGCCGATTACGATTAACGTAATGAAATGTCTTTAGCCCAGAATAAATGGTACCTACTTTATAAACGAAACGTATGGCTCGGTGGTCAGAGTCGCCTTTTCGGTTTTCAGGAGGCGCTACATTAAATTTTTTATACGTTTTCTAAATAAGTATTTTTCTTATAACAATAAATAGAAACTAATATTTAATAGGGTTCCCACACAAGAACACTGTACGGAACCATTCTTGCGTGAGTCAGGTTTGCATTTGGACAGTTTTTAATGATAGATAAATAAAATAAATCAGCTTTACACTGTATACCGCATACAGCAGGTAGCAGAACACGCGATTTGCCTTGACATTCGAGCACAGAATTGAAAATACATTTAAATAAATGTTCCATTTCCCCATCGAACCCACAACCAGTCGATTTTGTGCCCCTGACAGCCACACTTTGTGCCTCTGCACCACGACTGGCCTCAAAATTGATTATAGCTAATATATTGTTGTATATGTTACAGCCTGCAACTTCTATCCTGCCGGAGAGTACCTCAAGTTCGTAAGGATACCAGAGAACTTAAGAGTTGGCGATGAAGTTTTACAAGTGGAAGTGCATCCGAGGTAAGGACATATGTGACAAATTTTCATTTACTTATTTAAGTATTTTTCTTTCCTAAGTGTGTGGAATGAGACAAAGCGCGGCGTTGTATTCCGCCACTGAACGCGCAATGTTTTGTTTATCTATAGGTACATTAGCAAGTTGATGTTGAAAATGTAAATATTTTCCCTGAATCAGAAAATTATCCATATCATTCGATCAGATCGACAAATTAACCATATTTTTATTTATAATTTGGTAATACTCCTTATCAAAATCGTGCCATATCCTGTCAAATACATACTTTTATGATGAACATTTTCTTAACTCATATGTAAAAAATTGTTAGATATTATGAAGCCTTATAAAGGACTATTTTATACGGTGGAATTAATAGTTGAAATATAATTTTACAACAACTCTATCTTAATACTGTAATCTAAATATTAATACCCTGCTAATACAGCTGTACTGTATGTAATATACTAAATACAGAGAAATGTAGAGTACACATATCAGATGTACATATAATATGTTGTACATGAGTCCAATTCCCATTTAGGACAATAAATTATTTTTAATTTTGGTGCTTGGAGAGTCACACTTTGTCTTATCAAAGTAGGAACCACTGGTTGTGTTTATTTCCGCTGCAACTTAAAAAAAATATGTTTCTTTTTTTTATAAGTATTAGGTACTTTACTAAATTAATTATAGATCACAGTCAAAATACGAAACCCATATTTTTATGTCGTACAAAATTCGAACCCGCTTTACACATCTGATATTTTTTTGTTTAGTTTTATACTGCATACCACACATAGAGGAAGGTAAGTAGAGAGAACCTGGGAACCTAGTGTTAAGATACTCCCATTAAGACAATCCTGCACCCAACAAAATGATTTGCTAATAATTTTGTTAATTAATTGTTTCAAAGTGCAATATAGAGTTTTTCGATCAGTCAACTGTTTGTACTACGATTGTTTCAAGTGAAATTAAGAGGAACAAGAAACCTATTACAAGATTTCCACAGTTTGTTCCCAAGGAAATATCATGTACTATAAACTATGAAATCTAGCAAAACAACAAATGTATATGCTTCATATGAAATACACTATGACGGCATTGTGGGGAAGTAGAGCATGACTTACTTACTATACATGTGGTTGCAAGTTCGAATTCCAGTTAGGAGGATGCATATTTTGCTAGTTTTGATTAAGTAGTGTTTGTAAATGGCAAAATTTTTATTATGCTTAGACAACACATAGTAGATCGTTTGGTTATTCAACGAAAAATAATTAGTTAAAAATCTATTAAAATTTTATAATGGGAAAACGAAAAAATCGACTCGATCTCCACAAAAACTATTTAAAAATACAAGCTAAATAGTTTATTAAGATTAAAAGTAGGGACCTTTGCAAAATGTGGCAGGATTCCTTAAGTAGGTTGAATAGATTTGGAAAGACGTCATATTACATCTACCAAACCAAAAAACATCTCGAATCGTTTGAACTATAAAAGCTAAACGTGTATGTTTCATATGAAACGTACTCTTAGATGCTATCGTGTTTTAAATGTTGTACGTCGTGAGTGGCGCACTGTTATATGAAAACAAGGTTACGAGACGGCTGTCACGATACCGTGTGAAGATGCGTTTCAAAAGACGTGCACAGCATGTCTTGCGTATATTTAAAGTGAAGGAAAAGAAAACTTTAACATGTTTTCCGTAGAGCAAGACGTAATGTGCCTGGAGTATCTTATCTAGGTTCCCAGGTTCCCTCTGCCTACTCTACTGTGTACATGAACATGAATACAGCGTGAAGCAGCATGCAATTGGAAACTTGTATTAAGACATTTGACAGTCAGACGTTGCTGCGCTACGATGGCCTTAATACATTCCCCTAACAGAAATTAGAACTTACTACGATCAAATATGCTCATATTTCACCACTTTTCAATAAAATGCAAAGAAATTTTCCACACATTTATGCCCCGTGAATGAATTAATAACACCAGCCAGTATCTAATAGATTTCGATCTCGGCTATTACGCATCGCGAACCAAGTTGTACGCTCTGCTTCACGTATTACTATTTATTGTTTATAACCTGTCGTTTAAATTATATTTTTTCAGGTAAATTAGATTATATTTAAAAAAATATAAATATCGAGGCCATTGTGGATAAACATGTGACGATAAATGCGACGGTTGTGGGTTCGATTCCTATTAGGGGTAGTGAAATATTTAATGTTTTAATTTCCTCGCACTGGTATCGAGCATCCAGAATTCGGCAGAAAGTGAGGAACGGAAGTGTCTTAACACTAAATTTTCAGGTCAAGAAAAGCTCATAAAAAATACTTCCTAAACAAAAGTTGCAACATTAGTATCTAATATAAAGCAATTTATACATCAATAATAGCACTTCTAAACTATAATTTAAATTTCTATACATTATTATTTATATCAATAGCATTTGCCTAATTTTGTGTAGTCATGAGGACGTTACACAATGTACAAGTAAAAGTACGATTGTATGAGGTCAATATGACCGTGTAATATATTATTAAGATGCTGCAGTTTGCTGCATATAACGGGGAAATGTAAAAATAGTGTTAAGACTCTCCGTTTTTGTTTTTGTTTGATTAGCGGGAGTCAATACCGCTCTTTACCCTGTTACCAAAACGAAGAAAGGAATACTTCAATTAACCATACAAATAATACATAGCCCCAAGTCAGAATTGAACTCACTATCGTCGCATTTACCGTCAGCTGGCGGCTTCTTGGTGATTTTATGATTTGATATTTCAAATGACATGTGATTTTACGAAATGTAATACGACAAAAAGGAGTTCTATTCATAGTAGAGTATTTTGTACATTTTATAAATTACAATATTAAAATCGTATTATCGATTTATAATGCCAATCATTGACCAATGATGGTTTTATAATATATTTAATTTTCTATCCTTTTATTATATATAGAGATAGAGATGACGTCAAAGTTAGTAAGGACGTGCCTGAATGTAATAATTTTAGGTTCAAATTTAAGTCTATACTAAATTTATACATGAAGAGTTTCTTTGGTATCTGAATTAAAAAAAATGAAATCAGTTTCACGCTATATCTTACACACAGCAGGATAGGCAGAGGGAACCTAGTGTTAAGACACTCCGTTCCCCACTTTCCACCAAATTTGGGAGGTATTGCGTGTTGAGTGACGGAACTCAACACCGCCTTTGCCTCGACACCAGAGCGAAGAAATGAAAATATAAATGTATTTACATTTGAAATGAATATTTCATTTCCTCGAGTGAGGATCGAACCCACAACTGTCGCGTTACAGTCATACCCTTGTTCCCCTGGGACGCGACGACCTCAGTATCTGGTATCTAAACGAATCTCAAATTCTCAAAATCGGCTTGTTAGGATGGAAAAATTGTTTTTTGTATTGTCATAATCCATTTATCTTTTCTGTGTTGTGTTTACTTATTGTGCTCACCATATGCTAAATTACCTCGAGTACTTAAAACGCCTTTTTCTTATTATAATTATTATTTTTAGCTATAAGGGCGAAAAAATATGTTTATTTTAAATTAGATTAGTACCTACATTTATCACTTCCAGCCAAGTACGTTCCACCTGAACCACGATGGCGCAAGAATTAAAACGTTCACTTTTTAATACCAATACCGTTTTAAGTAGAATTCAGTGTCACTTCACTTTACTGTAGTTTGTAAGTGATTGCGCTTATTAAGGCTCGTTCATATGTACGTAGAAAGTGGGTTTATGTGAATCTATCGGTTAAAAGATAACGAGTTTGGTTTTCTGCTTATTAGTTAAAAAGGTTAATTGTTAATTGATAATTGAAATAGGTTTTTTAATGATATAGGTTTTTTTTAATTATTTCTTTTGGAACTGCATCTATTTTGAAGGTGAATCGCGGCGCAGGGGCACAAAATGTGGCTGTAAAGGCGACTCGTTGAGGGCTCGTTCCCCACTGGAGGAAATGAAATATTTTATCAAAATGTATATTTTTTGTATATGTTCGGCTATTCAAACGCAATGCCTCCAGAATTCGGCTGAAAGGGGGGAACGGAATGGCTTAAACTTGATTTATGCCATTCCGTTCCCCTTATCCTTCTGCTTACCCTGGAGTATGCGGGAAGCAGCGTAAAGCTGTTTTTTTTTCCTTTTTTATGTAAGTGGTGAAAAAAATGCCCTTATTTTTTTTAACAAAATAGATCCCTACTATAAGCGGGACACAGCATCAAAAAAATTTTTGTAAGCTTTTACACAATTATTTGAATTACATATTATTTTTTATACGTGACACCCAAATTCTAATATTACTGCCATCTAGTAGCAAGATCCTACACTAAGAAGCTTTACTTTCCTTTGTCACGTCTTCAGCGTTATCGTTCGTTCTACTTCGTTAATATTACAGTAGATGTCTCTCTTAATACTTCCTTATACAAGACTTGTTTTTAATTTATTCTCATTATACTTGAACTAAATTATATATTACTGGTGGGCGCGCGCAGCTTCACCCACTTATTTGCACCCTTAGGGGTGAATTAAAAAAAATAAGAAACAAATGTTCAATAAAATATTTTTAAAGTCTGAATTTAAATTTTTAAAAATCGCTGGCAATTTAAAGATTTTTACGTGCTACCATAGAGACACTATTAAGACAAAAATTGATAAAATTGTCAAATGTATGGTAGTTGAGTTGTATATTATTTTGTTATGTTTTGTGCATTATTTAAAAAAATCTCTATATAGACTAAAAGTATGCCAAATTATGTAGTCGTCTGTCCCAAAGTTATTGTAAAAAGGGGTTCAAAAATTTTGTTTCACGTCTTAATAAAGATGTTGGGGTCTTCGTAACACAGGGGCACAAGAGATGGTTGTAAAAAACACGATGGTTGTGGGTTTGATTCGGAAAGTAGTATTTCCACTAACTACCCTGCAATATGTAGGATACAGCATGAAGCTGTATATATTTAAAACAGTAGGAACTCGTTTTCTCGTTCCTTTGTGTATTTTGAGAATTTTTTTTAATGCTTTAAATTCTGTACCCCCCAAAAGGTTCGTAAGAAACCGACGTGCCAAATATTAATGTGCTAAGCCGCGTAGTTCCGGTTGTGCGTTATAAAACATTTACAAAAGCTTAATTATATTTCTTAAAAGCTCACCTAGCCCGGTGACGCTGTCAAGACCATTCCAGGTCAACAGCATTTAAGTCCATCAGAAAAAAAAAATCTTAAAAGCTCAATTATGTATTTTTTACAGAAAGAATCTTGTTCTTCAAGCAGTCGACAAAGAAGACGACGCCCATCTCTTCACATATCGAGACGTGAACAGGACGCACGTGGCTGTAATACTGGCGCAGAGTGTGGACAATCTTGTTGATAATGATTCACCACAAAACATAGTCAAATTCAGATTGGGATGCGATTTTGACACTGGTGATGATTTGGTAAGTTCATGGAAGGCAGAGAAAATAGAAATTTAACGAGTAATAAATAGCCAATAAATTGATTCTTTATATTAATTTATGTTTTCTTTTGCCTTACGCTGTATCCTGAATGTAACAGGATAATAATTGACAATATTAACCATAAACATCTTTAAATGGGTCAAAAGAAAAGCGAACAGTGCTTAGGTAAATTTAAAATGTTATATTATTAAATTTAAAATTTAAAATGTTTAAGGTTGGATGTAAATTACATACTGAGCGTTGTGTGTAATAGCAGGTACTTGGGTTACATACAAACAAAAATATCGAATTAGACATTTTTACATATAATTAAACAAACAATTCAGCTTTATAATGTTTAGTTTTTTTTAGCTTCACGTTATATCCCGCACATAGCAAGATAGACAAAGGCAATCTGGGAACATAGTGTTAGGACACTCGGTTCTACATTAAGATACTTTCGTTCCCCATTTACCGTCGAATTTTGAAGGCATTGCTTGTTGAGTAGCGGAATTCAACTCAGCATTTTGCCTCCTTACTAGGAAGGGGAAATGATAATATTAAATATTAATTTAAATAAATTTTATATATGTTTTATATGCAAATATCTCATAAAAAACAAAAATAGCATACAGGAACTGGTAAATCCCAGCACTTAGTGTTACAGTATGGGTGTAACGAGGCTGTGTTTTACGTTAATGTTATTTTTACAGCACACCGTAAAAATTGTATAGACGCTTTTCAGGAGGTTCAGTGAACCGCGGGACGGGACCCCTGTGATGAACATGGGGTCGTGTAGACTAGATGTGGCTAGGAATTTATGTATTAACTTAGATTGTAAATATTCTAGATTTTTATTGAGTTCTTTTCCATTAAGAACAGCTTTCACTTCTCACTCTTGTCTCTACTCGTCCAAATTAATACATTCTTATTAAACTACGTTGAAATTTTTAAATGCTTGTAACAATTTACTTAGTTACGTTGTTAGTACCTTTATTGGGACATTTTAACGGTTTCCAAGTGGCGCGAGTTCGAATCCCGCTAGATAGCTTTGAATTTTTGTTATTTTCTTAATATATATTTAATGTTAAGTTTTCTTTATGTATATTATTTATATTTTATCTAAGTCGGTCTAAAATTTTTAATTTTCGATTTCCGTTCAGTTGAAATTATTATATTTACAAATATTTATTTATTAGATTTTTTGTCCCACATAGTTAATATGATAAGAGAAGCTTCCTAGAGTTCTATGCTGTAAAAAGCATAAAATTCCTTTTTTTCCTAATTTAGTAACAAAAACGCAGTGTTAATTTTCGCATTCACTATAATGTGTAAAATATACATTTAATCCAAGATTTTGAACATTACCACCACTCAATATAAATAATTTTCAATGCGATAACCACATCCAGATTGACAAACTCCCAGCTCTCAGGTCCCGTCGGCGTATGTTTACATAAATACTAAGCCCATTTGCATAATTGCTCTCGAACAGTCGTTATAACGGAAACAATATATCGACATAATTAAATTCGCTAAAATTGACTGGTGTCTTAGAAACGTAAATAGAATTTTATTTTTGTAATCAATTATAAGGACTATTGTTTATATATATATATATATATATATATATATATATTTTAAATCACACTATATTTCGCCAACCGTGCTGTTTGAGTAGATTAGGCAGAAGGCACCTAGAGTTGAGTGATTGAACGAGGGTGAACTGGCGGAATTCACGTTGTCATCTCTCATTTTTACGCTAGGTTTCCTTTTCCTACTCTGCTTTATGTATTCACGTACGCACCAAAACAATAGTCCTTATAATTGATTACAAAAATAAAATTCTATTTACGTTTCTAAGACACCAGTCAATTTTAGCGAATTTAATTATGTCGATATATTGTTTCCGTTATAACGACTGTTCGAGAGCAATTATGCAAATGGGCTTAGTATATATATATATATATATATATATATATATATATATATATATATATATATATATATATATATATATATAAAATACAAACAAGATCATACTTTCGTTTGAAAGATTCGCTAGAAAATGTGGAGTCTTAACACAACATAAGTCACTATCTATAATTAGAATAAAATTATTTGACTTGTGTACTTAACGCTGACACAGCGTGGTGTTAGGTTCCATTTAACATGTCATGTCTCCCGAAGTTGGGCGAAGGTGTCTCTTAACACTAGCTACATATGCTGTGCTGCTCTGCTGTTGCCATATGCAGAATATAGCATGAATAAAAAAAATATTCAAAAAGTTTACACTTAGGAAATTTCACCATAATCTAATATTTAAATTTAATTATTTATATTAAAAGCACCTATTATTAAATTTCAGATATCAGCATATCTGTCGGTGACAGTTTATATAGAAGACATAAATGATAACGTGCCGCAGTTTCAAGATACGCCGTACAGAATAGCTGTGGACGAACTCACCCCGCCAGGTAGCGTTTACTTACATCTCTTTTTAGAGGAGAGGAAGCTTTGTATTCAGACTCTCCTTTCTTCAAGCACCGTCACCATATCGAGCGTGTCGATTGGCTAAAGTTAACGCTGAGATTTGATGAACCAAGCGAGGAAATGGAAATAACCCATCTCCGAGTGGGAATCGAATTCTTTATTATCAATATTTACTTAAAAGTTAATTTATATATTTTTTGTGACAAGGCACAATGTGTGACTGTAACGCGACAGTTTGAGGGATCGACTCCCACTCGAAGAAATTCAATATACAATTTTTTTTATTCCTCGCCCTCGTAACGAGGCTCTTGAGTTCGCAACTCAAGAATGCCTCCAGAATTCAGTGAAAAATGGTAAACGGAAGTGTCCTGAAAAGTACGAAGTGACTTAACACAAAATTCCCAGGTTCCCTCTGCCCTGCTATATGTGGGACACAGCGTGAGGCTAAAAATAAAATTTAACATTTTTTTTTATATTATGACATAAAGAAAGCGATTTATTCATTTGTTTACCATTTAATCACTTCCTTTACATATACTAATATATAATTTTATGATAATGTTCATCACAAAGGTTCTAACAAACAATGTAAGGTATATTACATTTCTAATTTATTCTCTAACATAATATCTTATTACAGGACTAACAATTTTCAAAGGAATTCGCGCCTTTGACCGAGATAAGCCCAATACTCCTAATTCCGAGATCCAGTACAGCATCACGAGTGGAGACGATCGCTTTAATTTGGAAAGTTCTCATAAGCCTGCCCTAATATTGAATAAACCATTGGACTTTGATACTGGAGATAGGGAGTTCATTCTTATTGTTACTGCTTCGGTAAGAATAATTTTAAGAATGTTTTTTACTTTTTATTGGCTTATAGTTGTTTTATATAAAATTAAATAAAACATAAATTTTCCCTAAGATTTTAATTATAAATTAATACGAATTACTAACCAAAATCTTTTATGAAATTTTTATAATCTGCACTTACACATTTAGAAGGAGACATTTTGAAACCAGCTTTTGTGAAATTTGTATTATAATACAAGAGTATTATGGTTAATCTTTATATTATTGTAATTAACTGATTAGATAGAGACAGTTTAATTATATCCCAAATTTATTATATATATGTCACATAAATTCATCATAAAAGTCAAAAATCTACTTTTCTTAGGATCGTGGTTCTCCTCCACGAAGTGCGAATACAACAGTACACATACTGATACAAGACAACGATGACTTGCCACCAAAGTTCACCCACGAGGTCTACAAAACCAAAATACCAGAGTTTTATCCTATTCTCGTAAGTAAAACATAATTATCTTATTTTTTAATTTTTCCGGTTGTAGGCTTGATTCCCCATCGAGGGAAAGAGTTATTTTTTTCCCCAGATTTATTTATAAAAGAAGAAAAGAAAATAAAAACTTGTATAAGTTTTGCCCAAACAGGATTTATAGCATTTTTTTACCCACAACTATTACATAGATGTTTATGAGAATATTATGGTGCTGCGGCACAGTATCTGAGTTTAAGCACGCGGGTTCATTCCTACTCTGGGATGTATTATTTTTATTGTGCCAAAAAAAAAGGGATTATAGGCGAGAAAAAGTGTTTTAGCCATAAATTCTTTCTACTCTAGATATGCGTAAAACAAAAACCATTGACTTTTACTTACAAGTTGAAATAATTCCAGGGGAAGAGAATCCATAAGGAACTAATATTCGAGCACCCAATACGTGCTTTCGACCAAGACGCAGGTGTAGCGGCCCCTGTACGATACGAGCTGGTGTCAGGGAATGAACGGCGTTTGTTTCTCCTTAGTCCTCTAAATGGCAGCCTGTTTCTTGAGAAAGAGATTGATTTGGATGCTGAAACTTCATTGCCGGGTATATTTTTTTATAGTTATGTCTTAATTATAGTAGATTTTTTTTTATTAAATTATTTAAATATAAATGTTGTCATTTAATTAAATATTTCATTAATATTAACATTAATATGATTAAAAATAGAGGCCAGTCATAGCGCAGCGGCACGAAGTGTGACCGTAAAATCGACTGGTTGTGGGTTCGATTCCCACTCGAGGAGATGAAATATTTACTTAAATTTATATTTTCATTTCTTCGCTCTGGTGTCGAGGCAAAAACGCGGCGTTGAGTTCTGCCAACACGCAATGCCTCCAAAATGCGGCAGGCAGTGCTGTGTGCGGGATATAGCGTGAAGCTAATTTATTTTTATTTTATTAATATTAACATTATATTTTTATTTGCGGCATAAGGCAGAAATGTAAAATCGTGAAAAAAGATAGAAAATAAATTTAATAATGTTTTTCTTTTAAGGAAACACGTTTGTGCTACAAATTCAAGCATCACAAGTTGACAATCCATTGAAGACTGCACAGGCACGTGTCGAAGTAGAAATCCGGGACTTAAACGACAACCTGCCGGACTTCGAAGTCGATTTCTACAACATCAGCATTGTGGAGAACTTGCCTAATGGTAGTGTTTTATTTAAGTTATTAAATATTTATAATACTTAAAGTGTAGGATAAAATATTTTTTAGCAAGAAACAGACCCACCGACTCCAAACAAAATAAAAACGATAAAATAAATTTACTTAGCATAGTTCATTGTTTGAAGTCGGTTTGTTTTTTGTTAAATAAATATTTATTTTACGCTTTTAAGTGATGGGTAGAGCTGAAAAGGATGCTTCTCGACCAAGTACGTAGTGGTTGTACAATTTTCAACTTAACTCACGAGTGTTTAAATAAATTATTCAAATCCTTGTAAGTGTGTCAATAAAATTTAAACAGTTTTTCTCGATTTCTCCATTATCCTATCACCAGATATTGACGAAATCACCACCTGTGAGGTATACTCTTTCAAACAAATAAAGAATTATCCAAATCGGTTTAGGTGTTCTCGCATACAAAAACAAAGATTCTGACGTATTAAGGACCTCCTTTTTTGAAAGTCGGTCAAAAATTAAATAAAAACTACCATTTTTTATTTTATTTTAAAGTATAAAATGATGACCCCTGCCGGTAGCTTACTAAGTGGTTACCAAGCTTACCGAGCAAATAATGCTAAGATCTTCATTTATATAGTACTAGCGACCCGCTCGCGGCTTCGCCCGCTTAAACCACAGAATTATTTATTTAACACACTGAATTATGTTCGTGTTTTGATATACTTATAATGTATGTTTGCAATGTAATGAAGTTTTTTATGAGAAAGTTGTTAAAACTTTAGGTCGCATTTTCGTACCTCCCATAAGAATCTTCAATTGAATGTTTGAAATAAAAACACAACTTATCGATACTTACTATATGTGCGTTTCTTCACGATAATCTCAGAAACGGCTTAACCGATTTAAATACTTTTTTTGTTTGTATTCTGGCAAACTGCCCTTAAATATTAAGTATTAGTTTTATTTTAAGCAGCTTCATGCTAGTCAGAGGGAGGAACCTAGTATTAAGACACTCCGTTCCCCACTTTCTACCGAATTCGGGACGCATTGCGTGTTAAGTGGCAGAACGCAACGCCGTGCTTAACCTCGACCCCAGAGCGAAGAAATGGAAATATAAATTTAAGTAAATATTTCATCTCCTCGTGTGGGGATCGAACTCAGAGAACCAGTCGGTTTTACAGTCACACTTTGTGCCGCTGCGCCACGACTGGCCTCAACTGGATTGGACTTTATTTTAATCGGTTCACATAAAGTTAAAACCAGATCCACGCTTTATCCCGCCCTTAGTAGGGCAACTTAGTGTAAGATATTGGGTATAATGTGTGACTGATGTGCGAAATGAAAATATTATTAAATTATAATTCAATCCTGCATGTGTGGATCGGACCCACAACGTCGCGTTACAGTTACAATTGGGCATATAGGGTAAAATAGTTTAAACCCGTACCTAAAGAATTTAAGCAAGATACATCAACAGTGAAGACGTAGGTTTTTTTCTCATTTCACAATGTTTATTCATATCTATATTTCGTATGACGCGGTTTCGCTACGTTATAGGTACCAATAATGTAAACACATACTACTACAAAAATAGTACTAAAATGTTTAGAACTTTAAACTTTGCCGCCAAAACCTACGACTCGATTTCGCAATGAAGCGTATGCGGCGGTTTCCCTTTGATAGGTTTATGTGTGCGTGCGTCGTTCTTGACAAATTGTATTTTATTTTACAACGATAATTTTATTATTTATTTTGTTTGAAAAAATAACTTTTTTATTTTCGGGTTTTTAATTTAATATGTAATAGGCTTTTATAGAGTAGTTAAACTGTGGTTTCATTTAAAGTGGTCCTAACAAAAAAACTCTGTATAATTGAGCATATTTAATATTTATAATGATTTTTTGGTGAAAAGATACCAATAGTTATTACAACCACTTGCGAAGAAGCATAGTTTAGGCAATTTTTTATTCTTATACCTTTTGAAAAACTACCAACGTTCTTAAGTTAATATATTATTTTTTCAAATTAAAAAAATTGTCTATGTCATCCTAATGGCGGAAAAATATTCAAAATGTATTGTAATACCACATTAGTATCGACAATGTAGTGTTGATAGTAAATAAAAATAGTTATACTACAGGAGGCTACCTTCATATGCACTGTTTTAACCTGTTTTATGTATAATATAGAATAATATATTCTATAGAGGAATCACACATTCTTTTTATTCAGTTTAGTAAATACATTTTTTAGAGGTTACTCTGTACTAAAATGGCATGCAACTCTGTTACCGCATTTACGTTCCTGATATATCGATATAAATAATAGAAATACAAAATATAGGAAGGAAACACAAATGCAATTATATAGCATTTTTTCTTTTTTTCATACTTGAAACGTATTAATAAATTACATATTATGTATTACATACAATTAATTTCTTTTGAATATAACACTAAGTTTAATCAGCTTCACGCTATTTTAACAGATAACATAAGATGACATTAAAACGTATTGACATCACCACGTGATCCATCTAAACACAATATAAATTTTTATAAGCAATGAACTCACAAACAGAATTTACTTTCCAAATACTTTTTGTTCTACATATCGCCATATGAGCTAATCCCAAAAAATATACTTACTTTATTATTTTTGTTAATATCACCAACGTTGACGTTTAAAATAATAGTTATGGTAGACTGAACAAATATTGATTATACTTCTTTTTTTAGCTTCACGTTGTATCCCGCACACAGCAGGGTAGGCATAGGACACCTAGTGTTAAGACACTCTGTTCCCTACTTTCCTCGGAATTCTGTAGGCATTGCGTGCTGAGTAATGAAACTCAACGCCGCATTTTACCTCGACACCAGAGCGATGAAATGGGAATATAAATTTAAATAAATATTTCGTTTCCTTGCGTGGTCATCGAACCCACAACAGTTACACTTTGTGCTCCTGTGCAACGAACGGCCTCAATTTACTTTCTTCTTTTAAAATGTCGTTAAATGAAATAGTCGTAATTTAATTATGTCGGATTACTATTAACCGACTTCTTAAAAGAGGTCATCAATTGGACTGTATTTTTATCCTTGTTACCTTAGAATTTTTGATTGTATGAACCGATTTTAATTATTCTTTTTTTATTTGAAAGGTAATGCCTCCCGTGTAGTCTTATTTTAATTTAGTTTATATCCAACAATGGTATCTATGAGAAAATCATATAAATCTCAAATTTACATTAAGTATATGCGCGACAAATGAACGTATAAGTCAATATCAATTCAACCGATTTTAATGATTCTTTTTTTATTAGAAAGGGTACATATAAGGGGTAGTTTGGTGAAAGTTTAGTTAAGTTCAGAGTGTGAAATCCGGTTGAATTTGAAGAAGTCGATTTTTTTTATTAAAAAATATAATTATGTAATTTTTTCTACAAAAAATTCTTTATACTCCATGATAAAAACTATCCTATAAGTGACATTAGGCTTTGAACTATTACCATGCCAAAATTAATTTAATTTCATACAGTAGTTATCGGTATTTTAGGTGATTTATATTTTTCAGTTTTTGTTTTTTTTAAAGAAAACTATCATGAAATTCGGAATGAAACCGAAAAAAAATGTACCTTGAGGCCCTAGGCTAACACCATGCAAAAATTCATCAATTTCTGTCAGGTAGTTTTTGCGTGATTGACGCACAAACAAACCAACAGACAGACAGACAGACAGACAGACAGACAGACAGACAAGAATTCTGCTGAGTGGTTTTTTTGGTTCTATAATCGACATATTAACCGACCTAATTTTTATTTTTTTTTATATCTTTCATGTACAGAATTGACTTTTCTATCCTTTTATTATATATGGAGATGGAGATTAATCACATTAATAAGATAATGAGTGCGACAAGGTCAGGCAAGACAAAACTAACATCATTTTTTTAATTCTTAAAATAAAAAATAGGTATAGATTGTTTTGTGAATTCATGTGATAAATTACATTTTATAACTCCTTTTAATTTTTGACTTTTCAGTTCGTTTCAATACAAATTTAAAATACCTTTCGTGATAAAGTGCATTTATACATCGCTCATTTACCGAAACAATGTGTCGGTAACCTTCTTTCGTCGTACCATCGTTTCTAATTCAGTAGCTTAGAGAAATAGCTGTCTCCATAGCTGACTTGGAGCCTGCGAATGAGGCTAAGGATGAAGGACCTTGTCTCTCAACGCAATAGGTCATCACTGACACACACACTGGTCCTCCTAGTTTTTCCATTTAACTACACTTCAGATAGGAGACAGCCTACATAAAAAATAAACTTTTTTAAATTATAAAACTTTTATTGAAGTTTATACGTGTAGTAAAAAATTTTTTATGTGAATGTGTAGTCACATATATAGATCACATGTGTGAATATGTAGTCACATATGTGGACCACATGTGTGAATATGTGGTCACATATGTGGACCACATGTGTCAATATGTGCTCACGTATGTGGACCACATGTGTGAATATGTGGTCACATATGTGGACCACATGTGTCAATATGTGCTCACGTATGTGGACCACATGTGTGAATATGTGGTCTTTCATGTGGACCACATGTGAGAATGTGTGGTCACATATGTGGACCACATGTGTGAATACGTGATCGCGTATGTGGACCACATGTGGGAAAATGTGGTCACATATGTGGACCACATGTGAGAATTTGTGGTCACATATGTGGACCACATGTGTAAATATATGGTCCCATATGTGGATCACATGTGTGAATATGTGGTCTTTCATGTGGACCACATGTGAGAATTTGTGGACACATATGTGGACCACATGTGTGAATATGTGGTCGCGTATGTGGATTACATGTGGGAAAATGTGGTCACATATGTGGACCACATGTGTGATATGTAGTCACATATGAAGATTACATGGGTGATCCTGTGGTCACATATGTGGACCACATGTGTGAATATGTGGTCTTTCATGTGGACCACACGTGAGAATTTGTGGTCACATATGTGGACCACATGTGTGAATATGTGGTCGCGTATGTGGACCACATGTGGGAAAATGTGCTCACATATGTGGACCACATATGTGAACATGTGGTCACATATGTGGACCACATGTGGCATCGTGTGGTCATATATGTGAACCACATGTGTGAGTAAGTATTCACATGTGCAGATCGCATGTGTGATATGTTGTCACATATGTAGACCACATGTGTGATATGTAGTCACATATGAAGATTACATGTGTGATCATGTGGTCACGTGTGTGGACCACATTTGTGAATATGTGGTCACGTGTGTGGACCACATGTGTGTTTATGTGCTCACATATGTGGACCACATATGTGATCATGTGGTCACATATGTGGACCACATGTGGCATCGTGTGGTCATATATGTGTACCACATGTGTGAATAAGTATTCACATGGGCATATCACATGTGTGATATGTAGTCACATATGTAGACCACATGTGTGATATGTAGTCACATATGAAGATTACATGTGTGATCATGTGGTCACATATGTGGACCACATGTGTGAATATGTGGTCACGTGTGTGGACCACATGTGTGAATATGTGGTCACATATGTGGACCACATGTGTGAACATGTTATCACATATGTGAACCTTTTATAAAATATATTTAATTCATTAAATGTAATATGTATATAAATAAATAAACGTAAAGAAACGTTACGCAACATCATACATAATAACAATTAAAACGTAAACTGCAGGCTAATTGATCATCCGGTAGACATTTTAATTAAATTATCAGCTGAAGCAGAATGTCTTTGTATCATCAGAGTTGTAAACCATTTGTTCGATAATTAACTTTAACAGTTATGAACATATACTATTGTTCAAAGACGTCACTATTACATTTCAATCCTATGAAAATTTATAATGGAGAGAAGAAAGAATTTCAAATAAGATAGTGGTGCACTTACTCAATTTTGCACTTTCCAATTTCTTTAGATAGTATAGCGGAACACAAGGCTTCGCTTCGTTTATTTTTACGGGCAGAAAAATAAATATATTCTTTCACTTAGTGGGAATTTAACCTAATTAAAATACAACTAGTGCTACAACCAGAAATCTCAGTTCTCTCAATTGTACCGTCATAGCGTCAAGTTTTAGTCGACATATTAACTTTAAACATATTAATTTTTTATCGACATATTAACCGACCTAATTTTTATTTTTTTTATATCTTTCATGTACAGAATTGACTTTTCTATCCTTTTATTATATATGGAGATGGAGATTATATGTATTCGTTATTGAGTTTATATACATAATATTATTAACATTTTAATCAGGTTTTAGTGTTCTACAAGTTATGGCGACTGATAAAGACCAAGGAGATAATGGTGAATTTTCGTATCAGCTGAATGATCCCAAAGGAGCCTTTTCAATTGATCCTAGAACTGGATGGCTCACTGTCAGGAACCAGGTAATATTGTAAATTATTATAGACCGTTTTTCGAATTTTGGTAGAACTGCTTTCCAAACCAATGATAACTGTTTGTAGGACTAATATAACTAACATTTTTGTATATGTTGACGATTTAAAAATGCTTGTAAAGATTTCACCCAATTATATAGAATAACAATTATTTATAGACAATATTGGACCGAGAAGAACATTCTTCACTACGTATGAAAGTTTACGCAAAAGAAAAAGTTCCAAGCGTCGTCGGTACTTACGTCGATCAACGAACAAAGTGGCGTAGAAATAAAGAAAGAACCACTTACATATTTCCTGATAAAAGTAGTGAAAATATAGAATTTGATGATAATGCACAAATAATGTCGTTTGTGACAGTTGAAGTAACATTATTAGATGCTAATGATAACAACCCAATCTTCATGCCAAGTAATTTATATGAATTCACTGTCAGTTATAACGCTGAGATAAACACTGAGATAGGTAAAGTGGAAGCTGTAGATCCAGATCTTGGGAGAAATGGAATGGTTCTGTATGACTTACAAAGAACGAGTAATTTAAGTATAACATCTCCCTTTCAAGTAGAAGCGACAAGTGGGAGAGTAAGTGTAAAAGAGAGCCCGCTAGCTGAAGGAAGGCATGCAATATTTGTTGAAGCGGCTGATAATCCAGCGAACCCCAGCGAAAGGAGATATTCTTTGGCAGTTGTTACTATTGATGTAATTGGAGATCCTAAAGGTAAATTGACATGGTTTTTTTTTCTTATTACAGGCGAAAGTAATAAGAAATAAAAATATCACCGTCACGCTTTTTCCGTACGTCAGAGTAGTTAAAAAAAATTGAGTTAAATTTTATTATATTATATACTATCTACTTTTAAGGAAAAGCAGACAGACCACAGTTTGTTGGTGCTCCTTATGAGTTTTGGGTTGGTGCAAGCGTTGGTATCGGAGCAAGCGTTGGTCAACTACGCCTTGATGCGGCCCATAGTACTGCAGATATTACCTACGATCTTCTACACGGGTATGAAGAAGGAGGTAAGAATAAATTATATGTATAATTTATAAATTAATTATTACTATTTTGAAATGTATTGTATTGTAGCATAATAATAACATAATTCATTCCTACGAACTGGGATCGAATCAAAAATCATCACGCTTAAATTCCAACTGCGGCACGATGGCTATTAATTAGAAATTATTTTATTGAAATTTTAATATTACTAAAAAAATGTTATCCCTATAAATTTTTCAAGATACTAAATTTGTTGATATATTTCTAGTGCCGTTTGCAGTAGAAGAAAGATCTGGTGTAATCACAGTCATAGACGAACTATCAAATTTTGACCGTCCACTTTATGACTTTGAAGCAGTTGCTATCGATAACAAGAGAAACATAAGTATCACTACCAACGCAACTGTCCATGTTGTCGATATTAATGACGAGAGAGGTGTTTTTTTGAAGTAATTATATCATACTCTTTATTATAAGTCTATCGTTAGATTCTTAATAACACTGTTTTTATTTTTCAGAGGAACGCATTCACCATTTGTTTTTCATGTCAAAGAAAATATTGCTGGAGCAATAATTGGACATATCTTTCCTTTAAACGGAAGTTCATTTTCAAACAATAGTGGAAATATAAAATTCATAGTAGCAAATCAACAAGATGTTGCAAATGAGATTGCCATCGGTATGTACCGCAACACTACTTTGTAATATTCTTACTGCTATCGCGATTATTATTTATATAATGTAATTGAAACGTTACGTTGTGGATTATTTGTATGTCTACATGCATATTTAAGTTTTAGTTATATGTTGTATTGGGAATTTTGTTGTCAATAACTGTTTCTAAGTAAGAAATCACCTATTAAAAAAAATTATGATTACTCAATAAAAAAAGTCTAATAATTATAATCATCTGTATATAATTTGTAGGTAGGTATACCTACAAAAAATATTGTTTTTACCTTTTTAATTTAATAATAATATTTTTTTATTTTCTTTTTAGGGCCAGATGGAACTATATATGCTCAAAAAGCACTTGATAGAGAAAAAAGGGACGTATATAGAATGACTGTAATAGCAGAATTTAGCAAAGGGGTTATATCGGGAGCAGGATTATACCAGATCACTATTAACGTTGATGATGACAACGACAATCCACCTTTATTTGATATGCCTATTTACGAAGGATTTATTACTGAGAATGCTAAAACGGGAACCGAAGTAAAAATGACAAGTAAAATTCAAGCTAAAGACGCAGACTTAGAACAAAATGCTATATTTATGTATACTCTCTTTGGCGACCGTCACGAGCAGTTTACAGTTAATGAACAAACTGGAACAGTTACGTTTGTTGGAAACAAGCTCGATCGAGAAGAAAAAAGTGCGTATTTACTTAAAATTGTCGCACGAGATAAAGGGAGCTTAAAATCTGAAGCCAAACTTACTATTACAGTACTAGATGAAAATGATAACTATCCGAAATTTAATCAAATTATCATGCCATTTGGTGAACCAATCGAGCTTTTAGAAATTGAAGAAAATACAACTGTAAAAATTTATTCTGAAAAAGTAAATAATTCTACTGGTACAATATTTAATGTTCCAGCAAAACCAAAGCATAAATTCGCCGCAACAACATCGCCACTGTTTATGGTACCTGAGAATATTGCTATTGGTACAACTATTATAAAATTACAAGCTGTTGATATGGATAGTGGTGTAAATGGTCAACTTAGGTACGAATTTGAGTCAGAAATATTTATGCCTTCTTATGCATCGTCGACGACAAGTGCTTCTCAAATTAAGCGATATTTTGTTATAAATGAAAGATATGGGCATATTGTTGTTGCAAGAGCCTTGCCTCCTGAATCAGAATTTAGATTAAACATTTCAGCTATAGACGGTGGAGATTTAAGTGACAATATTACTATTAGACTTTTAATTAAAGACGTTAACGATCATTTTCCAATGTTCAAAAAATCTTGGTATAATTTTAACGTAGAAGAAGCTCAGTATAGTAGACGAGTTTTAGGGAAAGTAGATGCAACAGATGTTGACTTTGGTCAAAATTCCAATTTAACATATTTTCTGCAGCCATCAAGTAAAGACATTCCATTCGAAATATCATCAATGAATGGAGTTTTGAGCGTAAACGGAATATTAGATAGAGAAAAGGAGGATAAATATACTCTTACTGTTGTAGCTAGAGACAACGGTTATGATAAGAAACTATCATCATCAGTGAGCGTGGAAATTCAAGTATTAGATGTAAATGATAACGCTCCAAGATTTTTCGCGTATGATGAACTATTAGAATGGAAACATCCGGAAGCTCAAGAGTTATCTAATCATAATTTCGATTCTGTTATGATGTTGCCAGTATACAAAGCTTCCTTAGATGAAAATGCACCTATTGGTACTATCGTGACGAGAGTGTATGCTAATGACTCTGATTTCATTGGAAACGGCAATGGTCTAATTTTGTACAGCCTACCTCAAAGGAAAAATCAGTTAAATATATTTAATATCGATTCAAAAGAAGGTATACTAACTACAACAACCAGATTAGACTACGAAAGTCAAAAAGTGCACAATATAACAGTAGTTGCATCAGATTTAGGATCACCAAGTTTGAGCTCAACCGCTATTGTTATGTTAAGTGTTAAAGACATACCAGACGATGTGGAAGTTTCTGATAAACCTGTCTTTATAACTCGGTATTATGAGCTGGAAATAGAAGAAAATGTGCATACACCAGTTGAACTAGTGACTCTTAATTTAACGGAATACTATGAAAATTTTAAAATGAAATATTATATTTTTAATGAAAATGATACCGATATAAAAAAATCATTTGTCATTGATCCTCGAAATGGAACACTATATTTAATTAAAAGTCCCGATCGAGAAGTTAAAGAGCTGTATGAAATTATAGTAAGGGCTGAAAGACAGAAAATAAGTAGAGAACTCCCACATATGATATATCCAGTTCCTGATGACGTTTTTGAAGGGATGTCTAAATATGATGTTAAAGTGGTAGTTAGAGTTAGAGATGTGAACGATAATACTCCCAAATTCTTGAAAGGAGGACGTCCATTGGTTACCGCTATACCAACAACGGCTCCGTTTGGATATGAAGTTATACAGTTACAGGTATTATACATTCTAAAATGCACACTCTTATTATATTTATTTACTCATAATGGTTGGTTTCACCAGAGTCGTGATGGTTTTTAGTTCGATTACTACACAGAGTAATTATTATATTAAAATAATATCAGTTTTTACTTTGATACCTACACAGAGTAATTAGTGTATTAAAATAATATGTGTTTATAATCTAAATAAATAAAATTTTATTATTATAATTTCCTTGATTAACAGGCAACCGATGCGGATGCGGGTCTCAACGCGGACATCCGTTACACATTGCTACATGCACAAGTGACGGGCATTAGTGCGGGTGCTGGAACAACCGGTGTTTCAGGAATTATGGCAAGCTCAGGGACTGATGGTCGATTCTCTCTGGATGCACGTAGTGGTAAAGTGCGGGTAGCGGCCAGCGTAGCCCGTGATGCTGGTCGCGTATTTGGCCTTGACATAAAAGCTACAGACCGAGGTGGCGCTGATGATGGCAAATCCGCCATCATTAATCTGTTTGTAAGTTCTCTATTATTATTAATTTAATAAAAAAATAAATAATTCAATAAATCAGCTTCACGCTGTATCCCGCACACAGCAGGGTAGGCAGAGGGGACCTAGTGTTTTTAGACACTCCGTTCCCCACTTTCTGCCAAATTCTGGAGGCATTACGTGTTGAGTGGCAGAACTCAACGCCGCGCTTAGCCTCGATACCAGAGCGAAGAAATGGAAATATAAATTTAAGTAAATATTTCATCTCCTCGAGTGGGGATCGAACCCACAACCAGTCGGTTTACAGTCACATTTTGTGCCGCTGCGCCACGACTGGCCTCTATTAATTTAATGAAGGAAAAAATACTTATTTATGAAAGAAAAAATACAATAAAGTACGTATGAACGTACTTACTGGAACTTGATTTTATTACAGCCTATTTTTGTTAAAGGCAGCGCTAATTGAAACATTTCCTGTCCGTTCCGTGTCATTTCCTGTTCCGTGTCCTTCTACCAACTTTCTTAGATATTTAATTAAATGCATAATGCTTAAAAATAATAATATGCAAAATCACTAACAGTTATTTTAAAAGTTATTTGATATTTTCATTTTCATGTTAATGTTTACAGGTATACATCCTAAATGAGAACAAGCAGTTGGTGGTAGTTGTAGGTGGTCGTCCACTGCAAGTGGAACAATATCGTGATACTATTGAAGCTCGTCTCTCGAACATTACAGGAATGGATGTACGTATACGTACATTACGACTGAGTGCACGGAGCGGAATGGATGGGCACGCGTAAGTTATTTTGTATCTACTTCACGCTGCATTCCATATATATGTAGGTGTGTGGGCAGATAAAACCTAGTGGTAGGTTCCCTCCGAAACTGTTGTGTGTTAAGTGGCGGAACTCAACGCCATGCTGCTTTGATGTCAGAGCAAGGAAATGAAAAAAAGGGAATTTTAAATTTCCCGAGCGGGAATCACAGGGATGTGCAATTGTACGACGACAACCTCAAGCGTTGATTAATTTAGTCATTAGTAATTTGATGACATCAATGCAGAACAACCAAAGCATCAGGCACTAAAATTAGTATCAACCTGATTTTCCAGAACAAGCTAGAAGGAACTTACAAATTTATGTAGCCTTTACGTCAAAAATTGTCGAGTGAAATTTACTGCTTAAACTTTGTCCCGAGTGAATACACTCGACACCCATATAGAACTCCCATTCTTTTCTCGGTAAACTCGAGAACGACGCATTACTTAACATTTAACTTTACTCTTATTTCACATTTATGTTTTGATGGGATTTATTTTACTTAAAATATCGATTTAAAATGTATATTAGTACTATTATCGCCAAGTTTTAATAAAAGAGGCCAGTCGTGGCGCAGTGGCACGAAGTGTGACTGTAAAACCGACTGGTTATGGGTTCGATCCCCACTCGAGGAGAAATATTTACTTAAATTTATATTTCCATTTTCTTCGCTCTGGTGTCGAGGCTAAGCGCGGCGTTGAGTTCTGCCACTCAACACGCAAGGCCTCCAGAATTCGTCAGAAAGTGGGGAAAAGAGTGTCTTAACACTAGGTTCCCTCTCTTTACCCTGCCGTGTGCGAGATACAGCGTGAAGCTGATTTATTTTATTTTAATAAAAGCTGAACTGATTGATGAAATTGTTTTGGATGTTCTATAATTTTAATACGTGATTTGTCCTTTTGTCTGTTTTGCTAAATCAATAGTAATAATTAATTTAAAATATTATTCATGTTTCAGGTCTGACCTTTTTATTTATGCAGTGGATCCACTTTCCAATACCATTGTCGATATGGAAGTATTGCACAAGTTAGTATATGAAAATGTGTATTTTTAGATAGTCTATCCCAATCTTTTCGTTCCATTTATTAATATTATTATCATATACTCATATTTCAGGTCACTTATGAAAAGAGAAACCCTCTTACGTCAAAATCTCGCGGGTTTCAAAGTTCTGGGTGTTGGAGACACATCAATGGTGCAAGCCAGGAGTCAAACCTTAAACTCAATGGAGATCAGTGTAGTTGCACTTGGTTGCTTGGTATTTGTAGGAGCTTGTACCACTGCTGTTTGTATATTGTGCGTTAAGAAGACTAGAAGGTAAGCAAATTATTTATGTTATTTTTTAATTTTTTGAAATATGATAGCTTATATTATAACTTCAACCTCGTCAACAAGTGTGCCAAATAAGCTTGTGTAAAGAATTAAACGTGAAAGGATTAATATATCATGGAAAAAATATTTCGAAAAAATAATTCACGATCATTTTCAATTTTATAAATTGAAAATGATCGTGAATTATTATTATAATTACAAGACGTTTGTTTCATACGATTGTATTTTTAAAAAATATATAATAAATCTAAATCCTGTCTTATATACTTAAGAAATATTTAAGCTAACATTTTTGGTAACAATTAATCAAAACTAATCTTTTGAACATCAGAGATGAAAGATAATTACTTTTTAATGTAGAATTCGACGAAAAGTTAAATTAATTTAGATCAAAATCTCTTTGCTAGATTAATAAGTTGATATTAAGCGCTTAAAAAGGGTAAGCGATGTTTTTTACGCATTTCAGACCTCACCACCATCACAAACGAAAACATACACACCACTATTTCGCCTAAAGACCTAAGACTGATCTATCTATAGTTAAACTTACATATTTATAATCTTGTTTATTAAATAAATTATTTCAAACAAAACGCAATTTTATTATGATTTACTTATGATCTCAACTTCTTATTTCTTTTTTCTTCTTCCTTTATCTTCAAATATACTTAATGTATAATATTTTTGATTAGCAATTCTTCTTAGTATAAAATAGCTTATTCCAAATTTATATTTTTAAAGTGCAATATTATAATTTGTTAATTTAAGAAATAATGATTTCCTTTCTCAAATAACCATAATCTTTACTTCGATCTTTATCTTTGCCCTAACAGAAATCGTCACAAACCATTTTCTCAGCGTCTTAATTTCCCATCTGACCTTACTAAACTCGGAGGATTATTTCCATCTGGTAATAATCAGTGCCAGGAATTGAATCAATCCTTCAGCGAGGACTCCTACATGGATCTGATGAACCAAACTCAAGGTCCGAAAAAGACTTGTCCTCATGCAGCTGAAGAGTTTGGGAAGATTCACCAGAAATGTGTGAAGGGACAATTCGCAGATGTCAACGGAAAAGAGAAACATGAGCGAATGTGTATCAAATTTAATCAAAGACCATTGCAAAAAAGGTAAAGTGGTGTTTGAATTATTGTACATTATAAATTTATTTAAATAAAATATTTGTAACGTAAATTTAGAGGTCTCTATGACCTTCTTTCAGTGGCGGATTTACATATTTCCAGATAAAGGCTGTTTATTTTTACAATGCAACGACAACTGTTAATTGTAGAATGTACAAGTGGCAATTCAAAGGTTTTGTTAGTTTGTTTAGTTTTTGTTGTTGTGTAATAATCGTGAAAATCAAAGAACTTGCTATAAGTGTACTCAATACTACATATTTATTGCTAAATCCGCCATTGACTTATTAAAACTAACAATTATTACAAAATTTATATCAAAAAATATCCTTTCTACATACATTGTAAGTTCTCTCATAATCACGACAGACCATCTATTATATTTCAAATAAAGTCACATACATAAAAAAATATTTTTGATATCCAAGACCTTTTAGATACTAAAGATTATGTTCTACATTGATATTGTTCTAGAGAATTTCAGTTAAATTAACGTTAACTAAAACCTTATGGGATTATGGCTTTAATTATTACTAAACGTAAAAATAAATCTTAATAATAATAATAATGCTACCAAAGCTCTACTAACATACTATATGTATAATTTAAGCATTAATCTATAGATTAAAATAATAGACTAAAATTACGTAATAGATCAAAATATGTATCTTGTTTTGCATATTTAAAAAAAACCTATTTACCGGCTAAAATTTACAATTTTCTAATAATAATAATAAATTTCCTAATAAAATATTATAATGGAACGTAATTTTGTATACATTTCTACTTAAAATAACTAAATCCATCAACATAAAAAAAAACGATATTATACAGTGCATTCAGCACTCACACATCAATACAACAATATCACAAACAAACTCACAGGAAAACGCAAGACACGTCGCTAACGTCCGTCAATTCCAGTGGACAGGATTCCGGAATCGCCGAGCGTTGTGCATGCGGGAGATCTTCTGTGCATACTTCGGAAGAGAGCAGCGGGTTAGTATAATTTTATATCAGCAGCCTTTTAATTTAGAATGATAAACAAGGAGGTCCTAGTGATAAGTCACTCTTTTCTTAATGCTACGCCTATTAAAAAGCCCAAGACCGGGATGGTTGGCGCTCAATGAGGGAGGCCTACGTTCAGCAGTGGACGGCGATAGGCTGATTATATACGCCTATTAAGAAACGTCCAATACTTATGTTGGAAGGTTGCAAGCAAAGCCAAGAAAATATCTGCATTATAGATAGAAATACTAACTAATGGGATTTAAATCCACAACTGAACTCTGCCTTCTTCTTTTATTTTGATGTGAAATATAGTTACCAGTTAATTATATAAATAAAAAAAAATCTATTAATATTTCTGTATAATTAGCTTCATTTCATTTATGGTTTTCGAGCCTGCCAAATATGTACGTACAGTATACTTTGGCAGACTCGAAATACCATAAATTACAATATATTTTTGAAAATTTTATGTATGTTAAGAAAAACGTTAATAACTTTACCAAAGTTGGTGATTTTCATAATATTAACACTAGAAATAGGCATAATCTTGGTGTACTTGGTAACTCGGTTGCATTGAATCCGTAGTTCTTTTATGGGACAATGTGTACGCTTTTACAATAGAATCCCAGAAAATGTCAGAGAATTTTCTATATCACGATTTAAAAAAATTGTGAAAAGACGTTTGTGTGTTAAAGGTTATTACCAAATTAATGATTTTGTAAATGATAACACGCCTTGGGAATGAAATACTCGCTCCAGTCTGTTTCAAAGGTATCATTGTCACAGATAATTAAATATGTGTTTGTTTAACATTGATTTTAAAAAAATAAGTCTCGCTGTTTCCTGCGCCTTTAACTTTAGCGAACTTTTTGAATAAAATTATTTGAATTTGAATTTGTACCATGTACATAATTGAATTGAATTGAAAAAAAAAACAAAATATTGAATTTGCTAATTAAAAAATCTTTATATTTTCTAAAAAATATATTTCTAAAACTATTGTGAATACAAACATTTTTCTAACGGAGATCGAACCTACCATACACATGGTCATACAAAAAACTTACCAGATGCGCCACAACGGCATTAATTTTTATTATTGTTGAAATTTAAAATTTTACTACATTTTCAACAGGTGCAGCTACGAAGATTCCCTAAAATCCAATCGAAACCACAACCACCATAATCATCCAAACCTTAAATCCATCCGAACCGACCCACGTTTCATACGTCGAGCTTCATTCAACCATCCACCCCACACGAGCACACGTAAACACCACATTAGACAATCATTTTCGGAAAACACACAAGCACACAAACATTTTCCTGCTTTCGAACGTCTTTCATCCCCTTGTCACGTATCTTCTTCTTACTTCCTGAAGAGAAATCATATAGAACCAGTGGTGGATTATGATCACAGTGAAATTGATGATGTCTTCGATACAAGAATGGACAGGGATAGAGCTGGTTTCCTGTTGACAGGAAATGATGGAGTAAGAGATAGGATAATGTTCGCAAGACCGTTATAATAAAGTGAAAATAAGTTAAATAGAGATGCTTAGTGATGTAGAGTTAATAGAGATTTTCTAATCAAAAACTACAGTGTTGTGTTTATTTTTAAGAACTTTTTTGTTGTTTCTTTGTATTATATTGTTAAATTAAAATTAAATTAGCTTCACGCTATATCCCGCACACAGCAGGGTAGGCAGAGGGAACCTAGTGTTAAGACACTTCGTTTCCCACTTTCTGCCGAATTTTAGAGGCATTGCGTGTTGAGTGGCAGAATTCAACGCCGCGCTTTGCCTCGACACCAGAGCGAAGAAATGAAAATATAAATTTAAGTAAATATTTCATCTCCTCGAGTGGGGATCGAACCCACAACCAGTCGGTTTTACAGTCACACTTTGTACCACTGCGCCACGACTGGCCTCATATTGTATTTTTATATTAAATGTAATGAAGATAGATGATATTTTTATATTTATGTATTGTTACTCAATTGAAGCTTTAAGCTATTATAGTTATTATTGTATATTGTTTATTGCTCAAAATGTTTATTTTTTCTATAATTTCCACAATCAACAAAATTATATCAACTTACCTAAAGTATTGATTTGTAATCATTTAAAAAATATTTTAATTAGTAATCTTTAATCTTGATGGATATAAGCTCAGATTATAAATCCTATTTGGTGCAACAATGACCGAATTGCATTTTTTTAAGCATCTCAAAACTCAGTTTATAAAGTTACCTTCGTGTCTGCTTCTTGCTGTTCAGTCCAAATACATTCATATTGTCGTTGTTGTATGAAAGAAGCGAAATAATCATACATTCGAGGCTCTGTACAAAATCTTATGCAATCTATTATTATTAATATCAATAATTTTATCCGTAGAATATTATTTAAAAAAATCCTACCTACCGATGTACATAATAATCAATTAGTAATAGTAATTTTTCGTATTTAAAATGTATATTAATTTATGCTAAGCATGTAAATGTAAATATTAATAGTAAGGTTAGATTAGGGGCCCTAAATTTTCACTTTTTTTTTAATTAACAAACAATTATAATAATTTCGTTATTATAGAATATTTTTTTTTAAGTTTATTGTTTTAAATATAAGTTGTATAAATGTCACTGTAGTATTAAAAAATTAAAAATATAAACTCCATGGAATGATAACTAATTTAAATTCTTTTTTGCCATTTTTATAGATTTCACTCAGTATATATATTGACTGTATTTCTTCTTTAAAATTTGCAGCATATAAGTTGTGCCATTAGGAAATAAATATATAATTTTAAATAATATAGAATAACAACGGAACTGTAACAACAGGTTTAAATTAAAAAATATACTATGCCCTTCTTTTAATAACCGAGAATATAACCAGCTGGATATGTTAAAATATTTTTTTCTAAAATCTTATAAGTTTATTTTATAAAGATTACAGGTATCTATTATTAAGTAAAGTATTTAAGAATATTATACCACCTTAATGTAATACTCGTCAAATATTTTTGTAACATATTTAATTGTAAAGGTACGAATTTTGTTTTAAATTTGTAAATATAACTTGAATTATTTATATATTTTTATTTAAACATATCCTATTTTTTATGTTTTTTATATAAAGAAAATGTAGAGAAGATTAAATGTCTTAAGCTTCTCTGCCTACAATGCAAAATAAAAAAATGCATAGCTTCAGGCACAGGTTTGCTCGAATTCAGGGTTAGAACGGAATATTTTTTCTATTTCCTCGCAATGCCTTAAGAATTCGATGAAACAATATGTGTGAGTTCAGCATGAAGCTAAAAATATAATAAGTACATATATTCTGTGGATGTACATATCTAAGTCACACCTAGACTCGTCACCAATGCGAGAAAATAAAAATAATCCTTACTGGATTATTCATACGTCACGGTTACAGACACTGTACCGCTGCCCCACAATGGTAACACTATAATATTAATTTTTCATTTCCAGATTTAGATCAAACACTTACAGAATTAGATTTAAAAGCCTGAATGTAAAAAAGGAAAAATCTTGTGTCATAGCAATAAGTCCTTTATATCAAAAATAATAAAAAAAAAATTGAATCGATTTCAAACCTGGAAATTGCCTAGATACTTATAATTTATATGGCACGTCTCATGGCATCTCAAGAAATACGTGGATTCCCATATCTAATAGATTGCTGAAAAAGTTACTTTATAGCAAACTTAAGCCAAGAATGATCATGTTTGTATCAATTTTAGAATCCGAGAAAGTGGACAAACGTACATATAAAACAAGCACACATGCTTATAAACCTAAACAGATGGTCATAGTAAAATGTTATCTAATTCCAATAATATCACAAATATATATATATATATATATATATATATATATATATATATATTTATATATATATATATATATATATATGTAAATGAAAACTTCCCTTTTTCTTTGCTAAATG
The DNA here is from genome assembly GCA_030704555.1 of Heliconius charithonia. Lineage (NCBI taxonomy): Eukaryota > Metazoa > Arthropoda > Insecta > Lepidoptera > Nymphalidae > Heliconius > Heliconius charithonia. The sequence continues at coordinate 13,134,251 of CM060811.1, read as the reverse complement.
CTAATATTATGATCTATAAAATATTTTGTAACAGGAAGAGCTAAACAACAAACATACATACAAATGTATGACGAAATACAAGTGTTATTGTCTAACATACATTACGTGAATGTTGTGTAAATACGTCGTTTTCAATACTAGCAGTTTTGTAGGAAGACTATGAAATATTAAGGCTGAACAAAAAAAAAATTTTTGCATTGTTGTCTTCATCAGATTTTTATAGTTCAATTTTATTGATTGAGAAGAGCGTGGTGCAGTGGTAACTGAGATGATGACATGATACATCTTAAAACCTCTCTATCGCTTAGCTGTTGAATCAAGAACCAGATACAGAAAGCAGAATTACTTGAGACGGTAAACTTAAAAACTCTGTAGCCCTAGCCACGGATCTCCCATTGGTATAAGGATTCCCCATCGGTATAGGAGTATTTTTTTAATTTTAAATGTTTTTTTATCTTTATACATGTAAAGCGAATGAGAAAAATGTAAAACTTTTTTATGATTAATAAAAATTTTCAAGTACGTGGTCTTTTATTAATATTACACCATGGTCGCCCTACACCATTGATGGTAGTACGAAGCGTAGACGAGTCAACGAACCTCTTAAAGTACGTCAGTACAATTTATTTCTGATTAATTTATTTGGCGATTTGTTTATCTCCTTTATCGGATTTCCATATAGTTGTTTCTTTTAAATAAATATTTAAATAGTTACTATTAATTCGTCTTCATAAAACATATAATAGAATATGTATAAGTTATAAATCTATTAAATATTTTTTTACAATTACTAAAAGATGTAGGCAGAGTGAACCTGGTACATATTATTATGACATTTTTTACTTATTTTATTTTATTTATTTTTTTGTTTGCCATCGTATTAGAGTAAAAATAAAGAAACTAGTGTCAGGACATTTTATTCGCCACTTTCTAAAAAAAAAATTAATTTCAGTACTGGAATTCGGGCGGTGGTTTTGTTACCCAAGTTATCAAATTAAAACAATACAATGTTCCGAGTTGAAGCTGAACCCACAACCGTCGCGCATACAGTTAACTTGGATACTTCACAACTACGCCACAACAGCCTACATATTTCTCAAAATAAAAACAATATGAAAAAAACACTTTTTATTCAAAAATATGCTAAAGGTACCTATATAAAAATACTTAAACTAAAAGGATACTCACATCAACCTATTTGTTTTTTTCAAAGCTCATAAAATGGGCGTAAACCTAAAAAACTTGTCATAAATTAATGGGTGGGCCGACGCATTATCGGACATTAAATTTAAGCACCCCCAAACAGCTGTTTATGATCTCAACATATAAAGTGACCAATTTAGTTCATGTTAAATATATATAGAGGCCAGTCGTGGCGCAGGGACACAAAGTGTGACTGTAAAATCGGCTGGTTGTGTGTTCGATCCCCACTTGAGCAAATGAAATATATATTTAAATTTATATTTTCATTTCTTCGAGGCAAACCGCGGCGTTGATTTCCGCCACTCAACAGAACTTCCAGAACTTGGCGGAAAGTGAGGACAGGACCCTGAACCGCACCTATCCTAATGTGTTCGGGATAAAGCGTGATGCAGATTCGATTTAATTGATTTAATTTAAATATATAATAGAATTTTCTTCATATACAAAGAAACTAAAAGGTACGCAAGTAATTAAAATTACATTTGAGGCACTATTCTTCACTTTATAGAAATAGTTTAAAACTCTAAACAAGAGTCATGTTAATATAATGAATTGGCAGAGAAATGAAGCCGTTTTGGCGTTGTGATATAAAAAAATATTTTCTTTTCTCCGCTCTGGTAGAGTCACTTAGTGTCTCGACCGGAGTATCTACAAAGTTTCCTTTGCCGACCCTAATATACAAGAAACAGTTTCAAATACTGACAATATTATGTAAATGAGCGGCAAGTACAAAACGTATAGCGATTTATTTATCTTTATTTATCCTGCATATATTAATATAATGGATTAGATGGAATATAATATTTTATACACAATACTAACTAACACTATCCATATATACAAGTTATTTAATTAAAAGTTTATTTCAGTTTTAATGAATACTAGTTGCAATTCTCGATGATTTCAACTTATATTTTGAAGTGAATTGTTTTAGGTTCAAACAAAAAGCACATCACGAATACATCTTCTAATTGACCTTATATTAAAAACAATTTACACCCAATTTTAAAGTGGGGAATTTATCTTACTAATTTTCTTAATATAAAACCACATTAAATAGTCGGCTTAGAGGGTGAAGCTGTAAAAACAGTTATTTTCCTTTATTTTTATACCATTCGAAAGTGTAAGAAAGTACAAAATTGACCATTATTATATTTTACATAGTAGAATACAAATCAATTTTCGAAATATTAACAACCTCATTATTGTTAAAAATCTTTTTTTGTATCTTTTGATAATTTGCTTAAAAAGTTGTTAGCAGGTTACTCTAAGTTGACGATTTTTTTTATTTATTTTTTACTTTTAGAAGAAACTAGTGCAGATAAAATTCAATGTGAAGACACTCCGTCCCCCTTTCCGCCCGAATTCAAGTACTAAATCTATAAGTATTAATAATTTCACTTATGTTTTTCAAATTTTACTTTCATAATTAAAATATTGTTATCAACAATTTGGTTTTTGTTTAAGTTTGTGCATTTTGCAAAGCAGTTTCTTTTGCAATTATTGACCCCCTCCCCTATGTCATCAAAAATAAGCAATCCTCTAAGAAATATTTCATTGAAAACGTCTAAAATAAGCAAACCCAAGACCACCCCAACAGTGCTTATGTAATACTTGAACGGCCTCTTAATTCTGTTTATTTTTTTTTAAATATTTTATTAATTATTATTATTTGTTTTCTTTCTAGCTGTATCCCAAGAAAGAAGGAATCTAGGGTTAAAATACTCGCTTCTATTGAGATACCATGAGATACAAATTGGTGGTGGTGTTGGACCCCAACGCCGCGGTTTGCCTCATTATCAGAGCGAGACAATAAAAATATCAAATAATTAATTCCTACGAGTGGGAATTGAACACACTACTTGTCGTGTTTACAGTCACATGCTGTGCCCCTGAGCCATACGATATAATCAATTTTTAAATTATGATTTACTAAGGAAACATATATTCAAGACCCGCATGTAATCAAACAGGTACAGTAAACTCGCAAAGTTCGACGAACCAGCTTTTAGTTTAGGAAAAAAAGAAAAGATTGAAAGGGATTCGGTAAATACTGTATAAAATTTTCTATTTATCATTATTTTGTAATAAATTTTATAGTATAGTATTGTAGACATAGTGGGTTTGCTTCGCGATCGGAGAAATGATTTTTTTTCATTTTCTCGTTAGACCAACAGAAAGGCAAAGGGCGGTGTTGAGATCCGACACTCACCACGCTGTCTTCTTAGCACTAGATTCTCCTTTGCTTACCTTGTTATTATACGCAATACGGTGAGACGCTTAAAAAAAGAAATAAAGTTTATAAAATATTACAGTCTTAGGAAATAAAATGGAGTATATAAATTGCCTAAAAACTTTATTATTAATAAACATTACATTGAGGGAATACTAAAATTTGCATCTTCTTCTCACGTAAATATTTATGTTATCATAGCGCAGTGATCATGTATCTAACATAAAGTAATGGTTTTGAGTTCAACTTCAGATTGGGGAAATATTTCTAAATATTTTCAGCGCGGCGTTGATTTCCGGCTGCTAACACGCAATATTTCGAAACTAATTTAAAGAAGAAAATCGCGTAAAGATAACAAAAAACCGCTATTTTTAATACTCAAAGTTTAAAAAAGATATAGATATAAGTCATCTATAGACACAGAGAGTACACATGTGGAATACAGCGATGCGTAAAAGGCAGGGCCGGGTCGCCATACATCATTCCCTAAATCCTGGACATGGGCTTCGAGGCCTACAAATAAGTTCATAAATTACTGTTTTACGCTTAAAATAAAATATAGATATGTTATAAAACACATATATTTTGTATGTTATTTTTACGCGATTTTTTTGCGGGATATAGCGTGAAGCTAATTTAATTTTATTTTGTATGGAGTTTTTTTATAATTGAAATTATAGCTGTTATTATTAAAAAATTGAGGCTATTGTGTTGTTGGAGCACAGCGTTATGATCGTCAAGTTAACATGACAAGTATGGGTTCGATTCCTTCTCGGTTTTTTTTCCTTGTTCTGGTAATAAAGTGCGACATTATATTTTGCCACTAAACAGTATCTCAAAAATACGACGGAAAGTGAGAAACAGTCTATTAACACTCGGTTCTTAGCGTAAGGAAATGTTAAGACAAAGAGAAAAATATAAAATATATAATACATGTATTAAAGAATTGCGTGAATTAAACAAAAACTAATTAATTAATCTTCCTTGTTACTTAATATTAAATTATTTTGCCTGGACCGTGGGTGGGTGGAAACGTGGGTGTATCTAAAACATTTTCCAGGGTCAGTTTGTTTTTTATTTTTCTTACTTAACCTTTTGTTACTAGCGGTGAGGTAGGCACTACAGTATTCTAGGAATGGTGTGGAGTCCCCGAGAACCCCCCTCCCCCCGCTGCCGCAATTCACGCCCTTTGCCTAGAAAGTAAAAAAAAAACCGTTTGGAGAAGCACTAAGAAAGGTATTTTTTGTTTCCCACTTCTGTAGCACAATCTCTGATCTTTAATTTAGGTTTACCATTTAAAAAAGCTGCGGGAAATGCCTATCATATTCCCATTTTTATATCAACGATATCAACGATATACGTTTAGATATCTGAAACTACTTGACAAATTTTAGTTCGGTTACCACTAATAGAGACATTGAAGGGTAGTAAAATATATGCATGTTCGATTAAGTCACATATTATTAAATACTTTTAATATAATATAATATATGTCACAAAAAACACATTCAAGAGATATAAATATATAGCTTAGTCTACGCGGGCGACCACGGGACTAAATTTTTAATAACTTCTGTTGGACGGTTTTATATAAAATGTTGAAATGAACAAAAGATAAGATACGGTTGTTACAAAATTATATTTAAGATAAATCTAATGAACAATATATGCGAAGACACTATCTCATTAAGTCTATGAATTTTGAAGAGGACTGGCCGTTGACTTATGGCCACTAATGTACAGTAGATTTAGATTAAATTGTTAAGAAAAGCGATGTGTACAGATTCAAATACAAATTAATTAATTCGTTTAAGTGCTGTGCCGTTGTGGCGTAGCAGCACATCGTCCAGTTGTACGATGTACAACGCAATGGCCGTAAATTCGATTTCTACTCAAGGTAATGAATTATATTCATTCCCTCGTAACTTTGGTAACAACTCACAATGTTTCGAAAATTAGGCGGTGAAACCCAATTTTACTTTATACTTGATTCCCTCTTCCTTGATCTAAATTCACACACAGTTCCACTGTGCCACGACGGTCTGTATTTAAAATTAAAGTTACCATATTTAAAATGGAAACTTACGAAAGGAATTTTTTGAAGCGTATAAATATAATAGTAATACATCAAATGGATAATATTTAATGATAACGCATATTAAAATGGACGAACTCACTCTCTTACTCTATTTCGCCTTTATCTAACTAAATGTGAGTGATGTTTATGTAAATCTGAACGTACTTCATAACTTTCATAACTTTACTTTCCATATTAAATTAACATTATTATATTTTTTACTTTAAATGCATTGAAATCAAAATTCACTTACTCTTGTTCACATGTTTTATATGACGGCCAAGCCAACAGGTTTTTTAGACTAAAGTGGAGAGTAGTATCTAGACACTAAGCTCTCCAGCCCACACGTGAAGTGCAGAATTTAGTGTCCAGAAGCTAAATATGTGTAGGATAAAGGGTGAAATTTTCCATAGAGAAATACAGATAGAGGTAACCTTGTGCGTAGATTATACGTTTCTCAATTTCCGTCAAATCTTCTCTGAATTTTTATTACGTATTAAATCGTGCCTCGCTTCATCTACCAAAATGGGAAAATAATAACAAACTAAATAAAAACATTCCCCACAACCCAATGCAAAAATTGGCAAATATTTTCAAAAACATAAACAACGAGTCTAAACCAAACAAAAACCGGTATTTCTAACAAAATTAGCTTAAAATAACGCAAAGTTTACGTTACGAATCCATTTCAAAGTTATATTTCGATACAATCGAAGTTTTTTCTATGAAAAATCTTGAGAAGGACATTGTACTCTTCACCTCTCGATGCCGCCCACGCAGCCCTGAAACGAGTGATGTATTGAATTTATTTACCGATTCAGCATATCATTATAATATTTATTTTAATGTGTTTATAATATGTATATTGAAAGTGAGGCTTAAAACCTCTTTCCACTAAATGTTTGCGGTGTTAAACTCCGTCACTCAATTCTACAGTATATTATAAAAAATATATTAAATTGGTATTTCAGTCTACTAGCGACTGTAAATTTTGATTAATAGACTAAGTACTTGAACAAGACATTTGAGCCCGGTCGTGGCACAGGTTCACAAGCATATGATTGCGATACAACCAGTGCAAGGTTTGATTGTCACTCGAGGAAATTTCATATTTAATATTTTTATTTCCTCGCCCGGATAACAAGCCAAAGCGCGGCGTTAAGTTACACCACTCAGGACGCAATACCTCCAGAAAAAATGGGGAACAGAAGTGTCCTAATGGGAATGGAGTGTCTCAACAATAGGGAACTTACCCTCTCACCACACCCTGCTACGTCTGGAATATAGTGTAAACCGTGAAAAAAATGAAAGATAAATATAATTACATTTACAAGTATCATCTAACAAATATACCTTCAACAATCTTTAGGCAAAAGAAACCTAGTAGCGCAAAACACCAATTTTCACTTACCGGTAATTTAGAGGCACTTCCTGAGTAACTTAACGTCACACTTTATCTTCCATGTAGTAAAAAAAACTTGATGAATACATCCTGTACTCGTCGTTTTTATTTAGTATCCTTATACATTATGCATATATAGGTACTTGTATTAACCAGTGATTGTAGATCGTTGTGGGTATTCTTGGGTAATCAACGGCCATCATAAAGGTGAAAATGATGATGTTTATGAAGATCACGACGTCTTATAAGTGTCGAAAACTTTAATGATGAAAACGTGACAAAACACTCTGCTCTCCTTAAGTGATAAAACTCACCTGCCCACCTCACTTATAAAAAAAGTAATTAATTTTCCGACCAGATTGATCAAAATGACCGAAATTATCAGTTCACTTTCGGCAATCCCGTGAAGTCAGTGAACTACTAATGGATTTCTTAAAACATACTATATTTTTAATACTTATAAAAAAAATTTAATATGAAGCACAAAATAAGCATAATACCAAACGACGCTAAACAATACAGTGTTACCAAAAACCCTTTGATTTTTACAAAGGCTTTGGGAGTTTGAACTGAGGTCACCGACCTATCCGAGTCACGATGACTGATAGCTGGCGTGAGCTGATAAGGAATTTTGTACATTTTTTGCACTTTTCCAGTGATAACGGTTTTGGTATTTCTATCATTAATTTAACTAGCTTTAAAGACCTGGTTTTTTTCGTTATTTTTTTTATAATACGTGCGATTGTAAATACGATAATTATGGGCTCGATTTCTACTCGAGATTTAATATTTCTATTTCCTTGATAACGCAGCGTTATATTCCGCCAAATTCTGGAGGTATTGCGTGTTAAGTGACTGCATTCAACGCCGACTTTTGTCTTGTTACCTGATTCATGAATTAAAAAATAACTAATTCCCCCGTATTGGATTTAAACCCACCATCGTCGTTTATTTTCAGTCAGACGCTGTGCCGCTGAGCAGTGAAGGCTTCAAAAACAAGCTAAAGCTTTCTAATACATACGTTAAACTACTATCAATCGTTACTTCCATCGCACATAGACCGTAAATTATACAAATAAACAAACAAACAACCTTATTTTCCTATGTTTTAGCTATATATAAAGAAATGGCTTTCTTACTCTTGTTTTATCACGTCCATTAGTGATTACATTAATCATTTTAATACCTTTAAGATTTTTATTGTAAGCAATTTTTTATATACATACTTTTAATTAATAGATATTTGAATCTAATATCTAATGCATCTTTATATAGTACAATCACTATAATTTACCATTTTAATTTAAACTTTTGTTTGAATGCGCGTATATTTTGTATTTGGATTGAATTCACAACCACCACGTGTCACACATCCAATAGAGTCGTACTGCAATTCGCATATCATATTGTGTGTTTTTAATGTCCTGCTTTATTCTGCATAGAAAATTGGGTGGAGGGAACCTAGTTAACATAACTTTTGAATGTTAGGTGGAAAGTAGGAAATGAAGTATCTATAATTAGTAGAGTATTAATGAAAGTAGCAGATTGAAAAGCAGCTAACCAGAGCGGCGGCACATTAAAATAAACATAATGCAATCTCTGAATGGGGATCGAACCCACGATCGCTTTTACAGTTATAGACTATCTCGCGCTACGACCACCTCGTGATATTTAAATATATATATATATATATATATATATATATATATATATATATATATATATTGTTTTTTAAATATTGTTTCGAACAAATATCGTCATAAATTTCTTAAAAACCCGATTCGACACGTTCTGATAAAGTAAATTGACACGTTCGCCGCTCTCTGCTCTCTGACAGCATAAATAAAGTGACACAGACAAAGGTGGTCGACCGTCAGCAAAAACATAAGCTTATAATTAGATGCGTCTCAACGCCACATACTGATTTTGTTGTTACTTATAGAAATATTAGTTTTGAATTATGTTTATGCGGAACCTAAGATATGCTATGTGCGGTTGTTGAACTTCTGAATGAGGAGAAGATTTAAATCATAATATGAATCAGCTTCACGCTGTATCCTGTATACAGCAGTGCATGCCTAGTAATAAAACACTCTGTTCCCCACTTTCCGCCGAATTTTTCGAGGTATTGCGTGTTAAAAGCCGGATCTCAACGCCGGGTTTTGTCTTGGTGCCAGAGCGAAGAAATAAAAAAAAATATAAATATATCAAATATATAAATAGATCTAGTAAAATAGCATTTACACCTAGGCAGACCCAAGGCGTGCTCTTCAATATAGATCTTCCCTCAAGCGAAATTTGAATCTATAGCAATCACGTACTGCAGTTATTTGACATGTCCATGCGCTACGGCTTCAATTTCATTTATTGAATTTTGTATTTATTTATATATTCTTTCTGTTCTGTATGAACATAGCAGAAAAGGGTGGAAAGTGTGAGGATACTCCAGATGTTGAGTTGCGGAACTCAATACCTCGCTTTGTCTACCAGATAATATAACTATAATCATTTTTCCGAGTAGGGTTTGAACTGAAGAATGTTTTTACTTAGGCGCTTTTCCTCTGGAAATTTATCTCTATCTCTATAAGAGAATTCTTTCAGCCAACCAGTTGAAGTGAATGAACGCACCATACAAGGAGGAGAAACTAATATAAATGAGCTTCACTCTGTATCCCATAAACAGAAGGGTAAGATGAGGGAACCTAGTGTTAAGACACTCCGTTCCCGCACAGAAATTAATATGCAATTTAATAAAGACAAAATAAATATTTATACAATTTTAAACACACAGGCAGCCAGCTTCATGCCGTAATAGCGTAGTAGGACAGCTTATGATCATAAGTGCGGTAGAAGGTTCGATACCCACGTAGAAAATTCAATTATTTAGAAAGAAAAATAAATTATTTAATAGAAAAAGAACAAAATGTGGTGCTAAATACTGCCACTTGACACGCAGTGATTCAATTTTGGGAAATTTAATAACCAAGTACATAATAATAGCTTAGTTTTGCAAAAAACCATAAAAAATTGCGAAAATCTGTTCTCTGATCTGAATTCGAGGGTTTTTTTTAACTATTACTTCATTCGTCAAATTATATAGGAACGCGGTGTTTATTTCCGCCATGCAACAAATAATATCTCCACAAAGACATTTCCTTTTTGTGATAGTTGCGTCACAAATGAGGAGTGTCTCAACACTAGGCTCCCTCTACCTCACAAAACAAGGACAAAAAATCATAAAAATAAATATAAAATGTGTAAAGAATGTTCGAAGGTCACAAACCTCGCTAACGAGATGGACCCTAATTCCCTGTGATGCGGGCTCGGAGCCCCACAAATACGTCTTGAAAACGCTCCTTCATCAAAATACATTACTTCAACTAGAGGTACAATGTACTGTGTCTATATTAATAGTTGAAAAGTAGTACATTACCTTATTAGTAAGTATATAAGTTGTTTTTTTAACACTCCTAGTCTCTCTCTCTCTCTCTCTCCGCCGGAGCGTCCCTGAGATTTTATATAGGCGATAGAACAGTTTATTGATTATATCAGTGAATATAACTCTATCTCTCTATCTCTTTCTCTTTTCTAACTGTAACTGAAGTTGAAGTCAAGAATTGTATCAAATCTATATCCACTAAATCCTTTGGAAGTGACTGTATCAGCCTTGACATGATCCTTCCTGTGCTGGAATACATTGCACCAGTGGTCACCCACATTATTAATTTCTCACTGACATGTAATGTTTTTCCCGCACAATGGAAGTACGCTTATGTCATTCCTTTACCAAAAACCTCCAATCCCTCTAGAGTCACCGATTATCGTCCTATTTCTATCCTTCCAATCCTATCCAAAGTACTGGAATCCTTAGTAAACAATCAACTGTATTCTTTCCTCTCCTCTAACAATTTTCTGTGTCCTTTCCAATCTGGTTTCCGACCCTTTCACAGCACGGTTGGTGCGTTGCTGAATATCACGGAGGACATTCGGTGTGCTATGGATAACACCAAGCTCACTGTAATGGTACTGCTTGATTTCAGCAGCGCATTCAACTGTGTTGATTTTGATATACTTCTGGGCTCTCTTCGTGCAGTCAATATCTCGTCCGCAGCCTTAAGCTGGTTTCGCTCCTACCTTTCAGGTTGTCAGCAATGTGTAAAATCTAATGATGTCACATCGACGTGGTTAGATATCACTGCTGGCGTTCCTCAAGGCGGTGTTCTTTCTCCACTGCTATTTTCTGTTTTTATAAATAATGTATCTAGAATAATTTCTTCTCCCTACCATCTGTATGCGGATGATTTGCAATTATACCGGCACTGCAATTTTAGCGATTTGCCGGAGACTATCGCGGCTTTAAATAATGATCTGGCTGCTATTTCAACTTGGGCCGAGTCTGTCGGACTGTTAGTAAATCCAGGTAAGTCACAATCTATTATCATTGGAAGCAGCAAACTTAGACATAAAATTAATTGGAATTCAACGCCGAGGCTCCTGTATTCAGGAGTAGAAATCGAATACTGTGACAAAGTAAAAAATTTGGGCCTAATATTTGACAGTAACATGTCCTGGGTACCGCACATTAACAATATCAGCAGACGCATGCATTTCTCCTTTCGTTCTCTTAAGCGTCTCCAATACTACCTACCTCATAAAACCAAAATTATGCTTGCACAATCCCTTCTTTTGCCTATTCTCGACTACGCCGATGTTTGTTATTTGGATGTGACCGAGGAGCTTCTAAACAAATTAGAGCGACTCCAAAATCTCGTCATACGCTTTGTTTTCGGTTTGCGCAAATATGACCACGTCTCCCAATTTCGTGCTCAGCTCAATTGGCTCCCAATCCGACTTCGCCGAGATATGCACATCCTTTCACTCCTTTTTAAGATCCTTAACTACCAGAATTTTCCTTGTTATCTTCGTTCCCGCTTTAACGTTCTACCTATCCCTACACGCTCAAGGAGGTCTGGTGTTATACCGACACTTAACGTACCGAAGAGTAACACCAAATTCTTTCAGAAATCCTTTTCTGTATACGCCGCATCCCTGTGGAATCAACTCCCTAAAGCAATCCAGAAAAGCCCTTCCATAAATTCCTTCAAATCCCATTTAAAACAACATCTCCTTGCAACGTTAGACACCTAATTTTTATCAATACAGTGGTTCAATAGTGGTAACTTTACTTCATCTTAATGTAAAGCCTTATTTTCTTTTTGTTCCTCTATATACTTATTGTAAAAATATTTCTTATTCATATATATTTATATTATATAGAGTATGTATTTTTTATATTATATAGTATATATATATATATGTATATATATTTGTTATATTGTATTATTTATTCTGTATAGCTATATTTATATTTATATTTATGTTTATATTTATATATACCGTTTTTGTTATTATTACTATTTTAGGTTTATTATTGCTATTCTTTTTTTTTTTTTTTTTAATTCTCAATTTCACCGCACTGTCTTCTTGTCTTTCCCGCTACTTTGCACTCATCCACTTCCACGGGTTGGCTGGAAGAGATCTCTTCTAGAGATAAGTCCACCATTGTGAATGAAATTTCTAAATGTATGTTTTATTATGTATGAATTTGGTGCAATAAAGAATATATATATATATAATCATAGTAGTTCTATTTAAAACATACATAAATTTAATAATAATGTGGTTGTGGTTTCAGTTAACGGTTTAATGGCGATTTATCTCGACCAACGTCTTAAGAGGTTATCGCTTAGCTATTGAATCAAGAACCTGATGCAGAAGGCAGACGGTGCGGATTGTGAGGAGGTTCCATTCTCTGGAGCTAGAGCACCACCGATGACTTGGATCCTTGTCCCACCCTCGGAAGAGTATTTTTCATGTTTTTAAAACAATTCATAATAAAATTGTAAAATTAATTTCTCTTATGAAAATTAAAGTATATATTGTATAATATAAACACATAAATAATGTAATATATACTTTTTGTTTGTGTTACTGTATTATTCTTGAGTATAATTTTTTTAAGTGTGCTAAAAATGTGTGTTACAAATTTAATAAATGATTTTAAGCAATTTTCATCATTTAGTAAGTTATTTACGATAAATGATTGTGTGTTCTAATCTTTTTGTAGAAAAGGTAAATATTTGAGGATTATTTTCTAGCTTCACTTTGTGCCCCGAATTTTATACAGACACCTGATATCTCAACACTAGGTTACCTCTGCCTACTCTCTCTCTTTCCGCATTAAATTTTGTTTATGAAGGCATTTGCTAAAGTGGTGGTAAAAATCACGTTAATTATTCTACATTTGTCACTTTTATTGAAGAATTCATTCAATTAAGAGGTCGTTGCCGCCAGTTACTTTAGCTTAAACGAATCAGTAATTAATTATATGATAATTTGTATTGAAAACTTTCTTCGCCATTCTTCAAAATTAGAGATGGACTATCTTTTTTAATTCGATTACCGCCAAATCTTTTAAGTAAATAAGCTAGAGATAATTAGATTAGATTAAGCTTCGCGTTGTATTGCTTGTATGGGTAGACATAGAGAAGTTACTGTTAAGATACCGTTCTCGATTATTCTGCTCAATTTTCAAGATATTGTGCGTTGAATGACGGAAGTCAACTCTATTTTTGTCTTTTTACTAGAACAGAGAAATTTTAATTAAAAATCAATTCTCCGATTGAGATTCGAACTGGAGTCATATACAACTCTTAGTCATCTTCATTTGTACAAAGTCAAATTGAGTCAAATGCGCAGTTGAAGCTAGTCTTAATATGAAATTTAAAGGAATTATCAAAATATATTAAAACCTGGATTTTATTATATTGTTAGATAAATAAATTAGCTTCACGCTGTATCCCGCACACAACAGGGCAGCAGAGAATACCTAGTGTTAAGACAATCCGTTTCCCACTTTTCGCAAAGTTCTGAAGACATTGCGTGTCGAGTGGCGGAACTTAACGCCGCGCTTTACCTCAATACCAGAGAGAAGAAATGAATTTGTAAATGTGAATAAATATTTCATTTCCTCGTGTGGGGATCGAACCCACAACGAGTCCATTTTACAGTCACACTTTGTGCCCCTGCGCCACGACTGACCTCGATTTTATTATTGTTATTCACAGTATAATATATGTGTTCATATAGAATCAACTATAGCTTCCTTTCATAGTTGAACTTGAAGCAAGTTATCTCGTCAATTAGTCTAAACTTCGAAATACTGTAACTTGGGTAAATATCTAACACCGTTCACTGTAGACTAGACTCTTGAGTGAAATAATATTTTTTATTTTGCCAATCGTGATTCAGGGGAACATATTCATATTATAAATTCCTTGTAAACGGGTCAGGTTGTGGGTTCGATTACTGGAGAAAGATTTTTTTTATATGCTCATTTTTTTACTTTGGTAACGAGCTGCAAAGCGCAGCGAATTTAGCAGAAAGTGAGGGAACACTATTTTACCAGGTTTCCTCTGCCTATAATGCTATGCACGGGGTAAAGCTAAAAAAAAATTTGGTAATCCCACGAAAGTGAACTAATGGCTGCGCTCTTTTACTTGATATATTGATGATTGCACTTCTAGACCTCATGAACTCACTTCGACAAAATTATAAAATTAAGTATAATACGATGAAAAATTAAGAAGTATATTATAATAAAAAAAAATTTGAGCATTAAAGAAAACTTTGCTTAGTGCCCTCAAACACAACCTAGCCACATGTCGAAATTTATGTTCATAAATCCAATACTTTCGTCACATATTAACGAAAAAACTATTTGTAATAATTATGTTCATTGGTAAATAAAATATCAATATATTTGTGTATATTTATATTTATAAATTGCAACCCACATCGCATTCTCTGCGCGTTCCGCGTTTATAGTCTGTAAACGCGATAGAATGCGGCGTGGGTTCGATTCCCACTTTAACAGTTGAAATATTTGTATAGTTTAATTTCCCCGCTCTGATAACAAGGCAAAACGCCGTGATGTGCTACGCCACTCAATACGCAATGCCTCCAGAATGTTCTTAATGGGAATGGAGTATCTTAACACTAGGTGCCCAGGTTCCTTCTGCCTACCCTACTATGTGCGGGATACAGCACGAAGCTAAACAAAAAACAACAACAACAACAAACAAAAATATAAATTTAAAGTTACCGCAAGTCTACGCTAACCTTTATTAGATTAACTATTGGTTCATCGTTCGCCTCGATCAGTCTTTGTTCAGATATAACTACCTACTTCTAAAACATGATGACATCTAAAACACTTAAGTGGCGTCATTTTTAATTTAAATTTTTATTTAAATTTAAATTGATTGCATTTACATTATTGAACCTTATTATTATCAGTAAAGCTACAATGCATTAATAATTACTAATAAATCAAATCAAATCAGCTTCACGTTGTATCCCGCACACAGCAGGGTAGACAGAGAAACCTAGTGTTAAGATACTCCATTCTCCACTTTCTGCCGACTTCTGGAGGCATTGCGTGTTGAGTGGCAGAACTCAACGCCGCGCTGTTCATCGACACCAGAGCGAAGAAATGGAAATATAAATTTAAGTAAATCATTTCATCATTCATCTCCTTGAGTGGGGATCGAACCCACAACCAGTCGGTTTTACAGTCACACTTTATGCAGCCGCGCCCCGACTGGCGATTACTACTGAAAAGTACAAAACAAAACTACTTAATATTCAATGGAGTGACGGGTGCAGGAGAGGTTAGAACAGTGCATAGGATTTGCTACCGCCCAATATTAATAATCTATCTCCTACGTAAATCTTCGATTGTTCCATATGTCCAATGAAATATTCCACGTTAAAAGGCGGAACTCAATTTCATTCCGTCGAGAGGAGACCGTATCCTCACCTATCGCGATTAGACTTAGGAGCCATCCCACTACGTTATGAAGTGCCCACGATGTCTTGGTGATTTCTGTTATGTAATAAACATTACTTTGAGCAAATTGAAAACTAAAAACTAACAACAAAATAAGAAAGAATGTAAAAATAAATCTCCACGTAATTTGTTTTAATAATATATATAAAATTGAGTGTTTCGTAAGAGATGCATCTGTGACCTTAGTTACTCTAAAACCTGAGGGCCCTCCAGAGACCATGTGTGAAGAGGTCGATGGCAGTGGACGAGGCGAAGAGATTACCTGTTGTAGAGACCGTAGAGTTTGGTGCTCCGTTCTAATAAAGCACAAAGATAAAAAGTCCTATTATTATTATTTTCCTCTCTCGAACCTTAAATTATAGTGCTTATTAATATCTTATAGGTTGTTTTCTTTCAGTCTAGTAAATATTAGGGCATTTCTATAACTAGATGTAATATTACGGTATTTCTATAACTAGATTATGTGTAACATACTCGTATCATAACTCAAAGGAAGGAAGCAGGCCGGAAGTAGGGTCAGAGCTAGCACGTGCTATATTAACGGCTATATGGAACGTAGCCAAATTATTTCCGGTTGATGAGTTCTATTATCTATTATATTGTAGAGATTCGTCAATGAACAAACCAAGACAGCCTATTCTTCATTTTGCTAGAGATTAGGGTAATAAAATAAGTGAAACCAATAGAAGCCATCATGGTTCGGTGGCATGAGAGTGTTAATGTAAACACGATGGTTGTGGATTCGATTACCATTCGTAGATATTTAGAATTTTCATTTTTCGTTTTGGTAACGAAACAAGTTGAGTCCTGCCTCTTAACACGCAATGTCTTAGAAGTCGGCAGGAAATAGGGAACGGAAGTGTCTGAACAACATTAGGTTCCCAGGTTGTCTCTGTCTAAAATCTTATGTACTCCTTTCTCCACTTTATGTAATACTAAAAAAAAATTGTGACTTACTTTGCAGGTAAAAACCTGCAGCTTCGCCATCATCTGACCGCAGATAAAGTTAGTAATATCGAAAGTGCTAATCGTCTTGAAATATATATCGCCTTTCTCGATAAATGTACATCCAACACAAAAAGATTTTTCTATTTACAATAAGGTCAACAAGATTAGCGTGTTACACTCAATAAATGCTTATTTGAAGTTCATATATGAATTAGGCTTAATTTATGAATTCCGTACCAGAAAATTTAAAAGAAACGGAACCCATATAGTGTCATATTATTGCCCGTCTGACCACTATTAAGACCATTTATGTTAAGATCTCATTGAAATATGAAATAAATATCAAATATTCAGGCCTCACGTAAGTAAGCTTCTAAATTAGCACACAATTAGAAGTTATGAGCAGTTACGCATAGTTTTTGCTACATTTTGTATGAAATTCTTCATTCAGGACTAATAATTTGCCACGAATCGAAAAATTCGAAAAGTGATAAATAAATTTGTATTTTTTGTTTATTTCATACAAAATAAATGCGGTCCGCCAACTAACAACTTTTGTCAAGTTTATGCCGTGCCGTTCGGTAATATATAAGACAAGAAATTCAAAAAAAATATTTTTGCTTTCTATTATTCTTTTTAAGTATCCCTCTATCCATTTCAGTCAAAATTACTAAATGTACAGACAAAATATTTTTACTGTCTTATTATATGTAGAGATAATCCTTGAGTTACTTACTCATCAAAATTAGACAAAAGAAGATTTCAAAACTATTCTTTAGACTATTATAACTTAATATTAGAGAAAAGTCTTGCAAAAAGTATGAAGATCTTCCAGAAGATATGTGGAAGAGCATGATGACAATGAATGAGGTGAAAGAGGTATACAGAGACCATGGCGGATGGCGTGTTCTTAACGACGATTCAACTCTAGTGGTAGCCCCAAATGTAAGCGTGGAGCCAAAAAAAATATGTAAATGGCTCTAAGGTACCACTTCTAAGGACATACAAAAAATTGTATGTTAAGGTTAATAATGCCTATGTGTTTTGCTTTTTCCTGTCATACTAAAGTGTAAACTAGGTAAAGAGTAACTTGAACACTTATTGAACATCCTTGGACTAAATCGCGGAGCTATTCGGACTTAATGGATTAAAAGTTACGCCGTCTTACAAACTGTTGGTTATAGCAACATTCCACTTAAAGTGAGAGGATAAAGATTTTTTTTTTTGTATTATAAAAAAGATGTTTTATTTTACGTACATACTGTACACAATATTCGTGGTGTTATTACTAATATATCTCCATATAATTGTTAATTTAATTTCTAAAATGTTATTATGTTAGCAGTACATTGGCCAACTGATTTGATTGAAAGACAGTATTTGTATATTCAATTATATTTATTAAAGAGTTGTGGGATACACAATATTTCTAGCTTTACCATCTGCGTCAACCAGTAAATCAAAAGGTTTTCCGATGCGTCTACCAACGGTAATATATGAAATTCATTGCAATGAGAGTGGCGCCATCTGTAGAAAATTAGTCGTACCAAGTCAATGAAACATAACGTTACGTTTTGTCTCATTCAGTCAGAGAATCAGTGCGGAGAAATAAAAAATAAAAATAAGTTAACGTAAGTGTAGCTATAATAACATTCTGTTTTTTTATGGAAAGGCAAAAGAGCGTACTGGTGTACGCTCGTTTGCCTTGCCATCTGGTGATAAATGATCAAGGCCACGGCCACAGCTTTTAAGCCTCATTTACTAGCATAGTAAATAGCTAACGTAAAAAAAAACATAGCTGAAAATAGTTTAGCTTTAGCTGGCGCACGCTAAGCTTATTGAAACTAATCAAAAACAGTTTTTTTCGTATTTGTCGTTATGTTAGTAAAGCAAAGTTTCGTTAGATTCGAAAACAACCCTACTGGTAAGTGTGTGAAGGCCGTGTGACAATAGACTGTGTGATATTAAGAGAGATTAATTACGGAAGTTGTATAAAGTGGAGGAGTGCAGATTGTCCTTTTTCTGATATAATTATTTATTATTTCTTTAGCTTCGCTGTATCCCTACTCTATGGATAGATAGAGAAAATCTGGTGTACAGATTCTTTTCTTAACCTTACTTACAATTTTCGAAATATTGCCTTTTGAATGGTAGAACTCAACGCCATGCTCCGATTAGTTACCAAAGCAAATATTTAAGAACAATTTATTTAACGGAGTGGCAATTGAAACCACAACCATTGCGCTTACGCAACTCTGTGACACTGCACCTCGACGACCTAGACACAAGAAAACATCTATTATTCTTATTTCTATCTACGCTTAATAGGCTCCAAAATGAAGCCTTTTTACAAGCAAAGCTCAATAAAAGATAAATCTGAAATCATTTGTAAGGTTTGGCATCATTATCCCAGAGCATTTATTAACTGGCGACGCCGGAGTCAGACTTCCGTCATACGACTTCGGCGGGGAACCCTTGACAAAGTCCACACACGCATATGTGCTTATTTTAATTTAAAAAAAATAAGCAAAAACCTCAGTCAGGTCGTCGTGACTCGATATTTTAAATGTCATAAAAAAGTCTACAATAATTGGGTGTATCATTAAAAATCAACGCTACCTACGCTGTGTAATAAGGCAATACGCGGCGTTGAGTTCCCCCACTCAACATGTAATGCTTCGTGATTCAGCGAAAAGTGAAAAAAAAAGGAAATGCTTTAATGGGAACGGAGTGTCTTAACACTAGGTTCCCAGATCCACTCTGCCTATGTGCGGGATGTAGCGCGAAGCTAAATAATCAGAGACAGAGACATTTCTGAAGTCGAGGCGTAGTGATACAAGGACTGCCTGTAACCGCAATAGTCGTAGATAGGTCCGATCACCATACGAGGGATGTTTTTATAAATAAAAAAATTAAACCGGTTTCTCTCTGTATCCTACGCACAGCAGGGTAGGCAGAGGGAACTTAGTTGTAAGACCCTCCGTTTACCACAATGTACCGTTTGGCGGCAATACGTGTTAAGTGGTGAAACTCAACGCCGCGTATTGCATCAACACCAGCGCAAAGAAATTAAGAAGATATCACTTTAAATAAATATTTCATTCCTTCAAGTGGGGATCGAACCCAAAACCAGTAGCGTTTAAAAGTCATACGAAAAGCGGTAAACCCAATGTCTTAACACAAGATTCCCTGTGCCTTTTTTTCGGGAAACCGCCAAACTATATTTATAGCATATAATATGCAATTGCAAGCCCTAGGCCGACCCGGACAAATCTAGGTCATAACCCTGAGCGTCCTGAACGTTTGTTTGTCTCGCTTCCTATTGGAACTAAATTCGTATAGCGATTGTGGAGATAACTATCGTTCTGTTTGATCAATTTTGTGAAATAAATTGGGTTTTATTGAAATTTTTCATTAAAAATTGTATATTTCACTTTAAAATGTCTTTTTAGTTAAAGTGTAATAAAATTATTCATGGAAGCTCTCAAAGTTTGGTGTTGTATTCTTTATTTTTGATGTCAATTCTATTTAGTAGTTGTAGGTTCGAAATCCTATTTGAAGGAAAGCATTCATATCAAATAATAATGTGGAGATTAATTAAATGTTTTTTTTATAAATATAGTTTATATGTACACAATATATTATATTCAATATTATACGAGTATATCTCACATATACAGCAAAATAGACAGGAAATGTTTCACATATGGCAGATAAGGCAGAAAATGTCCTGTATACAGCAGATACAGCAGCAGCAGACAGAAAATTAGCCGAAAAGTTGAAAACGGAGTATTTTGACACTTTAAAATTTCATATCGTAATTGCGTTGATTTCAGTTTGAGGAATTCAAAACTAAATTAAATATTAAATACGGTCTTTCCAGTTTTCTTGTTAAATTTACACATTTTCCAGACATTATGTCAGCCATTGAAGTGTGCTCCGCAATGTAGGCCAGGTAAGGCAAACGGCGACCTATTTCCGCTAGTAAACCGATTTCACCTCGCGCTTCGCAGGACAGATGCAAGGAAATAACTGTGTCAGTACATTTTGATGACATAATCAATAATGTTTTTATTTTTATCTGCGGCGTTAAGTACCGTCACTCAACATACAATATTACAAGCATCTTTATACTAGATAGATTCCTACGCGGGATACAGCGTGAATTTGTTCAGCTTTATACTAGATAGATTCCTATGCGGGATACACTCAGTATAACTTATTGAATCCTGTAAGGCTCAAAACGAAGCTGTTACTGTGATTATCGGATTCCATTTTATCTTATCTTTACTAAACATAATCGTTATCGTAATATTATAATTATTAAATTACCTTCACGCTGTATCCCGCACACAGCAGGGTAGGCAGATGGTACCTAGTGTTAGGATAATCCGTTCCCCACTTTCCGCTAAATTCCGGAGGCATTGCGTGCTGAGTGGCAGAACTCTACGCCGCGCTTTGTCTCAACACCAGAGCGAAAAAATGGAAAAATAATTTTAAGTAAATATTTCATCTCGTATCTGGGGATCGAACTCATAACCAGTCGGTTTATAATCACACTTTGTGGTACTAGCCACACACGTATACGATTAGCCTACATTTTTTCTTATAGAATAACAATAAGATAATATTTATAAGTACTATAATAAGATATTAATATAATATATAATAGGATAGCCATCGGAAACTTAGTGCTAAGTCACTTCGCCACTCGCTTTCTACCCAATTTTCAAAATATTCCGTGCCTAATAAAAATTGAAAGCCGCACTACGTTTTGTTACCAGAGCGAGCAAATGAAAATAATTCATTACCTCGATATGGATATGGAACCCACAACCGTATTCAGTCAACCGCTGTGGATACATTTCATTCTAATATGAGAACAAATAATATGACTCTTTTCTTAATCTTAATGAAACCACCACCATTTAGTGGTGCTGCTTGCTCCACTCACACCCACACCTTCTCTAATATAAGCGGCGTTAAAGTCCACCACTCAATACACTACGTCCAAGTATTCAAAAGGCCTAAGATAACCGAAAACATATGTACAAATCGTGATAAACGTAACATTCTGTCCGTACATTGAATTTAAAATCTATCGACCGCGGTGCAACGCCCTTGAACCAGATAGTATGTAGGTCACCGTATCAACGCCGGGAACACCTGAGCGAGTCGGGGCGTCTGCTAGTGATTGTGAATTATGATTATTATATAATGGTTATTTTGATATCAGTTAAGTTTTAGATATTTTGTAACGTAACAGGGTAGGCTGCGGGAACCTTGTTTTAAGATACTTCGTTCCTAACGCACTTTTATTGCGTGTTTAAAGAGACTAATTACAAAAGATGCATTTTGAATTAAATCAAAATGACTTTGGGATGAGATAGAATCTGATTGTCACCACGTTATAGTAGTGGTTTTCGACAACATCGCAGAAAAAAAAAAATATTATAATTTCCATGGTCTGGTAGACAAAGTACGGCGGTCAGTACAGTAATAGTTAGTAACACTCATATTGTGAATTAAATAAACATATAATAAAATAAAAATTTAAAACTTAAGCGATAATAGTAAATATGAATCCACTTTTCTTCCTGCTTACCTGAAAAGCTTTTTAAAGTACGTACTCAGCGCGGTATTTTAAAGTTTCTTGCCAGAAATTGGAGGTTTTAAGCCGAAACTGTGTTTCAATTTTGTCTATCAATATTTTATGTTTATTTAAGTGGAAAATTGTAATTTTGGTGGAAATTTTAAATTATCCCGCAATTTACACACATCTTTACCAAGCTTAAATTGTTAAATATATTTGCTTATTAAATGAGTAACTTTAAATTAGAAGAAATTGGAAAATGGAATGGGAAAATAATGTGTTGACACTACCCTCCTTCTGACTCCCTAAAGAAAACTCTGGGTACTCTGAAAGAGATCGCAGATTTATTATATTATTATTCAACCATAGACAAGAGAAAAAACAAGCACTAAATGGATTCACCTCGTGCCAATCGCGATGCCACGTGAGGAGCTCAGAGCAGTGCCTGGGACTTGCGACCCCAGTGAATTTTAAGCAACCCCTTTCAAATCTGCATTTACTCAAACTACAGTCATGGGTAATGCCCATAATTATTTTTTCTCAACATATATTGGTATCAATAACAATCACCTACACTCTTGTGTACGTACTGTACGTGTAAAAATAGGTCTCTTTCATACAAAAAGCTTTCTATTGTATGAATCGTAAAATAAAAGAGTCTTTACACTAAAATCAAATCGGAACGTCAAAGGTTACACGAAAATATTAGTAGTGTCAGTTCTTCAGGAATCTACAACCAGCTCGAAGATACGGCCCCTCTACCTCCTCTGCAGGAAAAAGCGTGATGCTGCTCATTATTAACAAATATAAATTAGTATACATATGCGCAGTACAGCAAAGTGCAACAGGAGTATAACCTTGAACTAACTATATTGGGTCAGCTGGCCACGGCCTTTAGAACCTCGCCGGGACAAACGATTTACTATCTCTATCTATATTTAATCGAATGTAAAATACATAATATTATATTTATTGAAACCGTCTCTCTCTCTCTCTCTCTTCTGGCACAATCTCTGAGTTGTGGAATCAAATTCCATGTTTTATATCTTCCCGCTGTATCCTGCATATATCAGAGTAGGCGGGGGGAACCTAGTGTTACAATTGACACTTGGTTCTCCACCTTTCGCACAGATTGCCATTATTTTTTTACAATTTCATTCCCAGTTTGATAAATCAGCTTCAGGCTGTATCCCGCATACAGCAGGGTAGGCAGATGGAACCTAGTATTAAGACACTCCGTTCCCCACTTTCCGCTGAGTTCTGGAGGCATTGCGTGTTAAGTGGCGGAACTCAACGCCGCTCTTTTACCTGAAAACCAGAGCTAAGACATGAATATGTAAATGTAAGTAATTTTCTTCATCTCCTCGAGTAGGTATCGAACCCACAAGCAGCCGATTTTACAGTCACACTTTGTGCCCCTGCGCCACGACATATTTAAATTGGTTGAGGTCGGTGAACGTTACTGTTGTAAATTTTATTTTCTCTTAAGGCAACGAATTATTTTCATTACCCCGCACTGATGACAAGAGAAAGCGCGGCGTTACTTCAGCTACTCGCCACGCACTGTCTCGAAAATTAAAAGGACGGAGTGTCTTAACACTAGGCTCCATTTATCTCCTCTATTACATGTGGAAAACAGCGTGAAGCTTAAAAAAAGAAATATATAACTTAATTTGTAAGTAATTAAATTATATTTTTTCAGTTGGCAGAGTGCAACAGGAATGGTCTTGAACTGACTATATTGGGTCAACTGGTCACGGCCAGACGCAAGCACCTGGCCCGTTGGATGTTATGTAATTATCTCCATATAAAAATATTTGTATGTTTGTATGGGACCGTGTAATTGTACGCATGACGGTTGTAGGTTCATTTTCAGGGTGAGGAATTATTTTTTTAGTTTTTTCGCTTTTCTAAGAAGATACACGGTGGCACGGCACGGTGTTGAGTTCCGTCATATAGCAGGCAATATCTCGATAATTGGGCGATGCTTTTACAACGGAGTGTCTTTACACAAAGTTTCCTCTACCTACTCTGTTTTATGCAGGATACAGGTGAACTTAAAAATGACTAATTCTATGTTTTATAAGAAATTTAGAAACAAAACAAAAAAATATGAAAACACCGTTTTAAACAAGCTGCTACCTAAACTACGCCTAACTCCTGCGGGCCTTGCACTAGTGACCCAAAAGATTTGAAGGACGATGCAACTGAGCTTGGTATTTCCTTTTATAGATCTAAATTACTTTTTAAATATGTATATGCATATCCATTTCTAGAAGAATCTAGTGATAACTTAGTGTTGAGACGTTCCGGTAACACAGTTTTTTTTTGCATCACGCCAATCCCGCAAATTACAGGGTAGTCCGAGGGTATCCGGAAATCTCATGAAATAGAAATAGAGTGCTTTACTTTATCTCCATTAAGACACTTTCGTTCTCCACTTTCCGCCAAAATTTCATAAGAAGATTGTTTAAATAGAAATGAATGTATGTTTTTATATATACGAATATATTATTTATGTACGCACCAGTAGGTCGAGTCGTTAAACACTTCTGTTTTATTTCCTTCTTTTTTCTCCTCTTAAAATTGCCTGAAATCCCTACCTTCCTACCTACCAACATACTAAATTCAGTCACCGTTGTGGAGTCAAATAATATATTTTCTGTTTGTACAATATGTGCATATGTCATTTGTGTCCGTTCGTTTATAATATAAGTTTTCTTGGATATTGGACCTTAAATCCTACTACTTTATATATGTATTTGAGCTTCATGCTGTATTCCGGCATAGATAACCTGAGGACTTAGTGTTGGGACTCTTCCATTTCATATTTTCCACCGAATTCTCGAGGCATTGCGTGCAGCGGAATTCAACGCCACAGTTGGCCTCGTTAACGGAACAATTAATTAACAATATTTATTATTTAATTTCCACTAAGTGCGAATCGAACCTACAACTTGTCGAGTTTTCAATCGAACGCTTGTATCCCTACACCACGACAGACTACTTAACAAAATGTCTAGAAAATGTCAAACTGAATGTCAAAAACAAAGCATTTAAACTAGACATTAGTCTAGTAAAAAATTCAAATGAACTTAAATCAGCTTCTCGCTGTATCCCACACAGCAGTGTAGACAGAAGGACCTAGTGTTAAGACACTCTGTTTCCCACTTTCCGCAGAGTTCTGGAGACATTGTGTGTTAAGTTGCGGAACTCAACGCCACGCTTTGCCTCGACACAAGAGCGAAGAAATGAAAATATAAATGTAAATAAACATTTCATTTGCCCGAGTGGTGATCGAACCCACAACCAGTCAATGTTACAATTTCAAAAACTTCGACTGAAACATATACTCAAGCTAAATTGCCATATTTTATCCATTCTTAACGCCTTTTTACAAAAGACCATTAAAAAAGTAAAATATTCCTTTTCCTCCTAATTTACACAAAATATTGCTTGAAACTGAAAGTATAACTTGATGTGATTGGAGGGAGCAATTGGCTGAGTGCCTTCGAGGCGATGACCGCACATTCCGCAAAGATACCTTCGTCAAAGTAATTGACGTGCTTAAAAATAGATTTTTTTCATTCTTTCTACCTTTGGAATTCTTGATATAGTTAGTGTGTGACTGGAGCGTTGGTTGTGGGTTCGAATCTTACTCAATAAAGGGCTAATGTTGAAAAAATACTTTTGTGTTCCGATTTAGTAAGAGTTAAGAGTTGCTTAGTTTAAAATCGATTATATTTAACTCAGTAAATAATTTCTTAACGCTAGATTTATAGAATACTCTTCCTTTAGCAACACAAACGCAGTTTCACCAGTTTAAACTTATTGATATATCGTAACCAAATGATGTAAAATCTTTAGGTAAATTGTATCCTATGTGTCATTCTGATATACAAACTACATTATTGTAAAGTTTCATTTAAATGCATTTATTAGTTTTTGCATGAAAGTAGAACAAACATCCATCCTCACAAATTTTTACATCTATAATATTAGTAGGCCATATCGAGGTCGTCGTGCCGCAGTAGCATAGCATCTGGCCGAAAAAACAAAGCTTGTGGGATCGATCCACACTCAAGGGAACTATTTTTATTGTTTCGTTCTAGTAACAAAAGAAAACGTGGCGTTAACGTGGTACAGCAGCGTTAAGTTCCGCCACATAACATTAAATGTTAACACTATATACTTTTTTATATACGTAACATATTTATTAAACTATTATAAAGATATTAAATAAAACCAAAGTATCAAATTTTACATATAATTTATTCAATTCATATATATATATGTTATAATCTCATATTAGCATTATTGATAAGCGATTACATTATGAAAATTTATTTCTTTGTGTCTATTCCACGTGGTGCCTTAAAAGTAAATTCAACCCTCAAAATATTTTTTTGTTCATATTTCATCGTATTTCTCGTTCATATGAGAATTTTATATATTATTAATTACATATAATAATCGTAATTTAGTATATTAATATGTTCAAAAAAATTACTTATAGGTTCAAACAAAGTTCTTTTTGGGTCAAATTCAATTCATAGTCATATTTAAAATAGGTAGAAATGTCGTCATTTATTTTTCGCTATATCCTCTCCTAATATGTTAAAACAGTGAGGTCGTCTTGGCGCAGTGACACAGCGACGGACAGTAAACGCGACGGTTGTGGGTTCAGTCTCCACTTGGGAAATGATTATATTCCATTTAAATCTGGTACACAAAGGAAGACATTTGCCTTCTGCCAATGTCTCCAAAATTGAGCAGAAACTCGACAATGCAGTGCCTTGGCATTAGATAGAGTAAAGATTTAAAAAAATAGAAAACAACCAATATTTGTAAATTATCATATAAAAATTGCATTGTAAGTGTTCGTTACTTTCTATTATTATAAAGTAACGAATATTAACATGAAGTATTAGTATGAAATAATGTTATATTATTATTATAAGTATATATATATATATTATAATAATTTTTATATATTGTATGACATATATTTTATATATGTATGTATATATTATTGATAAGTATGTAATTATGTTTGTGCATCACATCAAAATAGTTATATTTTTCACACTTACATTTGTACAAATGTAAGTTAATTAAT
The DNA here is from genome assembly GCA_030704555.1 of Heliconius charithonia. NCBI lineage: Eukaryota > Metazoa > Arthropoda > Insecta > Lepidoptera > Nymphalidae > Heliconius > Heliconius charithonia. Next base: position 13,106,765 of record CM060811.1, on the reverse strand, counting down.
CAAAAATAAATTTAATAAAAATACAATCGACCGTTGTGGCCGCGTGAAGCAGTGGTTACAACAAACGACGGTTGAGATTTTGTTTACCACTTGAAGGAATGAACAATTCTCGTTTCATCACTTTGGTAACAAGACGATGTGCGGCGTTCGTTTAGCGTATGCCTTGAAAACTGGGGGGAAAGTGGAAAAGGAGCACTCCTCGAGTGTTAAGACAACTCAACATCGGCTTCCCCTACATATACATAACGGTTAAAAAAATTAAAATATTTAGTCATTAGTTGAATGTAGTAATTAGTATAGAAGTATAAAAATCAAAAGGCACACTCAGAATTTTTAAACTAAAAAAATTGTAAAGCATTTTCAGAGTTACCGTTTTTTAAAAGAAAAAAAAAACAACTAATACTTGATAGATATTACTTTTAAAGCCGTGTGAAATTACTAGTTGAAAATTAAATCATTTTAATAATATATAAATTAAAAAAGTTAATACATTTTTATAATCAATACTTGGTAACCAAACCGTTAACGTAAATCGATGATATTGCCTATGACTTACTTTCAGGAGAAATATAATTTTATTTAAATTTTTCTATTTTTTAGAAGTTTTATTTTAAATATTACATTTTTGACTGATTATACAAATAAAAATACCATTATAAGTATAAATAAAACGCTTATGCATCCATCAGTTATTATAAGTATCTTATAATTATTTATAAAAAAATCAAAACCAAATGTGCTATTGATTTTAATTCAGTTTTTATATAATGTTTCAGTATGATTTTTTCTGTTTTTATATATTTTTTATAGAAAACAACCTCGTACAAAAGAGAAAAATAGAGGGCGCTATCCGATTGATATGTAGAAAAGTGTGAAGATAGTAGTTTTGAATATGTTTACATTGCTTATGGTTTTCGACAGTCTGTAAATTATTTTTATACACTGAAATCGTTTATTTATAGAACTGACTCTATTATGTGATGTTATGTTGTATTTTGCTTTTAAATGGAAAGTCTATATTTCCTTCTAGTTCTATATATATAAAACACTTCCTAAGTGATTGAGTAACAACGCACAGACGTAATTATATATAATTATACATATATGTGTTCCTACGACAATGAGGAAAACGGGATACGCAAATGTAAAACGGAAGTTTTACGTCGGTTTCACCAAAGCTAATAAGGCTAGTGCATAAACAATATCGTAAAAGGTATTTTTGTAAAAATTAGTTAAAATGGGTAATAATTTTTTAAAAATATCACACAATAGAGTCAATTCCACTATTCTATAAAGCATAATAAAATATTCCTTAAAATACCTAAAATCAACTAACATTGCTCGAAACGACGACTCTACTTTAATTTTTTTTCCATATTATACATTTTATAAATCTATAATTTACACTAAAAGCACTGATTATCGTCTAATTGTACATAAATGTATGAATTATACATTGAAATTTCAACTTTAATATAACGAAAAAAATATATATGCCCTATAAAACTATTAAGTTAATTTAAATTCTAAAGTTACACATTATATTATATATAATATATTAAAAAAAACCGATTGTTTTAAATGTATTGGGCAGCAAAGTGTTGTATAATGCTGTTCAATAAAAGTAAAGGAATATTATTGGTACGTACATTAATATTATATAGATTTTTTTTAAAGTTATTAAGACTAATTTTAAAATATTGTTATAAAATTATATGACATAAAAAAATTGTTAACCTGAACATCTTGAATCTTTTTTCCACTTTTAAAATAAAAAAGTTTATATTTTATTAATTATATCTTTGTGTTTTCCCCTTCTAATTGGGGTAATGAATTATTTCCATTTTCCCGTTCTAATAGAGTTCGACAGCGGGCTGCGTAACTCAACACTCAATATCTCCATAACTGGACTATAGGAGACTGAGGCCAGTCGTGGCGCAGTGGTACAAAGTGTGACTGTAAAACCGACTGGTAGTGGGTTCGATCCCCACTCGAGGAGATGAAATATTTACTTAAATTTATATTTTCATTTCTTCGCTCTGGTGTCGAGGCAAAGCGCGGCGTTGAGTTCTGCCACTCAACACGCAATGCCTCCAAAATTCGGCAGAAAGTGGGGAACGGAGTGTCTTAACACTAGGTTCCCTCTGCCTACCCTGCTGTGTGCGGGATATAGCGTGAAGCTAATTTATTTATTTTTTTTGGACTATAGGACTATTGGAGAAAAGAGTACCTTAATAATAAGTTTTCTTTGCCTACCCTGCTGTATAGAGCGTGAAACTAAAAATATATTATTAAAGATAGAACACTTAAAGAACTTGGCAGATTTTTTTTTTATCATAAAAAGTATAAACAACAACAGTAAAATCTAATGAGTAATAGAAGTCACCAAAACGAAAACTTTTTTCAGGATAACAATGATAAAATACACTTTTTTTTTCTTTCAGTAAAATATACAAATAATTTTTACTTGTGTTTTTGTTTGCTTTACACATTATAATGTATATTTTGACGGAAAGTGGGTAACGAAATTGTCTTAATGGTAACAGTATCTTAACACTAGGTTCCCGGATTCCCTTTGTCTACCCTGCTATGTACGGGGATACAGGATGAAGCTATATATTATATATAATATATATTATAAAGAAGTCATTATTATTAAATCTTACAATCTAACACCAAACACAGCAAATAAAAACGGGCATATACAGTACAGACGCCACTAAATTAATAAAAACTTTAAACATTTATCTATATTACATTACATTTTATTAAATTCTTAATTATTTACAAAAAGTGATTTCTATGAGTGATTATTTTCTTTGTATAAATATAGAATTTTATTCTCTTACAAAAACAATATTAAAATTCATCACATAAAGTATGAAACTATAAACTTTGTTTCTTTATAGACCATCAAGTTGTACTTTCCTTTGTCGTTCTTAACAACAAATTAAACAAAAAAAAACAAGGGGAACAGAAGCGTCTTAACACTAGGTTCCCTCTGCCTACCTTGCCTTTTGTGGGTAACAGCGTGAAGCTAAAGAAAGAAAAGAAGTGCATTAGATAAGCTGTACTTGTATAAAAATATGTGAAATACATTTTATCACGACGTTTTTTTTATTCCTTTATAAGGATCAATGTTCACGTCAGTCTTGCAAGCTTCGACTAAGTCTGATATAAATACAACACTCAATGAAATTCTGAAAAAGCTCATATTTATCTCTAAACTTTATGTATTCTACGAGAAATTTAAATAAAAATTGATAATTTTGGGATTTAAACATAAAAAAATACCTTTGCGTCTACATTCCACATTCCTAGTAGAAAAATACAATCTTTTTTATTGATTTTTTTACATTTTTTTTTTATAAAAACATTCTTTATACGTGCTTCAATTGTGTACTATAGATCGATTATTATAATATTATTACTAACAAACGGTTATATGGAAAAATATGTAAACAGACATTGTTTTTTTATATTTAAATATATCATATTTTTATTTATTTATTTGCTTATTTTTTATTTCCATATAATATGTAATACTAAAAATTTATTTATTTATTATTATTATTAACATTTTGTGCATCGAAGCGGCATTCAATCTACCCGTGTTCGGGCGACAATATCGAAGAGTGAGTAAAAATAAAAAAAATACCTATAAGCTATTACATATAAAACAACTATTGCTCTTGTCATATTACAAAAATATATTCTTAAAATTTTTAATTTCTAATATTTGCAAAAGTTTTGTTAAAATCGGAACAGCAGAACTTCATATAAATGAAATTTCAGGATTTTTTTTTTATTTTTACACACTCTTTGATACTACAATACTAACAATTTCCTTATTTTTATAATATTATTACCCTATTATGTTATTAGCTTTTATACCCTAAACTTTTAACTTTTGACAACTTTTCCGAATAAAAGTTTTCTATAACAAGCATGTATTGGTTTAAGCAGAGTTTACTCTGATCGAAGTGGTCCTATTGCGGCAACTGATGTTCCCTTATACAATATTCATAAATTATTACATATATTATACTATTTTTTCATTTAAAAACATAGTGACAAACGAAACATAATAAAAAAAATATTTTTAAAATTAAATATTTATATGTATAAGATATTAAAATTTTAAATAAAGAAAAAAAATATATTTGAAGAACATAATAAAACTCAAATAATAAATGTATAATACAGTCTTCATATAAACACAGAAATATGATATATATATATTGTCAAAGTACATAATATTACACTATAACGCTAAGTTAACGAACATCACCTATTTATGAATTTGTGCTTTAGATGCTTATAACGTTATTATTGTGAGTATAAAACGATGAAGCATCTATAATATATACAATTTTTTCTTTATAAATTTTGTACTGAATTTTTATAAAAGTACTTAAACACTACTACTGTTGTTTTAACGAAATTGAGTTAGATTTTATAAAAACCTAACACTAGATAAAAAACGTTTGAATATAGATTATGTATTACAAATTGTTACTACAGGAAAAATATGGGCAAACAGGTACAGAAATTTCATTATTTCCAACATTTAAACACAGAAACCTTCTAGATGAAAAATCTACAGATATTTTGAAGACTACATTCTTATTTCTGAAGTCGTACAAAGTTCAAATCATTTATATAGTTTGTGCGCTATCGCTCAATAGTTATTATTATTTTCATTACAATCTAAACGCGTATAAAAGTTATATTAAAATTATACACAATACAACAACAATTACATTATTATTGAACAGTCACTAAGAACTTACACGGAACAACATCAAACTGTTGAAAGTAAAACGAGCCTTCTTCTCCTCACGATATGCTCAAGTGGGACCTGATGGCCACAAGAATTTACCTCCAGATTTATTGTCAGTTCTGTCAGTTTAAACTCCAGTATGATTGAAAATGAATGAAACCGCATTTTTATCAACCGGCGGCGACCGCCGGGTGATCGAAGCGTGATTATTGTTATTGTAGTGCCACGACTTTCTGGTAGAAGTACTTGATGATTGTAAGGCGATTGTTTCGTAGTAACGTAGTCGTCCACAGCATTTCCTGCTTTTGATGATAGCAACGAAACCCTTCCTGTACTTTTTGTTGAAGAAAGCATATAAGATAGGGTTTATGCAAGAGTTGGATGCACCAAGCCACTGGGCTAGAGGCGTCACGACAGGAAACATCTCCTCTTCCCACTTTTGTATTGGTCCACCTAACTTTATCCTCGCAAAGATCAAGTAAAGTGGGAACCAGGATAAGACAAACAGAATTACGACGGCTACTAGCATTTTCACAACCTTCACTTTGGATTTCTGCTGCATTCTCTCCATTTGGGCATCCTGAGTATCAGTTGGAATGGACCTTCTCCAAACTTTAATCCAAATCAGGATGTAGCACATAGTTATCAGAACCATCGGTAAGATATAACAAAAAATTAGATTACCAATGACGAAATACAAAACCTCGCTGATTGGATTGGGCCAGACGTCCAGGCAGAGGCGGACGTGTGGGTTGTCATCGAAAACGACAACTAAATCGAAGAAAAATACCCACGGACTAGCCACGAGGATAGCAAAGATCCATATGAAGACTATCATCATTCTGGCACGGCGCTTCGTAATCTGGCACTTCAGAGGCCACCAGATGGCCAGGAATCTGTAACAAAGAAAGTAAAATTGTGAGATTATTGTAATTAGTGCAAACTTTTAAGGGGATTATAAAACATTTTTTAGTAAATATTTGTGTTTCAAAAGTTTGGGTTGAATTTTGTTTGTTTATTTGCTTCCTTCGGGCGGTTACCACTTGTTTATCCGAAGCCCTAGTTTAGAATTCAGAATTGTATTAAGGTCAATTTAACTTTACCGTTTACATTGGTAAACTTTGTTGATCGATGATGATGTGAACATACATACATACGTACATGTATCTTACGTTACATTAATATAATTTAATTATATCAGCAAACCTAACTATATATTACATAACTACTCATTTACATAATGTTCGAGTTGCTATATTAGTTAAACGGAATGTTCACTTTTTGATATAAGAGACTAATTATTAATTATTTAATTCTTCTTAAGAAAACGTATAAAAATTAGAAACCGCGCCTCGTTGGAAACCGTCCAAGCGCTCTCATCAACTAAGCCATACTTTCTAGGATGCGTCCTTGGGTAGCGGAAATTTGTAGAAGGCAGTTTGCGAAGGCATTTGTACGAGGCAAAATGCTTAAAAATATTGATTGTTTTTGATTACCTAATGAGGAATGACCACATTTTTTATAATTCTAATGACTTTGGTAATAGAGGACGTCGTGGCGCAACGGTGCAACGTCTGCTTGTAGATCTGAAGGTTGTGGGTTCGATTACACCTCAGAAAAATGTTTTTTTTTACTTGTTCACTCTTGTGTCAAGATAAAACACAGCGTGGAGTATTGCCAATTAACCCGCCATATCGCGAAAATTTGTAAACGGAGTGTCTTAACGCTAGGATTTCTCTGGTTTTATCATCTTGCTGCTGATTCAAGATAAGGCGTAAAACACGTGCAGTTTCAGCTTCACGTGACTCATTACTACATTATTAGGAGTATTGCAATATCTAACAAAATGCGTTAAAGGAAAAACAAATGATATATATTTTTAATTCCCACTAAACTGCAGCTGCAAGGTAGATTAAGGCAGTAAATTTCCTGAATCGACCCACGATATTACTTAGAAGACGTGAAGGTACTCGAGTGCACCGATTTATACGGTCTGGAAGGTTAATTGGTTAAGAAAAAAATAAAAATGACGGGGATGCAAATAAGGGGTAAACGGTGTTTACTGTGCTTTTTAAGAATTTTGTTTAATTCTACTAAAAGGAGCGAATTAGTTATGTACCATTTTAATGTGCGATGGTTGTGGATTTGACTACTGATCCGTATATTTTTAATGAAACTATTTACGCGTTTGCGTAGAAGAAATGTATTTCGAAAAAATTCACACTGTAGTGTTGAGTTTTTTAAAGGAGTACGTACATATATTTTAAAACATATGAAGTTGATTAAAATATAAAGGAAAATGCATAATAAAAAAAAAGCATTTATGCATTGACATTGCTGCATTTTGCATAAATTTCGCCGCGTTATAAAAATCTATAGGGTACTTCCGGTGGACCTACAGTTGTGAAATTTGGAAATGAGAACTTACAATATAAATAAAGAAATAAAATATAAAACTCGAATTGATATGATTTACATTACAAACTTTTATTTATGGTTAATTTCATACAAAAGGAGTGCACATGCCCGCAAATTTAAGCTTGTCAACTTTTATAACCCTATTGAATCTAAAATTTCCGCGTTTATACTCAAATGCTATCCTACTACGCCACTACGGCCTCTAGAATATAAATATTTCTTTTTAGTTTAAATAAAGTGTCAATTTATTGATAGATGGTTCACTTTAACCCTTTTTGTAATATGATATGATTTATAAAAGGTTGACTCAAGAGTCAACAATAAGCCAAGGGCTTATAATAAAACTTTTTATAGAATGCTATAGACAAAAAAGTTAGTGAGTGTAATTGCTAGGTCGACGATGGCGGCTTCAATTCTACTTAAGCCAAATGTTTTGTGATGATTTAAAATTTAAAATTCATGTTGTTTTCCACGACAGAACAGCATCTGACTGAAAACGTGATGATTGTGGATCATCGATTCCCACTCGGTGTAATCAATTATATACATTTCCCCACTCTGGTAATAAGACAAAGATGAGAACGCAATATTAAGTTAGGGCATTCAATACGCAATTAGTGAAATGGAGAGTCATAACACTACTAATACTACCCTCTGCCTACCCTACCACATCATTGCGGGATACAGTGTGAAGTTAAAGATTATACGTACATATAAATTTATTATAAATCATTGTGCACACCTATATAAAATAAAATTCAAGATAATAATTTCGAATTGTATTGAATGAAGCAGAAATTTAATTTCTTTTCTATAGAGCAATGGCGATTATTCGATAGTATTAATTACTACTGTCCGTACATGAGATGTGAATATTATATAAATACTTGATGCTTTTAATCAAATACTTCGTTTTAACGTAAGGTTAGTTATATAGTGAGAGCGATTGCTTTTTTTTTATATTCACATTGTATCTCGCACATAGCTAGATAGACTGAGAGAACCCATGATCTTAACACTAGGGTGTTAAGATATTCCATTCCCCATTTGCCCCATTATATAGGTATATCATAAAAAATCTACTCGTCAATTTTTATAAGTTTTACTTCCCATTGAAAACAACGTCTCTGCAACTACACATATGCGGCAATTTCTCAAAAGATTAAAAAGAACAGAACTATAGGATCACTTAGTTTTTAAGTACTCCATTTTTTTTTTAATTTTGCTTTTAAGTTTCCGAAATAAGTTATTGTCCGACTTGAACTTGATCGGATTTTTTTTAGATTTACTCCATATTTCACATATAGGGAGAAAAAAGTAGTATTTAAGACTCTCCATTCCTGACGCACCGCCCAAAATTCTGAAATATTTCGTGTAAAATACATACATCATATGTGTTCTGCCACAAAATTATGGAGCAACTCAATATCAGAAAATTTGTTGTTGTACTTATTTAGAAAACGTATCAAATTTTTAAAGTAGTGGGACTCGAACCCGCACCTCCTGGAAACCGTTCTGATCGGTTTTGAGCTCCGAATTTTCTAAATAAGTATTTTTCTTTCCTAAATGTCGAATGACACTTTAAAAATGTTAAAAATATGTATTGTTGTAGTTGAAGGATACAGAGTGAAGCTGATTATTATTAAAAGCATGTCTGACATTGAAGTAAAATATATACCAAGCTCAGTGTATAACCATCTTAAATGTAACATGACTTTGAAACGTCATTTAAAATACATCTAATCAATTTTTAGTTTTGGTTGAAACTAGGCCAATACTAACGTGTGGACGCTTATCTAATACAAATCTTAAATACAAGTTCTAATTCGGTAGCTAAAATAATTTTAGCTATTTATTTTCATCTTCACTTGTAGTTTAAAAAAAAACGTAATGTTTGATCACTTTGCGCGGTGGTAGTGGATTCGATCCTGAGTCTGGGCAAAGAGTTATTATTATATATTTTGGCTTTACGCTATATCCAGCACATAGCAAGGTAGGCAGAGGTAACCTAGGAACCTAACGTTAAGGCACTTTGTTGCAATTAAAACACTTCTTTTCCCCTTTTTTCACCGAATTCCCAAGGCGTCTGCGTGTTGAGTGACGGAAATCAACGCCACGCTTTACCTCATTACTAGAACTGGGAATTTAAAATTTATTTATTCCACCAAGTCAGAAGCGAACCCACAACACAACAACGTAGCACGTTTGTGATTTCAACTCTGATTGATTCTTTATGTTCGTTGTTTTTTTCTTTTTATCAATAAAAAAACAACAACAAAACATAAACATATAGGAAATAATATTATTTTAGATATCCGTAACAAAAATAGCTTTGAACAGTGAAGTTGACAAGACAAACGACGCACCGGCTCGGGCCTCGGGCCTCCGGCGACCTCCTGCATTTTATTACCACCTATTGTTCCCTCGTACATTGACCGACGATTTTTTCGAACTATATTTTATATACGTATTATATTGCGAGAAAGTATATAGAAATATTTAAACTAATATAAAGTTGTATATATAAAGTTGTGCGTGTTTGGTTGATCGCGCTTTTCGCAGAAATACCACCCGTATTGAATATTTTTTTTTTGTGTTATATAGTCGATCTCACGAGGAAGACTAGGAGGCGGAGGAAATGGAGACTTGATAATTAATTTAAAAAATATATCAATGTTTAAATGCTTCTATTAATAATTTATTCTTTTTATATTTTCGTACTGTGGTAGATAAATTCCTCTACTTAATTTGTGAATGTCTCGAAAATTTGGCTAAAAGTAAATAACGAGTAGAACACTCAGTTTTTTTCTATCTACTGTGTTATGGGAAAAGAAAGCATTGTATGTGGCAAAGGCGTGCGACTGTAAACGAGACTGGTTGTGGGTACGATTTACACTCGAAGAAATTAAATATTAAATCATTTTCAGTTCCTCGTCCTCGCTCTAATAACAGCGCGGCGCTGAGTTCCGTCACTCATAACACAATGCCTCCAGAAGTCAGTCAGTTAACATTAGATTCCAGGGTCCTTTTATGTACGTGATACAGCGTCAAACTTAAAATATATATATTTTCAAAAAAATATCTTAATAAATCACAGTTTCGAAGCGACACTCACTAGTCAGTTTGGTTGAAGTCTTTAGTCATTAAGGATTTAGGTTAAACGCGCAATATTTCACTTGACTCGCGAATAAATTACTTTAAAACTGAATAACTTATTTAAATTGCAGGAAAATATGACGATGGGTTCGCTTTTAGGTTCCACTGGGTACTTTTTGTGGAACATCACAGTAAGTAATATATTTTAAGTTAAGTTAAGCTATGCGGCACAGGGTTCGATTATAAAAGCAATAGTTGTGGATTCAATTCCTACTTGGGTCAATGAATATTGTCATTTCCACTTTGCATTCTGGAACCAAGCCACAGTGCGGTGTTGAGTTCCACCTCTTAATATACAATGCGTCATAAAGAAAAGTAGAGAATGGAGTGTCTTAACACTAGGTTCTTCCTGCCTATCATACTCAATGCTGAATATAGCGTGAGGTTAAAAAAGGAGAAAAATTACCGTTACGCCGTAGGATTGTGAATTCAAATCAACTTAACCTAAAAAAGTAAAGCCTAAAGAATAAACAATATCAACACTTAAGCGACCTTGACATTATAAAATTATAAAATATATATTTACTTAAGTACTCGCACATAATATGATTACATTTATTGCAAATATAAAAAGCTAATTATTTTGATATCCGGGAAGTAGTTACGTATCGTAAAATTTTGCTCTCATTTCGCATCGTTATATCGAACCTTGGATTACCTTTGAACAAACATCATTAATAATTATTAATTATTTCGCCATTGTCACCTGTCAATAATATTATGAGATTTTTTTATCTTTATAATACACCCCGTGGTGATTTCGTAAAATAATATGATAGATTTTTATTTCAGTTTCATACTTTTTCTCGTATAGTAGAGGCTGCAGAGAAACTTAGTGTTAAGGCACTCCGTTTTTTGCCAGAGTTGGGGTGCCTACCACAGAACTTAAATAAAAATAATTAAAATATCTATGAGTAGGGATTAAAGTTACAACTATCGCAATCTCATAAGCCATTGGTGGTATAATTTCGTTTGTCTCCGTTTTATGCTCCCTCTACAGTAAAATCATAATTCAAGGCAAATTATGATTTTACATTTACATTAATTATTTTCAGTTTCTCTCTATGATAACAGGACAAAGCGCAGCGTTAAGTTCCATCACTCAAGACCACCTAATGTCCAGAGAATTGGGAAACTGAATGTTTTAACACTAGGTTTCCTCCGCCTACCATTATACATATATATTTGTGGTACAGCATCAAGGTAAATGAAATATACAAATTGGACAGCATTGACATTATTATATAACGCAATCGATTCAGATTCAGAGAGACCAAAAATTTATACGAGCTTGTTAAAAATATATAAAAAGAACATAATTATTTATAAGAGAAATCATTTTAAGGATAAATGATTATTAATCAATATTTCTTAATACGTTTTTATTGAAGTCGTAATAACGCAACGACACAGTGTCTGAAAACGTTGTTGTCCGTTCGATTCCCACTCAGAGGAACGAATAATTTTGTCGTTGCGTCCCCTAAGCACAGCGCTATAGCACTAGGTTCCGTCTATTAACCTTATAGTTATACAGTTCAGTTTAATCTAATCAAAAAACGAAGATATGATGTTTTTTGGTGAAAAAAACTGATATGTTTGTACGCGTTCGGTCTTTTGTTTTCTTGTAACTTTCAAACTAGTGAACTGATTTTGTAAATGATGAGAACTTAGTTGTATAATATTCATATATCATGTATTTTCTAGATACAGGCTACGTAAACTAACGCCGCACTTAGTTTTACTTCAAAATATTTCTAAAGGTGTGGAAATGAAATCCACATCCAAAATGAAACCATCCATGACGGATATCCGATTCTTAAGGGCCCAGGTTCAATTTCCGTTGCATACATTTTTAATACGTCTTCGAAAAATATATGTTTTAATAGAAAAATACTACATAATTACAATCATGATCTTAATAAATAATTTACAGTTGTTTTAAAGAATTCAAAATTGATTTAATCACCGTATAAATACAATATTTTATTAACCATTTTATTGTTCTTAATAACCAATAAGCCGTCCGCAAGGTACCGAAAAGCGTTGAATGAGTGTTTATATGATTTTAGTAATGAAATTTCAATACAGTGTATAAACAGAGTATAATAAACTGCAAGTTATATTATAGTAGGTATTGTAAAATTTGACTTTTGACCGTTTTGTCACCGTGAACTTAAAAAAGGCAAGCGGGTCCAGAAGGACTTGGAAACCCAGTGTTAAGCCACTCCGTTCCCATTTGGACGTTTTCGTTCCCTACCACTCGCTGAATTCCTGAGGCACTGAGTGTTAAGTGGCGGAACTCAACGCCGCGTTATGCCTTATTACTAGAGTCAAGAAATGAAAATATAAAACATTTCATTGCCTCGAGTGAGAATCGATCCCACTACCTATTACGGCCTCAACTGGACTGGACTTGACAAGTTAAAGTTGCTGGATTTATAAAGTTAAAAATTGACATGTAGATAGGTAAGAGAGTGTAGAGGAGCACTAAGAATGTCTTTCTTACTCTTTTGCTACGAAAACAGGAGACATAAATTTATCTAGTTAAGGCACTGCATTCTTTATCTACCAGAGCATGGCAGCAATAATTTAATCCCCCGAGTTAGAATCGAACTAGCTACCATCGCATCCAGTCAATTTAAAGCTACGCCATTATAATTCATGCGAATTACCTTTTTAATTTCGCTAATAATAAATTGCTGGCCAAAAATTATGCAACTACCGATAAATTTACAAGATAATTACATAGTACGGATGTATTGACACCGTTTAAAGTTCGCAAAAATTTAAGCGCCGTAAAACGTAAAAACTGTCACAATGTTAAATGACACCTCGGTGTGACATTGACATGGAAAAATTATTTTGGATATTTTTTTTAACCACTGCTATAAAAAAAAATTTGAATTAATCAATTAAATCAATTGAAGAATTGTTTTTTCTACCTTTTTTAGATTTACACTGCATCCATAATCAAGAAACATGATAAGCAGAGGGAACCTAGTATTAAGTACCCCACTTTCCCCCACACAACTTTGGAGACATTGCGTGTTAAATGTCGGAACTTAACCACGTTTTGTTATTAGAGTAAGAACAAGAAATTAATTCATGCTTCCAAGTGGGGGGCGAATCCAGACCCATCGCATTTTTCGTTAGTTAGAGGGAACAGTCAGACGCTGAGTTCAAGAAATTTTACTTTTCTGTTTTATGTAGAAAAGACAATGAATGGTTAGTGATAACATTTTCTGCTTTCATCCATCCCATATTTAAAATTTGTAATTGAAACTGATTAAATATTTATTTAATTTTGTATTGATTGTGTCTAAATACTATGTCTTTCTCCTAGAGTAGGAGTGAATGGGGAAGGAATCTAGAGTTAAGACTCTACCCGATTTTCGACTCATTTTCATTACAAGCATGTTACGCACACACACACACACACACACACACACACACACACACACACACACACACACACACACACACACACACATATATATATATATATATATATATATATATATATATATATATATATATATATATACATTTATTTATATATTATATTAACCAAAAAAGGAAAACAAAAGTTATTTTAATTTTGCGACGACAATTTAATTTTTTAAGATATTATCTGACAATATAAGCTATCAGTGCCTACCGGTGTTGAAATCACTGAGTTATTTAAGAACTGCTTAACGTTTCGTTTGATAAATGACTAATTATTTATCCTTACTTTGCCTGCTTGTCTATTTTTTATTTAGCAGCGCTGGAGCATAGGCGTGTTGTTGTAACGTGACGGTTGTAAGTTCGATCTCACTTGGGGGAATGAGTTATCATTTATTAATATTTTCGTTTCGTAGCTCTGATACCGAGGCAAAATTGTGGCGTTGGGTTCACCCACTCTAACCACAATGCTTCGAAAAATCGGTTTAAAGTAGGGAACGAAGTCTTTTAACACTAGGTCCCCTCTGTCTAACCTAAATGCGGGGTACAGCGTGAAGTTTATAAAAAAAGTTTACAAAAAATTTTATATATTACAAAATTTGATCACAGTTTAAAATTATTTCACGCATTATTACACACAGTTGACAAACGTCAAGCATACTTGACAGATTACAAAATATTGTACAAATTTTTATTTGCTAAATATTATATTACATTAAAATGTTAATATTATATTAGTCGATGCGGTCGTGGCGCAGTGACACAAGCGTGTACATGCTATAACTGTGAGTTCGATTCCTACTCGGAAAATGAAATATTATTTAGGAATATTTTCATGTCTTCGCTCTTGTAAAGAGGCAAAGCGTGGCATTCAGTTCCGTAACTCAACACACAATACCTTGAAATTTTAACGGAAAGTGAGGAACGGAGTGTTTAACATTGGGTTTCCTCTGCATATCCTGCTATATGCGGGTTAAAGCAAGAAGTTGTTAATTTAAATATGAAATATGCAAATTCCAAGGAACAAGCAATGTAGAAATAAGATACCTAGTGTCTACTTGATACTACAGCCTGACACTGTCTACTGTTTTCTTTCATTATAATTAGAGGCAATGTTGTCCAGAACAGAAGTACATAGGAGAAATGAAAGCAATTTAATATAATAACTTCCCCCGAGCGAGAGTCGAACCCACGACCATCACATATGTAAAATATGCCAATATATCTTAATTCCGATATACAGTAATTAAATATTACATTGAAAATTATCAAGATTTAAAATATTATCAATATCTTAATTATAAGAGTTGTAAATATACAAAACGTGTTTGGAAATTAATAATAAAACTAAGTGATATGAGGTGCGATAAAAGATAAAAAATGATATACAGTTATGATACAGCTTATTTAAATTCTATCAGATCGATCGTAAGATAATTGGTGTTGATTTTTTATTTTAGCTGTATCTCGCAGATAGCAGGGAAGCGAAAAGATGGTAGTATTAAGACACTATAGGGATAAAGTGTCTTAACACTACCTTTCCTTTCGCAAAAAATGGGCGTTAGAGGGATCTAACGCCCAATTTTTGAGGAATTCTGTGTTGAGTGACTGAACTAAGAGCTACGTACGTATAGTATACAACTATTAAAACAACTAAATATACTTTATAATTAGGCCAGTCGTGGCGCAACGGCACAAAGTGTGACTGTAAAACCGACGGGTTGTGGGTTCGATCCCCACACGAAGAAATGAAATATTTATTTAAATTTATATATCCATTTTCTTCGCACTGGTGTCGAGGCAAAGTGCGGCGTTAAGTTCTGCCACTCAACACGTATTGCCTCCAGAATTCGGTAGAAAGTGAGGAACGGAGTGTCTAAACACTAGGTTCCCTCTACCTACCCTGCTATGTGCGGGATACAGCGTGAAGCTGATTTTTTTAAAATATATAGTATGTTAATTATATATTTTCAAAATATGTGCGGCGTTATATTCCGGAAAGCAACACGTAATGTCTCGAAATTATTGGGTTATTTTTATAACACTACATCATTAAATGTGTGAAGCTGAATAATAAAAACACATCATAAAAATAATTTATTATCATCTCTTAATTAAATATAGAGATCTCGGCATTGGCTAATTATATTCAAAGTAATATTTTTGTTTTATATATATTTTTAAATAACTTTAATTTCGCGACTATGTCGCGGTGGTTAGGTTCGATTCCTTTTTGGGTGAATCAATAACTATTATTTTCACAGTTTTGTAACAATACATAGCGGGAAAAGCAGTGTTTTAACGAAGTGTTACCACTAATAAAAAAAAATCAGCTTCACGCTGTATCCCGCACACAGCGGATAGATAGAGGTAGTATTAAGACACTCCGTTCCCCCACATTCCATCAATTTCTGGAGGCATTGCGTGTTGAGTGGAGGAAATCAACGCTGCGCTTTGCCTCGACACCAGAGCAAAGAAATGAAAATATAAATGTAAATAAATATTTCTTTTCTTCGAGTGGGGATCGAACCCACAACCAGTCGATTTTACAGTCACACTTTGTACCCATGCGCCACGACTGGCCTCAATGGTGGAAACACTCTGAAGCTAAAATCAAATGTCAATTGATAGCTGATTTCTTATAATATTAAACGTATGATAACAACACGAGATGATAAAGTCTCAGTAATAAGATGCTGTCGACATTTTATTAGGGTTGTGTGAAATGTCACAAGGTCAGTGGGTTCGATTTCTTGAGTTTTTGTATAACGATTTATGGTGGCATACTTTAAACTTTATTGTGTATGCGTGTATGTAAATGACAGTTTGTCAGTATATATTTTATGTATTGAAATGCTAAGTGTTTTTTGATTAAACTTTGCGTAATGCTTAAGCTTTGAAGAAAAGGTCTTTGAGGATTTGTAAGCCATTTCTTTTTTGTATTTTTTTTAAGTTTTACGATTTATCTTGCATGTATCACAGGGTAGATAGAAGGAACACTATTAAGACACTCCATTCCACTTTCCGCCCAATTTTCGAGACATCGCGTGTCGAACGGTGGAATTCAACGCCGCGTGTGGTCTTTTATTGCTTTCGAATAATAAATATAAGTAATTCACTCCAGTTTGAATTAAAACTACAACTATTACGCTCAAAATTCTATATATGGCATAGTAATATTAATATATAATATTAACTAATCAAGTTAAGCTAACTAAGGCCAGTTGTGGGTTCGATCTCCACTCGAGGAGATGAAATATTTACTTCAATTTATATTTTTTTTTCTTCGCTCTGGTCTCGAGGCTAAGCGCGGCGTTGAGCTGCCACTCAACACGCAATGCCTCCAGAATTCTGCAGAAAGTGGGGAACAGAGTGTCTTAACTCTAGGTTCCCTCTGTCTACCCTGCCGTGTGCGGGATACAGCGTGAAACTGTTTTCTTTAATCTATTCATAAAAAAAGCATTAGTACGTACAAAATAACTATATATAAATTCTTGGTAGCTCTGTAAGTATCAATATAAGATGTTAATCTTTCTTCATATAAATCCTGTAGTTGTTATTTTAAATAAAACTCTTTTTATCTCTATATTAATTATATCATTACCTCTTAATAAGAAATATACTTGTTTCATCGACATTTGCGAACAAACGAAATTGAGGCAACAAAAAACAAAAGACATCTGCTACTGATGTTTCGTTACGAATCAGAAAAAAATGGGAGAATTTATTTCTTAATCACTCTATTCTATATTAAGACTACAGGTGAAGTTCATGTAAACCAATAAATGAATGTCGGCACCACGATTGTTGGTTTGATTCTGAATCGGTACTTTTTATCGTTTTTTTTATTTGTTATTTTTTTACTTCAATACTAGGTAAAGAGGCTAGGTAGAGGCCAGTCGTGGCACAGTGGCACAAAGTGTGACTGTAAAACCGACTTGTTGTGGGTTCAACCCCCACTCGAGGAGATGCAATATTTACTTAAATTTATATTTCCATTTCTTCGCTGTGGTGTCGAGAATTCGGTAGTAAGTGGGGAACGGGGAGTCTTAGCACTAGGTTCCCTCTGCCTACCCTGCTGTGTGCGGGATACAGCGTG
Source organism: Heliconius charithonia (assembly GCA_030704555.1). Taxonomy (NCBI): domain Eukaryota; kingdom Metazoa; phylum Arthropoda; class Insecta; order Lepidoptera; family Nymphalidae; genus Heliconius; species Heliconius charithonia. The sequence continues at coordinate 13,088,865 of CM060811.1, read as the reverse complement.
AAGCTGATTTATTTTTTATTTATTTTTTTTACTTCAATACTAGATAAAAAATTATTGAATTTTGCAACTAGCACAATTAAAATAATAGATGGATTCTAGGAATATATTTATTGCTAAACTCTACACGATGTTTTACACCTAAGTTAAGCCTCGTGCAGTAAAAAATGTAATATAGTTATAACCTCATAAATTATGTACTAATTATTTAATTAATATAGCCTATTTGTTGTTAGGTATATTTTTGTACGGTAAAACTTGTATAACACCGCCTTTAGCAAAATGGTTGAAACGGCCTTATATCTCACGAGGCCGCCGTAAATGCGCAGTCGTGGGTTTGAATTCCATTTGGGACAGTGAAATAAACACTTATTACGCGGTGTTTCAAGAATTTGGCGGAAAGTGAGGAACGGAAGTGTCTTATCATTTCAATATGTTTTATGTAACAATAAGGAAAATTAAGAAAATTATGAAATTTATATTATTTTATCTCCCTTTAGAAGAACAGATGAAACGGATGAAAAACGGAGTGTAACACTCTGTAATCTCCGTCTACTGGTGCTGTCTACGCGGGAAATGCCCTGATTGCTACTAATTTTAATCTTTATCATTAAAAAAAATATAATAATAATAATACTATTTTTACTGTACTTGAAATCAAGGCAAAGGCATCCTAGTGTTGAATTACTCTGTTCTCCACTTTCATCCATTTCGAATGTATGAGTGCTCAATGAAAGTTATAACTCATAGATAGAACCGGTTGTACTGTTGACTGTAAACCGATTCAATTCCAATTCAGTGTAATATATTGTTTTGATTTCCCCGCCTTAGTAACAAGACGGAGCGCGGCCTACAGTTTTAATAATGAACAAAATGAAAATCTCAAAATCTAGCGGATACAGAAAGCCTACTATAATAAAAATTATATCCAAAATCGAACCCACTACCACCGCATTAAGAATCAGATTGATGCCTTTAAAAATCCGAGCTACAAATTTTAATGATTACATCACACTCAATAAGCTGCCTCATTTTGACACTTTTTTATTTTAATAAAAATGAAAAAGCGCAGTCGTTTACAATGATATATAAATAATAAATAAAAATAGCTTTATTCACATAAATTTTTTTTTTTTTACAAGTTGTGTCACTGAGTCTTCCCAGTAAGTAATCGAAGATACTTGTGTTGGGAACGACTCGCTTCTCCGTTTGGTACATTTCAACTTAAGAAAAATAATAATAATAAATATTATATATAGGTATAACATTAGGCAATAAAGAAAATAAAAGCTTGTATACCTATAGCTAACAAAGAATAAACTAGCAAAAAAAAAAAAACAATATTAATAATAAATACTAGGGGGGCCGTGTGTGTGTGTGTGTGTGTGTGTGTGTGTGTGTGTGTATGTGTGTGTGTGTGTGTGTGTGTTTGTGTGTGTGTGTGTGTGTGTGTGAGAGAGAGAGAGAGTGTGCCTATTTGTGTGTAGTCTAAGTGTTGTCCGTGAATGTCTAATTTTGTATATCACTAAATTATAATTGTCTGTGCACTGCGTAAAATATAGGACTAATAGATATTATGAAAGTAAAGTTTCAATTTCTGTATACGAAAGTTTGTTTAACCAATTAGTCACAGCTTTCTTGCATGAGTACTTTTGCATGGGATATATCTGAAGAAGACGATTTATTTTATTGTACAAAGTAGACGATTGGAAACCATATTGTCGCTTTGCAAAACTAGAGCGTACATTACTTCTTGGAGCAACAAGATCATTTCGACGTTTCCTTAATTTATTTTTATCAAAATGTATAATTTCGTGACACTTTAAGGTTACATTTAAGATAAAGAGTTTTCTCACAGATAATATACCGCTGATTTCATATAAAGTACTTGTTGGAAATCTGTATGACTTAAAATACATCACCTTAATGAGAGCTCTTTGTGCTCTTTCTAAACTAAGGAAATGGGATTTTGCAGAGCCACCCCAAATCGGGATGCAATACGTGATTATAGATTGCACGAGTGCAATGTAAATTCGCTTCAATAATTCCTTTTCCATCACATTCCTGAGAGATTTGAAGACCCGTATTAGCTTTCTAATACGAGTCATCAGGAGTTCAATGTGAGCCGTCCAACATAGCCTTTGGTCCAACATAATCCCAAGGTACTTTGTGCTTACAACTTTCTGCAAAATGGGACAGTGACAAGTGCTAAGAGTAGAGTTGTCATGTTGACAATTGTGAATCTTTAAGGAAAAATCAAGAGTAGGTTGTGTATTACCATACTTTGTGAAGCATATATAGCTTGTCTTTTGTATGTTTAGTGTTAATAAATTATCACACAACCACTTCGATACTTTTGCTAAACCGGTTTCTGCCTTATTTTTTACATCTAGCCAGGACTTGCCAGTAAAGACGACGGCAGTGTCATCAGCATAGGAAAAAATATTCCCTCCAACATCCTGAAGCTTATACAGATCGTTTATATAAATAAGAAACAGCGTTGGTCCGAGAACACTTCCCTGCGGTATACCATAAGTGATACATTCTTCACCACTTAAGTGTTCTCCAATCCTAACCATTTGCCTTCTATCCCCAAGATAGCTCTTAAATAGATTAAGAGCTTTATCTCTTACACCTATTTGCTCCAGTCGGCGTTCAAGTGTGACCACAGAGACCGTATCGAAGGCCTTTTTTAGGTCTAGGAAGACTGCGAGACATTTGTTACCCTTATCTACTTCTTGTACTATAAGCGATGTAAGTGCTAAAATAGCATCTTGTGTAGAGAGTCCCTTCCTGAAACCATATTGTGAACTGGATAATATATTAAAGTTGTTTAGGTATCCCATCAGTCGATTATTCAAGAGCTTCTCTACAATCTTAGAGATAGAAGTCAGGACAGATATAGGCCTATAGTTATTAACATCGGTATTGTCCCCACCCTTGAACACAGGAGTAACTATAGACCGTTTAAGTGCTTTTGGAAATATACCCTCTTGAAAGCATAAATTAACCAGCGAGCAAATTAACGGGACTACAAATGTTCTAGCCATCTTCAAAAATTTGGTTGAAATACCGTCCCAACCCGGAGCGCTGTTTGAGTCAAGACCAATGAGTATTCTGTCCACTTCTGTGGGATCGGTGTCAAGCAAAACAAAGGATGATAAATTTGAATATTGGCTGTGTGATGTCACTGATATGTATTGAAATTGTTTTGAACTGTAGATGACCTCTGCCAAACTTTGTCCAACACTGACAAAATACTTGTTCACGTAGTTTACTGACGCTTGAGGAGTGGTTCGTACTGCCAATAAATTCGTGTTAGTGGTTTTTTCTGGTTTGTATTGGGCAATATCATCAATAGTGGACCACAGTTTTCTTGGATGTTTAAGATGTTTATTTATATTATTTTTATGATATTGTCTTTTTAGTTTATGAATTAAATTTGAACAAAAGTTACGAAAACGCTTAAAAGTTATTTTTAAAATTTCATTGTGCGAATTTTTCCTGAGTTTGATTTGCATTAAATTTCTTAGTCTAATACAGCGCAGGGCACCTGTCGTAATCCACGGCTTTTTTATTCTTTTGTTAGCTGGAATGGATACAATACGGGAGTGTTTACTAAGAATAGTTTTTATCATATCAATTAGCGCCACAGCGTAACTTTCTGGATCTTTGAAAATGTTAAGGCAAAGCACGTCTGCGGTCATCAGCGAGTTGTAAGCATTCTCATAGTCAATAACAGTTTTGTATTTTAGTAACTTGGATGACTTCAATTCCTGTGAGATGTGTAGAGTAACCATATTGTGATCCGTCACGGTAGTATTTAAAACCGCAATCAATGACGAGCTGTGTGAATTATCGATTTTGAGCATCACATGGTCGAGACAGCTATCATCTCTTGTTGGTAACATATGACCTGGCATGATTCCATGTGTGGAGAGGACGTTAAGATAATTTAACCTATTATTTCGTTCCCAAGATTTTTCTCTTGGTGTTGAAATTAAATCTATATTTATGTCCCCAAGAATAATAACATTACTACATTCAGTAATACCACTCAGATAGTTATTAAGCGACAAAATAAATTTGTCGGCATGTATAAATGACGGAGACCTATAAAGACCCAGTATAACATAGTTTGCAAATTTAATTTCAAGTCCTGTAGCTTCATTCAAATTTAGTTCACTTACTTTGGAATTAATATGTTTACTAATATAAATAATTACTCCGTCGTTCTGGTTTAATAATTTAATTGTTTGGAAAGATGAATAATTGTCAAGAATGGGAATTGATTTTGTTGTTTGTAATCTACATTCAGTTAAAACTATAATATCTGGTTCATTAGGTAGTAGCATCAAGTTAATCTGTAAATCATCAAAGTTTTTTGTAGTACTCCTTATATTTTGTGTAACAATTGTAGTTAATTTTAGATTCGATTTTTTTAAGAAATTGGGTAAGCTTTCTATGTTACATTTAATCGAGTCTGTAGTTTTGATGATGTCTATATTATTTAATAAGTTTAAGTTTTCATCCATAATCAGGAGACAAAGTAAATTGCAAGATGTAGCTAGTAGGTGTAATAGGTGTTAGTTTTTTACTGTATATTCTTATTATTTTATTTATTACAATAGAAGTATTAGATTTATTATAATTGTGCACAGTATAATATGTATAGTTAATAAAAATTATATGTTTAATTGTATGTGAGATCGGTATGTAATATTTAACAATATAGGAGTTACGTAGGTTTGGCCCAAAACCTTTCGATAAACAAGTAGCGATTTGCTTAATTCTAATTAGCATGCAGTATACATATTTAAACAGCAAAATATTAATATAAGCTAGAGAAATGCAAAGAAGTCGTAAGTAACCGTAAGCAAAATAACCATATAGTCATATTTCTTGCTGTAGTTGATGGATTTGACTCTCGCTTTGAATTAATATTATTTTAGATCTATCGTCCTTCCTGACAAAAACTTTTCCAAAAGCCGTCCAGCAAAACTTGAACTTTTTTGATTTTACCAGATCCCGTGCCAAGAAAAATAAACGCGAGCCTTTTGCAGTTAGCTGCTCTGATATAAACACGGGCACATCTCCATTATTAGTAAAACCTAAGTGTTTTGTTTGTAATTTACATTTATTTTTTATATTGAAATCCTTAACCTTTCTAAGCAAATTTGTTCTCATTAATGTAGAGGAGAGTTCGAGCACTATTGGAGGACTTTTTTCAGACTCCTTTCTGCTTCGTAATCTGTAGATATCTGTAATGTCTCGCGTATTCAAGTCTAACTTTATAGTACTACCTAAGCTCGCAACTATATTTAACAAATCTTCTTGATTTTCGTGTAGTTTTCGTGGGACATTTTTTATTTCGATACAAGATTTTCGTGAGTGTCTTTGTAAGTCCTCAATTCTGTCTTCTAAGATGATTATATGTTCACGATCCAGCTTAGTTTGGAGTTCAAGGCGCTCAATTTTTTTACAAAATTCTTCGTTTTGAGACGTGAGTAAGGACATTTGTGTTTCAATTTTAATGTTAGTTTCTTGAATGCTTTTTAAGTTGGTAGTTATTTCATCAAAAACTATTTTTTGTGCATTGATGAGCAATGTAAGAGATTTTATTTCATCCTTAAGGCTGGAATATTCTGAAGGTGGCGAGTCCTGTTTTCTAAGACGTTTGTTACGATGAAAAACATATGGAGGTGATGTTTCAGTTTTTTTACCAAGTAACTCAGAGTCAGATCCATAGTTGACGATCGTGTTTTGGTGCAATTTTGGTCCAGAAGCTTCATTCATTGGGGGAGTACGTTGTACTGACATTTTTTTCCAATTATATATTTTAAAACGTGGTTTTTGTGCTAGAAGTTTGTTTGACGTATTTGTAAAATCGCGTCGTAATATAATGTGGTCTCACTCACCAAACCCCCGGGAGGAGCTTCTAATATCCGATTATGCAGCGTGCGAGCAGTAAGGTCAGATGACCTTGTCACCGGTCGATGCAAAAGTGAAAGGCACATTTGCTAACCAGTTGTGCGAGACACTGGCGGCTATGGTAACTCTCGTAAGCGAAGGGTCATAAACACTGGTCACAGCAAATGAATTATCTTAGACACGTCTAAACTCAACGGCAGTCAGGCGAAGAAGGAATAAATATATGTAACGTCAAAGTTCATGTAATGGAATTAAATGAGGCTCTTGCAATAAATTAAATGCTTAAGTCAATTTTTTTTTTTAAATTTTGCACTTCTATTGATGAGATTCATCGGAGATGTATCGGATTTTTCATCTTAGAAATCTTTACTTTTTTGTAAGTTTGACGTATAGGTTAATGTTATTTTATATTTTTATCTCGGGGGTCGTGGGTTCGATTTCTAGTTGGGAAAATTTATTATTTTCTTTTTACTCAATTTGGTAATCAGCGCAGAGTTCCGCCATTTAACAAGCAATTTCTCTAAATAAGGAGGTAAGTGAGAAACAGGAGTGACCTAACACTCAATTCCTTTCACCACACCACACTGCTACATGTGGAATATAACTAAAAAACATATCGTTATTTGATTTCAATGATAATTACAGTTATTATTTATTATTTTTAGTAAATTTAGTCTATAAATAATGATTTAAATTGCATTAATACAAATTTTCAAAGAAAAATTCTATATAGGTACGTATTTCCAGATTCACGATATAGGTAGAGGGAGCCTAGTGTTAAGACAGGTACATGTTGAGTAGCGGAACTCAACGCAGCGCTTTGCATTTGCAATTTTTGAGCTTTAGTACACCGAGAGCGAATAAATTTAAATATTATAAATTCATTCCTCCGAACCCACAACCGTCGCGTTTGTAGTCATATGTGCCCTTGCACTACGGCGACCTCTTTTCTTATCATGTTTCTTTAAAAAAGCAAAACATACTGACGACGCATATTACAAAAATTAATAATAATTTAAAAAAATAACGCAACTCGCAATGTCACCGCATATCGATCAATCGAGTGTGGCAATAAATTCAACGATAGCCGTATATTTTGTCAAATTACACACCCTTTTAGCGAAAAAAAATGTCAATTTACGTTAAAACCTGTGTTTTTATCGTCTTATTAAATGAATAATTTAATATAAACATTATTATGTTTATGTAATTGAGGCCGCCCGCGGTGGCAAAAAGAGTAAATGTAAACGTGACTTGTTGTGAGTTTGATTCCCACTCTTGGAAATTAAATATTTAATATTTTCATTTCGTTGCTCTGGTGTCAAGACAAAGTGCAGCGTTGAGTTAAGACACTCAAATTCTTTCAGGATTCGACGTAAAATGGGAGACGGAGGTTCTCAACACTACGTGTAATTAAGGCCGTCGTGACCCAAAGGCAAGGCGTTTGACTGTCAAAATTACGAGTGTGTGTTCGATTCCTATTACTTATTATGCTCATGTTTCACTTAATGAGTGCTTAAAACTAAAAAAAAAAAAAAAGTAGAAAAAGAGATGTAAGATGTTTATTGCGGCACAGTTGGTAAACTGTAAATGCTTTGATTGAATGTTCAAACTCAACTAACGTAATAACTCTACACACTCCCGGGTATGTAAAGTTACTACACCACTTTACATTGTGTATACTTCTAGTTTGGAGATAAAAAGAGAGAGAAAAAAGAGAAAATAGTGTCGTGATACTTAGTTTTCCCTTTTTAGCATTACGCTGTATTTTGTACAAAGTATGGTAGGCAGAGGAAACCTGGAAACCTAGTGTTAAGACACTCCGTTTCTCACTTTACACAGATTCATTTGTAGAGAAGTGCGTGCTAAGTGACGGTATTCACAGTCTCAGTCACAGAGTATCCTCGCCTCGTTACTAGAGTAAGAAATGAAAATATTAAAAATATCACTCTCTTTAGTGCGATTCGAACTCTTATGCGTTGTGAGTTAACTGTTACCTGTTTTCTTTGTCATCTATAAGATAAAAACAAATATAATAACATACAAGGCAAAGCACTTTGATGAATTGAAACCTTGTCGCTACCAAATAAACGGTTGGTTCATTATTTAGCGTAAATAATATAATCTCAACACATTATCTTAAACATTAAGAACTTACAATTTCTTTACATGGCGACTTTTATAAAATATGTTAGTTAACTTGTTTTGTTAAAGATTTCGGAGTTGACTGTCTGAGACTGTTGATGAGTTCGATTCCCGCTCGACGCAATTAATTATTTTTATTCACTGGATCTGGCGATAAGATATAGCGCGGCAAACAAGACACGAGATATCTCGAAAACTGAGCAGAAAGTAGGAAACGGACTGTCTTAATACCTCTGTGTTTCCTATTATATAAGAGATACATTGTTGAGCTAATAATAACCACACATGTAAATACAAGCATCGAGGAAAAATCGAATCTAATACCACCATTTTTTATTACAAGTTAATTGACGACTTTAAATTTAGACCTTGAAAATAAATATCATTAATAACCTAGTAGCTATGTATATAATTTAGTAATTGCTTAAAGTAAACACAATAAATATCAATCTTGTATAAAAATAATTTTGTTAACGAGAGTTTAGTTATACTCAAAATAATTTTGTAGTTAGTTATTTAGAAAACGTATTATATATATTGAGGCCAGTCGTGGCGCAGTGGTACAAAGTGTGACTGTAAAACCGACTGGTTGTGGGTTCGATCCCCACTCGAGGAGATGAAATATTTACTTAAATTTATATTTTAATTTTTCGCTCTGGTGTCGAGGCGAAGCGCGGCGTTGAGTTCTGCCACTCAACACGCAATGCCTCCAAAATTTGGCAGAAAGAGGGGAACGAAGTGTCTTAACACTAGGTTCCCTCTGCCTACCCTGCTGTGTGCGGGATATAGTGTGAAGCTAATTTAATTTAATTTTAATTTTTTTAGAAAACGTATAAAAATTTGAACGCAGCGGGACTCGAACCCGCGCCTCCTGGAAACCGACCAGGCGCTCTGACCACTAAGCTGGCCTTCTAAATAAGCGTTTTTCTTTCCTAAGTGTGGAATAACACTTTAAAAAATTTTGTAGTTTTTTAAAAGCTATAGGGTAATAGCCGTGTATCGCATATAGCACGGTGTGCAGACCTTCAGCCTATTAGTCTAACCTCACTAGTTATAGATACAATGTAGACAGAAGGACAGTAAATTCAAATGTTAGAGACGATTAGGCCGTCGAAGCAAAACGTCTGAATAAAAGCGTCACGTTAGTGGGTTCGATTTCCACTCAGGAAAATTAAACATTTTCATTACCTCGCTTTGGTAAAAACGTTCGGCTACTAAACACGTCTTAACACTAGGTTCCTTTTGCCTACCTTGCTTAATGTGGGATACTGTGAGAAGCTAAAAAAATCGTAAAACAAACGTCAGTTATTTAAAATTTCTTCCAAATTATATAGCAATATCAAATTTTCAAAAATTGTAGATTGCTCAAAATTACATTTATAGCTTCCATTTAAAATATTTTTCAAAAATTGTTCCCCAAATGGGAATCGATCCCACGAACGTCACGCTTACAGTCAAGATTTACACCTCAGCTTTTATTTAAACGAAACACGATCCCAAATTAGTAAACGATGCCTTTGGGCACAACCAAATTTTCTTTATTTATTATTATATTAAAAATATTAATATTATTTTTAATTTAATTGCAGTTTTTTGCTGTATTATTGACAATTTTTTCTCGTCTTTTTACACTATGTCGTAATTTATGTGAATAAATTAATAAAAAAATTAAAATTCATTAAAACCAGGTCACTGCTGTACAGATTTGTTTATTTTTTCTTTAAATTAAAATAAAGATACTCTTTGAAGTAATTATGTCAAGTACTCTAAAGTTTCTAAGATTACATTATTTTATTTATATTTTTGTTCAGGAACCTAGAAAGTTAGTGTTAAAACAAACCCTTCAGGGTTGAGTTGCGGAACTCGGCCTCGTTACCAAAGAGATAAAATGAATATGTAAAAATTTTCGTTGCCCTGAGTGAAAATCGAACCCACAGCCGTAACGTTCACAGTGGCATATTGATTGGTTTTTTTTTTTTAAATACAGTAAAAATGAGAAAACAGGTTTAAAGGCATATATGTGTATATAATTAACACTTTTTAATAGAATTTGACTTTGATGCCAGTCGTGGCGCAGCGGCACGAAGTCTGACTGTAAAACCGACTGGTCGTGGGTTCGATCCCCACTCGAGGAGATGAAATATTTACTTAAATTTATATTTCCATTTTCTTCGCTCTGGTGTCGAGGTTAAGCGCGGCATTGAGTTCTGCCACTCAACACGCAATGCCTCCAGAATTCGGCAGAAAGTGGGGAACGGAGTGTCTTAACACTAGGTTCCCTCTGCCTACCCTGCTGTGTGCGGGATACAGCGTGAAGCTGATTTTTATTTTGATTTAATAGAATATTTTTTTAAGCCTTTGTGAGACAGCCTACTTAGCGTACGCTAGAATAAAACAATAAAAAACGTACGCAACTGCACTTCTTACAACTCTCGTTTTCTAGCAATATCATATTGTCTATCACTTTGAACCATTTTTTCAGCCAATATTTAGACTGACCTAAACGTTATGATGTTATATAGAGGATATCAATACATCAAAAACTAACTAAGTGGATTGGCTATCCACACCGATTTTGCAAAAGATACAACATTGCATTCGAAAGGTATCTACATACCGATTTTGCTAACAAGGCGGAAAAAAAATATAATATTTTTCTCTGCGTTAATTATTACGAGCTTATGAAAGCTAAACATATTTTTTTGCCATATCTAAATATTAAAATTGCCTTACTAAGATTTAAATAGACAACCAACCGTTTCAAAAAGGCACACGCAACTACAACCACGACGACAATTATTTACATAAATGACATCAAAATATAAACATCCATACAATTTGTTCGTTACAAAACAATAACTCGAATTATAAGGTTATTATTTTTGAATAAATCTCGAATAACTCTTGAAGATGCTCCAACATTAACTCACAGAATGGCTTTCCTTACAAATTGGGCTCGAGGAATTCACTTTTTATAGCATCAACCGTTTATCATTTGCGTATATAGAGAGGCAAGACAAAGTGACGTAACGAAATTAACGAAGGTAATTTTTTATCAGAAGAAATTGCTAAGTGCACCGGCTGTGAAGTAATCCGGGGGATAAATGAATCATATAAAAAGGCTTTACGAGACCCAAAAGTTATCAGTCGGATATCAGACACGATACTCAAAATGCAAGGAATTGTGAGTTATAATTTAAATTTGTTGATAGGGATGAATGTAATAAAGATGCTATCGTCTTCGAGAAACAAATATATAGAATAGTTTTTATTTTCGTTTAGTTTGACGAAATATTTTAGAGACCTTTGCTATTTTTCTAAAACTAAAAAGAGCAACGTAAATATGATTTTATATCGTAACACAAGACGCTTAATTGAAATTAAATAACCAAATTATTTTTATATTTCAGATCGTATTCACCGCTCTTCTGGCTACCGCCATTGCTGCTCCACTTGGCTTGGAGTACAACGCGTATGTGCCGCTCGCCAAATCAACTTTCTCATCCAGCAGTCAGGTCGTCAACCATGGAAGTGCCCATATCGTCCACGCCCCCGTAGTGGCTCATGAAGTCGAATACCACGTGCCTTTAGCCAAGTCCACTGTGACCAAGAGTAGTCAAGTTGTAGACCATGGATCCACTATCGTTGCCCACGCTCCAGTAGCTCACGCTGTGGTCGCGCCAGTGTCCCACGTTGTAGCTCACGCTCCTATTGCCCACGCTCCAGTATACTCTGTCAGCTCCTTCTACTCTTACCATTGATTGTTTGTTAGTTGTTAAATAAATTATTTCGTTTTCATAACATTTTTTTTATTTCATTATTTTATATTATTAACAGATAAATGCTTTTTATTATTAACAGTTAGTGGGGAAGGGAGTGTCTCAATACTGGGAACCCTCTGCCTACCCTGCCGTGTGCGGGATGCTTACATAATTTTTGTGAACTATAGGCCATATATATTACAAACTGAACGACACATATATTTGTTTGTACTTTGTGGCTCCTGAACGTAATGTAACAGCTCCTAGGCGATGATAATGTGTGATAGTAGATTATTTTTGTTTAAAAGATATTGGCAATATGTAAAGAATTAACAGTAATTATGTTATGTATTTAAAACAAGACCAAAAATATCCGTCCCACACCAGCGCCTACTTAATTTTCATCCTGCATGAGAGGAAAGTTGAGTACCGGATCTAATCAACCCGATATCGCAGTGAACGTGTTAACTAGTTTATCATCCATTTTGTAAGCACTATTTTGCTAACAATCAGACGGCCCAATATAGCAGAGAGACGGTCTAATATAACCTAGAAGCATGTCTTAAATATTTTAAAATTTATTCCTTAATTCCTTGTAAGCCTAACCTTTAGAAGTTCCCGCCCACACTGTATTTAGAATGTAATTATTTTGTTGGACTTCTGATTTTCTCAAAATAATTTAAACATTTCTTCTAATTGAATAAATTTATTAAATTTGTTGGATAAAATTATGTTCTGAATGTTCCGAATTCTGCTTTATACTAGAAATAACAAGAAAATATATAATAACCACACTTCTAACAATGTCACGGACGGATTGTGCCACAGATTTTGTTTGACTAAATTCGTTCAAAACCTTGTAATTAAAACCGTCTAAAGCACTATAATAAAAGCAAACTGCAAGTTTATTAAAAAAATGTTACATTTCATAATAACAGTAAAATGTTATTTATATAAAAAAGTATTTTTTAATTTTCTCTAATAATTTTGCTTTATCTCTGAAGTATTTATACAGTTAATTTAGTAAAAGTTATATAATAAAGGCTATTAGCGAGGCCAGATTTGGCGTGCAACAGTGGCGTAAACGCAGCAAATTGTGGGTTCGAATTCACAACCGGGAATCCACTCAAAAAAATGAATATTTAATATTTTCATTTCCTCGCTCTGGTAAAGGCAAAGCTCGGGGTTGAGTTCCGTCACTCTATGCGCAATACATCCATAATAGGCGGAAATTGGGAACGGAAGTATCTTTAAGGGAACAGTTTGTTTTAGCACTAGGTTTCCTGGTTGCCTCAGCCTACAATGCTATGTGCGAACACAGCGTGGAGCTACTAAAAAATAACGACATTATGTTAATCAGTCGTCGTTATGACCTGTAGCTTTATTTGCTTGGCTTTTATAAAGTAAAGAATCCTATTTTTTGCCATTTCAGTAGATATTTTGGGAAATTCTTTATACACACACAGAAACACACACACATACTCTTATATACTTCCTAATCTTCGTACATATGCCGTCAGTGTGTTGTCTTTCAGTCACTCAGCAATGGAAGAGTTTTATATACCTAGGTACATCTATACATAGATCTTGAAGTGAATGAAGAGTGGATAACCGAGTGTTTTATCAGAAAATTCTCGTAGCTGTAAGGATGCAAGATAATCGTGTCGATAAAAAAGAATAAATATTTAATTAATATAATAATTATGAAATTGTAATTATTGAGTATGACGGAGAAAGTTGTGCGATTTCCGTTCGAAAATTAAAAAAATATTTTTTTTTGGTCTGTCAATTTTTTTTTATGGTAAAAGACAAGAGCGAGCGTATGGGTCACCTGATGGTAAGTGATCACCGCCGCCCACGACCCCGTGTAACACCAGAGGAGCTCCAGGTGCGTTGCCGGCCTTTAAAGTATAAATTCTGCTACCAAGTATTAGGCAGAAAATTTAACGTAAAAAAAATTAAGTTCGTGAAAAAGATTAAAAAAACCGGAGAAGAGCACCCCACTGGCTCGTCCAGGATTCCGTACAAAAACTGTACGGATGGAGGTCTCGGGCTTTTTCTGTAATTCCGGCTTATCTTAGGCAGAGGCTTTTCATCTGATACCTCACTTAAACTAACGACTTTAACATAAAATGTTTCCCCCTTTTAAAGGTAATTTTTTTTGAGGATTTAACTATAAATCTATAGTTCTCTGATTTTATTCAAAACTAGTTAATAGCTAGGTAGTTCTAGATTAAAAAGTACCCTTTTGATTTTAGTTCCCTTTATAGTGTCAAAATACGCGTTCTTTGCCATATAAACGGCCTTATTTTTTTAATAAATATAGATCACGTTTACACGTACGTTTTTGATCACGAAATCATAGAGCCATAGATCTAGGTATACGGTTTGAATTTCAACTCAATATCTCCAAGCAATCTTGAGATAAAAGCGTAGAGAAGCAGCTTGACATACAGAAAGACAGTCACACAGGCAGACGGACAACGAAGTGATCTTATAAGGGTTCCTTATTACCTTAAAATAATAATATTTATTTGCTACATAAAGTTCAGCGGCTAAAAAGAAAGCTTGGGTGGTTTCCAAGAGCTCAGGTTCTATTTCCACTCTTAATTTTTTTGTACTTTTATTAAATAAATAATTATCTTTCTTTAATGTGAAAGAATATTTCATAATTATAACGACATAAGTCACTGTATAGGTTTGATATTCTTTTTAAAATCCACATAAAAAAATAAACAATCAAGTGCACGTCGAAATCACCCGTCGTTAGGATTGTCGGTGAACGGGAATTACAACTTATAAAACTTAACAAACTTAATGTTCCGGACATATACACTCGTTTTGTTTGAAATAAACTACAAATAAAAGTTTGCAATATTTTTTCTATATAAAATACCTTTTAATATTTCAGTTTAATTTTTTTTTATTTGTATTATAATATAATATCTCAGTTTATGATCTACGGGAAGTTATCTATCTATATAGGTTTTGATTACGCGTCAAATTACGTTCAAAATGCAGCTGATACTGCATAAATGCTCGTATCTTTTCTTGGCGATAACGTGGTCTCGACAGACGGATAGAATAACAACAGTAAAAGGGTTTAATTTTTTCTTTCTATCACAAAAATTGTCCTATTGAATAGAACAATGTTATGTTATTTTCATATCTTTTTAGATACTCTCGCTCGGCAAACGTAGTCTTTCCCCGTAAATCACTATTCCGTGTGAATCCGGTGATAAATATAGTCTATATGTGTATAATCGGTCTGTGAAATTTCCATAAAAATCCGTTCCGGAGATTAGCCCGAACAAACAGAAAGAGAGACAGTGTGGGGCTTAGTATTGTGTTATTTTGAGATCAAGACATACACTTCAATTTCATCTTTAGATAAATATAGATAATGTTATTATTTATAATACACCAAATATATAACAATTACATATCATCATACTCAATTAAATCGGAAGTCACTTGCTCTATCAAGGTCGTAATTTATTGGACATGTAAATGAAACTTGAAGTGTTTCATCATACATAGATTGGTAAAAGAGGTAAAAAATGAAGGTAAATTTACTAAAAATTGTCAAGTACATCGATTAAAAACTGGGGCGGTGGACACTTTAAAACATATAAAAACTTTTGGTCGAAGTCGCAAATCATCAGTTAGATATCAAACATCAAACACAAGATGCAAGGAATCGTGAGTACAAATTATAAATATTTAATCATAAAAATGTCAAAATATATTAATATTTGTTTAACAAAATTAAAATTAAATTTAATTTAATTGCATTACTAGTGCAGGATTTAAAATGTTTAACTATGTGAAAAACTCGAAATTGTATTTGTATATACAAATGTGAATTAATCTTGATATTCACGTTTCAGATCGTATTCACCGCTCTTCTGGCTTCTGCCATTGCAGCTCCACTTAGTTTGGGGTACAATGCATATGTGCCGTTGTCAAAATCCACCTTCTCATCGAGCAGCCAGGTCGTCAACCACGGAAGTGCCCACATAGTCCACGCGCCAGTAGTAGCCCACGAAGTCGAATACCACGTGCCTTTAGCTAAGTCTACTGTGACTAAGAGCAGTCAAGTAGTAGACCACGGATCCACCATCGTTGCCCACGCCCCAGTAGCGCACGCTGTGGTCGCGCCAGTATCCTATGCTCCGGTTGCCCACGCTGTTGTATCCCACGCCCCGGTCTCTCATGCTGTAGTATCCCACGCTCCAGTCTACTCATACAGTTCTTCAGTATTATACTAATTACAACATGACTATTTTATATCACGCTCATTACCCTAAGACTCCCATAATTTATTTACTTCTTCTTATTTGTTGTACCTATATGTTTTTGTTAAATAAATAAGTTTATTTCAAAAAAAATTGTCATCTTTTTGATACCTATAGATATTTACCAAAATATGAATCAACTTTTCAATGCCTCCAGAATTCGGCAGAAAGTGGGAAACGGAGTGTCTTAACACTAGATTCCCACTGTCTACCCTGTTGTGTGCGGAATAAAGCGTGACGCTGTTTTTTTTTTCAATTATTAGGTATAAAAAAATATAATCATCAAAAATTTCTATAAAATAAGCTTCAATTTTACAACATTTTTTGAACCGACACATAAAAGAAAATCTTATTTTTCTATTTAATGGTATTTCTATTTAATGGTATTTAATTACCAAAGTTAAATAATTTCTTTTGAATTTAAGTTTTATAATTAATTAAAGTAATGGATTTAAGAATACTTAAAAGTAATATAATATATTTCGTCATTATTATTTATAGCATCAATTTTATATTTATCTTTAGTAGTTGAGTGAAATGAATATAGGTAACAAAACAACTTACTTATTGAAATTTATCATACTAATGGATATTAAGATATTAAAATAGTAAGTTGTTAGTAAAATTTGTACCTAATAGTACTAAAATAATTTATAATAATTTATTCCTCTTTTAAATTCGCACAAAGCGTACTAAAGAAATAATCTTACTCAAACAAATTAATTACTACTCAACCTGCAATGCCTCCAGAATTTGGCGGAAACTGGGGAACGACGTATGTTAACAATAGGTACCCAGGTTCCCTCTGCTTATCCTGCTATGTTGCGGTATGGCAAGAAGTTAAAAGATAAGAAGCGATCGTTACGACATATAGAACTATTAGTTAAATTGAAGTGTAAAATTTAAATTAAAGACAAATCTTGACAAGAATATTGTAATATATTAAATTTTGCTATACTACATACGTACAAGATTTTAATGAATCGCTATCAATTTGTTAAGCGAGAAGTAATTCTGTCTCTCTTTCCTAATATGGTAACCATTTTTATCTGAGATATAATATTACAAAAAAAAATTAAAGTATTTTAAACAATACAGCGATATACGCGTTATCCTAGAAAAGTTACGTATATCAAAAGTTTATATTTTGAGTTTAAGGAAAACATAATATTTTTCTTAAACTACCGAATTGTTATTTTTCAACTCTAATATTATTTCGTTTGTGCGTCGTCTGATTCAAAAATAAAAGATTTTTTTTATGTATTGTTTGTATGTATATTATATATTACTTACGTATATATATTATAAATAAGGCTATCCTAGATTTTTATAAGGTTATCCTAGATTAGAAAATAAAATTTTAAGGCATATTCAAAATTATAAAATCTATGAAAAAGATATTGCTTAAAAAAACTTGGCTGTGGCTGTGTCGTGAATACGTTTATATTGTATTTTTAAAATAATATATTTAGGATAAAAGCAAAAACAAAGGATCAAAAAAAAAGAAAAATCAGATTCACGCTGTATCCCGCACACAGCAGGGTAGGCAGAAGGGACCCAGAGTTTTAAGACACTCCGTTCCCCACTTTATACCGAATTCTGGAGGCATTGCATATTGAGTGGCAGAACTCAACGCCGAGTAACATTTAAGGGGTACTAATATTGAAGTCCTGTCTTAATCATCATCATACCTTGAGGATATTACCTTGTTATTTCATAGTCACCTAAAATGATAATATAAATATAACAAATAATTGTGACAAATTTACTTACTTACAAAGTTACATAGTAATAAGTAAACCTAATAAAGGCATATTTAAATTAATACAGACTGTATGCTTACTATTTTTGAAAATCTTCATTGATTATTTGAAAATTATCAAATTTGTTTGAGGGGATTATATTTGGCCCTGAGGGAAGTCTTTACGTTTTCCTTTCTATATTTAATACACTCATATTGGTGTATGACGTAAAAAAATGAAGGTAATTTTTATGAAAAAAATTGTCAAGAACATTAAATAAGAACTGGGGCAATAGACGATTAAAAGCATATATAAAAAGATCAAATCACTTACAATTCATCAGTTTCATATCAGACACCAAACACAAAACAAAATGCAAGGAATCGTAAGTATTATTATTTTTTTTTTTAAGGAATATTTAAGGCAAAAATATTTTTCTTGTGAATTTATATTTCAGCATTGATATTTATATAAGGTTATTATTAGAAAAAACTAAAAACTTTTCCTTTGAAAGTAGATGCTACAAGTACAGCTTTGTGTCATAATATCCGTTAATACAAGTTTTTTTGACGTACTGAAACTTAAAGCAATATCGTTGTAATACATGGCGTTCGTTAAGAAATATATATTTGCTATATTCTTTTGATCTAAAATGTTGAATTATTATTATTTCAGATCATCTTCGCCGCCCTTTTGGCTTGTACCATTGCAGCTCCACTCAGTTTGGGGTACAGTGCATACGTGCCGTTGTCTAAATCCACCTTCTCATCAAGCAGCCAGGTCGTCAACCATGGAAGTGCCCACATCGTCCACGCCCCAGTAGTGGCCCATGAAGTTGAATACCACGTGCCTTTAGCCAAGTCTACTGTGACTAAGAGCAGTCAAGTAGTAGACCACGGATCCACCATCGTTGCCCACGCCCCAGTAGCGCACGCTGTGGTCGCGCCTGTATCCTATGCTCCAGTTGCCCACGCCGTAGTATCCCACGCCCCGGTCTCCCATGCAGTAGTATCCAACGCTCCTGTCTACTCATACAGCTCATCAGTATTATACTAACCACAACATGTCAATTTTCTATCACACTAATTACCTCAAGACTGGGATAATTTATTTATTTTTTGTTATTTGATTTTGAAAATCGTATATGATTTAGTTACATAAATAAGTTTATTTCGAATTTTTATTTTATTTTACTAGCCAAGTGAAATTTCTATAAGCATAAACATTATACATTATATAAATTAGCTTCACGCTATATCCCGCACACAGCAGGGTAGGCAGAGGGAACCTAGTGTTAAGACACTGCGTTCCCCACTTTCTGCCGAATTTTGGAGGCATTGCGTGTTGAGTGGCAGAACTCAACACCGCATTTTTGCCTCGACACCAGAGCGAAGAAATGAAAATATAAATTTAAGTAAATATTTCATCTCCTCGAGTGAGGATCGAACCCACAACCAGTCGAATACATTATATGCATTACAAAATATAATTACTATTTATATTTACTTATTCTCTTAAGTGGTCTCTCCCCTTGTTTTCTAAACTATTTAAATCATTATCGTCTGTTAATCACAATCTTGTAATGTAATTCTAAAATTACCAAAAGAATTATAGTAAATTACTTTTAAAAGCAAACTATTTTTACGATAAAATAGTGCAATATTCCATTAAAAGAAATTATTTCTGTATACTAAAAATACAAAATAACCCAAAATCGATACTTGCTGCACTCCCCTTGTACAAACAAGACTGTTGAATTGAATACAGCATGATTTCATTTGATTTATTTTTAAGTGAAGATCGGATGTGTCACAGTGTCAACGAAGTGTCTTAATATAAGGTTCCTAGATTCCTTTTTCTATGCCGCACATTGTTATGTGTGGATAACAATGTGCGGGATACAGCGTGAAGGTAAAAAAAACATTAGGACATATAGTAGCTTCTATATTGCTAGTTGTATTGTAGTGTAAAATTTCCTTTGCCTACCCTGCTGTGTGCGGGATACAGCGTGAAGCTGTTTTTTTTTTATTTGATAACAGGTATTAGCAAAAGGTATTAAAATTTTAAAGTTGGTTTTGTAAATGAAGATCTACGAACAATTGAAAACTGCTTTATAAAAAACAACCGTCTCTCGCAACCTTGTTTACGTTTACTTAAAACAGAAAATAAAAAAAATCGATTTCCCGTATTATAAGAATTTAGTCTGCCCCAAACCTACGAATTTTACATCTTTAAGTCCAGTATTTTCGTCATCTGATTCAGAAGCGGAAATAATACTTTTTTTTATCTATTATTAGTATAAATGTTGTGTATGTTTCATTCCCACTTGACGAGATAAAATATTTAAATAAATTAATATATACATTTTCTTCGCTCTGGTGTCACGACAAAACGCGGTGTTGTTTCTGTCACTCAACACCCATTGCCTCCAGAATTCCGCAGAAAGTGGGAAACGGAGTGTCTTAACACTAAGTTTCCTCTGCCTACTCTGCTGTGTGCGAAATACAGCGTGAAGCTGATTTGATTTTGATTTGTATAATGTTTTACTATTGATTATGCAACATATGAACATATAGAAACATCGAGCACAGTAAGGCTATCCTTAGACTTAAATAAACATTTTGAATCAGATTTAAAAATTCTAAATCTTCTTCCTTTTAAATAAAAAAATACAAGTGCTATGAAATTAATTTAGTGTGAGCTTTAAATTAAATAAATCAGCTTCGCACTGTATCCCGCAGCATTGTTTCAGGGGGAACCTAGTGTTAAAACACTCCGTTACCCACTTTCTGCCGAATTCTGGAGGCATTGCGTATTGAGTGGCAGAACTCAACGCCGCGCTTAGCCTCGACACCAGAGCGAAGAAATGGAAATATAAATTTAAGTAAATATTTCATCTCCTCGAGTGGGGATCCAACCCACAACCAGTCGGTTTTACAGTCACACTTCGTGCCGCTGCACCACAACTGGCCTCACTATATCAGCTTTACTACTAGGATTCCGTACCTCAAAAAGCAAAAACAGGACGACCTTTATGATCACGTTCTTTACTGTCCGCCAGCAAGACTATTTATGTCGAGATCACATAGAGATATCAAACTGAAATGAAGATCAATTATTTAGTTCTATGATCTTTTAGTTCCCTTGGTAGATCTATAAACTTAAAAAAAAATAAAGTAAAAAAATAGAAAAGTAAACGTTTAAAGGTATTTCATAATCAATTTCATACAAAATAAGTGCATATGGGCAAACTTATGTTTGTCAAATGTGTTTATAAGTTGTACGTTACGTTGCCCTACATTCCTGAAATTGGTACGAGAGCTTCGGTCCTATCGAGCGCAGTGGAATCCGACTATAAGTTAACCGTTTTTTTTTTTAAATTAACAATAATTATAAAGTTAATAAAAGTTAAAAGTCAACCTAAAAAAGGAAATAAAACATTATTACTATGTGTTTTGTACTTGTCAAACATAATCGATTTTTTTTATTAATTAACAAATTTGCTTCGGGAAAATATATTTGGCCACGAGGGAAGTCTTTACGCTTACCTTTCTATATCTAACGCTTATATTAGTATATGACGTAAAAACGAAGGCGATTTTTATGAAAAAAAATATTGTCAAGTGCATTTAATAAGAACTGGGGCAATAGACGATTTAAAGCGTATATAAAAAGATCAAATCACTCACAACTCATCAGTTTGATATCAGACACCAAACACAAAACAAAATGCAAGGAATCGTGAGTATTTAAATTAATATATATTTTATAATTAAGATAGAGGCAAAAAAAATATTTTACATACGTAATACATAAATTACTATTGTAAAATATGATTAAGTTATTATTTAAGATTTTTTTTTTTTTTTAATTTAAAGTAGACGCTACAAGTACAACTTTATGTCATAATATACGTTAATACAAGACTTTCAGACGGACTGAAACAAATTCGAACAAGTATTGTAACATCATATACGTTAAGGAATAAATATTATTTTTTTATAATGCAATAAATTTTATTAATATTTTTATTATTATTTCAGATCATCTTCGCCGCCCTTTTGGCTTCTACCATTGCAGCTCCACTTAGCTTGGGGTACAATGCATACGTGCCGTTATCTAAATCTACCTTCTCATCAAGCAGCCAGGTCGTCAACCATGGAAGTGCCCACATCGTCCACGCCCCAGTAGTAGCCCACGAAGTCGAATACCACGTGCCTTTAGCCAAATCTACTGTGACTAAGAGCAGTCAGATTGTAGACCACGGATCCACGATCGTTGCCCACGCTCCAGTAGCTCATGCTGTTGTCGCACCAGTGTCCTACGCTCCGGTCTCCCACGCTGTAGTCTCCCATGCTCCAGTCTACTCATACAGCTCTTCGCTATTATACTAATCCAAAGACGACCATTAAATTATCTTCAGTTCCTCTTCCTAAGACACGTCTAACTTATTAATTTCTTTCATTGTTTTTTATTTTGTAAAATAAATAATATTACTTGCAAAATATATGTTTTCATATTGTGATAAACCTATAAAACTATAAATAAATACCTATTAATAAATATTTAGTACTTATACAATGTCCAATCAATTTTTGTATTAATATTAAAACTAGAAGGACACAAATATGCGACTGTGAATAGAATAGGTTGTGGGTTTGGTTTTGACTCAAGGAAATAAAATATTAAATATTTTCATTTCTTCGTTCTAGTAACGAGTTCCGTACCTCAAAAAGAAAAATTATACATTTATAAGAACAGTCTCTCTGTCGAGACTATTTATCTCAAAGTTGCATAGAATCATCAAAATGTCACATGAAGTATAGAATCAAACTTCTTAGTTAAAAAATAAATTAAATAAATTAGCTTCACACTATATCCCGCACACAGCAGGGTAGGCAGAGGGAACCTAGTGTTAAGACACTCCGTTCCCCACTTTCTGCCGAATTTTTGGAGGCATTGCGTGTTGAGTGGCAGAACTCAACACCGTGCTTTGCCTCGACACCAGAGCGAAGAAATGAAAATATAAATTTACCCCACTTTGAATTTTTGAACCCACAAGCAGTCGGTTTTACAGTCACACTTTGTACCACTGGGCCACGACTGGCCTCAAACTTCTTAGTTAATGCAATCAAAAGGTGATCATTTATAAATATTGCTGCAATTTGTGCACACAAATATGCAGTGTTATCAAAATAATAATAACATTAAAAAGAATAGGATACTTTGCTTGGACCTACAGTTACCAAATTTGGCACGAGAACTAACAATACAACAGCAGATACTGACTTAGCAGAAAGGAAACATTTTAGAGTTCCTCGCCACAAAATAAATGGAACTCTTATAGGACAA
Source organism: Heliconius charithonia (assembly GCA_030704555.1). Taxonomy (NCBI): domain Eukaryota; kingdom Metazoa; phylum Arthropoda; class Insecta; order Lepidoptera; family Nymphalidae; genus Heliconius; species Heliconius charithonia. Next base: position 13,065,639 of record CM060811.1, on the reverse strand, counting down.
TTTTGTTGTACTGTATATTTGTCTCTGTCTGTCCATCTGTCAACGTAAATTATTCAGAAAATGCGTGAACCAATTATTAGGATATCAACCTAAAATTGAAATCAAAAAACCAATTCTATGATCCCTTGTAGCTTTTATTCCAATGTAAACTAAAGATTTTACGCATAATTTTTGACGTTTTTTGTATGAAATTCTATTAAATAAGTTAAAACTTTGAATACACATGAAGGTAAAAAATTACAGGAGAAAATTTTTGCGATACTTATAAATATATAAAAATATGAATTTGTAAAGATTTTCTCCTTTGGTATACGCTTATAAACTTCCATATTTTTTTAACCTAGATAATGTACATTACACTTAATTTACACAAAATGATCGCATTGCACACTTTTATAAATGGTTCTTCCATACTTATAATCATTAAATATGGTGTGCAACTTTATATGAGGAGAAAATCTCTCACATGACCGGTTTTTTAAAATTTATTTAAAAAAATAAATAAATAGAAGAATTATATGATCTGTTAGTTATTTAAAAAAACATACCGAAAATCGTGTTTTTAAAAATCATTGTTTTTAGTTTTTTATAGATTGAGACAGGCTACTATTTAAATTCTATCACTGTGTAGTTTTTACTTATTCTAGTATGCTATTACATAGCCAGATATATAACAACTTGCTATAAGGAACGCCATTAAATATAGATATAATGTGTACCGCAAGGACCAATTTTTATACAGTCTGAAAAGGAATGACCCAGCTTGTGTGTGTGACCAAACACTTCTCAAATCTGAATGAAAACATCAAGATGAAGAAGATTTTAACAACTTTCAACAACCCAAGAATAAGTACAAAATTGTTAAAATTGTAGGCCACATCTTTTCTAAACAATAATAATTGGTATTGAAACTAGTCTCTTTAAATAATTGAAATTAATTTAAATTATTATCAACATATTTGTTAAATATATATTTATGATGCACATGTTATATTCCGCATATAGCAGGGTGAAGAAATATAGTGTTAAAATATTCTTATCTTCACTTTCCGACTAATTTTTGTAACATTTTGTGTTCATTGGAGTTACTCAACGCTGCGCTTTATCTTGTTACCAGAGCGGAAAAAGAAAATCATATATTCCTTCTAGCGGGAATTGAGCCCTACTTAAAGTTGGATTAATCCCACTATGAACTTGCCTATCAGTATTTTTTATAACCTGCTTATTTACTACAGACGCTATATTAGTGTATGACGTAAAATATGAAGGTGATTTTTATAAAAAAAAAATTGTCAAGTACATTGAATGGGAACTGGGGCAATGGACAATTTAAGGCGTATATAAAAAGAACATATGAGATCCACAAATTATCAGTTTGATATCAGACACCAAACACTAAACAAAATGCAAGGAATCGTGAGTATTCAAATTGATTCATTTTATAATTAATTTTAAAGTTTTACAATAAATTTTGCTCATGTATTTTTCATATTTTTTGAAGTTAATAGATAGAGTAGAAAACGTAAAGTCGCTCCTCAATATGTAGGTATTTTATTTTCTATAATCAGGGAAACAACGTTAGAAGAAGGGTAAGAAGAATGAACGTAATGTTAAGACACTCCGCTCTCTTTTTTGCCCAATTTTCGAGACATTGCAAGTTGCGTGGCAGAAATCATGATGTGTCTCTCTGTCTTTCCCCCGAGTAAGAATCAAACCCATGACCATAGCGTTTTTAGTCAAGACGCCTTGCCACTGTGTCACAATTATCTCATTCATCACAATCACAAATAAAATTGGGTTATTATAAAACAAAAATTGCCGTAAGTAGTAGCCACAAGTTTCGTGATACAATATCCGCTAAAACGAGATATTCTGAAAAATATTACTTAAAGTAATAACACTGAGCTGACATACATTACATACACCACACTCATGTTAGTAAGTAGTATATGTCTTCTGTTTATGAAAATAATTAAAGAAATGTTTTTTTTTTTCAGATTGTCTTCGCTGCTTTTTTAGCTTCTGCCATCGCTGCTCCGCTCAGCTTGGAGTATAACGCGTACGTGCCGTTGTCTAAATCCACCTTCTCATCGAGCAGCCAGGTCGTCAACCATGGAAGTGCTCACATCGTCCACGCCCCAATAGTGGCCCATGAAGTCGAATACCACGTGCCTTTAGCCAAGTCCACTGTGACCAAGAGTAGCCAAGTAGTAGACCATGGATCCACTTTCGTTGCCCACGCTCCAGTAGCGCACGCTGTATTAGCACCAGTTGCCCACGCTATTGTATCCCACGCTCCAGCTTACTCAGTAAGTTCTCCTGTGGTATACAAATCTGGAGACTCTGCTATCTCGCATCAAAGTTCCTCGACCCATGAATCATACAACTCATTCCCTTTTTACGCTTTCCACTGATTTTTCTTCTTAAATAAATTATTTTGTTACTAAATAATATTTTTTTATTGTTTTCCTTATATGTTAAAGTGACCTTGCAAAGTGGATTTAGGATTAATGCATTCAGCTTCATGCTGTATCCCGCATATAGCAGGGAAAGACACTCTTTTCCCCACGTTCCGCTGAATCCTTGAAGCGTTGCATGATGAGTGGCGGAACTTAACGCCTTGCTTTGCCTCGAATAATGACACATAGTTTTACAAATCGTTTTTTTTATTAAGAGAATACTATTTTAATAAAATAAACAATAGATTAATATCAATATTTTGAGTACTGTGATACTGTGGACTGTGATAGAATGAATAATCCATAATCGATGTTTTTAAAATCGTTAGATTATTTAAACTTGTCAAAACTCATAAATGGTTTTCAAACAAGCGTGGCTTCTAGTCTCGCTACGTCCAACTTTTCATAACTTTTCCAATAATTTGGAAGAATTAATTATATTAAAAATATCCTGAAAACTCTATGTAAGGAGACAAAGTTCCGTCATTCAATAACAATTCAAGCCCCAAAAATTGGGCGGAAAATGGAGACACAGAATATCACACTACTCCTTTGCCTTCATAGAAAGTGACAAAAAAGTCTTTATAATGGATAGTTAAAAAATTTAATTACGATTAAAATGTAAGTATAGTAATAGCAAAATTACATTTAATCTAATGAAAATAGCATATATTTTTAGTTTATTTTTTCGTAAATATAGTATTTTATGACTTTTTTTAACCTTTTCAGTGATTTTTGCAGTCCTATTTCATAAAAATAATATTACATAATATTAAATAAATAATTTCTCGAATAGATCTCCTGATTCTATATATTTTGTAGTTGCCTACAAATACCACTATTAACATAATGTGCTGTAAAGCTTTAAGGTAAATTTGGAAACTAAAAAATAAAAACGTAACGTAACTCTGTCTGTCTGTCTGTCACGCCATCTCGGCCAAATAGTGGAATCGATTGTGATGAAATTTCATATATATGTAGGTACTTGAGGGTCTTGGGTTACCGTAAGCTACGTTTTCTCCTATTTTATGCAGAAATTTAATTTTCTCCTTACGTGAAGATTGCTGAAAATAAGCTTTTTGGTTGCTTTCAATTGATGCGCTGGCTTAACCTTATTAAAAAAATATGATATTATAGGTATGTTGAATGCTGAAGATTAAGCCACAATAACTAGTTTAATATATTTAACATACATTTATCGTGATATAACCGTATTTCTATAATTTATTATCATTCCAAGATAAATATATATTTAAATAAAGACAATAACAAAATATATAATGCAATCAAAATAAATTAAATTAGCTGTTAAGACACTCCGTTCCCCACTTCCTGCCGAATTTTGGAGGCATTGCGTGTTGAGTGGCAGAACTCAACGCCGCGCTTTGCCTCGACACCAGAGCGAAGAAATGAAAATATAAATTTAAGTAAATATTTCATCTCCTCGAGTGGGGATCGAACCCACAACCAGTCGGCTTTACAGTCACACTTTGTACCACTGCGCCACGACTGGCCTCTAAATAATAACAAATAAATATATAATGGGGGTCCACGATGGTAGGCTTGCCCTCAAATCCTTCTGGTCTTTTTAAGGGCTGCAACATTTCACCCACCACGTGTACTTTAGAACAGTACACTTCTAGAGCATCCCAACAACAACAAGCGAAAGAGGATAGACGGCGGAGAAGTCGAGGATGCTTTGGGTTCGCTTCAAGTTGCCAGTACCCTCGGCTCCATTAGGTGTGTCAAGTACGTTCTTATATATTACAACGATATTGAGAGAACATGCGATTTCTTCATTGGATATACTTGATCGAATACGCAGTGTAAAGGCACATTGAACGGCAGATACTAGCCTATAGATATTAGAGGACGTCACGGTGACAATGAAGAAGAACATGCTAAGGCAGTTTGGGCATGCTGAGCGAATGAGTGATGAAAGAATAACGTTTGGCGCTCTGTTCTCTTCGGCTTCCTTGCTAGAGAAATAGCGTGCAGTTAAGAAAATATATATGTATGTATATAATACCTACCACTTGAAATTGTAATTTACAGTACGTTATTATATAATAAATACATTAGGATAATAAATAATATATATATATATATATATATATATATATATATATATATATATATATATATATATATATATATATATATATATATATATATATATATATATATATATATATTCAAAATGACCTAGCCTAAGAGTCGCGCGGTGGGCGGGGTTGCTTGGTCACGGAATAAACGACCCCAACAGGCAAACGACGTCGACGGTTGTGTCAATTTCCATACATTTTCGATATAATATTAATTTTGCTTATGAGGTTATTGCTATTTATTATTCATTCATATTTTTGTTTGGTTCTATTCGCTTATTTTATAAGTACATTAGTTAGATTTTGTTTTAATATCTTGGTAATGTAAAACTTAAGTATTTCTTATATTCTCGTGTTAATACATATAGAGATCAGTTGTGGTGCGTGGGCTCAAGCGTGACAGGTTGTTGGTTCAATTCCCACTCGAGGAAATTAAATATTTAACATTTTCACTTCCCCGTTCTGGCAACGAGGCAAAGGCTGGCATTGTAGTCCGCCAGCGACACGCAACACCTGGAGGTTAATTCTTTCTTTAATTCTTTCTTCCGAAAATACTTTTCGACATTACACTTTATTATTTCCAAAATAATTAAAAATTCTTATAGAAGTTCCGTTAATATACTACTAAGGTACTAAACCATTCATATAAATAGTCTTTATAAGTACACTTCAGATATACAAATTATACGGATACTTTATTGAATTCGCGGATGAAACCGCGATCGGGACGCTAGTATGATATAATTACGATATTTTTTCGAAAAAATGTGTTCCTCAATAAATGAACTCTTCATAACCTGCCTTATATCTTCTACACACGCATATATTAGTGTGTGACGAAAAACGAAGGTGATTTTATGAAAAAAAAATTGTCAAGTTCATTAAATGGGAACTAGGGCAATGGACAATTTAAAACGTATATAAAAAGAACATATGAGACCCACAATTTATCAGTTTGATATCAGACACCAAAAACACAACACAAAATGCAAGGAATCGTGAGTATTTCAATTAATTGAATTGTATAATTGAATGTATTTTTTTTTTATTTTACTATAATGTTACTTATATATATTTAGTATTTTTTAGGTAAAAAGGTATATGGGGAACGAACTTAACACTAGGTTCCCTCTGCTTACTCTGCTGTGTGCGGGATACAGCATGAAGCTGACTTTTTTCTTTTTTTTTAGGTAAAAAAGAGGGAATGGAAAAAGTTGTCTCTCCTCACTAAGGACTTTATTTCCTAAAATCGGAAAACATTTATGTTGGCAGAGGCCTAGTGTTAAGACACGGCAATTTCCTTTCTCCTCCTTTCAATTAAACTGAATGGCGAGCATTTCTTTTCATTCCTCCGAGAGGGCATTAAACCCATAACCGTTTATATTCAGACGCTTTGCTACTGTGTCACAATTGCCTCAACTCATGACAAATATTATTTCGTTATTATAAAACATAAATTGTCATAAGAAGTAGAAGCTACAAGTTTTGTGTTACAATATCCGCTAAAACAAGATTTTCTGAAAAATATTATCTTAAAATAATATCAATGATTTCGCACATGCTATATACGTCATAATTTTTTATATATATATATTTTTTTTCAGATTGTCTTCGCTGTCCTTTTGGCTTCTGCCGTTGCTGCACCACTCAGTTTGAGGTATAACGCGTACGTGCCGTTGTCAGAATCCTCCTTCTCATCAAGCAGCCAGGTCGTCAACCATGGAAGTGCCCACATCGTCCACGCCCCAGTTGTGGCCCATGAAGTCGAATACCATCTACCTTTAGCCAAATCCACTGTGACCAAGAGTAGTCAAGTTGTAGACCATGGATCCACTATTGTTGCCCACGCTCCTGTCGCCCACGCTGTGGTCGCGCCTGTGGCCCACGCTGTAGTAGCACCAGTTTCCCACGCTATTGTTTCCCACGCTCCAGCTTACTCAGTGAGCTCTCCTGTAGTCTACAAATCTGGAGACTCTGCAATCTCCCATCAAAGTTCCTCAACCCATGAATCAAACAACTCATTCCCTTTTTACGCTTTCCACTGATTTTTCTCGTTAAATAAATTATTTTGTTACTAAGATTTTTTTTTATTTCCTTATATTTTTAAGGTGGCCTTGCGAGGTGGATATAGAATTAATGTCTTAGCTCTGTTCCCCACTTTCCGCTGAATTCTTGAGGAAATGCATGTAGAGTGGCGGAACATAACGCCGCCCTTTTCCTTATATAATATAACTAACATGCATATTGTTGACACATAATTTTACAAATGGTTTTATTTTATGGAAAGTATTGTTTCAAATATCAATGTTTTGAGTATTAGTCTGTGATAAAATAATTCATAAAATTAATATGGATATTTAAAATTTTCTTAACAATTGAAGTTTTTTTTTCATAACAACTAAAGAAAAAAATGTTTTTAAAACACTAGAAAATTTTTGCGTGTCCGGACTTTAGTCGGTTTTTAACACGAGCGAGTCCAATTTTTTATAAGTTTACAAATAAATAAAAGTAAAATTTATTTTTATCATTTTTTGATCAATGATTTTAATCCTTAATATGATTTTAAAGTTGTTTTCCTTTTTAAATAAGCATAACCGGTTTACTCATAATAAATACTGAAATAAGGAAATTCAATTTTGTTTTCCCAGAAACAGCCGAATGAAAATTCAGTTTAAATTAAACTTTTGGTAATTAAATTATTTGTCTTAGCTACCGAATTGGAATTAAGAATTCGATCTTAACGAAAATCTACAACCTTGTTGCTATAAAGTCCTATTAAGGCAGATAGTCACTTTAGTGATAGATTTTTTTTAGCTTTCTTTGATTCCCGCTGTATCACGCATATGGCAGTGTGCTTAATATTATGACAATCCGTTCACTTAATTAAATATTGTTTCTGAGTGGCGGAACTCAGTTCTAAGCCTTATTTTGTCAGAGCTAGGTAATAAAAATATTTCATTCCCCTGACTGTAAATTGAACTCACAACCGCCTCGTTTATAGTCAATCTCTACACTTAAATTAATTATAAAAAAAATACATTAACACGCTAATGAACCCACTCCCATGTAGCAATATTGGTAACATCACCATAAATTTAACTGTCGAATATAATTTCATAAGAAAAGAATAATCGCGAATACAACATACAAATATATTGCGCAATTTGAAATTATTGTGGTCATCTTTGAAGGCTCGTACGTAACACTATGGGTCATGTACTAATGAGACAAATTATGTATTGTAAGTACCTACTTTACTGGTGATTGGGTACTTTTTTGTTTTATGTTCAAGTACCCATCTGCAGTTTCTGTCCATACTATTATAAGTCATTGGTTAATTTATTTTGAAATATTTTCTCAGTTCGGCTTTTTTTTTGCTTTAGCCTGTACCCCGCATCTAGCATGATAGGCAGAGGAAACTCTTCAAGGTATTGCTTGTTGAGTGGCGGAACTCAACACCGCGCTTTTGTCTTGGTACTAAAGCGAAGAAATGAAAATATTAATAAATATTAATTCGTTCCTCTGAATGGGAGCCGAATCCGTATATAATATTATTAGATTATTAGGTAGTAATTAAGTATATTCCATTTAAAACAGTTAAAGTTTCATCTATATTGGTTCAATAGTTCCTGAGATGTAGATATCTAGAACTAAGCGAATATGAACAAATAAGACTGTTTCATTTTTATAAATCAAATTATTTTTATATACAACAAAAAAAGAATATGAGGTCATCATGACGTACGGCATGGTGTATGACCGTAAACGCGATGTCTATTTGGCGGCGTTGAATCCCGTCATTCAACAGGCAATGTATGAAAACTTGGGTGATTCGTGAAGAGAAGAGTGTCTTAACACAGGGTTCCCACTCACTTAACACCTTCTATCTATCTAAGTAAAACTTGTAAAATAATGTTAGTTAAAAATAACATTTTCTTATTATAGATATCAATTTTATGTAAACAATAATGTAATTAATATATATGATAAGGAAGTTAGATATAATAATAAAGAAAAAAAGGGTACGGTAAAGAAAAAAAAGGTTACGGATTAAGAGTCTGTAGTGCTAAGTAAGTAATAACAATAAAAAAAACACTGGGTTCCATCTGTGTACTCTGCGGACAACAGCGTGAAGCCATAAATAAGTTGTTTAAATAAAACATCAATTACAAATGTTTAATATGAACCTACTACATTCACATAGTATACCTACACATATTTTATCCCACTGAGCTGTCAAAATCTTATCTTACATCGATCTCACGCAGTCAAAGCATAAATAAAAATGTTCTCGACCGCCTCGATAAGGTAGTGTTATTGAATGTGAAATAATCGATACTTAATAACCACTTTAATTAAATCCACGGTAGCTTTTAATGAAATATCGATTTCTTTCGGTCATGAATTTGAGCATAATTAATTCGAGATATTTTAAAAAACAGTCTCGTGCTTTGTGCTATCGATAGAGACATTGCGTGTTGAGTTGCGGAACTCAACGACGTGTAACTTTGTTCTAGAGTTACACTATACAGGCACCACTTTTTATCATGGACCTAGATGGTTAAATAGTACTATGTTATCACCTAAAATATGTTAATTAACAAGTTTCATGGCGATTAATATAAGAAATGTGTCAGATATGTATATACACTAACTATTGCCTGATAAAAGCCACGCAAGGTGAGGTGGTGGTTCCCAGGTTCCCTCTGAATGCCCTGCTATGTGCGGGATACAACGTGAAGCAAACTTAAATATAATTTATCAATTCGTAATAGGAATTCCCGAGGTTAGCAACCAAACAATCAACTTTATAATATTATTATAAATAAAATAAATAAATCCTGCATACAATAGGGTAGGCAAAAAGAACCTAGTGTTAAGACACTCGGTTCCCCAATTCCTGCTAAATTTTGGAGGCATTACGTGTTGAGTGGCAGAGCTCAACGCCGCAATTTCATCGCCTCGATTGGGGATCGAATCCACGACCATTCGATCACACTTTGTGCCCCTGCCACGACTGGCCTTACTATAGATACAAAAATAATTCTCCAACAAAATGAGTAGTTACATCTGTCAGATATCAAAGCCGCGATCGTTGATAACATGCGAAACGGTAATCATGTCGAAACTCGAAATACACTCAAAAGTCCTTTTATTAAAGTACCGTTGCCGTTGCCAAACAATTTATTTCATAATATTACTTTGTGAAATTGCTTTGTAGATGTTAGTTGATAGCTATTTTTGTATACATTACGAAGTTAGATAAGAACAATATCGTTTTGAGGTGTCGACAGGTTCAAATCTGATATTTACAAATACATGTTGGTATACTCAATAAGCCAACGTGGTGCAGTGGAGCAGGACCTGTTTGTGGGTTTGATTTCCACTAGGGGCAATGTTGCATAATGATTCATGCTCTCATGGTTGAGAAACGATAATTAGATGGTGCATGAGAAACGGAGGGCCAAGAGTTACGAGGTTCCATTTTATCTCTACCTGGTAATTCTTCTATAAGAATAAGCGTAAAGCCATTTTTTTATAATGAGAAGTTCCTTATCTTGCTCTCATATGTTACATATAGGTAGTGCAGCGTTTATTTGCATCACTCAGCATTTAATGTCTCGAAAATTGGGCAGTTAGTTGGAAATTCTATGTCTTAACAATAAGTTCCTTCTGCCTCCCGTGCTATATGCGGGATACAGCGGGAACCTAATAAAATCGTTATAAAAAAAGTATATGATTTTATTTTAAAATATAAAAAGCTTACGGTCAGCTTTAATAAGAGCTTATTCTTTAACATGATCCAATATAAAATTATAAACTTTCATCATTAATCAATGCCGTTATTATAAGCTTTCTTTGAAATTTCTTTTTAATACAAAAAATATATTTATTGTGTTCGTGAAATTATTTAACCAATATAAAATTTCAATAAGCAAGTATTCTTAAAGGCCTTCATGGCGCACAAGCGTGAGTCTGTGACCGCGACGGTTGTGGGTTCAATTCCTCGCTCTGCGCGGCGTTGAGTTTCACCACTCAACATGACACTCAACAACTCAAGAATTAAGCGGAGAGTCGGGAACGGGTGTGTCTTAATAGGAAGTCGGAGTCCGTTACCATTAAGGCACATCCTTTCCCAGGGTACTCTGTACCTACTAGTGTACACGATAGTGTGAAGCAGATACAATAAAAAAAATATTTTACTGCATATACCCGCGACTTCGCCCGCGAATTTCGAGGTGCGTGATATATCCTAGGAGTCTAAGATTGCTCCTTAATTTAAATTAAATAATATAAGGCAAATTTCTAATGCCAGAATCTAATAGTTTCGTTTGTTTGTTGTTTGCCGGCAGCTTGTATTTAAATTGATTGCTCGTACATATAATGATATTAATAGTTTATCAACAAAATATAAACGTCACGGTCGTGATGCAGAGGCATAAGCATGTGACTGTAAATGCGACGAATGTGAGTTCGATTCCCATTCAGGGTAATTAAATATCTATTATTTTAATTTGAGGCCAGTTGCGGCGCAGCAGCACGAGGCGTAACTGTAAAATCGACTGGTTGTGGGTTCGATCCCCACTCGAGGAAATGAAATATTTACTTAAATGTATATTTCCATTTCTTTGCTCTGGTGTCAAGGCAAAGCTCGGTGTTGAATTCTGCCACTTAACACGCAATACCTCCAGAATTCAGCAGAAAGTGGGGAACGGAGTGTCTTAACACTAGGTTCCCTGCCTACCAAGCTGTGTGCGGGATACAGCGTGAAGCTGATAAAAAGTATTTTTAATTTTCTCGCTCTGATAACGAGGCAAAGCGTGTTGAATTACACCACCTAACCCGCAATGCCTCCAGAATGTAGCAAAAAGTGGAGGACAATCATAATTTGAAGTCAAAAAAATTTAAGTAGGCTAAACAACAAAACAGTATATAGTTTATATAAGGACACATACATCAGCCTTCGATCTAAATATGATTAATAATTGAAAGTAATACTATATTCTAATTACGTTAAATCTCGTTCAACTTGTCGTTTGATCAAAACAAACAACATTTCACCAACCGCCTTGAGCCTCGAGAGCTTCGCAATTTTTAATCGAAGTGACATACATATATATACTACTACTCACGTATGTACATATATAAAAGTTATAAATATATGTTAATAGACTTTTAATTTGCAGAATGTAGTTAAATGTTTTTGAGGTCGTCGTGTAACGTCTCTCTGGTAACGAGACATAGCTTGGCGTTGAATTCCGCCACTGAACACGCAATGCCTCAAAATGGAAATGTGTCTTAAAAGGAAAAGGAGTATCTTAACACTAGATTCCCAGATTTCCTCTGCGTATGTGCGAGATACAACGTGAATCTATAAAAAAAATAAACGTAGTTTCACTTTATCCTACTTACAGCAGGATAGACAGAGATAACCTAGTGTTTAAATATTCCATTCTCTGCTTTACGAAAAACTTCAACACATTACGAGTTCAGTAAGGGAGCTCAACTTCGCGTTTTCGTGTCAGAGCATAGATATTAAAATATTTAATTTGCTCGAGTAGGCATCAAACCTACAACTGCGGCGCTTACACACAGAAGCTGTTGTTGCGTCACGATGGCCTCGTAGATTAAGTTTACGATATTCGTTAAATTAAGGACAATATATATTTTAAAGTAAAAAAAATATAAGAGTAGGTGAATTTTGATTTCCGGTGTGATGTAAAATAACAACTAAGAAGGACAATATAATTAAATGATTTCATACGTTTAAGTAGGTGTTCGTTATATATATATATATATATATATATATATATATATATATATATATGTATTTTATAAAAAATAATGAAAAAATATAAGTAAGATGTAAGCGCGATAGGTTGTGGTTATTACTCTCGAGAAAATGAAATGTTTAATATTATTATTCTGAGCGGCGTTGAGTTCCGCCACTCAACACCAGAATTTGGCGAAAACTGGGGAACCGAAGTTTCGTAACGGGAACGTAGTGTCTTATGTAGAAGGCAGCGTAAAGCTAAAAAAAATAAAAACTAAAAAAAAAGATTCAATCAAAATAACGCAAAAAAAATGTAACCTCAATTAAAAACTTCGCGCTACCAACTTGACAGAGTGAACTTGGCATCAACCTACTTCGACAAGATCATGTTGTGTTTACATTGATTTATTCATATAGCGACGTAACGCTCAAACTTATTAAGTTATTAAAGAGAAAGTTCGTTTTGGATGCGGCATTTTTTATTGCGCTTGAAGTAAGCTTTATTTCTATAGAAGAAATAAATTGGCCGCCGTTGCGCAGCGGCATAGCGTCTGACTGTAAATGCGACGGTTGTGGGTTCTATTCCCTCTCGAAAAATCGAGTTGTTTCCATTTTTTTGATGTTACAGGAGAACGCGCTTTAAGCGCTTTTAATTAAAACTCAATGTTTCGAAAATTGGGTGGCAAGTGGGAGACAGAGTTCATTAAAACCGGGTTGTCTATCCTGTTTTATTTATTGTTGTCTTAAATTACTATAAATTGAAATATGAAGTATATTTCCATTTGTTCTGATAAAATGATGACAAATTACGAGAAGCAGCATTCTATTTTGGTAATTTCTTAAAAATATGTATTGAAAACAAATATACATATCTGTAATTTTTTTTTTTTTTTTAGCTTCACGCTATATCCCGCACACATCAGGGTAGGCAGAAGGAACCTAGTGTTAAGACACTTCGTTCCCCACTTTCTGCCGAATTTTGGAGGCAGAATCTGTAATTGAACTGCAGTTTTATCGGAAGCTTAATATTTCTTCCCGCAGTTGTTTTTTTCTTTATTTAACGCTGTATCCCGCACATAGCAGGTTAGGCTGAGGGAATCTGAGATCCTAGTGTAAGACATTCCCTTAAGACATTTCTGTTCGCCACTTTTCGCGGATTTATATAATTACAGTGTACGTTTAAATTTTTAATTAATATAAAAATATAATTGACAAAACAACATGTTAACGATTAGTAACATAGGAAATGTAACTAATAAAATCATTTAATATATTACTGATTTAATTTATAAGTAATTTAATAAATAAAAAGAAAGAACGATTGTTTAAAAATGTTATTTCCACAATTTATAGTGAATGCAAGTCTTTTACCCATATTTAAAAAATCTTTACATAATTGTATATATAATAGAATAATCAACAAAAAAATCAGACTTCAAAACAGCGACTGTTAGTTCGATTACCACTTGGGATTTTTTTTCACTCTGGTTACAGGACAAGCGGCGCCGTTGAGTATTGCCACTCAACACGCGATATCTCTAAAATTGGGTAAATTATCAAGATCGGCGCGATTTTACACTAGGTTCTCTCCTGTCCTGCGTGATACAGCGTGAAAATAAAAAAAAACATATATATATCTTTCTTGAAGCTAATCTGTTTAACTAAACTTTAATAATTTAATTACACCTTTGCGACACAGGTTGTGAATTTGAATCCCAATGAAGACATTGCGTTCCACTCAACACGTAATACTTCCCGAATTAAGTGGAAAGTGACAACCGGAAATACCTTAATGGAAACCGACTAACACCAGATTAACACCAGATTTTCAGTTTCCTTTTACCAATCCTACTACAAGCGAGATACAGCGTGAAGTAACACTAATATAGTTATATTATATCAAAAATATATACAAAATAAGAAATCTACATATAAACAGCCTAAAGGTACACCACCCCCACTTAAGAAATTACAAGTATATTTCAAGTACACCCGCAAATTTTGTTTCGTCTCATACAGTATAAATACGGCGTTACAAGGTGCGTAAGTTAGATAATTCGGCAAGCTCGACCCGATAACTTATTTCTTTAAGTGTGAAATAATTATTAAAAAAAAATCAACATGCAGAAATTCGTAAGTCTTCTTTTTCTTTTTACCAAAATAATTTTCGTCTCTTCTTCTTAATATTATATAGGTTAGAGAAATCATTTAGTGTTAAAATACTCTTTTTTCTGTTGTTAATTCATTTAGGTATTTTGTGCTAATTGACGGAACTTAACGCCACAATTTGCACTGTCGGGAATTCGGCAAAAAATAGGGAACGGATGTGTCTTAATGGAAACGCAGTGTCTTACGTGCGGACTTTTAAAAGCTTAGCAGCTTATAAAGATGTGGTAAAATTATATTATAATAATTAATTAAGCAGGATTCATTAAGTAAAGAACCTACAGTTATTGCTTGTATTTAAACGTGTTTCCACTGTGCATAGAGTACTTTTTTGTGCTATTTTTTTTATTTATTGCATCATCGCGAGAGATGTAAAGTTACGCGTAATTGAACTTTCTTACGTAATCCTTGCAAATATTTAGAATTTCTTAACAAGCCAAGGTCATATTTTTATATGACATTAACTTGCTTAAAAAATTTAAGTTGTAATTATTTTTTATTTATTTCTCCATACTTAGCTGCTTTGAAGTTCACCGATATTTTCTACGTTTCGTCACTATTGAACCCTTTTCAGTTACTAAATTGTCTTTTGAGATATTACCATACAAAAATCTTTACTAAATCTTTATTTTACTTTTTCAATATAAAGCATTTTATTTAAATACATTTCTGATTAAACTTACAATTAATTAAATTGATAACGTAATTATTCGAAAACTAAGTATGGCCAGTGCAACGGCAATAGATAGATAGATATTAAGAAAGGAAATTAGATAATAGACAAAAATAAGAGACTAATATTATGATGGGTCTGTATAAAGTACATACCGAATCTATATGGGAGTACATACTGACATATACCGACACATTTCTTAGAGTCGTATCGACAACCATAATAATTTTTTATATAGATTTTTAGTTAAGAAAACATGGCGTCTAACCAATCTTCCTATAGCCAAGTATAATAAATGCAAGTAATTAAAAGTTGTTCGTAGCAAAACGAAACTAAAACGTCAATACATCCAAATCGAGTTTTACACAATGTGAAAATCCGAAGTAAACTTTTCACTTTTCAATTTCGAGCAGACGGCAGCGATTGGTTGAGAGTTTGGAATCAAACTTTCTATCTAAAACAAAAATAATAAAATGTTATTTTTCTAGACAATTCTATGAGTGCTATTGAATTTTATTGTGTTTTACAATTTATAATAAGTTGTAGATGTGTATTTTACACGGATTCTTGTTTTTTGCTTACTTTAAAATTTGTTTACTTATTTATATTTTATAGTGATATTTTCTGTTTACATAGATTTTATTTTATTTGCAGGTAGTATTCGCTGCTTTCTTGGCCTGCGCTGCTGCCGCACCCGGTCTCTTGGTCGCTCATGAAGCCCCAGTGGTCGCGGTCCACTCTGCCCCAGTGGTCCACTCTGTACCAGTGATTGCTTCCAAGTCCACCATCACTAAGAGCAGTCAAGTTGTCAACCACGGATCCCCTGTGGTCTCCGTACCAGTTGTGAAAGCCGCTGTTGTCGCTCCCGTAGTACATTCCGCTGCTGTAGTCCACTCTGCCCCAGTGGTTCATGCCGTACACGCTCCAGTAGTCCATGCCGTACACGCCCCGGTAGTCCATGCTGTACGTGCCCCAGTAGTCCACGCCGTACATGCTGCCCCAGTCGTCCACTCAGTCCACGCTGTAGCCCCAGTCGTCGTCAAGTCTGCCCCATCCGCCATCTCTCACAGCAGCTCAGTCGTCCACCATTCCCCAATCAAAGCTATCCCCGTTGTAGCCGTCCACTAAATGCTTTAATTAAAATCTAGATTTGTTGATTATAATATATTACCTCCGAATGTTTAAGTAATGTTTTGTTTTATTGATATTTCATTACCCAAACTGAATTTTAAGAAAATCAAGTATGTTTATTAATATTAAATTAATATTTAAAGTAGCTAAATGCTGATTTGTTTATGCAACAAAAAAAAGATAATAGACGTACACGAGGGTACATAATATCACAGCTAAACATAGTCGATTCGGTAAAGACGGTGTTCACTTAATTCAGCCCAAGTCTGTGCAATTTCCAACAAAATATAATGTCGGAACCACGGAATGAAGAATGTTGCCATTTGTATTATATTTGGCTTGTACAGTACGCAAAATGGGCTCGAAGCTCTTTGCCGTTGGTCAAACATACGTGGCCTTAAATAGGGTAAAATTATTAGAAGATATCCTTATTGAAGAGCTGGACTGTTCGAAATTAACCAGCAAATGACCTTGCAACAATGATGCATTGAATGAGATGAACAGACTGTGAAACCTAACCAACTAACGATAACTAAGATGTAAAAAATAAATTAAAAGCATTTTTTTTTTGGCAAAAGCTTTTATTTAATCGCTCTAAAAAGGAGAAAATTAAATTTTTCTTTTAAATTTTAACTATAAACTTATAATCTTATTATACACAATTTACATGATTATAAAAGCTTGTCGCGCTATTTACTCGTGTAAATAAACTAGTACTAATTTAATGATGTAAAATCTGCGAAGTTTAAAATTTTTACATTTCAATTTAATTAATTATTAATCATCGCGACAACCTCTTATGATCTGACATGATTGAGTGTCTTGAGGTTTTCTCAGCCCACCCTGAAACAATGTGAATCTGGAAAAGAAAATACTCCATCCCCAAATAGGGAAATGGAGAACAAAATAACTAAATTATCGTCTGATCGTCGTCATTTGTTACAAAGTTCTGTTTTTCCATCGAAATGTATGCAGAAAAATAAAATAAATAATACAAGCTGCTATAAAATGTAATTTCAAGTTTTGTCATACAAAAATATTTCTATATAAAATTCTCCTGGAAATGCCCAGCCCGGAGATACATTTGACCTCCAAACAATTCACTTCTATGCACATTTGAATCAAAGTTTCAGCAGTATTCTATACATATTTTATTTTAATAAAAAGTTATAGAGCAATATTTCTAAAAGATGTAATCTAAAAGATAAAAAAGAGTAGGCGCTGTGAGAACAAAGCGTGATACTAAAGTGAATAGTTGAATACAGCAAATAAATTATACCTTTAGATTTTATATACCTATAACTTGTTTTATATTTGCATCAGTAATGGAGATAACACAGTGAGTTATAGTGACTTGACTCTCTATCGATATGTCTACCAAGGGTAAGATTTCTTTTTTTCGTCACGTATGTCTTTTTCTTGTTTTTATCTTGAAGCTAGTCAGCACAGGAGCAAAAGTGAGTAAACGCGACCGGTTATGGATTCGATTTCCATTCAAGGAATTGCAATATTTAATATTTTTATTTTTTCACTTTAGTGGCAAAGCGCGGTGATGAGTTCAGCCCCTTAACGCGCAATTTATCAAGAATTCATTGAAACGTGGGGACAGGAGAGTCTTAACACTAGGCTCTCTCTGCCTACTCTGCTGTGTTCGGAATACGGCGTCAAGCCAAAAATTTATTTTAAAGAGGTTCTCAGTTCCACCACAACCTCAAACCTCCTTTAAGAGGTATAGTTTTTCACCTCGTCCACTACATCAACTTCATGCATGCCTCCCGGAGAGACCTCATGCCTTTACATGACCTTCTCCCGTTTCATCAATACTGTGTTTTTGAAGGTTAACCAAGGTCCCTGCCTCCCTTATAACTAAGTCTCGACTTTAAGGAATTGTATAAAAATTGGGTATGAGTAAAGCTCAACGTACATGTCTAGTGTTCTTCCACGAATTTTATCACATACAGATGCATTTACTTTTTCTTTTTTTTGGCTTCAGCCTATAAGATTATCTATCCTGCTATGTAAAAAATACTTTTAACATAGCAGAATAGATAGAAAGAACCTAGGAACCTATTACTAAAACATTATTTCCGTTAACAATCTTCCCCACTTTCCATTGTATACGGGAGGCACTGCGTATTGAGAGGAGAACTCAACTCCGCTTTGCTTTGCCTTTTTATCAGTGCTATAAATAAATATTGTTTCACTCCCTCGAGTAGGAATCGAACCCAAAATCTATAACAACAAAAACTATACCATTTCTTACCGTAATTTTAGGCAAAGATATCTCAGTGGCAAGACACTTTGTTTTCCACGTTCCGCTCGAAGTGCATATTAAGTGGCGTTACATTTAATATTATAAAACGATGTTCACGATGATTTGTTTACAAGATCGCCGGTCTAGATCCTACGTGACCTAAAAACCAAACCGCGCAGGTCTAAGTAGGTCATTGGTAGTCTCTAAGCGTTTATTGAGAATGAAAAATTTCATTGATTTATTTTATTATTTATACGAGTTTGAACGACTTTGATTTTTCTTTTAGTTTTGCACCTTATCTAGTGTAGTGGAGAGAGTGAACTTGGTGTCGAGATAGTTCCTTTTCCAGTTAATAGGTGTTTTGGCGTAATTCAACGCCATTATCCATCTTACCAAATTAGGAAATTAAATGAAATGTTACATTTTGCAAATTCAGCTTTTCCTATGAACTTACAGTTGAGTAGTCAGAGAACTTGGATGTTTTCTAAATAGAGCGCTCTGGACTTCCGATGCGTTCAAATTTTTATACGTCTTCCAAAATATAGAATTTCTTAAAAAAATTGTAGAAATATAGTTACATTTAAAAAATAAAGTTTTCTCTACGTGCAATTTTAGTATATTGCCTACAGGTGGTTTTAAATTGCCAGTAATCTGTTTAGGAACAAATTTCCAGAAAAATGCTTACACCAGGTATTTTTTTGTCATGTATCGATCATATAGCAGGGGTAGGCAGAGGAAACCTTGTGTTAAGACACTTAGTCCCCACTTTCCACCAAATTTTTGAGTCACTGTGTGCTGAGCGCAGGTACCAGAACGGAAAAATGAAAATATTAATAAATAATAACTCAATCACCTAAATGAGCATCGAACCCACAACAGTCGCGTTTACTGTTACACTTTTGTTTTTTCATGCCAAGATGGCCTCAGATATTAGTTACACATACTATTACACAAGATTTTAATTGCCTTGATAATTATAGATGAACAAGTTCAAGGATTTTGTTTGACAAATAATGTGTGACTATATTATACGTATATTAGAGTCCGTCGTGGCACAGCGGCATAGCATCTGATTTATAAACGTGATTTTCGTAGTTTCGATTTACACGCGAGGAATTAATTATTTTCATTTCTTTGCTCTGTTAACTAGACAGCGCAGCGTTGAGTTCCGCCATTCAACGCGCAATGTCTTAAGATTTGGGCAGTGCGTGGTGAACGTGATCTTAATATTACTTTTAACTTCGCGTGAAACCAACAAACAACAATTTATGAATTGATTTCCATTTCCACCATTTCACGGACATGTTTTATTATAAAAAAACTCAATATTTTTTTTCTTTATTTTGTCTTTTCAGCGGTCTGTCTGTGCTTTGGGTACGCTTATCTCCGAAACTTAACCGCCGAGGCTAAACAGATATGAATTCACTAGTTTTCACTATTCTATTTTCTAAAGTTTTCGTTTTTATGTTTGTTTTAGTGCAATAGCTGAAACTTTAGTTTTCAATAACTGCATTGTCTTCAAAATCATAATTTAATTATTTAGTACTCTACTAAAGTTATTCACATAAGTAAATAAATAATTGTGTAAAATACTCTTTAAAAAACGTATAAGAAATTTTATGAAGCAAGAATTGAACCTGCGCTATTGGAAACCGACCGAGCTCTCTAACGGTTAATCCATACCTAAGTATGGAATAACACTTTAAACTTATTAAAAATAAATAATTATGTAGTTCATGCGGGCGAAGCCGCGAGCGTGTCTAGTCTTATATACTTGTATAGTTAGAATATTCAAGTCACTCACCTTAAACGCTACAAAAAATGCTTTGCCTTTGCCTTTGACATAATTTCTATTATACACATACATATATTTATATGTATGTAGAGTCAATAATATGTATAACTCGTTGTTTATAAGGATTTATTTGCAAACTATCTGGTGAAGTATGGTTAGAAAGAAAATATAAGTTATCTTATTTATTTATTATTTATAAATCCAATGAAGACGTCGTTGTATGAAAAATGCAACACATTTTTCATCTAACGACATCTTCAATGTAATAAATAACTGTTATTATCATGGAAGATGTATAAAAATCAAAAGAAGTAATATCATGTGCTGATAATAAATAATCTAGTGTTAAGACACTCTGTTCCTTCTTTCCGCTCAATTTTCAATACATTTCATGTTGAGTTGCGGAGTTTAATTTTGAGTTTTAGAACTGTTAGCTAAAAAAAATTAAGCATAAAATTTAATACAAAATTATGATTTAAAAGCAACATCAAAAATATTTTGTATCCAGTTGTTCAGTTTATAAACAAATGAAATGTCAATTAAATAAAAGCGATCGTGACCGCATTTGCAGGACGACCTTTGCGTGACACTGACTTTACCACATTTGTACCTGTACTCGTATGACACCATAAGTTACTATTATACCTAATAGATATTATTTATATATCTGTGATAAGAATCGAAAATTATTATTATAGTTCGTATATAGCTTTAGGTTATCGATGTTTTGGAATACGATGTATCAGTGATTGTAGTATCGGTAAGGCCATTCGTGGCGCAGAGACACAACCATTCGGCTATAAATTCGATAGGTAGTGGGTTTAATTCCCACTGGAAGAAATGAAATACTTAATATTTTCATTTCATTGCCCTGTTTACAAAGGCAAAGCAAAGTCTCAACACGGACGCATGAATCCAGCGGAAATCGGGGAACAGTGTTGAAGTGAAAACGTCTTAACTCCAGGTTCACAAATTCCTCTGTCCATCCTGCTATGTGCGGGATACTGCATTAAGGTAAAAAAAGTTATAGATAATTTGGAATAAGATGACTTGAAGCTGTATTCCATACATAAAGAAAGCAAGAAGCCGTCTATTCTTAAGACACTCGATTTCAAACATTGTCTGTTAAATAATGTAACTAAATGTTGATCTTTATCTAGTAAAATTAATATAGTTCTACCCTGAGGCGGATTTGAAACTACAACCGACGCGTTTAAAGTCAGATGCTGAGCTGCCGCACCACGACGATCTCACCAAACAAAAGTAATGGAACATTGATAGTGATTGGTATTAGGAAATTATAAATTTCCTTATTGGTCTCATTATTTGTTACAAAATCTTATTGTAATGGACTATCCTTATTCAATAAATTATTATGCAAAATATACATATATTAGTGTTTATCATTCTTAAAATTACAAAACGCCGTATCTATCGCTTCGTAGCTTCATTAATTAAATGTATGGAATATTTACTTCAATGTCTTTAAAAAAATTCTAATTAAAACATATGAGTATTTATATGAGAAGTTCGCAACTAGTCAGTTACATATCGTAGTATCGTCAATCACTCAAGATGTCACGACACCTTTTAATTGTAAGTAAATTGAAAATAAATTAAATAATCTATATATTATAGTAGTATCGTAATACTATTGAACTAGGGGAACGGAAATGTCTTAATGGGAACGGATTATCTTAAGAATAGGATTCAGGTTCCCCCTGCTTACCCTCCCCAGATATATCAGGATACAGAGAGAAGCTATAGTATTATTCTGTTACTGGGTGAATGACAGACTATGCACAAACGACAAGATAAGACTTAAAAATTGGAATTTGGCATTTAGTTACTATTCAACACGCAATGTCTCGAGTATTAAGCGAAGAGATAAGAAGGAAGTGCCTTCCCTTTAGGTTCCCTCTCCCTACCCATAGAATAGTAGGAGCTAAAAATAATGCTTAATAAAATAAATCTAATTTAACATATATTCAGCCAGACATGGCAAATAAACTCTATAATTGTCAACCCTTAATGATTTTAATTATGTAGTATTATAATATGTATTTTGTAAAACATTTTAGTGAAACCGCTTTTTAATTGGACACACTGATTTAACATAAGGGAATATTTATGTTTCCTTTAGTATTTACATTTTAGTATAGATTTTCTCTTTTTTAGTACAAAATTTTAATTTGAAATGGTGTTTATTATATTATAATATTATTTTTTAAAAGCAATAAAAAACATAAAAAATATTCTATATTATATAGATGAATGTTATAAATTTTAATCAGTTGATATTGCATTGGTGACAGCGATTAATATCCAAAACCATTACGTTAATTGGATCAAATATAAAATATGACTATATTCATATGAGAATATTTTGTGAAGTTAAATCAAAATAAATATATATCAAGTGAATCGTAAAATATATATATTTAAAGCAACGTTTCATAATTTTTCTCTTACATTAAGAAATGAAACATGATATATGTATATGTAAATTTATTACAGATTTTGGCAGCCGTCGTTATGACATCAGCAGCGCCAGAACCCGGAGTCCATTTCTCTGTACATTCATCGCCCTACGTCCATGGACTTCAACCACCGCTATACCACCATCCTGTGCATAGTGTACCCATTCATACATTTCACAGAATACACACTCCTATAGTCCATACACCTATAGTTCATCCAATTGTACATAGACCAGT
The DNA here is from genome assembly GCA_030704555.1 of Heliconius charithonia. NCBI lineage: Eukaryota > Metazoa > Arthropoda > Insecta > Lepidoptera > Nymphalidae > Heliconius > Heliconius charithonia. The sequence goes on along the minus strand of CM060811.1, from coordinate 13,042,565 downwards.
TCATGTGCCCATAGTGCATACACCTTTGCACAGTGTCCCCATCGTGCACGCGCCTGTACATAGTGTCCCCATTCATCCTATAATTAAATATAAGGTGAAATCTCATTACTGGTAGATTTAAGTACCATATATTTGTATTCAGTTTAATTTGATATAACTTTTATTTTTGTGTGTATAACAACTGTATTTTATTTTTTATTTACTTATTTATAAAAGCGCTTGTGAACTACAGGTACTGGTTTATTTTTGTAAATATAATATCTATTTGTGTAATATTGTACTTTTATTTCCATACAACTTACTCGTATGTGTAGTTCAAAATATTTTATGGATAACTTGCACTTCAGTAGCAAGTTAAACAATACAAAATATATTAATAAATGAAATTTCTACATTTTATTTTATTTCAAAATATGCTATTTTACACCCAGTTATGTTATTATTTTATAACTCTTATTATAAATCTTTACAATCACTAAAATATTTTGGCTTCACACTACCTACTCAATGCAAATTGTTACAATCGAGCAGTAAATAAAAAAGTCTCCCCCACATTCGACTTTACTACTTTCACGTCATACAAAAGTATCTAAACATTTATGACCCCCGTGAAGAATTTCTCAAATTCATCTGCATACCAGACTTCAGGTCTCACAATCCGCTTAGAAACAGCATACCGTAATTACATTTAACGGAATCCATTAGATAGCGTGTACTTTGCTAATTGTTGGAGATCAATGAACCGACGACGTCTAACTTTAATTTAGATGCATATTTCAGTTTGATTGACATTTGTAATACAAGTGCTATATATAGTACGATATCTAGGTATGGTTAGTATATATGTTACAGGGTAAAAAAATATTTTGAATAATATGAAACATGTTGAAATTAAAAATAAAAATATATTTAAATCTGCATGAGGCCGTTGAGGCACAGCACAGAGGGATCCTTGTGTCAAGGCGCTCCGCCCCAGCCTTCCGCCTAGTCTCCAAGCATGACGTTTCGAGTGGAAAAACCAACTTCGCTTTGTTACCAGAACTAGGAAATGAAAATAATTTATTTCTACTATAAATCGATTTCATATACGTTGCGTCTAGAAATTCAAACGTTGTGCCGCTGTAAAACTTCATTATATTTTATTTTTTATTATCAACACTGCGCTCAACCTAACACTTACACCATTTAGTTCCCCCGAGCTTTCGTCCAAAAGCTTTTAGAAATATTATATAAAACTTTTAACCTTTACAATTTGACAGATCGCTGGGTATAATATTGACACGGCCAGTGACATACTTAATGAGTTATTATAAAACTTAACCAACCGTAAAACCAATACCGCGACAGTGACACCGGCTTGATAAGATTATATTAGATGTGGAACATCAAAATGTAATATAATCTGATGTAGGCTATATATTATACATTTTTGTTAAGTTTTAATAAAAAATATATATTATATTAAATTCTACTAAGGAAATAATAGGTTACAAGCGTAACCGTAATTTAAGTAATACAAGGAATAACACGTTATAGATTAGAAGTAAATTAAAAAAATATACCAAAAAAATATATATAGTTGGACTTTTAGGTAAATCGATCCTACGTGTCCTTAGAGTACTCGTCAGGTTCTTGATTGCTTACCAATATAGCGGGATAGGCAGAGGGAAAGATTCCATTTCCTATATTCGTCCTAATTTTCAAGACTTGAAGATTGCACTTTGAGCTGCAACACCACGCTTTGTCTACCGGAGCGCGGAAACAAAAATAATTTGGATAAAATCATCCCTACTAATGGGATTAAAATCAAAAAGTTCGTGTATTATCGAAATTTTCAGTCAAATACTGCATACGGCGAGAAATATTACCATGTTTTAAAAAGGTTTGGTAAAAATACAGAACAACTTCAACAATTGATGGGTTTTTGCATCTGTTATGTTAAAGTTTTTTTTTGTATTTCATTCTATTTAAGAAATACAGTACTTTACTTTTCACTAACATGCACAATAAAATATGTTCAATATGTTAGTGTTAGATATCTTACCACCATTTTTTTCTATTAGGTACTATTGTATATTGATATCCACAGATCTTTTAAAAAATAAATCAGCTTCACGCTGTATCCCGCACACAGCAGGGTAGGCAGAGGGAACCTAGTGTTTTTAGACACTCCGTTCCCCACTTTCTGCCGAATTCTGGAGGCATTGCGTGTTGAGTGGCAGAACTCAACGCCGCGCTTAACCTTGTAACTGATATCCCACCCTACACTCAATAAAACATTTAAATAAAATTATTAAGATAATAATTTTATTATCTTAGTATGGCTCGTGATACGTCTAATATAGTTAGAACCCTTTCGTAGTGATCGTTAGTAATTCAAGTTCTTTTAGAGATTCAGAGGTAACGATATTTAATATGAAATGTACCATAAATGTAATATAAAATAAAATATATAGATAAATAACATGTCATAGTCTGTCCGTTTTAATCTTCCGTGACATTTCTTAAGTATATCGAAGACGTCCTATCCTCCTCTCTGTTATATCTAGTCATTACTGATAGTTATAACTAAATGGGGATAGTGAGTGGCCCCGCACCCGCCACTTACCGTGGACTCCGGCCGTTCGGCTCTGAACCCTCCGGGACGAATCGGAATAGTTAATATTTATGATTCTTGTAATGCTTTTTCGTAAGATCAATTAATAAATAACTGATTCAAAGACCGAAGTCTAATATACATACTTACAATGGACTTGAGATTATTATATGTAGGCCGTAGCCATAATTACATAACATATAACTCTCTGTTTCACATATCAGATCGAACTCCCTACCGCTAGGCGGCCGATTATGTGAATCCACTTCAGTTTGTTTCTTTAGAGGGCATTACATTAATATACCCATTCAACTCTCGTGTATATTTCTTAAAACGATGTATTTACTTATCGTATCTTAATAACATTGAATGCTCTATGTGTAATGTGGCGTGTTTATTATTTCCGTATGATTTCGTTTATATAGTATATTCCAGATTATAATTATTTCCTACGTGCTCTTATTATATGCCACAGTTTCAATGTTAATATAATTTATATTCATTGTTATTGTAACGCCTCTTTTAAACAGAACCGTCGTAGAATACACGCACAGCACACACCCTGCAGCTGTTTGTCTGAACTGATACTTGACTCAGAATTGTGGGAATGTAATATAGAAATCATTAATTGAAAATACTCAGTGATCGCTAGAATAGCCAGCGACTCCAAGTAGGCACGATTCTACTACCAGTTCAGTAAAGAACCTCAGTGCTGAGAAGAACTGGCGGAACAAACTCAACAGCAGAATCCAACACTACTAAGCAATTCGCTTATATCAAATATGTCAGCACCAGTGACGCCCGGCTGTATATTATAAGTTTGTCGTCGACATCAGTCGATTGACACATTATGTTATCTACGATAAAACCAAGTGTTAGACAAACAAGCGGACACTACTATATATGTACACCAGAGCTGGGACATAAAATAGCACCACACACCCATATGAAACGGGCGGACACTACTACATTCACCAGAGTTCCAGGACATAAAGTAGCATCACACACCTATCCATCATACACTAAGTGTTAACGTCGAAGCACCGCAAGGCACCGCGACACTATCTAAATATAATATATATAAAATTAAATGCCACAGCAATTCACTTAGCCAAGCACATTAGTACCAGCGAAGCCAAGCAGCAGTCGGTTGTGACTATAATATAAGTCAATACTAAAACAAGGGTCAATGAACTCTAACAGTCGTATAAATCGTAAATAATTAATATTTGGTTAATGGTTAATGTCTATTATATTTAATTAAAGTAATATATAAAAAATATTGACAGATTACTTTCATTGTAGGACATTAAACAGACTCATGTTATATAATATTTATAAATTGTAAATATATATTTTGATATAATAGTTTTATATCATATTATAAATGATACTATTATATTTATATTTCCTTTTATAGTAACGTATTAAATATTTACTAATATATATAGAAATTACATTTATAAGTTATTATAATTCACCAAACCTATTTTACTCTCATTTCACAATTCCCATACACGCATCTAACAAAGATGGCGGCAGACATTCTGCGTACATTAATATAATTGTAATTTTACATACCTCATAAAACATCTTCATCTATTTATTTCCATTTACTAAATAAATAATATTTATCTCTGGATATTGACGGCATTATATGCATTAATATCACTCTTCTTTGTTTTAATAATAATCTATTAAAACTTACCGACGAAGCATTTCAAAGCAAACATTCGTAAATAGTGAAAACACTTATGACTTATCTTAGCAACCTCAAATACTTATATCACAATTGAAAACATAATCTCACATGCTTTTTAAATATTAAATATAACTAAATATATGTTAATTATAAATTAAACTTCACTAAACATTTAAAACATCCATCCTTCCTCAGACGCGTCCGCCATCTTCCTCCCCCCTCTTTCCTCTCTCCCGACTTTGACGTTGACAGTAGATTATTCAGCCAACATGATATTTTACAATAATTAAAATATTAATTATTATATTATTTATTTTAAATTATAATACATAACGTTTAAATATAATTATTAAATAATTTTTAATAAATATATTTTATATCTGCGTGTTTTACCTACGGTGTATTACGTCACTTTAATATTATTTGTGAACGGAACGCGTAATTAACGAACTAAACTAAACTATTATTCATAAAAATGTATTTATCGTAAGCTATAAATTAAATAATGTTATAAATTATATTTGTATTACCTTTTTATAAATTATTATTATTTTGAATTAATTAAATTATTTACCTACACATTTTAGTTCTGGTATGGATCGTTACAATCAACCCCCTAAATTCTATGAAGTTTATCGGAATAGAATTTACACTTCTACTTACATTTATTATCACCCTGCAGACTTCGCATATACATAACACAACAACACCCAGATCTAACAATTTTCTAACCAACCCCCCGACTATACAACCCCCTGACTTTTCAACCTCCCGACCTGCAAATTCCTAACTCCATATTACCTCCTCTGTCTCTCTCCATTTCACGGACAACAAATTGTAGGGTTATGCCTACGATAAGATATTTAATGTAAAGCCGTTTTGACCATCCTGGTCACGGCACCAAATTGTAACTGATATCCCACCCTACACTCAATAAAACATTTAAATAAAATTATTAAGATAATAATTTTATTATCTTAGTATGGCTCGTGATACGTCTAATATAGTTAGAACCCTTTCGTAGTGATCGTTAGTAATTCAAGTTCTTTTAGAGATTCAGAGGTAACGATATTTAATATGAAATGTACCATAAATGTAATATAAAATAAAATATATAGATAAATAACATGTCATAGTCTGTCCGTTTTAATCTTCCGTGACATTTCTTAAGTATATCGAAGACGTCCTATCCTCCTCTCTGTTATATCTAGTCATTACTGATAGTTATAACTAAATGGGGATAGTGAGTGGCCCCGCACCCGCCACTTACCGTGGACTCCGGCCGTTCGGCTCTGAACCCTCCGGGACGAATCGGAATAGTTAATATTTATGATTCTTGTAATGCTTTTTCGTAAGATCAATTAATAAATAACTGATTCAAAGACCGAAGTCTAATATACATACTTACAATGGACTTGAGATTATTATATGTAGGCCGTAGCCATAATTACATAACATATAACTCTCTGTTTCACATATCAGATCGAACTCCCTACCGCTAGGCGGCCGATTATGTGAATCCACTTCAGTTTGTTTCTTTAGAGGGCATTACATTAATATACCCATTCAACTCTCGTGTATATTTCTTAAAACGATGTATTTACTTATCGTATCTTAATAACATTGAATGCTCTATGTGTAATGTGGCGTGTTTATTATTTCCGTATGATTTCGTTTATATAGTATATTCCAGATTATAATTATTTCCTACGTGCTCTTATTATATGCCACAGTTTCAATGTTAATATAATTTATATTCATTGTTATTGTAACGCCTCTTTTAAACAGAACCGTCGTAGAATACACGCACAGCACACACCCTGCAGCTGTTTGTCTGAACTGATACTTGACTCAGAATTGTGGGAATGTAATATAGAAATCATTAATTGAAAATACTCAGTGATCGCTAGAATAGCCAGCGACTCCAAGTAGGCACGATTCTACTACCAGTTCAGTAAAGAACCTCAGTGCTGAGAAGAACTGGCGGAACAAACTCAACAGCAGAATCCAACACTACTAAGCAATTCGCTTATATCAAATATGTCAGCACCAGTGACGCCCGGCTGTATATTATAAGTTTGTCGTCGACATCAGTCGATTGACACATTATGTTATCTACGATAAAACCAAGTGTTAGACAAACAAGCGGACACTACTATATATGTACACCAGAGCTGGGACATAAAATAGCACCACACACCCATATGAAACGGGCGGACACTACTACATTCACCAGAGTTCCAGGACATAAAGTAGCATCACACACCTATCCATCATACACTAAGTGTTAACGTCGAAGCACCGCAAGGCACCGCGACACTATCTAAATATAATATATATAAAATTAAATGCCACAGCAATTCACTTAGCCAAGCACATTAGTACCAGCGAAGCCAAGCAGCAGTCGGTTGTGACTATAATATAAGTCAATACTAAAACAAGGGTCAATGAACTCTAACAGTCGTATAAATCGTAAATAATTAATATTTGGTTAATGGTTAATGTCTATTATATTTAATTAAAGTAATATATAAAAAATATTGACAGATTACTTTCATTGTAGGACATTAAACAGACTCATGTTATATAATATTTATAAATTGTAAATATATATTTTGATATAATAGTTTTATATCATATTATAAATGATACTATTATATTTATATTTCCTTTTATAGTAACGTATTAAATATTTACTAATATATATAGAAATTACATTTATAAGTTATTATAATTCACCAAACCTATTTTACTCTCATTTCACAATTCCCATACACGCATCTAACAAAGATGGCGGCAGACATTCTGCGTACATTAATATAATTGTAATTTTACATACCTCATAAAACATCTTCATCTATTTATTTCCATTTACTAAATAAATAATATTTATCTCTGGATATTGACGGCATTATATGCATTAATATCACTCTTCTTTGTTTTAATAATAATCTATTAAAACTTACCGACGAAGCATTTCAAAGCAAACATTCGTAAATAGTGAAAACACTTATGACTTATCTTAGCAACCTCAAATACTTATATCACAATTGAAAACATAATCTCACATGCTTTTTAAATATTAAATATAACTAAATATATGTTAATTATAAATTAAACTTCACTAAACATTTAAAACATCCATCCTTCCTCAGACGCGTCCGCCATCTTCCTCCCCCCTCTTTCCTCTCTCCCGACTTTGACGTTGACAGTAGATTATTCAGCCAACATGATATTTTACAATAATTAAAATATTAATTATTATATTATTTATTTTAAATTATAATACATAACGTTTAAATATAATTATTAAATAATTTTTAATAAATATATTTTATATCTGCGTGTTTTACCTACGGTGTATTACGTCACTTTAATATTATTTGTGAACGGAACGCGTAATTAACGAACTAAACTAAACTATTATTCATAAAAATGTATTTATCGTAAGCTATAAATTAAATAATGTTATAAATTATATTTGTATTACCTTTTTATAAATTATTATTATTTTGAATTAATTAAATTATTTACCTACACATTTTAGTTCTGGTATGGATCGTTACAACCTCGACACCAGAGCGAAGAAAATGGAAATATAAATTTAAGTAAATATTTCATCTCCTCGAGTGGGGATCGAACCCACAACCAGTCGGTTTACAGTCACACTTTGTGCCGCTGCGCCACGACTGGCCTCATCAGAGATCTTTTGCTTACTATAATTGAGATAGCAATCTGAATTCAATAATTGTGTCTGCCAAAGCGTCTTGAGAAAGGAAGCTAAATTGGGCGGTAATTTTGTCGGAGACGTTCAATTTTTTATTATATTTTATAATTAGATAAGTGCCCCTTTCTTGTAATTGTGAAAAAAATTTAGAAAAAATATTTTTAAATTAATTTATATTTTGCACATATTGTTTATACTGAGCACAGATACATATAGCCAGCCTCCCTCAATAAATATATTATCAAAAGAGAAGAGAGTATAAATAATAGAGTAAGCCTGGATAAGATTTGTGTGGTGTCGCAAAGTCGATGCTCGCAAGCAGTTATTTTCTTTGTTTAGCTTCATGTTATTCTCCACTTCCCGCTGAATTTTTGAGGCACCGCGTGTTAAGTGGCGGAACTCAACGCCATGCTATGTATTTCTACCAGAGCAATTCCTATAAAAATAACTTAAATATTGTTTTAATAATGAAACTAAATAAAAATATATCAAGTTAACAACCACGCTGCCTACCAGAGTGGAAATCGAACCCATAACCGTCACGCTTACAGACACTATCGCACTGCACGAAAACTTCAATAAAGATGAAAAAATATACATATACACAAAAATATTGATTTACATATATTATTTTCGCTGATTCTTCAAATAATTTACATTTTAACATTCAGTAGAGATGCTTACATCTAGACACTAGTTAGTCGAGACAGCTTGATAGGATAATTTAGAGGGTTTATCTTTGTGTTTTCAAGTAAATGCCAAGTTAGCATTAGAACGGCATATCGTTATACTCCTAGTGTAAAATTTGTTGACTAAAATATCTTAGCTACTTTAGCTTCACGCTATACCCGGTGTATAGCAGGATGAGCAGGGAGAACCTGGGAACGTAGAGTTAAGGCACTGTTCCCAACTTTTCGCCGAAAGTTTTGAGCATTGCATATTGAGTGGAAGAAATTAACGCCGCGCTTTGTTACCAGAGCGAAGAAATGAAGATATTAAATATTTCTTTCCCGTTTGTACGAATCGAACCTACAACTGTCGCGGCTACAGCCACTCACTTACACTTCCGCCTGCACCACGGATTACGTCAACTAATTTTAAAATTTCAATATTTTTAACGATTTGTTTATATCATCATTAAATTATTATAAAAAAGGAAAAAAATAAAGGCAGGAAGTCCTTATTATAGAACGGAAGTGGAAATAACATGAAAACCCTGGCACATCTGCAAACGGTTGAAATATTTTAATTGATTTGTTCGTGACGTTTCGCCCTTGTTCAGTTGCCATCATTATTATTGAATGACTTAGATTATTGTTTGTAAGTAAAAAAAATATATTTTGTTCTTTACTAATATTATATTTTTGGGATAGCGGGCTTTTAAGACAACAACACTCAACAAATGTCTCAAAAACTTGGTGAAAGTGTGGAGCGCAGTGTCTTAAAATCTGATTTCCTCTGTATAACCTATTGTTTAAACAGATTTTTTATCCAATTTTTGCCACATTACATATTGAGTAGTGGCATAGCTAAAAACCGATCTTCGTCTTCTTATTTTTTTAAATTTTTGCGCTGTATCCGCTATAAAGCAGGGTAGGTAAGACAACTTTGGAACTTTGTCTCAAGACACTGCGTTCCCCTTAAAACGCATCCATTCTCCCCTTTTTGCCTAATTCTGAAAGGATTGCATGTTGAATGGTGGAACTCAACGCCTTGCTTTGCCTTGTTACCAGCTGAATTAAATATTTAACAAAAAATTTCATAGTTTTATATATTTTGATTTTTTTATTACAATACAATTAATACCACAACAAAAAGTTTAAGCTAAACCTCAACGACGGTAATTGCAACTATTCGTATCGGTATCAATTAGTTCCCAATGAGCATCAGATCGGACTTAGTTGTCTCTTTGCTTGAACTTCTTATACAGAGTGTTTGTTTAAAATAATTAAAGACAATTTAAAACATTTTATAGTCATATTAGGTTTTGGTTAGGTTCGGCATTAAATTCTAGAGGCATTGCTTGTTGAGTGGTATAACTTACCGCCGCGTGTTCGTCGTTACCAGAGCGAGGAAATGAAAATTTTAAATATTTCATTTCTTCGAGTAAGATATGAACCCCAGTACCTGTTGCGTTTACAGTAGCACGCTTGGGCTCCTACGCTATGACTGATCTTATCTAAAAGTACATTTTTATATAAATCTAGACCAAATACAAAATATTTTGTTTCAAAAATACTATTCTGTTTCTTTACTTTGTGGTTTTAAAGAAACTTTTCATAAAGATACAAAATAGCGAGCGACATTGACGATACTTTCTCTGCACGTTTAGAATTTTTGAAAGATTAGAATACGTGAAACTATTTTTGAGATGAAAAGATCTATCTGTAAAAGCAACCATTGTGTGTTTTAAAGCTTATATACCATTTCCTATGCACCGCCCAATTTAACGATAAAAATTCGATATATTACGTGTTAAGTGCAAAACTTAATACAGCGCCTTGTCTTGCTTCGTATTTATAAAAGTAATTCGTTATCCCGTGTGGGGAACCTAACTCACTAAATTCGCCATTCGCCACGATGGAAAGCTGCGATTCTTCAATGGTATATTCTATATATATTTGAATAACTGTATTAAATAACAAATACATAATGCCAAATAATGAGAAGATAATACAATAAACTCTTGGTTCTCTCAGCGCCTTTGAAACTTTTGTAAGAAAATATATATCTAAGTAATGAAACAAATTAAATGTAATAATAAAAGTAGCACCCTGTATAGTATTTTCAGCCTTACACTCAGGTTGCATATTGCCTAACAACGGCGTAAAGGATTTATTACAACTAGGTATTTAGCCTAGAGACTACAACCTAGGGCCTATAAAAGGGCTGTATCCTACACTTATTCACAGACCATTCACTTCGTTCATCGAAACAGTACTTTTACAATTTAAAATGATTAAGTTGGTAAGTTTGTTATATTATTTTATTAATGTTTCTATTTTTTTAATAATATCTACTGTATATACGTAATTTTATATACAGTTTATTCTATTATGAGGATAATACAGAGTACTTAAAGAATAGACACTCTTATTGAAATATTTTGCAAATTAAGAGTGCAGGCCAATCGTGGCGCAGGGACACAAGCGTGTGACTGTAAACGCGACAGGTTGGGGTTCGATTTTCACTCGAGGAGATAAAATATTTTCATTTCTTTTCTCTGGTGTCGAGGCAAAGTGCAGCGTTAAGTTTCGCCACAACCAACAAGCAATGCCTAATAGAATTCGGCAGAATGAATATGGGGAACGGAGTGTCTTAGCACTATAACCCTCCTGAAAAAAAAAATGTATAGTTCATTCAAAATCATCAAGATCCTAGTGTTTAGATACTTCGTTTGCTACTCCCCGCCGAATTCTTAAGATATTGCGTCTTGAGTGGTGGAACACAACGCCGCGGTTTGCTTTGTTACCAGAGAGAGGAATTGAAAACATGAAATATTTTATTCTTTCGAGTGAGAATGTTACCCATAACTATCGTGTTTACAGTAGCACGCATGTGCCCCTGCGCCACAACAATGGCCAATATATTAAAAAAAGGTTTTTATATAAAATAAGAATTGTGGGTATTCATCCTCTTATAATACTTTCTAAGTTTTAATATACGTTTGAATTCCCAAGAGGTATCCAATTAAGGTATGTATTGACTTGTAGTTCTACTATTTACAGATTCAATATTTCTATTGTCGACTAGAAGACGGGTGTATAATAATATAAAAAAAGTTTCCCTGCTGATATAACAATTTTCTAGTGAAATTCTGTTTTTAGGACGAAAAAAATGCAAATGCGAAAGTTGTGGGTACGATAAAAGCATAGTGTTCCTTTGGAAAATTGGGCGGAAATGGGGAAAAAAGTGTCTTAACACTAGCTTTCCCTGTGCTTAACCTACTATGTGAGGGACTTAGCGTGAAGCTAAAAAAATATAGTCTTATATGAAGGAAAATAATAAAATTTTGTTCTAAATAAAGATCCATAATTGCGGAGTCGATATCAAATTTTCTTTGAGGTTTCCGTATCACATAATTATATGTATATATAAATGTAATTATTTATGCTTCAGCTACTTCGTTTGAACCGCTATCTTCATTATTTATCGAGTATATATATGTATATGCCGTAAGTTCATATAGTGTATATTTCGTTTCTGTCTTCGCGGCGTTGAGTTTCGCCACTCATAGTCTTGAAAATCTAGCGGCGCGTTGGGTACGGAGAGTTTCAATATAGGTTTAAGCATAAAACATAAGCGTAAAACTAAAAAAAACCCTAAAATGCAAAATAAAAGTAAAAAAAAACCGAAAAAAAAATTCTTATCATCCTTAATACTTTACAGGCAGTCCTCCTCGCTATCATCGCTGTCGCGTATGGTGGCGTCATTGCGCCCATCGTTCCAGCTCATCACGTGGTAGGCCATCCAGTGGTTGCCCACCCAGTTGTCGCCCATCCCGTGGTTGCCCACCATTCAGCCCACGCGGTTGTCCATCACGCCCCGGTTGTCGCTCCAGTAGTGCTCAAACACCCTGTAGTCCCCATAGTTAAGCACTCCCCCCTTATTGCAGTGCATCATCATTAATTTATTATTATTTATTTAAATAAATGAAAGTTTTTTATTGAAATTTTGTGTGTATATATTTTTTATTACCCAACTAGCGTCGATCGGGTGTAAATATGATATTTCGTACAAAATTTATGATCTGGAAAGATATAGGGAGACGTAAAGGTATTGGTGATTTTGTTGGTTAGTTTATTTTAAAGGTGTTGATTTTTTGTCTATAATGTCTATAACGATAATTTGGACTTTGGACGACCGTGCAGTATAATTTTGTTATTACAAATATTTGAAATATATTGTTAATCGTTGAACACGTCTAACGAGACATAGTAAGGCCGTCATGGCACAACGTCTAAGTTATCACTCGCAAAATGAATTATTGTATTTCTTCGCTCTAGATTAACAAGACAAATCCAGACCATGGGTCATCCAGACCACCACTTAAAACGCAAAATCTGGAAGGCAATGCCGGAAGAGGAGAATTTAGTGTCTTAACATTAAAGGGACCCTCCCTCACCTTGCTTTAAGCGGAATACAGTATAATGCTAAAAAAATAGATCAATGAATAACATGTTTATTTATTTAACCTTAGTTATAAGTGACATATTAATAGATGATATATTACTACATACATTAGGAGACGTTCGTTTTTCATCGCCATTTCATATCCCAAGCATAAATGATCTAATGTCGACGACATCATGTTTATTTTGACGTCTGAATTCAGTAGGCATGGCTGTCTGTAATAGTTGTGAGTTTGAATCCCATTCGAGGGGATTAAATATTCATGATTGGGAATGAGATATTATATATCGAAGAAGGCATCACGTTAATGCCTAAGACTAAATTTGCTTGCAACACTAAACAACAACACCTGTACATAAACGGCTAAAGTGCTAACGGCTGAAGCAAGTTAAAATAAATTTAATCAGCTTCACGCTGTATCCCGCACACAGCAGGGTAAGCAGAGGGAACCACTACTACTACTGACTAAAAGCTAGTGTATTATTATTGTTATTTAATACTTTATTACACCAACTTAAAAATAAAAATATACAAAGAAAACAAAGTAAAAGTAGTAAAAGTATGGTGTAAAGGTTCACGGGATGGACATGTAAGACATGTCCATTCTATGAGCGTGACGGTTACCAATCAGAGATCGGAGTGTAAGCAGAGGAACCTAAACACTCTGTTGCGTTTCTTGAGGCATTGAATGTTGAGTAGCGGACCCAACTTAATACTTGCTTTTGCCTGGTTAGCAAATTCAAATTCAAATTGAAAATATAATGCGAAGAAAATATGAAATGTTTGAATACCTCGAGTTAGAATCGAACTCATAACCATCGCTTTAAAAGTTCCACGCTTGTGTCCTGTGATGGCCTCGGAGATTGTTTAATATGTTTTAATTTTTTCGATCTCTCAAAATCAAGTGCTGCTCAATATTTTACATTTGTGTGCATTGTAGAGAAGTAAGGCTGAATACTTTGAGGGTTCGGCAGAAAGTGGAGAACAAAATTGTAAAACACTCCGTTCCCATTCAGGTTCCCTCCGACTACATGTAAGATATATATGAAGCAAAAAACAAAGACCAGAGATTTTGTTCTTATTCAGAACACACACAAATAATTTCAAATACACAAATACAAAACACTCGAATTTAAATTAGTTACAATGTGTACTATTTCGTCTTCAACAAAATAACTTTCTATTACTGAAAAGTACGTACTAATTTGAAAAACCTTTATAGATCAGATTTGAATTATCCCCATGGGATGAGTAGAGTCGATTTAAAAGTAGTAAAAGTAAGATAACAACTTAGGATTCTATAAACTATACTTCTTGAAGTAACCTTGAGGTAAAAGAAAACTGGTAAACTACAAGTATACTAAAATTGATAGAACCAATAATTTCATGAAATCAAATAAAATTTATTTGTCTTCAAATGTTGCTGTTTAAATTGCATGTATACTTTTGTCTTGCTTTATTTTAGCGATTTTTATTTTTGTTTTTTTCAGTTTGAACATAATTTGTTTATTATTAAAATAGTTTTACGCTGCATTCCACAGAATAAAAGGTAGAAGGAACCTAGTACTAAGACACTCCGCTCCGCACACACCGCTCCTCGACATTGTACGAGCGTACAGTCAGATGCTGTGAAAAAATAGTTAATTAAAAAAAAAATGCCATCATATACAAAAACATCGATAAGTCAAGGCCAAACCAAATATAGTGGAGTTATTTCTTCTTTTCTTACCGAAAAAGGCTGCCATTAGGAGGAGCAAAGTGTTTGCGTATGGAAATTGGAAAGCCATTCGAATTTATTTGGGTCATAGGATGTGGTACACTAAAACGAGGAAACGGACTTTTATTGTGTGTTTTTTGTGATCGTCCCCTTTATGTTTTAGTTCGATTTAACGATCAAATAACAAGATAGTGAAGTGAAAAAATATATAATTGATATAATTAATAATTAATTAGTTCTGTCTAGATTATAGAGTGCGGGAGAGCAATTAAAGAGGATTTCTGGAGGTTTCCACGGGAGCGGGAATAACATAGTAAAGAACACGAGTGACGACTAGTGTGTATTATATTATGTGGACGAAATAAAAATGGAAAAAAATTAAATCAGCTTCCACTCACAGCAGGATAGTCAGAGAGAATCTAGTGTTAAGACACTCCGTTCCTCACTTCCCGCTATTTTTTGGAGGCAAATCGTTTCAATCACTATTAAAATCCGTTTCAATCGTTTATAATGAATTAAACTGTACATTTTTATTAAACCATTTAATAAAGGTTCGATTCCCCTTCTGACAAAGGACTTTTTTTGTATTTCCTCATTCTAGTAAACATGTAATGTCTCGAAAATGAGTCAGTGCGCAAGGTACAGTGTCTTAGCACTACGTTCCCTCTGTCCACTCTTCTATGTTCAGGACACAGGGTGAAGCTAAAAAAAGGCACCTACGAATTATAGAGAAGACAAATTTCAATTTAGAAATTTCAGTTGGTAGTGAATATAATAAAATTTAAAGTTAAAATTACGAACTGAGAACGATTTAATTACGTACGCGATGAGAATGTTTACAGTTGACTTTTAAATATATATATATCTATATGTAAATATATATGTATATAATACTGCGATGTACACGACGAATTTCAATTACTGCAACATTTCAAGAGGACTTTAAAACCACTCTATTTACATTTTTGCTAGTAAAAATAACTAAAAGCGTAAAATCTTTTTCAGCAAACCGCACAAAATAACAAGCGGTTCGGATTTTTTTTTAGGTAATTCAAACTCTACTTTTTTCACTATGTAGCTCTATCACGACTATTGTCAGTTATGACTGTTGTCAGAGCGGAGAATAGAAACTAAAATATTTCCTTACGTAGGAACTCACAACTATCATGCTTACAGTCGATTGATGTGCCACCACAATGTATAATACATAAAATAAAAGAAAAGAGAAAAGAGAAAATTATAAAAGATAGATAAAATAATCATAAACATAAAGTGTCTGTGTGTTATTGATGAGTATTCAAAAAATTAAAGCTTTATTGTTTCAATGCAATATTGCTATTTTTTTAACTTACTTTTTAACTTTTTATGATAATTTATTAGAACCGAGTCATCGCTTGGTTTTTTATATTTAGATAACTTTACTAAAAAAAATCATCGATGATTTCCACCTATTTTGAAATATTAAATTGGAAAATTCAACGGACCACTAGATTGTGTTCTATTGAGTTCTTTTTCTTGTACTTCTCCTTCCATTGCTAAATAGCAATAAACTAAAGCTAAATAACACACTATATAAGAAAGCTCATAAGAGTTCATCAACTTTCATACACAAAGTTGTAATTTGCTTTCTTTTCTTTTAATAAAATTGTTAATAATAATATAAAATCATATAAAGTATCAAAAAAGTTTCATATTAAATAATTAAAGGGAGAACAAATCCCGAACATCGTAAAGTAAGAGTCACAAATGTAATGAAAATCTCACAACGTGATGTGAATTAATGTTTCACGAGAATCATTCAGTCTGAAAAGTGCAATAGCTCTACTATATATATACTATATATATGTGTATGTGTGTGTGTGTGTGTGTGTGTGTGTGTGTATAGATTATATTCAGCCTTGACGAATTTAAACATCATTAAGTATCAATATTTTTATTTTGTACCTAAAAGTAAATTTCCGACGCACCGCTGTGTCATTTCTCTATAAAATTAATATATTTTTGTCATGCAAGACCTTGATCGCATTATGGGCCTTATTATGATTGAAATCATGGGTCAAGGAAGGTACGGGACCTTGAGTTATGGGTTTTGTACGAAAATTTGCAAGATTCCTCAGCTAGCATAATAAAATATTAGGACCGTCGTGGTGTAGTGGCACGTCATCTGACTGGCGATGGTTGTGGACTCAATTAAAACTCCTTGGAATTAACTATTTTCACTGTCTCGTTCTGGTAACAAGATAAAGTGCAGAGTTGAGTTCCGCCACTCAAAACATAATTTCTCGAATATTGGATGGTAAAAGAGCGGAGCGGAATTCAAAGCGCTTTGTATTGTTGTTACAGCTAGGAAATAAAAAACACACTGCCTTGAAAAAGAATCGAACCCAACCCTCGGCTTAACTGCCACTTACCACCGATATAAAAAAATATATAACGTGAAGCTACCTTAAAATATTATATTCATTTCCAAACGAGTTTACACGCTATAAGATCCACATAAACAAAGTACCTCTCCAATTAACGCGTCCCTAGAGTGCATTTGAGGGAGAGCCAAAAATATATACACTACCAGGTCATATAGGTCAAGATCGCGTTAGGTAGGACTACCTAAAAACTAATTACTAGAAGTATATTTTGTAATATTAAAATTTTTGTATTAAAATCTAATATTTGAGTACTAGTTCAGAGGAATGAAATATATTTTTGAAAACGTATAGCGTTTTGAACGTAGAGAAACTCGAACCTGCGACTCTTGGCAAGCGAGGCCAAAGTCGTGGCGCAAAAACACAAAGTGTGACTGTAAAGTCGACTGGTTGTGGGCTCGACCCTCGCTCGAGGAAGTGAAATATTTTAATTTCTTCGCTCTGGTGTCGAGGCAAAGTCCGGCGCTGAGCTCCGCCATTAAACACGCAATGCCTCCAGAACTCGTCGGAAAGTGGGGAGTGGAGTGTCTTAACACTAGGTTCCTTCTGCCTACCCTGCTAAATGCGGGATACAGCGTGAAGCTGATTTAGTTATTTACTTTTTTTTTATTTAAGTATTAAAACTTAATATTGCTGTGCTATTTCTTAAATATAAGTTCAAACGAATGAAAAGTATTTTTGAAAACGTATAACCGTTTTACGGTTAAGCGTAGAGAAACTCGAACCTGCGACTCTTGGCAAGGGTCTAAGAATTTTAGTTTATATTTTTTATTACAGTCAAATTTACGAGACTGCGTGTTGAGTAGTGAAACTGAACACCGCGCTTAACGAGAAAACAAAAACTAAAGTAATTGATTGATAATAATTGTTTTATTTCTACGTAAATTTTTACACTCATCTACAAATCGTGATAAATATTCAACACAAGATGTTTTTCTTAAATTAAACAAAATTATATTTTAAATAGATAAATTAATAAGCATAACAAAGTTGACAGAGGAAACCTCGAGGATACTAGTAGTAAGAAATTTGCGGTATATAGAATGAAAAACAAAAATATATACAGAATCATATTGTAAGCACCAAATTTTGACAAAATCTTCACTTCATTTCTCCAACTTGAGTAGGATTTGTTAAAAACCCTTTTTATAAAAAGTTATTGAATGTCCACCGATGATAGCTCAATAAAGATTATTTATTAGAATTTGACATTTACTTTTTTATTATTTATTTTACTTCATACAGACTATAATGATACTGATAAAATACACATATTAACTCACCGTTAAAATGAATACGATGGTAGTTAGTTCAAATAACGCTACGTATTTTTAATTTTGTATATTCGATCTCCACTCGGGAATATGAATTATTTAAGTTTCCCCGGTCTAGTAAACAAAATGTCCAACGGGCAATATCACGAATTTCGTAGGAAAACAGAGAGTCTAATCAATTACAAAATGTAGCAGATGCCAGGGTAGGTAGAGGTAAGCAAGGAACCGAACTGTTAAGACTCTCCGACGATTCCCATGAAGACACTTTCATTTTCCACTTTCCGTTAAATTCTGGAGGCCTTGCGTGTTGAGTGGCGGAACTCAACGCTGCGCATAAACGAAGCGCGCTATACAGAGCATGAAACTTATACAAATTATACAGTTCTTTTCTAAATTATATGTGGTATGAATTGTATTTAATATGTCAGATCTCATAGTCCAAGTACTCTCTAACAACATTTTTCTTTCAGATTCGTATTGTATCTCAAATATAGAAGAGTAAGGAGGGAGAATCTAGTGTTAAGATTGTCTAAACACCAGGCAGGATTTTTTTCAAAGCACTACGTGTTGAGAGGCAGAACTCAATGCCTTGCTTTTTGCCTGGCGTCCATACATAGCGAACAAATGAAAATATTAAAAAATTATAAATTATTTTCCGGAGTGGCAATCGAACTCACAACCGTCGTGTTATCATCAGCACATACAAAAACCATATATCCACAAAATAACCTAGAAAAAAATCTATTCAAAAACTTTCATCTAATAAAAACCAATCAGCGAGAACATCAGATGTGAATAAAAACCTCAATTAATTTAAGGATCGTTCAGCGTTTGGATCTTCGGAGTAAAGTAGAGTCGAAATCACCGGGACTCTATGTGGGTCAAGTTCAAATTGGGTCGGCAAAGGTTAATACGTTCGCGCTATATTATCTTGTATGCCTTTTTTCTCCTTTTTTCCCTGATATACAATATGTTTCTAAGATAAGTGATATTGGATACAAGATATCTGGATTTTTTTTTCATAAATAATGATTGAATAAATATATTTTTTTGTAATAATGTACCGTACCGGCGCAGGAGCAGCACAAGCAAAACGCAACGGTGTCAGAGTGAAGAAATCAAAATATTCATAACTAATAATAATTCATTCCCTCGAGTGGGGATCGAGCCCACAACTGTCGCGTTACAGTCACACCCTGCGCCACGACGGCCTCATTTACCTTGAAAGTAAAAAGCCCTATCCATACTAAATATAGTTCCACACTCATAGTATATGTATGTAAGAGGTAACCTTCGAAGAGTATTTCTATTTAAATCCTTCCTAGCTCTATCACCAGAGCATTACATAGTTTAAAAGTTACATTATAATAAGACAGCCTAATAAAAGACTACTAAAAATGAAGTTAAAAGAACAAAAAATCACTCACCGATCTAAAGAAACGGCAACCAGGCTGTAAACTGAGGCTGCGACCGACAGTCCCTGCACGTACGGAACAGTTTTGCACATTAACCAGCCGAGCACCCACGCTGTAAAGATAAAATTGTATTAAAATATATAAATAATAGAAGACGCAAGCAGGACAGGTAGTGGGTTCGATTCCTACTTCAGAAAATATTTAACATTTTTATTTCCTCGCTATGTTTAAAAGACAAAGCGCGGCGTTAAGTTTCACTGCTCGGCGAGCAATGCCTGAATTTAATGGAAAATGGGGTCTTAATGGAGTGTCTTAACACTAGGTTCTCAGGTTCTCTGGTATGTGCGTGAAGCTACCAAAAAATATAATTTTATATTGTGTTTTACATTTTATCTTGAATTTAAATGATATTTAAATACCAAAAATGAAAGTTGTTACCGAAATCAAAAATAAATTTGCTTTTTAGCCTAAAAAGTAACATTGGAATAAAAGTTAATTAGAATTCACAAAAAGTGTTTTAGCCAGTTTCAAATTACATTTAAATATTAGGTTTTAAAAACCATTTTATCTTAACATTTTATAGACTTTTACAACAAGGGCTTAAAAATAATACCTTAAAAGTTTAAATTTTGCTTAGAAAATACTAAAAACCCATATGATGAGTATTATTTTTTATTCTATGTACCTCAACCTCATCATATATTACATTCTGAAAATAGTCGTCAGCTTCACGCTGTATCTCGCACACAGTAAGGTAGGCACATGGAACCTAGTGTTAAGACACTCCGTTCTCCACTTTCCGCCGAGTTCGGGAGGCATTGCGTGTTGAGTGGCGGAATGCAATGCCGCGCTTTGCCTCGACACCAGAGTGAAGATATGAAAATATAAATGTAAATAAATATTTAATTTCCTCGAGTGGAGATCGAACCCACAACCAGTCGTTTTTGCAGTCCCAGTTTGTGCGCCACGACTGGTCTCTCTTTTTTTTTTTAAAAAAGTTGTATAAATAATGAAGATTATAGTTAACTATAATATGAGAGGCACAAGTGTGCACAACTATAAGCACGACAGATTGTAGGTTCGACTCCCACTCGAGGAAATGAAATATTTAATATATTTGTTTTCGCGCTCTAGCAAAGAGGCAAAGTTCCACGATTCAACACGCAATGCCATTAGAAATCGGTCAAAGTGAGAAACGTAAATATCTTATTAGAAACTATATCTCTATACACTAAATTCACAGATGATCTCTACCTCCCATATCATATACGGGATGTATAAAAAAATAGATTACAACCTAAGCTCTACCGTAAGCTATACAAAACCATATAACACTCCACCACCACCACCATGTCAAATAAATCATAAAATCCTACAAAAAGATCGGCGAGCCTCCACCTTAGCAACAGGTTGAGGCCAAATCAATATTTACACCATGCACCTCCAAACTAGGTCAGGTCACTGTACCTGCGGACCTTCAGCTATGCACTCTCGCCTCTCTCTCCCACGTTACCAACAACCTATGCAGCCATCCCTCTCGCACTTAACCTTGTCCTGGTATCAAACTCATTATAATACAAAAGTCGGAAATGACAGAGCTCTACACAATTAAATATGAACTCTACATGTTTAGTATTAAAGACGTTATTCGTTTGTTGAGAAACAAGGAAGTTGCATCGTCTTATCGATTCAGATGTTTTGTAAGAAACTGATTTTACATTAATAAGACTGTTTTAGACCCGTATTGTGCCTCCTTGACCTGTATGGAAATTTAATTTTTATTAAATAATACTGGTACGGTTTTTTTTTAATTTAACTTAGTAATAGACAATAATTATATCTTATAAGTCGTATATCGTCAGCATCATAAATAATTAAAATACAATCAAAATTAATAATTATGATGAAAACGTTTCGAAAGTCTCTTTAGAAATAAAAATTAAATAATTATTTTTTAATTAATTTGAGGCTGGTATGATAATAATATTATTACTTTTATCTCTCCCTCTGGTAACAAGGCAACGAATGGCGTTAAGTTCCGCGATTCAACACGCAGTGCCTCAAGAATTCAGTGGAAAGGGGGGAATGTAATTATCTTAATGGTGAGCGGAGTATCTTAACACTATGTTCCCAGGTTGTACACTTTCCTACGATTATTTCTTAGAACTACTTCTCAAATTCACACAACCTATATTATATTTAAAAAAACTCTTCCGTTACTAAGTGACTGGCAGACAACATGAAGAGAAAAAGAAAATTTTGCATATCGAATGTGTAGAATAATTAAAGATTTTCCATTTCACCTGTCAAAATTCACACAAGAAAGGAGAGTGACAACTAGTATAAAATATGTGAAGAGACTTTAATCCGTAGCTCTACAATCTGCCTGGCAATGTTTATTCTGGACCACGACTATGTAAGTTACGAAGTGAATAATTATGTTAATAATAAATAAACAAATGTGGTTTCTAGTTGGTTTTAAGTTAGCTACCTTCATTTACAGTATATAATTTATGTAAATAAAGGACAGTCGTGGCGGGTACAAACGTGGGAAGAAACTCAACAAATTATATGAAAATATTATAAATAAATATTATATGAAACTGTATTAAAGCACAGGCAAACTGGAAACCTAGTATTAAGGCACTCGGTTCCCATTAACACACTTACGTTCTCCCATTCCCCAGATTTTGGGGGTCTGAGTGGTGAAACTCAATGCTATGCTCAGCCTCATTGCCGTTTTCTCGAGTGGGAATCGAACTTACAACCTATCACCTTTACAGTCGCGGGTAAAGGTGATAGGTTGTAGGTTCGATTCCCCTACACTATAAAATTGGTAAAAATACAGATAGTATTATTTCTTTGTTTACTTATTTAAAAGTAAAAAAAAAACAAAGTTATAAAATTAAAGTACGAGGTAGAGCTTTTACGGCGCAGCGGTACACTGTGTATATTAGAACACGATTTTTATAGGTTTGATTTGGTGGACTGAATTATTTTCATTTACTCATAAGAAGACAAAACGCGGCGTTGAGTCCCACCACTCAATATGCTATGTCTCGAATTTAGGCGGAAAATAGAGAACGGAGAGTCTACATACGTTCGTACCTTCGCCTACACTGCTACGTGCGAGATATTCAACATATTATATTTTTAACTTAAATATGCAAAAAAGTTATTAAAAAATATATATATATTCTGTCCGGTGAATACCGAAGATGAAAAAAAAAGGAAATGATAAAAAAGCAACAATTTTTTATCACCAATACACTCAGAAAGCTTGTTAAGGCAAAAGTTTCCAATAGTAAAATGCACAGCATCCACCACTCGACCCGTTCAGCCTTGGATCCGGGTTTTTAGGGCGTATTTTAATGAAGACCCCACCTGAAGCCATGGATGGGCTCCAAGGCCGCGGGCCTAAGCTCTGCATTTTTTAAGATTTACATAGAGTTCCGTATTAATGAAATTCTCTAGCGAAGGTTGGTTGGTTGGATTTAATCGTTTCGTTTTGTTTACTTCCGGTTTTTATATGTAATATATGTTTTGTTGTTTGAATATATTGATAGTTTGGTACAAATATAATATTATGTTTTTATTGCATGATAGTAAGAAAAAAAAGTTAATTTCTTTAAATATTTTTTATCATCACGCCCATGTTGTAGGGTGAAGAGAGGGAGCCTAATGTGGACACTCTGTTTTCCACTTTCCGCCCATTCTTCGAGAAATTGTATATATTTGCGACATACTGTATCTCTAAGTATTAAATTTTGGCAGATTCTTTAATTCTTTTTTTATATAGTTGTTATGGCGCAGCGGCCGAAAATGTGGCTGTAAACGCAATGGTTGTGGGTTCGAGTTCCAAAGTAAGATTGAATCATTTCTATTCCCTGGCTTTGGTAAGAGCACAATGAGCAGCGTTGAGTGCCGCTTCTCCACACCCAATGTTTTGAAATTTGGGCTGCGCGTGAAGAACGGAGTGTCTTAACCCTAATTCTCTTTGCGTACCCTACCATTTGCGGGAAACATTACGTTAATTATTTTTAAAATGACATAAGTATTTATTTAATTGGGTAGACCATTATTAAAACTTATGCTGAACTCGTGTGAAGTACTAACTATTGCAGCTCGAAATAGCCTAGCCTCGTTAGTTATTTAAACAACGTTTTGTATATGCACTAAACTAAGACAATGGGACCGCGGTGACTCCACAGTGGAACGACTGGCTGTAGAATGTCTATAATGTAAATAATATAAACTCTTATAGATATTTTTTGTAGGTATATGAAGAAAATCTAGTATCAATTCACTACGTTTTACACTTAACGCAAAATTTATATAGTACACGTTCTTTGCCGAAACTCAACGCCGCGTCCTGCAAGACATTTCTTTTCTTACTGTTTTTACACTATTTATGTATTATATATTAAATATATATATGACAATAGGCAGAAAATGGTATAAGGGGAGTCTTAACACAAATCTGATATTTTTTGCTTCTTAATATATTGATATAATGTAAAGATACAAATTCTTATCATAATTTCCTCAAAAAAAATCTTAACCAAAAGTTTTCTAAGCCCGCTTAATAATCTAGACGTGATCCTGGTCCAGGTGGCATGTGGGTCAGGTAAGTAGGTCGCGGTGTTTGTATTGTTTTACATGTTTGTACATGTTTGTACAGTGCTCAGGCCGAGTGCATGACATGTTGCGTACTATAATATTTTTTTAGCTTCACGTTGTATCCCGCACATAACAGGATTGATTATTGAATTTCATTTCCTCGAGGGGGGTCGAGCCCACAATCACACAACACACACTGTATTCAACCCAAATATAGAAAAATATTTTTAAAAAGAAACGTCCTTACTTCTTTCTTTAAAATATTATAGAAAAGAGTATAATCCATTTAACCTAGCAGAACCCGCGCCTCTTGGAGACCTTTCGCCTAAAAATATTTTAATACATTACATATTATACAAAATACGTATAATTAAATTATACATTCATTTATTATACAGCAAATACAATCTAAGCGTATTGTTAGGTGTCATTACGAAAATAACAATGGGCAAAGGTCGTTGGAAGTTACCAAATCCTTTTGAGTTATTTTAATGGAACCTCCGTGCTTTCATTGCTACTGGAATAGATCGTAAACACCGAGTTATTGTTGCTTTATATCTTAAAATAATTTTAGTATACATTTTTTTTTAATATAGAGGGCAAGCAGAGGGAACCTATTGTCTCAATTATTTTAATTTTGAAATATTCCAAAAATTGTCTTAGTTTCGTAGTATTCCGCCTTGAGTGGCAGAATTTAATGCCGCGGTTAGTTTCGAAATCAGAACGAGGAAATAAATCGCATGCTGCTTAAGTTATTATTTTATTATAATGTAATATTCTCAAACTGATTTATTACCAGCAGATTGTTGATTACGCAAAGCATATGAGGAATAATAAGCAAAGTGAAAAAAACTAGGTTTCCGATATAGGTCAGGAGTGTTGGCTAATATTTGGACAGGAGCATCGATCAGACTATTGGAGTGAGGATTGTAATCCATTACTAATCAACATAGAGATGAAAGTGCTTGTCGGTTGTTTTGAAATATATGCATTGTATTACTTATATATGGCAAATATAATGTTTTTTAGGTATTAATACATGCAAAACAATGCAGCTTTTTCTTGCACAGTGTTGCAAGGTGTCTGTTAAGTGAGATTGGCCATAAATTCTACTCTTACTTTTTCAGCTTCCCGCTGTTTCCCGCATTTAACATAGGAAAACTAGCGTTAAGACAAACAATTTCCCAATCTTTTTCCCTTAAAAATAAAAATTCTCAACGGAAAGCACTCGAACTTGACAAGTGGAAGTTTAATAAGCAAAAATAAATAAATTTAAAACACATCTTGAGAAAATGGACCGAACATTCCAATATAGGGGGACGTTGCAGCCTTGTCTGTCACGCGTAAGGCCTTTCCACACGAGAATTTGTATGTGCACCGTGCAGTCTCACTGACAGCGATTTAGAATTTATTGTCTTTAAGCTATTTGATCTTAAAATATTCTTCTGTTTTCTTTTTGAAAACGGTGATGAATGTAGTGTAAAAGATTTCAACATTTCATACAATTCTACATGAAATAAGGAAATTGATACTTTATTCGAATATTTTTTTTATTTTCTTTGATTAGGTTTACTTTTTATTTTTGTTGTTCTTATTCTTTCTTTGGATTATTTAAGCTTATATTTTCTTACTAATCCTATTGAAGATTGAAAATAATTTCATAAATATATTTATGCATTTATCAATTATAACTATGAGAAGCCACTTATAGGAACAACTACAACTGTAGATCATACTATCAAAAATTCCTCAGGAAATAAATATCGTATTACTTTAACTTAAATAAAATATATAAAAAAATATTAAAAAATAAATAATATTTCTTATGGAATAGCCGTTAATACTAGCCCCATACTAAAACTTCTCTCATAGCCTCTATTGAGTAGCGTCTGTTCTGATTTGATCAATCTATGATATATGATTTATCTATAATAATAAATTACATGACGTCGGTCTGTTACATCAAATTTGATTTATTCGTTATATTTGATAACACATAACAACATACGATATGCTATTATAATGATTTGTGTCAAGGATTTTTGATGGACTTCTGGAGGCATTGCGTGTTGAATGGCGGAACTCAACACAGCGCTTTGCTTCGTTACCAGAGCGAGGAAATCAAAATATTAAATATTTCATTTCTCCGAATGGAAATCGAATTCACAACAGTACAGTCGCGTGGTTGTGCCCCTGCACCACTGCGCCACGACTGGACGCATTTGATTTTTTTTACTAGCAACTCTAAATACCCTAGATCCTAGAATATAACAAATATGCTTTAGCGTTGTGCATTGTCCCCGCATATAATAGAATATGCACTCCTATTAAACACAAAATTATCATAATATAGATTAATTAAATCTCGAATTAAAAAGACGTATTGGTAAAACAACTTCGCTATTATATAATTATGTTTAGTTATATATTTTCATTATATTCCTTTAATATGGTAAATATTAATTTTCATGTATTAAAACTTTATGGTAGGAGAGATTCTATAAATTCTGATAAATCACACATCGTTCCCTTTGTTTTTTAAATGTGATTGACTGACAGACAACTCACAGACGGGAACTGCTAAACTTAAAAAATTGAAATTTAGTAAGCTTTTCATTATATAAAGTCAATAACGAAGAATTCCTGAAAATTTCTATTGAAACGGGAAAACCATAGAAATTTTGTCTTCACATTTAGAAATCCACGCAACCAAAAACAAATTTCAATTACAAAAAAAAACCAATTGCAATCCATATTATCTCCATTTAACAGTACCATTCGTTCGAGATCAAATATAAAGATTACAAAATTAAACACAAAACCTGAAAGACAGAACGCTCGCAACAGATTGTAAGTCATAAAATAAACTTTAAAATACGCTTTGTACAACTTCTCAGACTCGCAAAGTGCCGACTTCGATAAAGTAGTCTACAGACTGCAGTCTGAGATGACGACACGCCCAGGATGAATGGAGATTTTTTTTCTCTTATTATATCTGTTTTTAGCTTCACGCTCTATCCCGCATATAGCAGGATAGGCAGAGGTAAACTAGTGTTAAGGCATTTCCGTGGAGGCATTGTTTGTTGTTGTCGACACTAGAGCAAAAAGATGGAAACTAATGAGAATTGAAAATATAAATTTAAGTATATATTTAATTTCCTCGAGTGTGGATCGACCCCACAACCAGTTGGTTTTACAGTCTCACTTTGTGCCCCTACGCCACGTCTGGCCTATTTTTCTTATTTAACAGAGAAATTTTTCTTCTTATAATGATTAGAATAAAAAGAGAATCTTGTTAATGATTTTTAATAAATATTAATAAACCACAAATTGCATTTTTTATTTAAAAGAAACAGCTTTTTAATTTAAAAGAACCAGCTTTACACTTTTGCCTGCTAAGCAAAGAGGCCAACTAATATTTCCCACTTTCTACTCACTTTTGGATATACTGCATGTTGAGTAGCAGAACTCAACGTCGCGTTTTGTCCATATATTTTTATTAAATAATAAAAACGACGACGGCCTTAATTATTATATTTACCACTATTTCAAATCAGTTTCACTAAACTGACTGTCTTGCAGCTCAGATTTACAATATTTATGTAGAAAGATATTATAGTGTCTTGATTCGGAACACAATAAAAATTGGTTTAAAAGGCCAGGTTCATAACTCTAGGTTCCCTCTGCGTACCCTGCATATGCGGGATACAGCGTGAAACTGATATTTAATCAGCTGAGAATAAATTAAGTGAAATTCACAATAGACACGTGTATAAATCGACATTGACATTAGCGTCGCAGTCTGGGCGAGTGCTGGGTAGCGTCAAAACATTTTTGGAGCAAAAATATTATTCTTTTAAACTAGGCGAGCTCAGCAATAAAGCTAAAGTTATAAAATATGATGGAAACAATCACATAAATTTAATATTTATAAATCTATCCATGAATCCTACTGATTTTCTTTATTTTATGTTCATAAAAATATCTGAGTCAGTTTATTTCGTACCGTTTCACAAGTGTCTGGTATGAGTGAGAAATTTTCACTAAATTTGTACAAGCTGACGCGTGCAAATGTACAAAATAGTAAATTTAAGATTATTTTAATGCAGTATGTAAGAAAATAAGGGCCAACATGGCAGTTTTTGTTTCTATAGAAATTATTTAAATTACCATATATATTTTCTGAGCTTCACCCTATATCCCGCATATAGCAAGGGAAAGTGGAAAAAATCTAGAGCAGGGACACTCCCTTTCATTCTCTCAGCAAAGGTAGGGCTAGAAGTGTGACGTGACGGTGTAGGGAACGGAGTGTCTTAACACCAAGCTGTCTCTGCCTACCCAGCAATGCAGAAAGAACGATTAACGTAATGTTATATAGCATATAGCCGCCGTAATTTAAAAATATAGTTATATGATATTAGTATAAATTAAAACATTTCGGATAGAAATCGAACCTATAACCTTCAATTGCGCGTCGATGGCAGTGCGCGAATATGAAAATGAGATTTAATGTCTCATATTTTTAAGGCAACTCATTTCTTGAGTCTAAATTGAAAGACTGTTAATACATACATATGCTGACGTGGTGCAGTAGCACAAGCGTGTGATTACAAGCGCGACGTTTGTGGGTTCGATTCCCACTTTGAATGAGTTGATTGATATTTTCATTTTCTCGCTGTGGTAACAGAACAAAGCGGAAAGTGGAGAGCGTAGTGTAAAAAATCACATTACATCTAGTCATTACTCGCATTGTGTCTAGCCGTATCTTTGTTTATGCGTTTGTCCAAAATTATTGAGAACATTGTCCCACGATTTAAGATTTATATAAAAACTTTTGCTATTTAAATAAGTACTTTGATTCGAAATACACTTAAATTCATAGAATTTTATTGTTTTTGCTTTCAATTTTGTTTTTATGCTAAAGTTGGGCAGTGTAAATCTACTTAAAATATTTTTATCTATATATATTTCGTGACTAAAATAATTTCTTGAACAAATAAAAGGACAAACCATCTGCTTGTAGAAACGACAACTGTGAATTCGATTCCTATTTACGGGCTTACTTTATTTTTATGTAATCGCTCTTATCTACAAAGCGGTGTTGAGGTCCGCCACTCTATACATAATATATCAAAAATATCTCAAAAATATGACAGTGCGTAGCAGACGGAGTGTCTTGACATAAAAGTAACTACCCTCCTATATGCGAGATACAGCGTGAACCTGTTTTTTTGTATTATAAAGACTTATCCTATTAACTTCCAATATTCGTCTCGTAGTGTAAGGGCTATATATCCTTGAGATTTCAATAGACTTGAGTGATGAATTGGCGCCCTTGATGAAAATATGTCAGAAACGACCCTTCTGTACGGTGGAGATTGTTGAATCTGAAGGATACGTGCCTCCATATTAAGTTATGTTATAATGTGAACACATCCTTAGATATGATTTAAGAAAATCAAACAAAAATATTCCAATTGCCTCCTTCTATACTAACAAAATTCTTCTTCAAAATCTTATGTTGTGTAATGGTCAGCTTGTAACTTTTACAAATTTATACCTTGACTTGGTAATAAAATATAAGAAAGGGATTTGTCCCAATGTGTCCCGCTGATGATGGAGACGATTGCATTTGGATTTAGGAAGTCTTCAGATGTTACTAGTAAACCACTCGATGTAGAATACATCATTTTTTTGTTTCTTAAAATGAGGCCAGACTGTAAAACTGACTGGTTGTGGGTTCGATCCCCACTCGAAGAGATAAAATATTTATTTAAATTTATATTTCTATTTCTTCGCTATGGTGTCAAGGCTAAGCGCGACGTTGAGTTCTGCCACTCAACACGCAATGCCTCCAGAATTCGGCAGAAAGTGGGGATCGGAGTGTCTTAACACTAGGTTCCCTCTGCCTACCCTGCTGTGTGCGGGATACAGCGTGAAGCTGATTTATTTTAATTTTAAAATAAATAATTTTACTGTTAAACTTTGAATTGCACTCTCAACTCTTAACTCAATTTTTTGTAACTTCGGGCATTGATAAAATTGCCAAAAAAAATCTATTCTATTATATACCAGAGACCAGTAGTGGCACAGTGGAACAGACATGCGACTGTAAATACAATAGGTTGTAAATTCCATTCCAACTCGAGGAAATGATATATTTAATGTTTCTATCTTCTCGCTCTAGTAACAAGCTACGCCACTCGTCAGTCAATACGCCCAGAATTCGGCGGAAAGTGAAGAAAGAAATTGTTTTAATGGAAACGGAGTGTCTTAACACCAGATTCCCTCTGCCTACCTTGCCATGTGTGGGACTAAAAAAAATATAAAAGTATATATACATAATATGTGTATAGTTTTTTTTTTGTTTTAATCAAAAAAAAAAAAAATAAATAAATAAATATATATATAGTATAAATACCAATTTTAATGCAATTAACTGTTCCGTTCGCTTACAAGCGGAAATCGAATCCAAAATCGTTCCTTTTAAAGTCAAATGGCCATAAAGAAAGTAACGAAAACAATAATTTTTAAATAAAATAAAAGAATAAATAATTCTGCTTCAATAATATATATATATATATATATATATATATATATATATATATATATATATAAATGATTCTATCTAATCACATTAACGGCTTAACAAAAAAACTATCAATAGACAACTCCACAAATTACGGTTCAACAATTTGAAGTATTCATTTCTAAGGAATTGTAAAGACGTTCAGATGCCGATGTCGTTATAATAAGAACGCACAAAAGATTGAATTGAACGAATTAGTTAGAACAGACATTTAAATTATTTCTTAAATGCAAAATTATTTTAGTAAAGACAATAAAAGGGTGTGCAATTTGTCTTTTATCTGTAATTTTGAAGTTTATCGTGGCGCGGGGCAAAAGTGTACGATTGCAAATGTGACGGGTTATGTGTTCGACTCCCACACGAGAAAATGAATCACTATCACTATATCAGAAATAGATTAAGTAGTGGCAAAACTCTATGAACTCTCTTTTTAACTTTACAATGTATTCTACACATAGCAGGGTAGGCAGAGGAAACATGGGAACCTATTGTCAAGACACTTCATTTCCATTCTGACACTTCAGTTTCCCACTTTCCTATGATTTGTTGAGGCACTGCGTATTAAATAGAGAAACTCAACTGCCCCTTCGCTACGATTTAAATGAGGCTTTAATAAAAAAAATGATATTTTTATGAAGAAACCACCGTGATGCAAAGCGACAATGTTTGTTGTTGTAGTTTCGATACCCACTCGTGACATTCTACTATTTTCATTTTCCCGTTCTCTAGCACGCAACAGCGCGGCGTTAAGTTTCGAAACACAACACGCAATATCAAAAATTTGGGCAAAAAGTTAAGAACGGAATGTCCTATAACTAAACGCTATATTATCTACATAATAAATACGTGAAGAGACATATAACAGAACAACATACGCTAGATTTAACCTTGAAATCGATGAAATAACCCAGTCCCGATATGCTCGGCTCCTCTATTATACGCATAGCATGTGAGAATCTCGGCGCGGCAGAATCTGGAGAATTTCCTTTGCCGCACAATCAGGGTGGATGCTTACGTAATTACTTTGGATAAAACATTTTCACGATGGCGTTATTAAATTTTACAATTTCTAGACATAATAGAACTTTAGATAATAGGACAGAGCGCGGCGTTGAGCATCCGTTACTCAACAAGGTTATAACGAAGTTACAAAAAATAAAACTTTTTTTAACATAAACTGCCCTTCGTGGGAATCGATTCCATGACCTACGATTCACAGATGTATCAAATATGTTACGTTTTTACAAAAATATGTCTTTTCCTAATAAGATTTGAAAGTAGCCTAATGTCATAATATTAAAGGATAAATATAGACAGTCTTTATGACCAACAACGTCAATAAACATACGCATTTATGGCTACCCTCGTTATTATTCGAACACTTTGGTTTTTACGTATCTACTAAATATATAAGGTTACATCTAATATTGATAAATTTGGTTTTAACTCGCGGCGTGCGTTTTTTGTTTTGATTGCGTCGTCAATCAATTTTATTTTTTAATAGCAGTCTGTTTCTCATATTTTATTGTACATTGGATGGCGGAAACTCAACGCCGCGTTTGCCTCGTCACCGGAGACGTCACCAAGGAAGTGAAAATATTAAATATATAATTCCCTGAATGGGAATCGAACCCAAAATCGTCACGTTTACAGTTACACTTTTGTGCCCCTGCGCCACAACGGCCTCAAACTTTACAGGATATTTTTTTTTATATGTTGGTATAGCTCATTTTTGTAATATTTTTCAAAATTTCAATATTTAGCTCACGGAGCCATTTTCCACATTCTGTTCAAATTCAATATATCGCATGTTTACTGGGGGAACTCCACGTGCATGTGCAGATTGAAACTAAACCATAATTTTTATTTTTTCATATGTTATTCTATATTTACATTCAATGCTGCTTGCTTGCTTATTGTATACTAAAATTATATTATGTTTAAAATTATTATTAAACAAAATGAACAACACATGAGTAACTCAAACAAATTTAATCTAAACTCATACTACTCTTTAATTTTCATAACACACAATCCAATTTTTATTGAACTGTGGTTAAAAGAACTGAACTGAAAATGCATTTACATACAAAATAACCTATAATAATCAGTAGAAGAAATTATGAATTTGCATAATATATTATAAATAAGACAAAAAAATGAGTAGCTCTAGAAATAAATGCGCAATACAATATCAATACACGAACCAACGACGCGATACCTACAATTATTAGTTTGTTATTATGGTATTTTTAGATTTGAAGAACGTATTTCATTTTATTGTTTACAAACTAACGAGATGTCAGCGTTCAGTTTATGGGTGTAATTGAAGAAATCATAGAGACGTCTGAGATTTTTTTAGGTATATAATATTTCTTATTGTACAATATATGTTGAGGTCGTTGTGACGAAGCGATAAAACGCGACAGTCCTGGGTTCGATTTACACCCCGCAATAAATATTTTGATACTATGTTCTCTCTTCCTCATCATCATCACCTACAGTTTGACATGCTGTATTCCGCACTTAGCAGTGAAGGCATTGTTTATATTGTCATATACGATATGACTTTTTTAAATTTAAGAATCATCAGCAAACAATACTATCTCATAATTCTTTACAACTAGATTCGATTAATCATTTATATATATATATTAAAAAGAGAAAAGGACCAAGGCCCTTGTGGGACCCCCGTGCTGATTACTGACCCAGGCGTCGTATTGAGTGCACGTCCTCTTATGCCGTAAATGGTGTATTGGATTCATGACCAATGTTGCTGCACACAATCAAAAGCTTTGGACAAATCACAGAACACGCCAAGAGCATCTTGTGATCACATAGAATGGACCCTTGTCCCACAGTCGGGAGACTAAAATTTATTTCATTGAAATTTTTTACTCTTTCACAATAATAGTATATGAATCTTCACGCTGTATCCCCACACAGCAGGGTAGGCAGAAGGAATCTAGTGTTAAGACACTCCGTTCCCTACTTTCTGCCGAATTCTGCATTGCGTGTTGAGAACTCAACGCTGCGCTTTGCTTTGAGAGCCAGGCCAGTCGTGGCGCAGCGGCACAAAGTGTGACTGTAAATCGACTGATTGTGGGTTCGATCCCCGCTCAAGGAGATGAAATATTTACTTAATTTTTTTCTTCGCTCTAGTGTCAAGTATATGAATCTATAAGTAGAAATATACTCAAAAATTCACAAAGTCAACAAATCAAATCGTACCCATAATGTGAAAAGATACCCAATATATTATTAAAAACGAAAACTTCTGTACTGTCGGAATTCAATAGAACAAGATCAAAGGATTTGTCCACATTTAGGAAGGGATAAACCGTCTGTATACGGGCACTCGCCCTTGAAAATTATCTGGAGGAAATTCTGTTAGAGCTATTTTAAGATGGGAATAAGTTTTTATAATATATCCATAGTTCCTTAGATGTTTTCGACGAATGAAATCCAATTATGTTTTGTACCCTCGCACCGCCCATTTCTCGACATTTTGGGTGCTTAGGCCGACCCCAACACCGTACTTTATTTTCTTATGGGAGTTTAGAACGAAATAGAATTGCTGAGAATCGAACCTACAAACTGTGTCGCGTTTACAGGCGTTAAGCTGCAACGCCACGACTCTACGGCCTATTTTTTCATTATTTGTTTAGACAGTTTGAAGTAGTAAAATCAAGATGTCATATAACTCTGGATTATGCTCCTTGAATCCATACAAAAAAAACTGGACAAGAGCGAGTTGGGCTCGTCCACCGAAGATTTCGTAAAAAGCCCGAGCCCTTTCATTTGATATGTCACTTGAACTATTTTCTTTAATACTAAATGTATTAAGGCTGTTATTTTTTCAAATTTAACCACAAATATGAAGTTTTTTAGATTTTTTGCTTGAAAAAGTACGAAGTGTTCCTGAGATAAAGGTCTTGACAGGCAGACAGACAGACGGATGGAGGGACAACAAAGTGATCTTATAAGGGTTCCTTTTTTCCTTAAAAATGTACGGAACCCTATTGAAATATATAAAAAATAATATAGCAACCAAAGGTAAATGGTTTCTGCAGTAAATTTTAATACATTATATATGTAAATACTTTTATATTTTTTTAATATACATTTACATGTTTCACTATTTACACCAACAACCAGTAGACGTAATAAAAAAAATCATAAACAATAATTGACTTTGGAGTGTAAAATGATTTTCTTCAGACTCATTGTAAAATCCTTGAACACCTTAAAATTGCATTTTACTCAAACTTTATAGCCACTTAACGGTGTGATAAATAAACAGAGACTGGGAGTGAACGTAAAATATGAATGTTAAAAGTAATTACACAAATATATAAGCACCTACATAAATATATGTGAGACAAGACGTGACGCAGGGGCACAAAGGCAGGTTGTCGGTTCGATTCCCACTCATGGAAGGGATGTGTATAATATTTTTATTTCCTCTCACTCACGGGGCAAAGTGCGGCATAGAGTTTCACTACTAAGTTCTCAGGTTCTACTATGTTAGTACATTTTTAATTTATTAAACGAATCCGATTCCCATTTGAGTAAAGAGATTATTTTCATTCTCTTGTTTTACATAACAACTCGGTTATGAGTTCCACTACTGATCACATATATCTCAAACATTAAGCAGATAATGTGAAACGGAGTGTCTCTACACTAGGTTTCCTTTGAGTACTTTGTTATGGTTGGTTCAGTGTAAGCCTAGAAAAAATCTATTTTTTAATTACTTGAGGCCACTCGTGGCGCAGTGGCACGACGTGTGACTGTAAAACCGACTGGTTGTGGGTTCAATCCCCACTCGAGGAGATGAAATATTTACTTAAATTTATATTTCCATTTCTTCGCTCTGGTGTCGAGGCTAAGCGCGGTGTTGAGTTCTGCCACTCAACACGCAATGCCTCCAGAATTCGGCAGAAAGTGGGGAATGGAGTGTCTTAACACTAGGTTCCCTCTGCCTACCCTGCTGTGTGTGGGATACAGCGTGAAGCTGATTTATTGATTTATTTTAATTACTTTTCTTACGTGAACAAATCATTTATCTCCTGTTAGAAAAACATATTTTACATACATATCTTAACAACTTAATATTTGACAAACTCTAAGACTAAATTACACCCAGATCCTTCAAAAATAAGCAAGCAAAGCCTGGCATAACCGTTGACCAAAACGTACCTTACGTTTACTTTAAAAGAACTTCTTTTACTATTGCCGTCGTCAGCATTCCATAAGAAACTTCAACTAAAATAAATTTTCAATAATATATGTACGAACTAAAGTAAAAGTTAGAAAATAATTACTCTCATCACCATACTGCTGAGTTCGCGTCGCCTCACAGTTTATTAAATGCATAACTTTTGCTTATCTCTTTTGAATTGTTTGGATGGCGTTTAACTAGAAAGTGATTAAAATTTGAAAAACAAAATTAAATTACCTGGAATCAAAATTGATATTGAGACTAGTTGGTGGTTGTAAACGTAATGGTTACTAATATGTTGTCTACTTAAGATTACTTCTTGAGATGAAAGAGAAAGAGAAACTACTGTAAGCACCCCGTTTCTCACTTTTCGTTCTTCAACGCATCTCTTTATCTTGTTACCAGAGCGAATATGTGACATAAATTAGTTTTCCTAGTAGAAATCGAAAAAATAAAAATATCCATATTTTGTATTTTATAATTTTGTATAGGTACAATTTAATCAGTCCGATTTTAACTAACAACTTTGTTACAAACAAAAAGTCTCAAAACCTCATACTATATAACAATCCAATAAAAATATTCCTATTAAAAAATGAACCTACACTTAAAGTAGGTGGACGACCTCTTTTGTACGCAAAATAAAAACACGAACTAACGACAATATAAAGTAAAAGTAAAAAAAAATAGGAAAACACGATTTTCCATTCAACTACCAATAAAATGTCTCTTAAGCGATAAGGAGCCATAACTTTTAGCTAATATATATATATATATATATATATATATATATATATATATATAACTGAGCGGCTGCCCCTCACCATCAAGATCAGACATCATTCCTATAAGATATGGGTAGGAACTAAAGAACCACCCAGTTCACAATCAAGTTATTTATTTACTGCCCCTGCTACACTGCCAATTTAAGGAATTACTTAAGAAATCACTTTTAATCACTTCTTAATTATAATACACAAGATTATTCGGAACAACAGCGATTCGTCGCAAACGTGGTACGCAACCCGTTGACATTCAAATCCAAAAAAGTGACGTTCAACATGGCCGCGCTGACCATCGACACGACGCTCCGCCAGCTTGATAGTTATCAAGCTCGTTCCGACAGAAGGCGCTAGCAATGCGCCGTCACGGCCGGACTGACTTTCGACCGTCCCCGGGCGCATCTGGTTGCAGTTCTGTAACAATGACACAATAAAACGGACGGATGGTCTGTAAATCTACCCGCTCGTCCAACCTGACTAGTGTCTACTAGTCATGGATTGTTACGTAATGGTACTGTCATACAACTGCAATAACTGTCTCAGAATATAATAAAAAGCGTGTGTCCTTTCGACCACTTATGGACCGGACGGCACCTTTTTTTAATCACGGCATGACCTACCCTTAGGATAAATTTTTCGCACAGTATCAATTTGGACCGGACGGGTGTGTCCTTTCGACCAGCAACACTCGCATGGCCCGGACAACACTGTCCCTTCGACCAATGAACACTTAAGGTTGGACCGGATGAATGTGTCCCTTCGACCAGCCGCTATCAGCTGCATGGCCCGGACGACATTATCCTTTCGACCACCTTCCACACACCACGTTACTCAATGACTCTTCTATCTCAACGTGCCAACATAGTTAAGTAAGCTACATGCAAACAATTCTTACAGATTACACATACCTGTAAGTTACGAACTGTCTTGCTCTGCGTGAATTTGGACCTCATGCTCAATGATTTCGCGATCTGAGATGTTACTAAGGGTATCAGACTCCGCTGTAAGTGTGTCTGATCCTGCGGACAGTGTATAGGACCCTGCACTCATTGTTTCACAGCTATTCGGTCTGTCGAGGTGACCATTATCAAGTTCAACGTCTTCCGGCGCCGTCATGGCCTCTTCTTCAGTCATCAAACTAGTAGATATTTCAACTAACCCGTCATGACCCCGAGGTACAGGACGCAAGTTCTCGTGCGCGTATTTAAAGGTTTTTAACTCGTAACGGTCATTATTTAATACTGCTACTATTACATACGGATCCCTAAAGTTCCTATCTAACTTGGTTTGGTTGCGTTCGCAACTTTTGATAAATACAAAATCGCCTTTAGAGAATTGCCTCTTAAGATTCTAAACAGCTGAGGCTTGGTAGTGATAGTATATGCGTTTAGCTCACGGCGTATCAAACCATCCTTCTGACATAAGACCGATACGACGAATCCAGTTATAACATCTTCTGGCATTCGCGTTTTAGAGCGCGAGTAAGTAAGATTTCCATATTACTTAACAACTTCAAAGCGCTATTTTCGTCAGGTGGTTGTTATTCCTCAGTCGATAGCGCATGGGATCCCACTTCTGAACTGAGCGGCTGCCCCTCACCATCAAGATCAGACATCATTCCTATAAGATATGGGTAGGAACTAAAGAACCACCCAGTTCACAATCAAGTTATTTATTTACTGCCCCTGCTACACTGCCAATTTAAGGAATTACTTAAGAAATCACTTTTAATCACTTCTTAATTATAATACACAAGATTATTCGGAACAACAGCGATTCGTCGCAAACGTGGTACGCAACCCGTTGACATTCAAATCCAAAAAAGTGACGTTCAACATGGCCGCGCTGACCATCGACACGACGCTCCGCCAGCTTGATAGTTATCAAGCTCGTTCCGACAGAAGGCGCTAGCAATGCGCCGTCATATATATATCCATACTAATATTATTAAAGCTGTTTATTTGGTTGAAAGCACTAATCTCACAAACTACAGGTTCGAATTGAAAATCTCTTTTTGTTTTAGACAGTTCATTAATTGTTTCAATTTAACATTGTACCAACGGTCAGTGCTAAGGCAATTATTTTGCGTCATATACAAAAAATAAAAATAATTATATATATTTATTCGCTACACGTTGTATCCAACACATAGTAGTGTAGAAAGGGGAAAGGTTAGGTTCTTAGACCTAAAAATCAGACACTCCTTTCTCCACTTTCCGGCCACAACCGGCGTTCACAGTCACACACTTATGCCCCTGCGCCACGGAACCCTTAAAAAAATATTTATAATTTTTATATCTTTATAGTTAGAATATAGCCTGATGTTAGTCTCTAGCATGCTGGAAGCAACATAAATTAAATTAGCTTCACGCTATATCCCGCACACAGCAGGGTAGGCAGAGGGAACCTAGTGTAAGACACTCCGTTCCCCGCTTTCTGCCGAATTTTGGAGGCATTGCGTGTTGAGTGGCAGAGCTCAAAACAAAAAGGGATCCCATTTCTTACTGAGAAGACTGAATGTGGATTCTCCGCCATGCCCATTTATTTACAATTACTTTACAATAGAATAACTAAATCTAAAATCTAAATCTAAATTTTATTGAGTTGAGTAAATCGAAGGTGGAGGCCCGAGACGAAACGCGGCGTTGAGTTCCGCTCAAAATGCAATGCCTCGAATTCTGGCTCAGAGCAAAGCGGAGTATCATGATGCTATAATATCTTTGTTTATCCTATTATATGACAAATAAAGCGTAAAGTTAGTTAAAAGAAAAAATACATATCAAAAAAATCCTTTCCTGTATAAATTTCGCTATCATAACTATTCTGGTTAAGGATGAATAAAACGAGATGATGAGGTTGAAGCATCAAAAGCGCAGTGCGTGTAAAAGTCCATTAGATCACGTCCTAGGATTATCCTTAGAGCCTCGACTCTTACCATATTACACAGAATGCTACTAAACTGTATAAGTTTGACATTTTTATTGAAATACAAGTCCCAAACCCGGTTTCGCCCGCTTAAACTTACTATAAGAATATAGTAATAAATTGGAATATGATTTTTTTTACTTTAAAAACTTGGTACAAAGGGGATCAGCGTGTGAGAGCGTGCTGGCCTCACGTTTCTATGTATTTAAATATTAAACAAAAACTGAATACCCCGTAAATATGTCTCCTGTTTTATCCTTCGTGTGTTTTTCAAATTGAAAATGTCAAGATCACACCCAAATCATGGCCGTCGTGGTGCAGGGGCACAAGTGTGCTACGTAAGCATAACGGTTGGAGGCGGTTCGATTCTCACTTTGGAGAATAAAATATTTAATATTTTGCTCTCATAACGAGGCAAAGCGCGGCATTGAGTTCTGAATCTCACTTAGGAATTTTACGGAAAGAAGATCTTGAGGAATAAAAGATTAAGCTACCCAATTTAGAGTACATAAGAACTAATCTAAGCTTACATTTAGAAAAAACTCATATAAATTTGAATGCCCATTCAAAATCAACTTCTTCAACACGATGAAAGTTTTATACGTTTAATTAAAACATATTTTCTCACTTAAGTATAGAACAAAATTTTTGAAAATGTTAAAAGTATCTAAATCTTTTACTGAAAAATAGCTTAACTCTTTTTCCCATATAGAGTAGAGTAGCCAAAGAGAGAGCCGTTCCACATGTAATAATAAAAAATTTTGAAACATTCATTTTCCTGACTAGTATGGGTTCGAATCCATATCTGTACCCATACTAGTATTCGATTCCATACCAACCCTACCCTATTCTGCTTTTGTAAGCTTATGTAAGAACTTAAGAAGCAAAAAAAGCTGCAAAAAAGGATTTGCAACAATTTTAGGCAAACACGGTTACGTAGTCCCAAAGCTAAAAGACCAACAAATAGAGACTAGTGATTGACTAGAAACGTCGCCGTATTTATTCTGTTTTCATTATGAATGACAAGGTTTATTATGAAATGTTATTTATGTCAGTATATTTCCTTAAGAATCTATTTTTGTAAAAGCGAGTGTGTTAGCATGAATTAGATGTTTTTTTAATTTATAAGGATATATGGCATTTAAGCCGTCGTGGAGCAGCGGAACAGCTTGTGACTAAACTTGTAAACGTAATATTTATTACGTTCGCGGGTGCGGGTTCAATTTCTACTCAGTAGCATAAATACCATATAACAGGAACTCAACCACAAATGGAATTGTTGTTCATTCAACAATGTCCTAAAACGATGATCCCTCTACCCGCGCTTATTACGCTATATACGGGATACAACGTGAACCAAAATAAATAATTAAAAACACATTTTAAAATTTAAAAAAAACGCCATCTTAGCAACTAACTCTTACAGCGGCTTATTTTTCTAGAATCTATAATACGCAGAGAATCTCTTAGCCCGATGACCTGGTATGATCAGTTATCGCGCTGTCGACATCAAGATGATCTAATTATTAAGAAACAATGGTTATCTATAAGTGTAACACACTTCCGTTAGAGTGGCTGACAGAGGACGCATAGACTAAAGTACCGAATTTAAAAAAAGTAAAATTTGATATGTAGGTGAGTGTACAGTTTGTCAAGACAAAATCAATCCTAGAACTTAAATAAAAAGTGGTCGGCACCCAAAACTTTGTTTTCGTGGCCTTTAAGGCTTTTTTCAAATTGTTTTTCCCGCACATAGCAAGGTAGCCTATACAGGTTAGAGAAGATCTAGTGAAATGTAGATTGAAGCTGGATGCAGCAATCGAGACCATGCGTATTGAGTGGCGGAACTCAATGCTGTTCTTTTCCAAGAGCAAAGAAATGAAAATAATAAATATTTCATTTCCCCGTGTGAACTCGAATTCACAACGGTCGCGTCTATAGTGACGCACTTGTCCCCCTGCGTCACAACGGCGTCGATTTTAAAATGAAACGATATTTTTTCCGTTTAGAAAATTCGATAATTTTTCTCTTAGTCCATTCTACACTCTCCAACCTTTACGCCAAATTTAAACTTTCTATATCTAGTTAATTCGACTGTAGTTATGATTTCAACTGATTTTTTTGAACTAAATGTTACTTGAAATGAGTACTTTATCTAAAGTAATAGACAAATTATAATTAATTGAAGTGTTTGACATCCTTTAAAATTTAGTTTTCATCAACAGCTTTGAATGTATTATTTGTAATAAAGTAACAACATTTCTATTTGAATTAATTCTTGAAATAGAACATTTTCAAAATTGTTTTTATTTCTTCAAGCACACCGTCAAATTTTCGATAAATTGCCTGTTGAGTGCAAAACTCACGTTTATTACTCTCAGAGCGAAGAAATCAAAATTTAAAAAAAAAACACATATATATAGCATACTGAAATTATTTTACTTCACCACTACAATATAAAGTACATATTTTCTTACAGCTAATAAAAACAAAATAGGCTATCGATTGGTCTTTCGAGCCGGTAATTTGACCTAATAATAATAAATCAGGTGTCGCTATGCAACCACTACCTTCAACAACATATGAGATGTCCGTATCTGCTACAGGATATAAGAGACAAAAAAAACATTCACGCTGTATCCTACAGATACCAGCGCATACAATAGGAACCTTATTTCAAGATAGTCAGTTTGCCGTAACCAAATTTTAAGAGATTTTGAGAGATAATTGCTATTTGCGTTTCGAAATTTAACTTTATCTTATAGCGTTTCGGTAACGCTGAATAAAAATAGTTAATACTCACACGGGGAAATCGAATCTACAACCGTCGGTTACAAACGCTGTGCCACTACTTCGACGGCCTATAAGAGCATCGATTTGCAACTGCAGCGATCGATATATAGGTCAGGGGTTCGTTGACCGCGAGGTCAGGCTAGTTCGAGCTAGTACGTCGATTGTTTGGTAATGTAAACGTTTCTATTGTTTTAACTTAGGTCGTTCTGTTTGTGCTGGAATATTGATGTTTGGACTGTTTAGTTTTTTAGCACTGCGCTCAGAGCTATCGCTGAATTTCGTGCTGACAATACTGACATTTCATTATTAATTCGTTGCTTGAAAACGCCTACATGAACAAAAATTTTAATTTATTATCAAAGACAGATATACTTTTACCATTCGACCGTCGTGGCGCACCGATACAGAAGGTTGTGGGTTCGTTCCCATTCGGAGGAAAGATTTTTTTTTGTCGCTTTCCACAGCAGCAAAATTTGGCAGTGAGAAACGGAGTGT
This sequence comes from Heliconius charithonia, assembly GCA_030704555.1. Classification (NCBI taxonomy): domain Eukaryota; kingdom Metazoa; phylum Arthropoda; class Insecta; order Lepidoptera; family Nymphalidae; genus Heliconius; species Heliconius charithonia. The sequence goes on along the minus strand of CM060811.1, from coordinate 12,999,150 downwards.
TATAACGCTAAGTTATGTCTATCTGTCCTGTTATGCAGGAATTATTGTTTAAATTATGATTTAAAAATATTCGTTGTAATTTTTCCTAATAATAGATAACTGTTTTCAAATATTTTACTGTGAAATATTTTCTAAAGAAATTATAAGATTTCGCTTAAAACTCGCAGATTAATTTCACAAAGAACAAAGTGAACGTAAGTATCATAAGTAGATCTCTCCAAGTATTCCTTTTGACGAGGCAGTGCATACTTACAAACTGACAGTATAATATCTATAGGAAGAGTGGCAAATTTTTTATATAATCACGAATTTAACATAGCCATTAAATGATTACATTATGTCAAATACTATGAAATATTGTATACTGAGTGATAATTATATGCATAATTTAGTCTTACAGATATATGTAGTAATATTACAAGACAAAGGAATTTGTTTGGTTGAACGCGCTAATCTCACGAACTACTGATTAAAATTAAATGAATCTTTCTTTATCACATATATAAATATCGGGAAAGGCTTTAGACTAGATACATCATGTTAATCATTTCGATGTAACCAAATAATTGCGTAACATATATTTAACCATATGAACAAAGCCCCAAGTAAAAATCAAACCTACTACCTTCGCCATAACAGTCAGAATTCCTGATTGCACTACAAAGATAATCATAAAACAATATACGTAACATAAATACAAAGTGAAATTTCTAGTTAAATAAAAATATGAACCAACAGCTTCCTTACAAAAGGATTATTATAAAAACAAATAAATAAACCTTACTTTCAATAGATCTCACAATATCTGATGTCCGAGTTGATTGCATTTTTTCCATTAAAAGGATATACTGCATATTTTTATAAAGAAATGTAATTAAATTGTGAATCGTTTTGTTTTAGAACAATATATAGATATAGGTGTATATAAATTGAATGTGATAGATTTCTTTTCGTAGGTTCACGCTGTATTCTGTGCACAACGTTCACGCTGTCTACCCTAGGCAGAAGAAACCTGGGAACCCAGTGTTAAGACTCTCCATTCCCATTAAAACACTCCCATTCCCCACTTTCCGCCCAATTCTGCACAAAAATTGCATATCTGCTGCAGAGTGAGAAAGTTAAAACAATTAATTTCCTCAAGTGAGAATTGAACCCACAACCGTCGCATTTATACTCAGTACTTAATATAATATATAAAAAACCATTGCAAAATATAATATTATACAACTACATAAATTCCAATGTCACAAAGTATCAAGAGTTTATTTATCAAACATAAAAAAAAACCAGAATATTTTCTTTTGAAAAGAAGCTTGAAGTGGTAAATCTCGACCTTAAACTGGGAACCTTGAGAGTATTTCTTAAAACTACATTCAGTATGAAATAACCGACGACGGTGAACGAATATGTTGTTTTTAAGGTGAAAAAACAACACGTCAAAGCGACGAGACGCTTGTACGGACGGACTAGAAGAATGTTTTGTATTTTGTATCTTTGTATGTTTATCTATTGATTATAAATCTATTAAGAACAAGAACATGAAATATTTACTTAACTTTATATTTCCATTTCTTCGCTCTGGTGTCGAGGCTAAACGCGGCGTTGAGTTCTGCCACTCAACACGCAATGCTTCCAGAATTCGGCAGAAAGTGGGGAACGGAGTGTCTTAACACTAGGTTTCCTCTGCCTACCCTGCTGTGTGCGCGATATAGCGTGAAGCTGATTTATTTATTTATTTATTTTTAGAACATAATTTTCATTTACTACTTGTTAGAGTTGATATTCTTGCAAAATCTTTTTATTATCCATGTATGAACTCATTTGTGTATTTGTATTTCTGTCGGTGGCACCACAGTACCCAAACGGATGAACTGATTTTTTATTTGAAAGGTGATGTAAAAGAGAATGTTCTTAGACTCGATTCGAGAAAATATGTTCAGGTGGTTTCTAGTTGTTTTTTTTACTTTTGTAGAGCTTTTTGTGTCGAAGGCTTAAAAAATAAAATAATAAATACTTGGGTCTACGCACAAACAGTTAAGCAGTAAGCAGTGAAAACATTATTATGACATATATACCGTAACACAACACCGCATTCAACAAAATTAGTTCTTATATGTTATTTCATTCCAATTCTTACACAGAAGCTGCCTTCCTCACTGACTAATGCCTACAACGTTACATAACAGATCTCTACAAAATCATAATTTCTAGTATCGTTGAATAGCATTTAAATTTCCTTTCACGAGCAACTTCATGGTAATACATGGCAAGGCGGTGAGTACTTCCAACTCTTTTGTTTTTTGTATAGCCATTCAAAGTGCTTTAATTGCTGTATTTACGTGTGGATGAGTTACCTCTATAATGATTATATGTGAAATACGGCGTTTTTATTTAAATGGCATATACAATAAATACATCGGGAGTTGGTAAGCTTCATAGATATTTATATATGTTTTGTTTATTTTATCTAATTTATAATAGGCCTTATTTTTGAGACATTGTATGATATTATTAGTGTGTGTGACAGAACCCAACGCCGAAATATGTCCATCAGAGCGAGAAAACAAAAGTAATTTAAATATTATAATCATTTTCTGAGTCAAATTCGAACCCACAACCACCTCGTTTACAGTCACACAGTAGGTCACTACGCTGGCGTTGAGTTTTGCCATCTAGCACACAATGTTTATAATAGAATCTATCTGTCAGTGCTCCTAGTGTAGAGTGCTCCGGTAAGTTGAAAATATACAAAAATATCTTAAAAAAAAAAAATTAAATTAGCTTCACGCTGTATCCCGCATACAGCAGGGTAGGCAGAGGGAACCTAGTGTTAAGACACTCCGTTCCCCACTTTCTGCTGAATTTTAGAGGCATTGCGTGTTGAGTGGCAGAACTCAACGCCGCGCTTTTGCCTCGACGCCAGAGCGAAGAAATGAAAATATAAATTTAAGTAAATATTTCATCTCCTCCCGAGGAGATAATTATTATTAAAAAAAGGGTCTATTATAGTAGTTATTAAGTATATTTATAACAAATTAGACAATTACATCTTAAAAGCTTTTGTAAAACGTTAAGTAAATTCTTATGTTTCTACATTAATCAATTTATTTAGTTAGGAGATAGTCGAAGACAAACAAAGGAAATTTAAGTTTGTAATATTAAAATAAGTAAAACAAATTTATGCCAAAAAACCGATTTCACAATATATTATACAATTCTATTAAGTAAATCTCTACCAGGTACAGGACAAAACAAGTGAGGCTAGTCATGGCACCGAAGAACAATGCGTCTGTAAACGCTACAGGTTGTAGGTTTGATTTCCACTCAGGGGAATGAAATATGTAATATTTTCATTTCCTCGTCTGATGAAATAGAGAAGTGGAAGAGAGTATAATATTATGTTCCATGACGTCTTCTATGTCTCTCATATTTACACTACACTACCATTTTACACTACCATTTCCCGCGTATAGTAGGTAGACAGAAAGAACTTAATGTTAAGAGTATTTTCTATATTTTCCTATTTTCCGCTCAATATCCGTGCGCAAATCAACACCACGCTTTGTCTTGAAGAATTATCAGATCGAAAAAATAAATATAATTCATCCCTCCGAATGGAAATCGAACCCACGATCGTCTCGTTCACCCACGATAGTCACACGCCGACGATTATAACACTACAATTTTATAAATACAAGAAATAATTACTATTAACCGTGTAGAAATAAAATCAAAGTACGTTACACTCGTAAATAACTTTCTAGACAGAAAAGTTCAGATAAAATTAACTTAATGTCGTTTTATTTTGTGATAACGCACATTCTGTTAGATTCATGTGTGTGCTGTATGCATGTGGGAATGTATTTTTTTTTAAATGAGGCCAGTCGTGGCGCAGGGGTGCAAGGACGCGACTGTAAATTCGATAGGTTGTGGTTTCGATTCCCACTCAAGAAAATGAGGCATGCGGAAGTGTTTCAACGGAAACGTGTGCCTTAGCACTAGGTTATCTTTTTCCCTACCCTTTGTCTGGGATAAAGCTCAATAAATATTAAATAAAATAAAATGTAACTGTAGACACTCCGTTTTCAATTTTTGTGACATAGTGTGTTGAGTGGCAGAACTCAATGCCCCGTTTTGTCTTGTTATCCGATTACAAAAAAAATTATTCGTACCCCCAACTAAAAATCGAACCCACCACCCTTACACCATTACCTATAAGTAACCTATAAAAAAAACTATTCCAATCAATAGCCGCAAGTACAACATTAATATTCGAAGTTTATATTAAAACCACAATAAAAGCTTGTCTCGAGATTAATCTCAGAATTTTCAATGCCAAGTTTTTTTTTTTTCTTATATCTTTTGTGCTCGAAGCAATTTGTCTCCATGAGTACAGAGACGCTGGACAACGGTTATGTTTCATATTTTTTGCATTTGATATTTCTTAAGGTCATCAAGTATTGTTTAATGATGATTAAATGCACGGATCAAACCGTCATGTCACAGTGGCACAGCATTTTACTGTAGACGCGGTGGTTGTGGGTTCGATTTTCATTTGTAGGAATGAATAATTTTTATAGAGGCTAGTCGTGGCGCAGGGACACAAAGTGTAGCTTTAAAATCGACTGGTTGTGGATGCGATCCCCAGTCGTGGAAATGGAATATTTATTTATATTTTTATTTCTTCACTCTCAAAGCGCGGTATTGAGTTTCGTCACTGAGCACACAATGCCTCCAGAACTTGGCGGAAAGTGGGGAACGGAGTGTCTTATCACTACGTTCCCTCTGTCTACAATGCTATGTACGGTATGCAGCATGCAGCTGTTTTAATTTAGATTTTTTAATTATTTTCTTGCTCTCGTATTTAATTTCGTCACTTAACACGCAATGTCTGAAAAATTGATAAAAAATTATGTAACGGAGTGCCGTAACACTAGATTCCCTCTGGCTACGCCGCTACAGAGAAACAGCGTTAACCTAAAAAAAATTAAAAAGCTTAGGTCACTCAATAAAAACCTATTTCAACAAAAATAGAAATATAAAATCTAAGTAGATAGAATAAGCTCGTAATAGACGGGAAGCTTTCAGCTCGCAAACAGTCAAGAGAGTCGCGATTCAATTACAAATGAATTAAAACTTATATATAAATCGTCGTCCGGTGGAGGCGGCAAAGTGGAGCCTTTATTAAGTTGTATAGGAAATATTAATAGTTAACGTTAGGTCTAATATGGTAAAACAGCTTCAGCGTTTTCCCACATCGCTGAGCAGGCAAAAGAAACCTGAAGACATTTAATTCCACAATTTTTAAGACATTATGAGTTAAATGGTGGAACTCAACGTTGTGCTTTGTCTATCGGAGGGAAATCAAAAATAATGTTATTATAATAATTTTCATGAGTGGAAATAAAATCCACAATCATCGCGTTTAAAGTCAGACACTGTCCCATAGTGTTGTTTATCAATGGTTTAATCCTTAATGGGGACGGAGAATTTCAACACTACGTTCCCAGGTTCTTTCTGACTACCCTGCTGTGTGTGTGTGGAATATAGCGTAAAGCTACAATAAAATTATATTACGATAAACATAAATGTAGAAAAACTAAAGATCAATACAATATGACCCGCCACACCGTGGTTTAGTGGGTACGCAATCCTATTATAAATCTAATCTATTCCAGAGCTTTAATCCAAAGTTGAGTTGAACTTATAAATATTTTGCAAAGTTGCCGACAGAAGCAAATTTTCAATAAGCTTCTTCTTAAAGGATTCGATAAAAGAGATTAAAAGAATCCCATTATAACCGTAGATTGTGTACTAAGAATAAAATGTCAACTGGAAAGACGAATTTTAATGCTTTGTTTTAATTTCAAAGAGATATTTCACTAAACTGTTTAAGTCTACATTTTTCTTTCGTACAAATCAAGACAATGGGACTCATGTACATCTGTATTCTCTATGTTGTACAATGTAAGGGTATTCAAATCAAGATTCAGGTTCAAGTCCCAGGCACTGTCATGAGCTCCTCACCCTGCAACGTGATGTGGATGGAATTGATAGCATTCGCTTAAGGAGTAAGCACTGATGGTGTGTATATTTTTTCAAGGAGCTAAAGAAAGAGATTGTGAATGTTCTAATTGTGAACTCATTACAACGTTACTAAAAATAATGTTTATTTAGAGTTTCCAATTGGTAAAAGAGTTACCAATAAGCAATATTTAACAACAAAATAATATACCAATATTTCACAACAAAATAATATAAAGGATTTATTAATAAAAATAATTCGAAACTTTATAGTCAAAACTATTTGTTTTTGGCTTTTGACGAATCTAGGAGTAAAAATTAAATGGAATGATCTAAAGCCACGGCTTGTTTATAAAGATACCAATAGTAAATAATAACAAATTCTTTACCCCATACCATTTCTAATACTTTTCCATCGTGGCACTGCACACACTGTACACGCGTCCGCTTGATCGCATATTCAACCAAAGAACGTATTTTAGTCTGGTGCTCATAAGCTTGTTACTGAAACCTGATAAGTTTCTATTTCTACTTTTTATTTTGTTTCATGTCTCTTAAGAAGAGAACTGACTTCGAAAAAATATAGATAAAGTGATTTGGACAGCATTGCGCTAAGCGTTGTGGTTGTGGGTTCGATCTCTACTCGGAGGATTGGTTTAATTTGTTTTGTGTACAAGTATGCGATTGTAAACATGACAGGTTGTGGATTCGATTCTCACTGGAGCGATCGGCGTTGTGACTCCAGAATTCGGGGGAATGTGGGGAACGGAAGTGCTTAAATGGGAACGGAGTATCTTAACATTAGATTTCCAGGTTCCCTCTGCCTATTGTGCTATGTGCGGGATACAACGTGAAGCTAATGTATAAAAATACATACAACTGGTCCTACTGTGAACTGTGTACTTTCTAGTTGTAGTCAATTCCATGAAACAGTCAAATACGAATCTATTTTAGTTAAATTACAATATATTACTTTGAAATCTGATAAAGTACATAATATGTGGGTTTCAAATATAATTGTTTTGCTCATCCGTCCCTCGATATGGAGCATCTCAATAATTAAAGTACTGTTGGCGGAGACTTGCGACGTTTTGTCTCAGCTCTCTTTGTATATATTTATAAATATATCGAACCTTTAAAGGCATTTCATGGTAAAATTATAGAGAATCCCTTAATTATCGTTTTATTAAATCAAAAATATTGTTTATATTAGTTTGTAATTTTGTTTTCTATAAAATATTTTTTTTTTTTACTTTTTTGATTTTCATAGTTGTAGTTTACACGGAATGTGTAAGTTTTACATACGCGGCAAATTTCATACAAAATAGATGAAAAGTTATGATTGCCTTGACCTAGAATCTTGACTTACCCTAAATTTAAATATATGATAACATCAATATACTCAAATGGAAATCAAACCCTCAACCTCTCGTGTTTACAATCGAACGTCATTACTCCGCGCCATGATTGGCCTCTAATAATGTTAACAAAACCCCTCCCCTGAGTGGGAATCGTACACCGCACCTTAACAGGTACAGTCAGACACTCCACTGTACCACGACGACCTCAATAATATTATTACAATATTCGAGACATCGCATGTCTGCGAGAGTAGTAAATATTGATAGGAACGGCAAATAGTAGTAAATATTTATTTACGAACTGGTTACTTTGAAACTACGTTACCATGTACATACATGGTATGTAGATATTATATGTGAAAAAAAAATGAAGCTAACTAATTAGGGTAAAGCGCAAGGTCAAAAGAAAGAGCTAAATTCGCCGAAGTTAGGAAAGTAAGTGCCGTAATGGAAAACATAGTGTCTTAAAAGGTTCCCAGGTTCCCTCTACTCACCCTAATAGATGTACAATTCAGGGTATAAAAAAATCTATAAAAGCTGTCACAATGAAATCGTATCTGACTGTAAATATGACAATTGTGAACGTGATTCGCTCTCGGAAGATAAAATTATTTCTGCATGTCTGTCTCAATTTTTTGATAATTGGGTTCCAGGTGGAACCGTGGAGTTAAACGCTGCGTTTCATCAAATGAAAAAAATTATAGCCTAAGTGGGAATCAAGCCCACAACCAACCCATAAACTATACAATACTAAAATAAACCAACATCCAACCACATAAATTCATTTTATCACTACTAAGGATCTATTAATATTATTCCATTTACGCATCGTAGAGCCATCAATAGCGTCCTACTGCGCCACTAGAGTGGCCCAAAATGTTTGAGGCAACGCACTGATATTAGTGTAGTGGATCATGCTGACTTCCTGTTGGTGAGTAGTGTAAGTAAAGTTTGATATTATGATCGAAAATAACGATTATGGAAAAATAGTACAGTACCTAAAATTAAATCCGTTAAATCCTTTAATAAGATACTCCGTTCCCCGAATTCTAGAGGCATTCCTGAGAGGTGGAACTCAACGCCGCGCTTGCTTGCCTATACACCAGAGCGAAGAAATGGAAATATAAATTAAAATAAATATTTCATTTCTTCGAGTAGGGATGGAACTCACAACCAGTCGCGTCTACAGTCACGCTTTGTGCCTCTGCGCCACGACCAGTCTAAATGATACAGTACCTAAATGTATTTATTTAAAAACTTAATTAAGCACAATGTTCGTCTCAGACAATGTGCACTAAAAAAACTGGAAAAGTGGAGAAAGTAATGTCTTAATCTCGTTTGTGTAACTAAAAATATATTTTCGCCTCTTTGACAGTTTCTGCGTCTTAACACTCCAAGATGCCTAGGTTCTCTCTGCAAAATAAAAAATAAATAAATAAAAATATATTCCCATATAGTGCATTTAATATAACATTGAACTTTCCGAGTCACTTAAGCGTGTACTCGATAAGTAAAGTTGCTCGGAGATCTGTAGCAAGTGCTTATACGAATTGTATATAAAAGTTTCTATTGAGAATATGTGTCAGTGTTTAACTCAGTTGTATGGCAGTCTCTCTCGGTCACCTATTTCCTATACTATTCTTTGTAATACTTTGGTGTAAATTTTGTATTTTATACCAGTTATAATAGAAAGAAAAGATGCAATTTTTTTTCCGCATTATATAAAAAGAATCCAATGTTAAGACACTCCGTTATCCACGCTCAATTTTCTACATAGAGGAGAGAAAAGAAAATATTTTTAATACAGTTGACCTAAGACCAATTCAAATGGTATTCAAATCAACAACCATCGCGTTTACTAAAAAAAAAAACAAAAATATAATGCCAAAAGAGTATTTCGTTGTGACACAGTGAGCCAATTAATGACTTTATCTAGTCATTGTTCTGACGTAATATAAAAGTAATTCAATCTACCGAGTAAGAATCAAACCCAGAACTGTCGTGTTTATAGTCAAACGCTGTGACGCACAACGATATCCTCTTACAATAATAACCTACATATGCTATTTTGCTAAATAATAAAAAAAACGTGTAATATTTAACTTAAGCAACATTTGTTAGCCGAAGAGGAGATAAAACCGACTAAAGAAATGTATGTAACTCATTCTGCTGGTCGTTATGGGGGACTATGTCAATTCTTTTTTATCTTCGTATTCTTGGAACTACCTATATGTTCTTATAATAAATAGTTTGTTAACGTTTATAGTCAATTATGTTTTGCTTACGACGTTGTCTGTCAGTCTGTACGTTACAACTATCTTAGGCTAAAATTAAAAGTGGATTCTATCCAATATTTATATTTTAATAATAGTCGTCTGGTGTCGAGGTTAAGCGCGGCGTTGAGTTCTGACACTCAACACGCAATGCCTCCAGAATTCGGCGGAAAGTGGGGAATGGAGTGTCTCAATACAAGGTTACTTCTGCCTACCCTGCTGTGTGCGGGATACAGCGTGAAGCTGAACTAACTAATAGTCGTCACTCGCAAAAATACATATTTGCGTTGACTTTCTGAAGTAAAATATAAAATTCCAATAATTTAAGATTTTCGCCTACATTACGTCTCTCAAATATAAAAAAGGTGTAGGTTTTTTCCTCCAAAGCCGCTAGACAAAACGGGTCTATAGCTTATATAAACCTCAAGCAAAATAAACAAAAAATCGTCATATGTTTAGATTACACTATTGAACACAATTAAAGTAATGGGTCACGAAAATAGTTTTTGTCGCGTCGCTAAGTGAAAGCGTGATCTTTACGATCCATTAAGATCCAATATTAACAATAAAACTGAATACCGCAAGCATCCTATATATATTTTAGGTTCACACTGTCCCAAATATGGCAGAGTAGACAGAGAACTCAGTGTTAAGACACTCCGTTCTCCGTCTTTTAAATTGATTTCTGAAAAATGATATATAATGGGTATATGTAATATACCCATGGTAGGTATATGTAATAGATAATGGGTTCTTCCGCTTCCCACTCGAGGAAATTAAATATTTATTTAAATTTATATTTCCATTTCTTCTTTGTGGTGTCGAGGAAAACGCGGCGTAGAGTTCCTCACACTCAATGCGTAAGCCTACAAAATTCGGTGGTAAGTGGAGAACGCAGTGTCTTAACACTAGGTGCCCTCTGCCTACCCTTCTGTGTGCTGGAAACCTGACTTTTATTTTTTTTATGTAATGGATTGAACCTGCATGCATGGTACGACATATTTCCAATTGATGAATTTCATTGGTTAATAAGGCCACATGCCGGGAATACCCGCATGCCCTATATGGTTAAACTACTTTCATTAGATCGTATTGGGGGACTCCCTGAATGCTGTATAACGACCATTGAAATTGAGCACTAACACTAGGTTCCCTCTGCCTAACTTGTTATATGTGGGAAAAAGTGTGAAGCAAAAAAATGTATATTACCAATTTATTCATATGCGCAGACAATCATATAGCATTCTCGTTAAGGTAGATCGTTCATTAAAATAGCGTTCTGACTTTGACAAGGGTGTAAAATATTGGAAACCGTTGGTTAGTTGGAACTATATGTAATGTACACATATCACATTAAGCCTAATTGAATTGCGTTTCTTGAGTTACAACTATAGTAGTATTCTAGAAGTTACATACTATTTGTGATAATTACTTGTAGTAAATCGCATTTGAATAAAACCTCGAACTGTACCATTAATTTTGTTAAATTATTATTTCACAAAAACGTCTGAAATATATTAAAACACCAAAATAACTTTTAGCTTATTCTAAAAAGAAGATTAATTTTTAAATTTTAAATATTTTATAATTATTTATTTATCATTTAATAATTAATGGAACTCAACGCTGTCAACCACCGAGTTCACTCTACAGGATATTCCAATTTAGCGTCATGTAACTTAAATAAAATATGTAATACGTATTTCCTGTGAAGCAAAGTATGAAATTAATTCGTTATATGAAGGTAGTAAAAGACGTGACTTTGATTATAATTTCTTTTAGCATGTAATTTATAGCGTGAATATTATTTAAAATGGATTTCGCCTTTTCCTTAGAGAAAATAGAGAATGGTTGAAGCTGGCCGGAAGGAGTACAACAGAGTGCAATCTCTTAACAATAGATTCCTTTTCACTATTTTAATATATGGGAGAGTGTTAACTCAACGCCGCATTTTGCCTCTTTACCAGAGCGAGGAAATGGAAATATTAAATATTTAATTTCCTCGAGTGTGAATTAAACCTACAACCTGTCACTTACAGTCACGGCTAGCCTCGATGAGAGGCTTACTAAGCTCATAAAATATAGGATAGCGTGAATATTATGTAATATTTTAAAATATTAATAACAGTTTACAGGTTAAATTTCAATACGGAATGCCTTCAGATTTCAGAGAAAAATAAAGAACGGAGGGTCTTAACACTAGGTGTCCTCTGCATGCTCTTCTGTATGTGGAATGATGTGTGACGTGGAGAAAAATCACTTTGGACTAATCCTTCGATCGATCCTTGTAGCGTTAAGATTACTCGAGTGACGGAGCTTAACACCATGCTTTGTACAGCCAGACAATGTCTCATCGCGATAGTCTCAAATATATACAAATATTAAAAATTAAACTATACCGAATGATAACAATACTATTAACTCTATTCAAAAACAAAAGAGCTAAATACCTATTATAAGGATATCCGGCGGCGATCACGTTGCAATTACGTCTCGGATTTTTCAATAAAAAAAATGTACAAAATCAAAACAAATAGATATTGTATAACTTTATCATTCTTTATGTTATTATTTGAGGCCAGTCGTGGCGCAGCGGCTCGAAGTGTGATTGTAAAACCAACTAGTTGTGGGTTCGATCCCCACTCGAGGAGATGAAATATTTACTTAAATTTATATTTCCATTTCTTCACTCTAGTGTCGAGGCTGAGCGCGGCGTTGAAACAAAAATAAACTGTTTTCGGCGATGCGGCCACTCAACACGCAATGCTTCCAAAATTCGGCAGAAAGTTGGGAACGGAGTGGCTTAACTCTAGGTTCCGCCGACCCTGCTGTGTGCGGGATACAGTGTGAAGCTGATAAAAATTGCAACATTGAGTTCCACTAACCAAAAAGTCTTAAGATTCGATGGTAATTGGAGAACGACAGTGTCTTAATGGGAACGGAGTATTTTAACACTAGTTGACAAGTTTTCCTCTGCCTGCCCTGCTATGTGCGGTACACAAAATACCTTTTCTTTATTTTCGTCCATTTTTATAAATATATATTTCCTACTATACCTTTTTATGTTACGATACGCCTTGTAATATGTGATAAGGTTTTGGTTTCTATATTTGGTTTTTATACAGGGTAATGATTTTTTTTTCTTTAGCTTGCTTAACAAATGTCCTATGGTGTCCTATCACCACATAATCTTTGAAACGAACCAATAGTGAAGAGCAGTATCTTGACAATATTAGAAAAAAAGAATAAATCATAAATTTTGTTTAGCTTCACAGTGTTTCTTTCAGCAGGGTCTGTCAGATCAGAAACGCCGTGCTTCCCTTGATTCCCCTGACAGGGATTCGAACCTACAACTGTCGCGGTAACAGTCAGATTCTTTACCGTTGCGCAATAAATATAAATCACAATTCAATAAACAAATATCGAGCTGTAGAACTGAAAACAAAAAAGAAAAGTCCAATTTGTAAAAGCAAAGTAACAAAGCAGTAAAGCTTTACCGCCTATACGATTAAACGTAAAACTCTGTTCGACGTTAACAGTTTACTTTATCTATATATACGTAGGAGTGTATATGTATGTATGTTCATTCCGTCTCTTACTATGTATTATATGTTCAAAATAATATTGGTTTGACTTACAGTTCCATGGGAAACAAATATCCAAAAAAATCATAATTTTAGGAGGCCAGTCGTTGTCGGCACAAAGTGTGACTGTGGAGCCGACTGGTTGTGGGTTCGATCCCCACTCGAGGAGATGAAATATTTACTTAAATTTATATTTCCATTTCTTCGCTCTGGTGTCAAGGCAGAGCGCGGCGTTGAGTTCTTCCACTCAACACGCAATGCCTCCAGAATTTGGCAGAAATTGGGAACCGAGTGTCTTAACACTAGGTTCTTACCTACCCCGCTGTGTGCAGGATACAGCGTGAAGCTGATTTATTTATATCATAAATTTGGTATAAATAATTTCTTTGAACTTAGCAATAAACTGACTAGAAATAAGTTTAGAGTTAGAGGGGGACGTTATGAGATGAAATCTCTTTATAGTTCGTTAACAGATCTCAGAGCTATTATCAATTAATTTACGTAACCTACGTACTTCGTCGGCGGCAATAGTATAATAATGTAGAATTTGGTGTCAGCAATGAGAAGAGCTCGGGCGGTGGCCAACGTTATTACAAGATGGATGGCAACTCTCCTCATCCTCCCCACGTACACGCGATGGGCACTCTGTATTCTGAAGTGGCAGAGGGAATCTAGAGTTAAGACACTCCTTCCGTTCCCCACTTTCTGCACATCATCATCAAGACGATATATTGAGAGATAGGACCAAAAGCGAATGAAAAATTAAAATAATGAATTCCACGAGTAAGAATCGAAAATCAAACATCGCTTCTACAACCAGACACTGTACCACTGCGCCACGATTACCTTTTTATATAGTTCCATAATAAAATTTGTAATATTCAAATACCAACGAATTTTATTTAGTTATCTAATAACTTTCTCTATAGATAAATAATGGTAATTGAAATACTAAACTTCAAAGTGAAATATAAGTATTTGAGACGACGATACCTGAACAAATATTTTTCTATAACGAAATGCGCAAATAAAAAAAAAAACTTTTAGGCTGTCGTAGTACAAGGGCACATGATTGGGCACAACGTGTGATTCTAAATGCGGCAGTCGTAGATTTGATTCCTACTCGGAGTAAAGACTTTATTTTTCCACGCATCACTGTACAGCATAAAGCTTTAAATGAAAGCGAGTAGACATTATTATTAACAAAAATATTGTGTTGATGATACTAGTTGTGTTACACAGCATCTTGGACGGCGGATCACCTACCATCTGGTGACCGCCGTACGCTCCTTTACCGTGTCTGTTTCCACATAAAATACATAGTGGATCTTTTATGCCTTTGTTCTGGTATGGTCCTCGTATGATTCGTAGTTTCACACATAGTATTTGGAATTCGGGTGGTTCAGACACAACTCTCTCTATCCTGCCTACCCTGCCCTACCTAACAAAAAAGACAGGTTAAATAAACCTATTAAATGCAATGATCAAAAGCGGAGAAATGTGTTACTAGATAAGATCAGAATAATAAAAGATTATCTTAAACTTTATACATAAAAGTACGAGTACGAGTTCTTTAAGTATTAGCACCTGAGAGGAAGTCTGTTTAATTTTATAATAATGCGAAGTAATTGGGCGTTTCTTTCGCAGAAACAAGATGAAACAAAGAATAAATAAATTGTTTTAGAAATTATAACAAATGTGTAGTTTGATGAAGCCAGTCGTAGTGCAGGGACATAGACGTGTGACTGTACACGCAACTGGCTGTGGGTTCAATTCCCACTCGAGGAAATTAAATATTTAATATTTTCATGTCTTAGTTTTGGTGTCGAAGCAAAGCGCGGAGTTGAGTTACTCAACGCACTCAGGAAAACTCAGAATTCCTCCAGAATACAGCGGAAAATGGGAGGCAGAATTTCCTAATACTGGGTTTCCTTTGATACCCTCGTACATTCAAAATATAGCGTAAATCTAAAAAATAAAATCAGTATATTTCGTTTCTCATTTATTTATAATACAAAAATATATAATTAAGATGTATGAAAAGGAGCTTTGTTTGATTAAAACAATACGAAAAAATTACAATGATGAACGATTAATATTATACATTATAAATTCGGAAGAGATTTTTCCACATTGTTAACGATTTTTTTATATGGTCGCGGCTCTAACCTACTCCATGGTCGTAGGTCTATCTGTATTCTCAAAACATACACAAATAAACGAGGCAAGGTAAATCCTCTCCCAATAGTCCTCTACACATTTTTATCTCTCTACACACTCATACTTATATACGTTTCACGACGTATTCCTCTTGTAGAAGAATAGGCAGGTAGGTAGACAAACTAGTCTCAAACTCCACCTCCAAATTTTGTCAATTTTTATTCCTCCACTTTTCTCCAAATTTTGTCAATTTTCATCTCGACACCAGGGCGAAAAAATGAAAATATTGAATATATCATTCCCTGGAGTGCTGGTTGAGATTCAACCACAAACTTTCGTGTTTACATTCATACAAGTGTGCCCCTGAGCCACGACTGGCCTCAACTCGACTTTACGTATATAAAGAGATATTAATGATATGTTAGAGGATTTGAGCAATAATTGCTATTACACAGTGGACACTATTTACTCCGGTAGCGCAAGACTTTTTCTAGTGCCGAAATAAACTCGTCTTCAGTTGAGACATTCCTCGGTAATTTCTCCTCACGGGGTGAAAGGAACTTTGTTCAATTTAACCCCTTGAAGCTTGTGCGATAACCAAAACAAAAAAAAAACCATTTATTGTAACGTTAACCTTTCAAAAAACTTCCCTTATAGCCGTATCTAGAATTAGCATATTGCTTTATTTTTCGAGTGACTGCTATCTAGCATCGTGATCATCTAGAAAGACTGCCATCAAGGCCTCAAACAAACTGGGGTCATCAGCAAAAAGAGACGGTACTGAGCAAAGCACTGTATAGGGTCCAGATCCGGCTTCATATGGTACTGTTCGCGTCTGGGGTCTGGTGCACCCCAGTATCTTTGCTTGAACCATTTGATTGTATCCAACGACTCATTGGGGACTCAATGATCTGTGAAAAGCAAAGTATCAACTACTTTGCGTTTTTTGTTGGCTTTCTCTTGACTCTGACTGATCTCCTGACTGTGTGTACTGAACCGAACCGGCCGGCAACGCACCTGCAACTCCTCTGGTGGTGGCCGACAGTGATAACATACAATTAGCCTTGTCTTTTATATAATAAAAAAAAACAAAAAAAGAAAGATACGTAGCAAGCTGCTTGCCCGACAACATTTCTATTTCGAGGCACTTCGGTGGACGTTGAACGCGGTTATTGTCCTCTCATTGTGTTCTAACGAAATCAATTTAACAAAATCAACATTGAGATGAAAGTGGGCAAATCCATCATTATATATACAAAGATATTGTAATCATCAATTTTCTAAGAAAACGAATTGTAATAATTCACGGTAATACCCTTAATGAAAGAGGAACAATTTGTTCTATATGTATGAATCAGTCGTGACGCAGTGGCACAGCGTCTTACTTTTTTAATTTAATATTTTCATCTCTCGCTCTGGTCTTAATAAGATAAAGCGTAGCGTTGTGTTTCACCAGTTTACGCAAACTGTCTCTGTCTCTCTGTGTATCTCTTTGTCTATCTGTAAAATAGCTCGATACAAGATTAAAGTACATAGAGTAAATCAAAAAGTCTAATAAAAAACAATTTTCCTATAATAAAAACAAATATAAATAACGAGACTAACAATATGTGAAACTTCGATACGCCTTCACCCTTTCCCATTAGGGTTAAAACGTATATTTTTGGCAAATAATCTCATATTACGTGACATGTGAATGAACTGCGTCAAAACAAACTATCGATGTCAAATTGACTTTGGTACATTTTTTTTTTTACCTTCACTCTGTACTCGCGTATAGTTTGGGGTAGGCAAAGGGAACCTAGCACAAGACACTCTGTTCCCAACATCTCGCCTGTATTTCAAGACAATGTGTAAGAGTGGTGGAACAAAGCCACGGTGTGTCTAATAGCCAGGTAGAGGAAATTAAAATAATGAATTCCTAAAATTCAGACACTGTATTTTTTGAATTTCCAAAAAAAAAATATTGCATATTGAATGATGTAACTTAACGCCGCACTTTTTACCACCAGAGCGAGGGAAACCACGACGGCCGCGACAATGCTTAATTTAACTTCTATTTACAATATAAACGTTTCTCCATATTAAAAATGAACCATCACGTCATTATACAGCACATTCTCCTATTACAATACTCAATAATATTTTTATATAGATATTGTATCACGTTTTATAGCACCAAGAAAAATAACGCACCAAAGTATAAGTGTCTCTCAAAGAGTGAGAGTTCACGAACCTTTTGTTTATACGGAAATTTACATATATTAAAATTTAACATCTATATTGTAGTATATTTTGTTTTCACTTATATCTTGAGTTTATTGCTTCTCTTCTACAGTATCTATAGCTATAAGGCACTTAATTGATTAAACGTATAAAAATTGTAACATAGCGGGATTCGAATCCGCGTTTCTTGGAAGAAGTGGTCTGACCACTTAAGCATATGTTCACTGTAGCATTCCTTCGATCCTGACATTCAAACAAAAAAACTTAGACTAAAATTAAAACCACAATCGAATTTAACGTACAATTAACAAATAAACCGATATTTACCGTTATAAAAATAAAAATTAAAAAATTTAAAACTTTTAAAAGCTTTCTCTGTAAAGCTATCGCGTAAATAACTATAAAAGTTTCACTACCGACAAACTGAACCGCACGACAATAAATAAATAAGACTAGAGGTATCTAAACACAATTATTTGTTTAACACTCTCAATCTATAGACGATCGTTGTCACACAGTAGTTTGTTAGACGAAATATTGGAGGTAGCGGGTTCGATTTTGGTGGTAGGATTTTTTTAGACAATCATAGTGCAATGGCTCAGCAAACGAGTGTAAACGTGATAGATGTGGGATCGGTTCCTATTCGAGGGAATGAATTATATTTATATCTTCATATTGGTAGCAAAACAAAGAGCGGTGTTAAGTTCCGCCACCACCCAAGATTAAAGTCTCTTAACACCAGGCTCCCTCTGCCCGTCCTTCTTTATGCGTGATACAGCGTGAAACCAAACAAAGACATTAAATCTCAAATTTATCATATCCTGTTATATACTCTTTGCCCTGTAAACGGAATGACGAATGCTCTAAGGTTATCGACACCCACGCTGGTACCTACTTACATTGAGTTATAAACTGAATAATACCTGGATTAATACCAACGTTACACATGCTCCTAATGTGCGTTTTAATTTATTTGTTTGTTTGACAGTAACTCGAAAACAAATTTATTTATCTTAGCCAATTTGATTACGATTAAGTGAAATTGAAAACAAATTTATTTAATGGCCAGGTTATTTGATTACGATTAGGTGAAATGAATTATTTTTATTGTTTCGCTCTTGTAACAAGATAAGCAGCGGCGTTGAGATCCGGCGTTCATATCATTGATTTTATTTATTATATTTTTTTTATTTTTTATTTATTGAACTGATTTTTATTTTAGAATCACTCTGTATCCTGCATATAATAAGGTAGACAGAAAGAACCTAGTGTAACATACTCTATTTCTCACATTCTGCCCAAATTTTCGAACAAGAAAATGGACCTAATTCATTACCCCAAATGGAAATTGAACCCACGACCGTAGGTAGAGTCAGACGTGCCAGTGCCGCTGCCGTTGACTACAATAATACTCAACTTAAATTAAGGTTTGTTGGTCACGTTTTACACTAGTATATTTGTATGAGTCAATTCAAAGCAATTATTATACGCATTACGCTTCAAGATCACAGGTTGGGGCTATTATGTATGAAAATCGCGTATAAAGTAGCTAATTTCTTTTAAAAGAATGTCTTTTAAAAGAAATTAGGTATATAAAAATCTTAACATATGATATTAATGTATTTTTAGTTATTTCTCAATAGGGTAATTTTATGTTTACAGATATGCACAAAACGGAGGGATAAATCACTCGGTTGTTTTAACTGAACATATTATATTTTACTTTGCCACTACAAGAATTTTAAGTAACTGTTAAAACAGTATTAGAAAGTAAAACTTATTTATACTGTTTAAATATTTAAAAAATACATAATTTTATTATGGAGCTTCACGCTGTCTCCCAAGAGGGGTAGCCAGAGAGTCTCTGCGTGCCTCTTTTGGCAAGGAAATTACAATCTTTCATTTCTACCAGAAATAGAACCTGCAACCGTTGCGTGTACAGTCACTCGCTGTGCCACTGCGCCACTATGGTTTTATGTTTTCACCAGAAAAATAAGTGACTGAAAACTGTAATTTGTAGGTAATAAAAATATTATAAGAATAGCTCAAATCGTTTTAATTAAAGGATTACTTTAGAAATCCGCATGTCGTGAAAATTGATGTGGCTGGCGAGACGAGGGCGCTCGTAAAAATAACTTCATTGTAATAACATAGCTTTAGACGTTCTTCTCTTTGACCAGTAGGACAGTGTTTGAACGTATGCGACGGTTGTAGATTCGAATCCTATTCTGGCGAAAGAATTAATAGTATTTTTCCTCTTTCGCGGCTAATAACGCCGAGTTGCCGATGGCCGAGGCCAGTCGTGGCATAGGGGCACGAAGTGTGACTGTAAAATCGACTGGTTGTGGGTTCAATCCCCACTCGAGGAGATGAAATATTTATTTAAATTTATATTTCTATTTCTTCGCTCTGGTGTCGAGGCAAAGCGCCGCGTTGAGTTCCGCCAGTGAACACGCAATGCCTCCAGAATTCTGCGGAAAGTGGGGAACGGAGTGTCATACTGGGTTCCCTCTGCTCCTACACTGCTGTGAGCGGGATACAGCGTGAAGCTGATACTAAAGCCGAGATGAGTTCTAAAAAATTAGGTTGGCGTGTGCGGGACGCAGTGTAAGCATTAGGTTCCCTAAATCTAATTGTAATAACATTGCATTGCAAGTTTCTGTCTTCCGAGTTTTATCATACATCATGGAAGGAAAATGAAAATAAATGAAACACATTGTCATTTGAACAAATAGTCATCGCGTTTACTGTAAGCAATGAAGCAAATAAAAGTCAAGACAAATCTTACTACGTATCATTTGTCAAAATCGTTTCACTGTCTTAAAAGTTACAAGGGAACCAATGAACAGATATACAAAAATACATGGGTACTAAAACATAAGTTTCTTTTTGAATTTCGCTTTAAAAAACACAATCCATCTGTGCCATGGTGACCTCGTGTATATAAGGTTATATATAATAAACACATTTCTCGAAAATCTTAACATAATCTCTTACCAAACGATAATTTTTAGTAATTCTATTTTTGGGTGTGGATAATTTTTAGTAAAAGGCGTATAAGAATTTCGACGATGTACCTCGATAAGAACGGCTTAGTTAGTCAGAGCAGTTGGACGGTTTCCAAAGAGGCGCGGGTTCAAATCCCGCTACGTTCAAATTTTTATAAGTTTTCTTAATAAAAATTTAAAAATAAAGTATTATCATTTTTCCAATTAACAAAAGGCACTCCTCAAAGGATAATTTCAAGTGACTGTAGCACAATTATTTTATAAAAATATGTTCAAAGGCAACGACCCCCGCTCCTATCTATAGGTACGTTTCCTTTAAGCCGCTAACTTTAAATATTCCATTATAAAAGTTTTCTAAGCAAATGGATATTTTTGTGGCTATTAAACACCGCTACAAAAATATAAAGATAAAATATGTTAAATAATCTTTTAGTACACCCACAGTATTGTTGCTAAAGGAATCATAAAAATGGTAAATATTTCTTAATAAAAAAATATTTAGTAGTGTTGTGAGAGGTATTTTCATTTTTTTGCTCAGTGGTCGAGGCAAAGCGCGGCGTTTTGTTCCACCACTCAGCACGCAAGTTCTCCAGAATTCAGCGGAAAATGGGAAATGTCTTAATGGGAACGAAGTGTTTTAACACTGGCTTCCCGGATTCCCTCTGCCTGCTATGTGTGGGAAATAACGTGAAACAAAAAAATATATACGAGTAATTGTAGGTTCGATTCTTACTCGGGACTATGGATGATGCCACTCAAAACGTAATGTTTCGAAGTAAGTGGGGGAAAAGTGCGGAACTGAATGTCTTAACACTAGGTCCCCTGTGCCTACTTTACTATATGTGGGAAAAAAAATCATAATTAATTTCCCGCATATAGCTTCATAGATGACGATTGTTTAGTATAAAAATCCAAATTCCGTCCGATGTCTAGACATCGCTAGCTGAAAGACGGAACTCAACACCGCGCTCAAAATAAATAAAACTTAACATTAACAAGAAATACACTTATTTTCATGTAGAGAACAGCGTCATCTCGATTTCATTATAAAAATTGCGTTTCGATCTGAACGAATGTAAGGTTTTAATTAAAACCGATCGTTCCATTAGTACGGGGCGGAAACCAAATGAAATACTTTTTAATTTTTAAATGTGATTTTTTTTAATAACACGTGCTACCGTACATCTATATGGTATTCAGGTTATGCTTTTAGCAGTGAGTGCACAAATGAATGGATTAAAATTTAGACGAATAAATATATAAGAAACACAATATTTAAAGAGGACATAAAATATATTATAAAATAGTCGAGACTGTAAGCATGAAGATAGTGGGTACGATTTCCATCGTGGGAATTAATTATATCTTATTACCCGCTCTGGTTAATAGACAACGCGGCGTTGAGTTCTGCTATGTAACACGCGGGTAGTGTGTTGGCAACATAGTGTCTTAACAATTGTGTACTGGATACGGCGTGAAACTTTTATTGAAATTTTAATGTTTTCGGAACCCATAGTGAAATAGTAAAAAAAACGTATTGAATGATTTTCAAATTACAGTGAAACTATTTTTCTTATAATATTCCCAATCTTTGCTTCTCAAAGAAACCGTGATTTGTTCACGTTTCGTTTCTTTATGTATCGCGAGAGAACTAAAAAAAAGCAGTAATAATTGTTTTTTGCTATTTTCGTATCGAAAATAGTTCATTTATTATTAAAAATATTGCGCTTTATGATAAAACTAGCTTTTAACTGCGGCTTTATGCGACTGTAGGGAATATGGAATAAATCTGTTTATGATATATGTATGTTACTATGTTTGTACCTGTTTTTTTACCCCGAAACCCATTACCAGAGCAAAGAAATGAAAGAATTAAATATGTATTTTCCTCGAGTGGGAATCAAACCCACGACCCCCCTATTCTGTATATCTTATAGTAAAAACATTTTTAATAAACATTTGAAACAACTAAATTCAACTAAAACATTCTCATCTCACTAACAGTCTAGTTGAAAATAAAATATATAGTGTATAATAGTAAGCAGTAGCTTACCGAGATTGTGGTCCAGACTGATGGATGCTGTAATTGAGATTAGACATCATGTCGTAGCAAGTAGTACGTGGGAAGAATATTTATAAAGGGAAGAATAATATAATTTTCGTTACTGTATTTGTATCTAATGAAGGGATATTAATGGGATGTTTTTGGACTAATTAAATATTATTTGTATCATAGACAGTATGTATGTATGTAGACAGACAGGACCTTTGAATCTAGTGTTAAGACATTCCGTCCCCATTAAGACGCCACCGTTCTCCACTTTTTTCTGAATTCTGGAGGCATTATAATATCTCGATATCTGTTGGAGGAGGAAGTGGAAAACAAAAATATCCTAATAGGATTAATATTTCCGCTCTCTGACAACTAGACAAACAGCAGCGTTAAGTCCCGCAACGTAATATCTCTATAATACTACTAGATAACCAACACTAAAACCGAAACAAACCAGTAATTACTAGAAATGTGATACACAACACAACATCAATTATCTCGTCAACAGACAGACGACGATAGTTTGAGCTATCTGCAAACAATCGACAACTTAGTTACAGTTTACAGGTGATTGAGACGTTAACGTTCGTGAACTAACTAGGAGCGAATGCTTTGACAAAGTTAAACTATGTGGATTTATCTGTTAATGTATAGTAATGTATGTGGGTATTTATGGAGCATTTTGGCAATTATATTATACTAGGACCCCCCCCCTGCAGCTTCGCCCGCTTGTTTTAAAATTATTTTTAAATATAATATCAATTTATTGGAAAATGAAGTTTCAACCAATTCAACAAAACAAATAATTTTTGGAAATTTGTGGCAATTTTATTTTGATATAACTTTTTTATCTGTAGAATAATTCAAACAAAACGAGAAGTAAATGTTAACGGAGGTTTGCCAAATTAGAATAGTGAAAATTGCATTTAAATTGATTAAGCCGTTTCTGATTTTAGCGTGCACAAGCGCACAGATAAACAGATAAAAAATTAAAGATATCATTACTTATTAAGAAAACGTTTAAAAATTTGAACGTAGCGGGATGTTAAGAAATCGTTGTTTTTGATTATTACGTTAATATATACCCAATAAAAGATTTTTACATACATATATATCCCAGGTATAGACAGCGATCACTGTTATTGTATGTATGAATTTAGAAAATTTATGTTGTTACTATATATTTTGAAAATGTTTGAGATAATTTTTATAAAATATATCAAAAGGAAACGGGATTTGATCCCGCGCTTCTCGGAAACAGTCCAAGCCCTCTAGCCACTTAGCCGTATGTTCTCATCAAGCTACGCTGAAATCCTTATACGCCTTTTACCACTTGGTTGAATACATACGCTACGTTCAATTGTTTATACATAATAAAAAAATGTGTTTTTTTATGAAATAATTAAAACTTAAAAAAAAAATTGTCTCTGAACTACTTTTTTAAAGATTAACTCCAATTGGATGTGTACGATCTTAAATCTTCATAAATCAGTAGAAGTTGCCTCCTTCTACGCTTAATAACTCCGGCTGAGATGGCGTTTCATTACTTATTATACTTTAGCTGGACTAATATTATTCTACATCAGGACAGAGAGGGTAATGCCTCTAAAATTAAACGGAAAGTGTGAAGTACAAAAGAAATATTAACAAATAAGGCCTCATATGTAATGTTCATAACATTAACATACAACTTTTTGCCCACACACCACATCTTGAGTGGTGAACCTCAATGTTGCACTTGGTTTCGTTATTTCTTCAGCTTCTCGCTGTATGCCGCATATAGCAGAGTAAGCAGAGGGAAGCTAGTGCTAAGACTTTCCATTCCCTACTTTCCACCAAATTTTCAAGGCGTCGCGTGTTGAGTGGCGGAACTCAACGCCCTGTAAAAAAGCAAAGGCCTTTTTACCAGAGTGAAAAAATTAAAATATAAATAAATAATAAGTCATTCCCCCGAATTAAATTTGAACCCACAACCGTCTTGTTTATAGTCATACGCGTGTGTTACTGCGCCACAGCGCCAGCGCCTGCGCCAGCCTCTTGTTTTGTGTGTTCTTTTTTACCAGGGTGAGGAAAAGAAAATTGTTTACGCATAACCACTCCCCATAAAATTAAGAATTTAATTACAATCCCACAACCACTGCGCCACGACGACCTTCTTCTTCTATATATCCGTAAGTTAATATATTAAACAATTTCAATTTACCGAGAAGGAAGATATCCGTCTAAAACACCATTTGCCAACGATCTCGAACTTCTCAGGTAAGTTAACAAACTATCTACAGGGTAGTTTAGTTTAACTTACTTGGAACTACAGTTTAATTAAAGAGGAACACTATATAAAAGTTTTGTAAGATTTTGTAGAACTACATATATATTTTTTATTTAACAATATTGAGGCCGTCGTGGTATTTGGGCAAAGGCTTGTGACTATAAACGCGACGCTTGTGGGCTTGATTCTCATTTAGGGGAATATTTTTTTTTATTTTCACTTCCCCACTTCACTCATCAAGCAATGCCTCAAGAATTGGAGAACGAAGTGGAAGACAGAAAGTGGAGAACGAAATATCTAACCATGGGCCCCATTTACCCTCCGCTTACCTTGCTATGTATGGAATGCAGCGTTAAGAGAAAACAATAAGAAAAAAAATTGTGATCGTCCGGCCCTCTGTAAAGTTGGCGGTGTTTAGTGGCACAGTGAGAGTTCGATTACAACTCCAGGGACTGAATTACCTCCACTCTATACGCAATGTCCTTTCGGGACACTAAGCCAAAAATAGAGAACGGAGTGTCTTAACACTAGATTCCTTTTGTACACACCCTACTACATCCGATATAATATAAAGTGGAGCCAAAACAAAAGTAACTTGCAAATCCCAAAAATTACATCACAATCTCTACTAAAAACTCTGTGGTATAATTTCTTAACAAAATTTTAACGACGCTACGTGATTATTATGCAAGCTTAACTCAGACGTGACCTTGCCTCCTTCCGGATTTAGAAACTGTTTAGAACTGTTGCCTTTTAATTCGACACCGCGACTGCTTTAAAGGACGACGCGACCTCGTAAAGTTGGGGTAAACTTTTAATAAAGACCTTTGGGTCCCTCCGCTGTTAACTTGGATACGTTTTATAGGTCAAATTTAACTTCCCTATATTTTATCAAACACCATAATATTGCATAATAAAACTGTTATAGACCAATTAAATTATATAACGTACAACAAATTTTACACGTAGCGGGATTTGAACCCGCACCTCTTAGAAAGCTAGGACAGTTATCAAGAGGCGCGGGGGTCAAATTCTTATCTACCTTTTAAAAAAAAGTATTTTCAATTAAAGTAGTTTTTAGCGATTACGAATTGAAACACTCCAAAATACTCCGTTACATTAACTCATGTTTCGGGTTATGACATCCACAGTGTAGGCAAAATAAATTTAGCTATAAGCCACTTTAAACTCGAAGAAAACATCTCTACTAAAAAAAATATCTCTATCTATTTTTTTATTTGAACCTGTGTTTCTTGGAAACTATCCAATTAAAGATTTTCTAAAAAATATTGAGACTTGAAAAAAATTATATTTAGAAGAATTATACTTTTCTTTCTTTTGAGGCCAGTCGTGGCGCAGCGGCACAAAGTGTGACTGTAAACCGACTGGTTTTGGGTTCGATCCCCACTCGAGGAGATGAAATATTTACTTAAATTTATATTTCCATTTCTTCGCTCTGATGTCGAGGCTAAGCGCGGCGTTGAGTTCTGCCACTCAACACGCAATGCCTCCAGAATTCGGCAGAAAGTGTGGAACGGAGTGTCTTAACACTAGGTTCCCTCTGCCTACCCTGCTGTGTGCGGGACACAGCGTGAAGCTGATTTATTTTATTTTTTTATACTTTTCTTATTTATTAACGAATTTAGTCAAGAATAAAAAAGACCTGAAAAAATTGATCTAAAAAAGGTCTTAACAAACATTTTGTAATTAATCCTTAAGAGCATTGAGTAGTTAATAATATTTGAGAGACAAAAAAAAATCATAATCATATAAAAATCAATTAATTACAAGCCAGTGCAGCTTTCACATGATTACTGGACTAGATAGATCGTTTGAGCGGAAAGGGAGGAACGGAATGTCAAAGAAGAGGTTCCCTCGGCCTGTCCTGTCATATGCGGAGTAAAGTGCACCTCTTCTTTTAAATTATATTAATTTTTTGTAGAAAAATTAATTTCATTTAATTTTTAATCGTAATTGTCGCGATGGCGACAAAAACGAAAGTAACAAATCGTATATATGAAATTCGATTTCCGTTTAGGGGAATTCTTCTTATTCTTTAATATAAAATCAAAATTGAGAGTGGAGTATCTTAAGTATTAAGTAAATTCTTTCATATCTGCTTACCTCTCTTAATAAATATAAATAAAAAAATATTTAATTAAACTACTACTACCATGCATATTCAATCACACCTCTATTATATTCATAAACGGCTTATAAATAGATAGCAATGCGCTATAAATAAACGCAATATTAAATTCGAATTGACGTCCCACACAAATTTGGCCAGGTCTACCCACTCTTGTACCTGAATGGATTTTTAGATTCACGCTTTATCCCGCTTATAGCAGAGTGAGCAGAGGGAACCTAGTGCTAATCTTAGGATGCGTATTAAGGTAAATTCAACGTCGCACTTTGACTTGTACCGGAACTACCGGTACATAACTATAGTGTTTCCTATCGGAAATCAAATCCACGACAAGCGCGTTTACAGTCCAACGCTGTTCCACTGGATAGAATTTTATACAGACGTTTAAATTATATTTTCGGTGACTAGTACCTTTTTGTCAACCCACTTCATATTTCTAGATCTATTTTTCTAGGCCTAAGTGCGGGTAAATGTCTTAGCAAATGGTTTTCTTTATTGCCTAGTGATTCATGTATGAGATCTTCATATAAGAAGTATATGAGTATGTATACAAAAGGAAGCGCTATAAGCCCAAAGAGTTATAATAAGTCAACCTTTAGTGAATTTCTTATCTTTATTGTATTTTTATGTAGATATTTTTTTATAATAGTACGGGTTTTTTTCTGGTTTTGGGGAATATGTTTAACAATAACATAATATAAAATAGTATCACTTCTAATTATGTTGCAAATGTCGCTAATAGATAAAAAGTAGTTAGAAGAAATATATACGTAAATTTACAGTCAATAATGTTTATAGCGGTTGAAGAGCAGCGAGACACCGTCTAGTTATTAATGCGATGGTTGTGAGTTTGATTCCAATTGGAATTTTGAAATAAAGGTAAGATACCTTAAATAAGTCCATACAAGCAAATCTGAAAAACTATAGAAATTATAGAAACTTTCCTACAGGAAGCCTTCCTGGTTTTGAACCAACAAACATGGTGGCTGCGACGGCATGCGCAACACAAAACACCATAATTTTAAAATAATCTGGTATAGAAGAAACCTCGCGATAAGAAACTCTAAGCAAAAATAACAACAAAACGTTGTAATATATTTTTCGCTACACACTCTCATCAAACAAGGGGCTTCGTAGATATTAAAAACGGATTTACTCGAAAAAAAAAAGAACAAGGAATGTGATATATCTTAATTTTTTGCACGAAATATAGTCAGGGATGCTATAATTTTTTTTAATTTTTTACCCATATTAGTCAAAGACTGAGAATTTTGTGAAAAGTCACTATTTTCTGAACTTTCGGTGTGACGCTGCTTGGTGGTTGTAGGTTCGTTTCTCTCGAAATAATTAATTATTTTCATTTCTCCGCTTCGGTGAAAAACTAAATCATGGCGTTAAGCTCCGTATCTCGATATGCAGTGTCTCGAAATTTAAACAGAAAGTGGAAAACGAATTATCTTTACACTATGGCCGTCTGCCTTCCCCGCTACCTCCGAGATAGGACACTAATTTTATTTATTTATATTTTCATTTCTTCGCTCTGGTATCAAGGCAAAGGGCGGCGTTGAGTTCCGCCAATCAACACGCAATGCCACCAGAACTAGGCGAAAAGTGGGGAACGAAGTGTCTCAACAATAGGTTCCCTCTGCCTACCCTGCTATGTGCGGTATACAGCGTGAAGTTGGTTTTTTTTTATTTTTACTCATAACGTAACCTGACACGTTCAATAAATAACAGTATACAACCAATTAACGAACGAAATAAATAACACCATTAAAACATACACGTGGTCTACTCGCTATCATTACGATGTTACCAGGTTTCAGTGCCCACGCTGTAGCATGGTAATGGAAGTATCAATATAGAACAAAAACGATACGCTACCATGTACTCGTGTGTATTCGTCACGTTCAGTAATAACGGAGTAGGCACGTACTAGGTGTTCCCTGGATACTATTTCACACCTATAGCGTATCCCAAATTTTTGGTCCTTCGAGCCGTAAAAATGTTTTGCAAGTTTATTGAACTTTTTGAACTGAGAGACAAGAACCATACGTTATAAAAACATTTTGCTTGGGCGTTATGAGATAAATCATTTTAAATTAAAGGGTTTGTGCAATCTAAATTAAATATATAATATTTAAATATTAAAAGCCAAGGCCAGTCGTGATGCAGGGTCAGAAGCGTGTAAGTGTAAACGCGACAGGTTGTGGGTTCGAATTACAATCTTGAAAATGAAATATTTATTATTTTAATTTCGCTCTGGTGTCAAAATGGAAATGATGGGAAAATGGAGAACGGAGTGTCTTAACACTAGGTTCCGCCTGCCTACCCTCCTGTTTGCGGGATACAGCTTGATAGTAAAAAAATATTTAATGAAATTCTAGCATTATTTCAATTTGGCATTGCAAACTTTGTCATATATTATAGGAAAATATCCAATTCACGCACAAGATTGTATTGTACAGCCTACACAGATGTTTCTTTTCGGTCTAGTAAAGGCACCTAGACTTGTTATTATCAAATACACGCTTTTAATATATGGTATAAATAAGTAGGTATTTAGTCTACGGCCTAAAGAAAAGTTTTTTTTGAGGCCGTCGTGGTTCACGCTGCGATTGTTGTCGATTCCATTGCTGTCGATTCCCTGACTCGGTGTAATGAAATATTTAATATTTTCAAGAAATTAAAATTAACACTTGATACCAACGTTCCTTTGGCCTACTTTTATTTAATGTATAAATACTAATAAATATGGATTTTTCCCTAGAAGAAGACTCTTAATAAAAATAGTGACAAAGATGGTAATGAAATTACATTTGGTAAAAACCTATTAAATAATTTAATTCTATTCTTTTTTCGTTATTCCAAATTTAACTCAGTAACTTCAATATTAAATGAACTGAGTGTTCCAGAAAATCAAAAGATGAAAAAAATAAAATAAAAATACGCTTTACTGAACAATTCTTATCAAACTGTCTCATAAAATAAACTGGAGTGAAAAAATACTATGTAGCTTTATAAAATTATTTAGTTTTTCTTATAACCCCAGCATCTAATAGAAGCTGACAAGTGCAGGAAATTGCTGGACTCGCGTCGCTTGGTGTTAGGACGGAAATTACGACCGGTCTACGTGTTACAGATAAAGTTAATTTTTGTTCACATGGTTCAAATGTGATAACAGTATTATACTAAATTTCATGGCTTCTGTATATATATTTTTTTAATCACGCTGTATCCCGCACATAGAAGGTTAGGCAGAGGGAACCTGGTGTAAAAACACTCCGTTCCGTTCAGACACTTGGTATCTTAACACCAAGTATTGTATTTTTACCAAAACGAAGTAATGAAAATAATCCAATTCCCTAAATGAGAACTGAAACCACAACCGTTGCCTTTACAGTCAAACGCTTCACCTCTGAACGTAATATTTTTATGATTTATTTATAGGATAAAGGGATATTTTGGGAACCCCATCGCCGGATAGAGGTAATACTAGTAACTGTAAGTTGTGTAACT
This sequence comes from Heliconius charithonia, assembly GCA_030704555.1. Classification (NCBI taxonomy): domain Eukaryota; kingdom Metazoa; phylum Arthropoda; class Insecta; order Lepidoptera; family Nymphalidae; genus Heliconius; species Heliconius charithonia. The sequence goes on along the minus strand of CM060811.1, from coordinate 12,968,524 downwards.
TCTATCCCAAGCGAGGATGAAATGTAAGTGAAGATTTCTCTACATTCTTATGGGTATGGGAAAAATGGGAATTTCCTTAAAGTACACGTAAACAATTTTACAAACAATTTTTACGGGCAAAGAGTACTATTTTTATTAATAAAAATCAAAATACATGCAAATACACCCAAATATTTCACAATAAACTTGATGGACGTTAAAAATATTTTACAACTCACTCACTCAAATGCGTCTTAGTCACACACATTAACTTTGACATGCCAAAAATATTCTTAGTATTTTATTTTAGTGCATAAAACTCGGGAACGTTGCGTCGTAAATAGATACGGCGGTAACAGATAGCATGTAAAAATATGTAAAGCAAGATATTTGAAATTCTTGATGCAGCACGATATGCAGATGATCTTTTAACAAATTTTGTAGACTTTCTTTTACTATAAAATATAAATATATCAACGTAGACTATTTATTTTTCCAGACATTATGTAAATCGTGAAACTTTTAAAATTTCATAAAAGAAAAAATAGAAATTCTTACACATGTTATTTTCTTTATTACAAAAGGAGATCCGTTATAGGTTTTATAAGCTCCCACATCATAAAATTTAAATAGAAAATAAAATAACACGTCTCTCTATTCTGCGTTTTCCAGCCATTTAGAGATATTTCGTTTAGAGCAAAACCATTAAATGTCCTTAAAGAATATATACTACCTCCAAAAAGCACACAGTCAGCGTCCCAAAAATTTCTTACCCAGATTCATAAGAAGCGGTTAACAGCTTGATTTATTGATTCACTCGTAATCGATTACCCTTATTCTTTATGTTCGTGTCAAGTCAGTAAATAGGTTAGGGAACATTCCCCTTTATATCTTAACATATTGTTCGAGAACAATAAAAAGATATATGAAAATAGGCTTTTAAATTTTTATGTAAATCAATTGTTGTACATTTACGTAATAGACCTGATAATTTCCTAAAAGTACCACAAAGTAAAAAAAAAACATTTTAACATATTTTTATTATTTTTAGTGAATATCTAATCAAATAACATAAAAAACACAAATTGAAAAAAAATACTCACGGACAAAAATGTTGGACATAAGCGTAGCTGGGAGACAAAACACGATGACCAGTATATCAGCAACAGCGAGGTTCACTATGAAAAAGTTTGTAACTGTTCGCATGCGGGGCGAGCGGTACACCACTGCTATAACGAAGCAGTTGCCCACGAGGCCCACTATGAAGACTAGCAAGTACGCCACACAGTACACGGCGGTCATCGCCCCGTTGTGTCTGTACATAAAGTCGTTGTCTATCACACCCAAGTCAGACCTGTTCATCGTTATGTTCATCCTCAAAGGATGCCTCTCCCCGTCCATGTGAGTGGAGAGAGGCTCCATATCAGGTAAAACACTGTTCTCTGGCACAAATTTAGTATTAAGCACCTCCATTATAGAATTAGATATGACATCGACGAAATGATTCCTGGCGTGGTCTCGCGAATGATTCCTGTGCCTCAAATGATGGCGCTCTTCCGGGTGGTGCGTTGAAAAGTTCTGAAAGTCGTCAGCGAGATCACTGAGCACTCTTAACGGGGCCATAGTCTAAGAATTCATACTACAACAGCTACACATCAAACGTGAGAAAATAAAAAACACACTCCACACAAATGAACGTGAAAGTTAAAAAAGTATTAAAAGTTCCGTCGTAATGTTGCGTAGCGCCGTAGCGGGTCTACGCGCGTGTAGTGTGGCGGTCGCGCGCCGTCTGAGCGTAGCGCCTCTACGGAGTAGGCTCGCTCTGTGCGACGCATGTGCATTTTCGGTGCCTATCGCGATTCTCTTATCTACTGCTATAATAACTCTTATCACAAAGAAAATAAGATTTATTGTACGATACATTGTCTTTAGGCAAATTTGTTGTGGGAAATGGGAAGGTCGAGCACAACGCATCCGGGAAAAGGTTAGCATTTCATGAATTTTAATTACAGTCCCATTTAATTGAATTTTCGACTTATTTCGCGGAGTATTGCGATTGCTCGCGTGTTATTGGTATGCGTGCGGTATTCCCGTATCCATTGCAGGGATTGTTTAGATAATTCGCTCAATTTTTAGAGAAAAAATTATCAATAAAAATCATATTTTATTAAAAATATCTATCTACCTTTTTCTTTGTCGCATGTTGTGTTATTTTATTTCATTTTCAAGAATATTTATTAAAATACTTTAGTCATTTCAGTTTAGTAAAACATAGTGCGATGATGAGTTTTGCAACTCAAAATGTTTTACCTTAAAATGAACGTTGTTTTTTCAGCTTCTGCAGCAGCTGTATTCCGCATTTGGCAGGGTAGCCAGAGGGGACCTAGTCCTAAGTCACGTCTATTCCTTCTTCCAAGTATATTTCTCAATTCCCCAAATTTTCAAGGCATTGCATTTTGAGTGGCGGAACTGAACGCCAAGGTAAAAGATCTTAGTTCCGAACGAACAAAAATTAATAAATCTTAATCCATTCTCCCGAGTGGAAAACGAACCCACAATCGCGTCTCAATGCGCTACGACAGCCTCTAAAATGAACATAACCTAAGTAATAAATTATTTTATGCTTATAAACTATATACTATATGTACATAACGAAATTAAAATTATTATTTTAAGCACAAAAGTTATAAACTAAAAGATATAATAATTAACACAAAATTACGTTTCAATTCGCGGAAAACAACATACTTACTTTGTAACTAGCGGAACGCTCGTCAAATGAAAATACTCCAATAAGAGACAAATTGCTTTCCCAGTGCAGCTACGATTGAAATGAGTTTCGAAACTTAATAACAATTATACAAGGTTATACGTGACATGGTTATTTGTATGAGTATTTTTTTTTAATTTCTAAGAAAAAAGTGATTGCTTACAAAATTCGAACCCATTCCTATAGATTTTAACAATTTATAACCGAAAATAAAAATACTTTGTGGCTTGGATTTTCGAGTGCTACAAGGAATTATTTTCATTTCCTCGCTTTAATAGCAAGATAAAGTGCGGCGTTGAGATCTGCCGTTAAACCCACAGATCTCGGAATCTCGGAAATTTGGATCTGTCTACTATGCTGTCCAAGAAGCTAAAAATAAGCAATAACTCACGGGTAAGCAAAGTTAATAATTTAAATATAATTATTTAAATTATGAACTTTGTTTCTGTATATAGATTCTTATGAATTGCATTGCTAATTTCACTTTTTATTAAAAAAAGTAACAAAAATTTGTTTTATTTTAAATTCATTTGAAATAATGGTTTACCCTGTCATTTGACAGTGGATCTTACAATGTTAAGAGCAATGAAACTGTTATATAAAAAGGTCAACCGATTTAAAACTTTTATTAAGTATATTAAATTGATTAACAGTAGAACGCCCATGCCTTGCTATATTATTAGTTTGTAACGCGAATTTTCTTTTACCCACGCCTATAATGGTGAATCTCCACGGAGCATTTTTTGGTTAATGCTCTATCCCGTATACAGGAGGGTAAGCAAAGAGAAGCTAATGTTAAGACACTCCATTCTCTATTTTTCGCCTAATGCAAGGATATTGCGTAACTCAACGACGCGCTTTATCTGCTTACCATAGCAATGATTTTATAAGAAATTATTCATTCCTTCGAGTCGGAATCGAACATACAACTGCTGGACTTACATTCAGATGCTGCGCCACAATGACCTCAAATCTATAAAATCAAACATAGCATACTAAAAAGCAAGACATATCTACGCCCTTTGTAGACAGGAAGACGAGAATATCTAACAAATAAAAACATTCCCCCAAACCTGATTTGAATCCACGACCGCTATATTGTTTCCCAAAAAAACTGCGATGACATTGACTCCTTTCACATTATTTATAGAAAAAATACATTCATATGGAAATGAATCGATACGTTAATATATTAGCTAGTTTTATATTAAGGACACAAAGGTTTCTCGGCCTTGCTGACGTCTTGATTAGTGTACTAAATGACCTACGCTCTGTAGTATTAACTCTTATTTCCTTAGTAATAGAGTTCACAATAAAACGACAATGTTATTCTAATAAGTAAACCTACCCTGATTTCGTCCTAGAACCAAGGATGCAATAAAATACATTTAAGGTCGCATTACATATAGATACTATTTATATAATGTATCGATAAATCGCGGTTTTCGTTTGTCCATAAATATATCTTGCATTTTGGGGCGTTGAGTACTGCCACATAACACACAAGCGGTTAAATCCAGAATTCGGCGGTAATTAGGGAGCAGAAGTGTCTTAAAGGAAACGGAGAGTCTTATCGATAGTCTTATGCCAACGAAAGGGGTTTGATTATAACATTATTAAGTTAGTAAACAAATTATCACTCCTCCTCCCTAAGTAAGGGAGGATTGAACCCACAACTATCGCATTTAAAGGTGCCACTGCTTCACGATTGGCAAGTACCTTTCTCTTTTATGGCTTTACACTATATCCCGCACATAGCAGGGTAGGCAGAGGGAACCTTAGAACTTAGTGTTAAGACACATCGTTCCCATAAGATACCTCCGTTTCTAACTTTCCGCTGATTTTTTAAGGCATTGCGAGTTAATTGGCGGAACTCAACGCCGTATTTTGCCTCATTACCAGAGCGAAAAAATTAAACTACCGTCGCGTTACAGTCTTACACTTGTGACACCGCGCCACGCACCCTACGTAAGTAAATATACGTACAAAACCTACCATGTTAGTGGAATACATTAAAAATTATAATATACTATCGTTTGGTTAAAAAAGTGTTTCGTTTTATCTAAAAATGCATGAGTAGTTAATGTTAAAATAATAATAATAAAAAATACATTTAAACTTGATCTCCCTGTGTCAAGTTTATAAAGATCAAAGTTCAAAATTCAACATAATGTATTTGTAAACACAGTTCAGTGCACTGTCGTAGTAGGCTCTTTCACAAATTTTCGTACGTAAACACACTAACCAAACGCTTTATTATATTCATTTTTTTACATTTTGAGTAGAACGCGGAAATTGCATGACACCTGGATACGCCTGCGGGGCTGAGGGTGCCACAATGTCCTATAGGAAACCCTACCTGGCCTATCATCCTGCCCAGGGTACCTGTGGCTCTTTGCCACTAGTGACGACGGAAATCAAAAACGCCGTCTGCGCAGTCCGCGCCTACTTCCAACTCCGCATTGATGGAAGTGTGTGCTCAGATGTCGGTCATTGGGTTCGAATCCTGGATAGCTCTCTCGAATAGTTCGGAAGAGTTAACCTTGAGGGACTGTGTGAAGGTCGCAAATCCGTCGTAAGCGATCGCGTGGAAGTCCTTCAGGAGCGACGTCATTTTCCTTGGGAGGCGCAAGAATAAACGCGTCCATTGTCAGATAAGGCGAGAAATAGAACTTAAATAGAATTGTCCTCTACACCGCACGCACAGTCACTACCGCACTTATATATGTAGCCGCTTGGTCGAAGACGAAAATGGTTCTTCAGTTAGCGCGAGAGTTTGGTTCGATTCCCAGGAAATGAAATATTTAATATTTTAATTTTCCTCGCCCTGAGTTCCGCTACTCAATTCGTATTTAATTCAGAATTCGGCGGCTGCTTAATGAGAACAGAGTGTTTTAACCCTTAGTCCCCCTTCTATCTACCCTGCTATTTGTGCAACTGCTTAAAAAATAAATTCATTTTAACCATTAGAAACTTATAAAATCGAACAGTAATTTATTGAGGAGGAAACGCGCATCAACAATTTTGTCGTCGTGTCAATGACATTTCTTTACATACTATACTAGGTACTTATGTATACGCAGTGTATACGAGATCATTCGTTGAACTTGTAAATAATATAAGTCAGTCATTTCAATGTAACAGACGGACACTTTTTATAAAAAGGTCAGAAAAATTCTTTTTCAGCTTCACGCTATACCACATGGGTATAAGACATTCTGTTCCCCACGCTCCCGATTTTCGAGATATTGCATGTCGAATGGCAGAACTCAACGCCACGCATTATCTCACCGTCGCGTATATGTCAATACCCTTGTATTTATTATATAAATGTAAATATGAGAACCCAAATAAGATGCTAGCAGGCAGTAAATAAATAGACCAGTTGAACGTTTTTGTACTGAATAAAATTGTCATTGTTAAGAGTAAAAATTCTTGTTTTTTCTTTTTGAAAATTTGAAACCCCTTTGAGTAATTAATATTTTTGTGACTAGTATTTTTATAATTTATAAACAAAATACTTGAATTTATATTACGGATTAAGTAAAAAATTTTAAAAATACTATATAGAAAATTGGAACAGATGTATCTCGAAAAGTTTCGTATATTCCAATTAATGAAAATCAATTACCGATTACTATAGAGGCCATCATGGGCAGTGGTAATGGGCTCGATTCCCACTTGGGGGAATTGTTATATTTTCATTGGTTTCATTTCGTTGCTCTGAGTCGTATAACTTAACACGTAATATCTCAAATTGGGGAGAAACTAGCTTCTGCCTGTCCTACTACACCCACCGATTCATTGGCGCGGCTAAATACTGGCAAAACATTATATGAATTTCCAAGCAGTGACACGAAGAAGAAGAAGACTATGCTCACCTACATAAAACAAGCGTTACATATAAAAATATTATACTGTGGTTATTGAATGCAATATTTTTAAAACTGTAGCGGAACTTTCACAAATTACTTTGACATGATTATTTGGACATTTTTTTACCATTCAAGAGAAGATTGTAGCCGAATTAAAAAAAAATAAAATGTGTTATATTATTTTTAATTCATAAGTTACTAACAACTATAAGAAGATTTTAAAGATTATATATGACGTGGTAGAAGGTTGAACCTTGTATTAAGACACTCCATGCTTCACTTTTAGCTCATTTTTGCGAAACTCAATGAAAATACTAATCGCAGGATTGGAAAATGTATCCACAACCGTCGCGTTTATATTCAAACCCTATGACCTCTGCGCCACGACGGCCTCAATCTGTAAATTACAAATCAATCTTAAGAAAAATATGTTACTGCGCAATACAATAGCTTCGATTAACAAAAAAACAATTTTCCACTTTCACAATCACAAGTTCAAAGTGGTTTTCAACCATGTTGCGTAAAACACCGTGGCTGTTATCGTGACTTGAAAGATACACGTTTTAAAGTGAATAACGTTCGTTTAACGTGAATTCAAAACCAGCTTCACGCTGTATCCCACACACAACAGAGTAGGCAAAGAGAACCTAGTGTTAAGACACTCCGTTCCCCACATTCAGAAGTCAACGCGCGTTTAACGTAAAAACCTTTACTATTAAAACGATCAGATGGAAACTAGAAAATATAAATAATTGACTGATATTAACAGTTTATTTTATTATTTAGCGTCACACTGTATCCTACGCATAGCATTTTTTTCCGAATTCTCGAGATAGTGCGTGTGAGTGGCAGAGCTCAACGCCGGAAATTACATGGACGAGGAAATGAAAATATTAAATATTTCGTTCCTACCAGTGGGAATTGAAACTTGGCAACGTCATAATATTGAGCAAGCAAGTTACTCCTGCTTACCAAGTGTTTAACTCTTTCTCTTTTCTATCCAGATATACTAGTAGGTATACTGTACTAACTAACGCTAAAGAAGTACAAACTATTTAAATATAATACATACATATACAAGAAATGTCAACGTGCTACCATACATAGACTTTACAAATAGACAGTCTGCAACAGATTATGGGAGGATAAAACGAAAGTGGTCTCTAATTCTAAATAGGATTTTCACTGAGGGATGTGCAAAGTGCTTATAATATAATTTGAGTTCCGTCAAAGAAACAGTTTGATTTAAATCTATTTGATACAGTGTAAGTCTAAGTATTAAGATTAACCAGAGCTTCGTAGTAATAAAAATGTAATTATTAAAAATATATAGAGGTCGTAGCATATCAGACGCCGTCGTGATCTGACTGTGGAAGTTAAGGTTGTTGGTTCAATTCCCACTTAAAAAACTGTACTTAGAGGAAAACTGTACGCAGAGTAGTATATACAGCATAAAGTTGCAAAAAATGGCAAACACAAGAAATATTATCTTTAAAGAAAAAAAAATGAAAAATGCATGACAGTATCGAAAAATTAATAAAGCAAAATCTATATTTCACGAGCAAACAAAAATTTTGTATTAAACGACGAGCAAAAATATTTGTAATATTAGGTTTTTGTAGGGAAGAGGTCGTTAACACTGCACGTTGATTTATCACCACTCATACAAATACAAATAGGCCAGGGGGCTATACAATTAAATTGCATAAGCTGCATTTTTGCCCATATAAAATTTTAAAAAAATTGCAAAAAAAAAATTAATTAATTATTTAATGCTTAATGTACTAGAGTCGGTAACACAAATAATTTGAATATAAATAATTAAAATCATGTCCCTAAGAGAGGATCGAACGTACAACCACAACCTCATGTATGTAAGACACAAAACACTTTCACCAATAATAAATACCGTTCTGGAAATTAATAATCTGATAGCTACAGCCTCCTATACTAGAAACAGCGCATCAGTCATCACATCAACCCGCTCGTATGGTGTCGCAATTTCCTTCTGTGTAGTCGAATAACGTTAGATATTAATATGATGATATATGTATCTTTGCTATGTATCTATGTACTATGCGTAAGGAACTTAATAGAAGAATCGAATTATATTGGGATAATTGTAGGTTGAGGCCAGTCGTGGCGCAGTGGTACAAAGTGTGACTGTAAAACCGACTGGTTGTGGGTCCGATCCCCACACGAGGAGATGAAATATTTACTTAAGCTTATATTTTCATTTCTTCGCTCTGGTGTCGAGGCAAAGCGCGGCGCTGAGTTCTGCCACTCAACACGCAATGCCTCCAAAATTCGGCAGAAAGTGGGGAACGGAGTGTGTTAACACTAGGTTCCCTCTGCCTACCCTGCTGTGTGCGGGATATAGCGTGAAGCTAATTTAATTTTTTTTTTAATTGTAGGTTACATTCTCCGATATGGATGTGAATTTTTTTTTTCATTATCATTTCAGCATACCGGTGAAGTTTCTGAAAGATTGAGCGGAGAGTGAAGAACAAAAGAGCGGATTATCACTTAAACATCGTTCCATAAATTATATTAAATTTAATTCGTACTAAATATAAATCAATCTAGCTTCACGCTGTATCCCTAGCGGAATAGTCAGACAGAAAGGAGCGCCAAACGCCCCGTCCACTGTAAAAACTTCTAGATTAGACTATTATTTTCAAATATAAATAAAATGATAAATAATATAATGATATAAAACAATATGTCTGTTTATAATATTTATTTAAAAACATAATAGCAACTTTAGCTTAAACTCACATATTATAATATAATTCAACGACCCATAAAACATTTAAAATTAATTTAAGCAATTACCCAACATGAAATATATTCAAATGTTGTATTTTTACCCGACATTACCTCGGGGATGTAAAATAAACGTTGCTTGTTTAATTTTGCGGGTCTAATAAAACGGCTCGTCTTATATATTATATGGGTCAAGGACGATGGAGGCCTGTAAAGGGTGCATAGTCGGTATTCAGTTGATTTCTATTCGATTGTCAAGAGTTTTTGGCGGAATTGAATATAATGTATTGTGATGACAATTTTTCATATAGTTTTCTTTTTTTTTATTTAATTAATTAATTAATTTACTATGTCACCACACAAAGCAGAGTAGGTATAGGGGACCGGGCAACCCCCAGTTTTGAAACATTCAGGAATTGTGTGTTGAGAAGTGGTACTCAACAGCGCATGTGGCCTCGTTAAATGATCATGAAACGTTAGTGTTGATCTACAATTAAAAACAATAAAAGTAATAAGAAAACTATAATACAATATTTTTAAACATTTTTTAAAGTGTTATTCCACACTTAGGAAAGATTTCCAGGTCGGTTTCCAGGAGGCGCGGGTTCGAGTCCCGTTGCGTTCAAAATTTTTATACGTTGTCTAAATAAGTATAATACAATAATTAATTTAAGAAAACTTTTAAAATATATATAAATATATGACATACTTCCATTTGTTTTTAAAATGCATTGCTTGATTGTCATGCTCTCATCACCTATATTATAATTATTATATACTAAAATAAACTAAACTAAACTGCCTTCACGCTTTATCCCTAGCGGGGTACTCAGAGAGAACGGAGCTCCAAACGGTAATTAAAATTATCATATACATATATAGGTAATGAGATCATGACAATCAAACGTATATATAAATAAGGAACACATCTACGATATCGAGAATGGGCATTTATCGAAGTCGGCTGTGTGTGTTGTAGTAGATAAACCCAACCATCGGTTAAATAAACCTTACAGACTATTGTAAAGTCTTCGAATCATCGGTTTTCTAAAAATGTATAATACTAATACAATTTATGCAAATAAACCGGTTAAATATTTTCATTTACAACATAATAATCGTAAAAATTAAAAAAGCAAAGAAGCAGTCTATGTGAAGGCAGAAGGAATCTATATAAAAAAAAATTAAAACAAGATTATTACACATTTATCGATTAAATATAATCATATGATAATTTATAACAATATTTATTATTTCTTTTCTATTTATCTTTTTTAATATGCTTTACATTATCTACATTTCATTTTCGAACGACACATCATAAACGTCACCATTTGACGTTCACGAACTTCACTTCTGTCGATTGCGACCTCCATTCATCCTCTGTCGTACCGATAAATGATTTTAACATCATTGTTCACATAAATAATCATTAATTACACTGTAATCTTAAAACATAACCCACCTAGTGCATTAAAAATAGTTTATAAGCGTAATTAAACTGTGTTATTGTGAAAATGGCGTTAAAATCATCACCGGGTCTATTTGGTCTCCTCTCCCGTATATCTCGAAGGTCTTTTTCTACTTCTAAAGCGTTGGCTTCAAAGCCTGTGACAGTGAGAGATGCTTTAAACCAAGCTATTGATGAAGAAATGGAGAGAAATGAGAAAGTATTCGTGTTGGGTGAAGAAGTAGCTCAATATGACGGTGCTTATAAAATTACCAGGTTAGTTATTTTAACCTGTACCCAGTTTTAAATGGACTTTACATTTTATAATTGTTTTATTGAAATGCTTACTGTTTTCAGTCAAGGCCATTTGAAAAATACTTACAGTGAAAAGTTATTGCTAATTAAGTGTTATATAACACAAATATATTGTCAATTCTCACGTTAAGAGGGTCTCATTAAGCTACATATTTCAAAACTACTATTTTTAGTTTATTAATTATACAGTTTATTTTTCTTTATATAAGATATATAATATAAGAATCATGTTACAATATTCTTTAAATTATGTAAATTTATCTTCATGAGATGAATCTGTAAATTTATTTCTTTGATTTAGTCTTATTGTTATCACAGATAAGATTATTCATTTCTTGAATGATAAGATTGCTTGTTTAATTCATTGATGTAGTAAAAGTGCCTAATATCTTACATCTTAATAATTTAAATAAGAAAAAAGCTTTTTGTTAAATATTTCAAAAAATATATGTTGACTGGAGCAGCTTAGTACTACACTTTTTGTGGAATACAGGCTGATACTGTATCCCACATGTAACAAGAGAAAGAAATACACTGCATTTACCAACAGATTCAATCATGAAAAATATCATGAATAGATTCAATCATAAATAACCCTTTTTTCATAATTCTGACAAGGTGGTTCATATCATCGACAACAAGGGCCCCCCAGAGCGTGTTGAATCTAGGCTTCGAGCCGTAAACAGAGTGTTGGATTACTATAATTTTACATTTTCTCAAAAATTGTCCAAATTACATGTTATAAAATTCTGAACTTTATCTTTGTAAAACTTTTATGATGATATCATAAAAAATAGAAAAAATTTCGTTCCTAGTTTTGATCCATGTCACAGAAAAAATGGCATAATAATAATTGCAATTTTTAATTACTTTGGTCAAAAAATGCCTTATTGTGACTAATTTATTATATAGTGTTGTGGACTTTTTTTTTAAATAAATCAGCTTCACGCCGTATCCCGCGCACAGCAGGGTAGGCAGAGGGAACCTAGTGTTAACACACTCCGATTTCCACATTCTGCTAAATTCTCGAGGCATGGCATGTTGAGTGGCAGAACTCAACCCCGCGCTTTGCCTTGACACGAGAGAGAAGAAATGGAAATATAAATTTAAGTAAATATTTCATTTCCTCAAGTGAGGATTAAACCAGTCAGTTTTACAGTCACACTTTGTGTCGCTGCGCCACAACAGGCCTCCGTCGACTGGTAATCTTTTTATAGCAAACACTTTTTATTGCTTAAAGAAATTCAATGGCCTTCATTATTTTTGTTATATTGTTATTTAAGGCTAACTAGACTTATATAGCCTTTACCACTTCTGAGGGATGTAGCTTTCATACAAAACATAAAAAATTAAATCAGACCAGTAGATCTAGAGATCTTAGCGTTTAAACAAAGAAACTCTTCTGCTTTATTTTATTAGTACAGATTTTCAATTTTGATAGTTTATCTTGAACTGTGACTATTATTGTTATTTAGCTATAGTGTCAATCTAAACTATTATTTTAAAGTTGAATTTGTTTGGTTATTGATGCTAAAATCAGAAACAATTTGTTTAAATCAATTAATTATTCTAGTCTATTTTTCAAAGAATAAAAAATGCTATAGATGTAACCCGATTTAAGATAGAAATGCCCACAATCAGAATCTGAGTTTTCTCCTACACCTAAAAAGTCACTAAGCCATTTGTCCTGTGGGTGAAGCTTTAGACCACTTCCCATCCAGTAGTCTTCGGACCACCAGTGGTCCATAGAAGCCTAAATGTGGTCCACAAACAATTTTAATTTTGTGACTGGGGATGGTGAGGCGAAATTTTTGCTTGATTTCACAAATAAATAATGAATGGTGGTCCCTGCTACCAAGAATATCATTCTTAAAAAGTGGTCCTTGATCAAGAAAAGATGGGGAACCCCTACTTTAGACGATAGAGATGTTATTAGATATTTCTCTAACAAACTAACTTTCTGCCCATAGATTAATAGCTTGAACAATATCACTTTTATATAAAGCCTATGTAAATATAGTAAAAACCATTGTGTAGCAGAAATTTTGTTCATAAGGACCAACAAGTTCAACTGCATTCAAAATTTTAAAAACAATTTTTCTTACTTGTGTATGTGTCATATAACAGTTAAAAAATATTAAAATATTTATTCCAGGGGCCTCTGGAAGAAATACGGAGACAGACGTGTAATAGACACGCCCATCACAGAAATAGGTTTTGCCGGTATAGCTGTGGGCGCTGCGTTCGCTGGACTGAGGCCTATATGTGAATTCATGACTTTTAACTTTTCTATGCAGGCTATTGATCAGGTATGTCGAGTCCCAGTTTTTGAGAAATGGTTAGGTTAACAACATTTTCAATTTGGAATTAATATGTAATATGTGTAAATCATGGGAAAAGTAGAAAAATTTTTTAAATAAAAATATAATTGTAAAAAAGGTTTAAAATTAAAAATACATTTTAAATCATTACAAATTTTGTTTTAAAAATGGGTGAAAAATTATAAACTTCAGGGCACGCTCACACGTATATACATGTATGGATATATCATTAAAAGTGTGCATGTGTAATAGCGTACCACTGGGTGCCCCATGTCTACCTGCTGTATGAGGAATACATGGATAATGTACTAAAAAAATATAAACACTTAATTCCACAGATAATAAATTCAGCAGCAAAAACTTTCTACATGTCAGCGGGTACGGTGCCCGTGCCCATAGTGTTCCGCGGCCCCAACGGCGCGGCGGCGGGCGTGGCGGCGCAGCACTCGCAGTGCTTCGGGGCCTGGTACAGCCATTGTCCCGGCTTAAAGGTTATTATGCCGTATTCAGCTGAAGACGCTAAGGGTGAGATATGCATCATTTTAATATTGTATGGGTGTAACAAGGATGTAACAAAAAAAGCTCAAAAGAACTATACTGGTTTATGAGCATTGAGTAAACAAAATAAAAGCACACTGTACTAACTAGTAAACAAATATTTGGATAATTAAGAGTAAAAGAAACTTTTCAGTTTTTTTAATAATTCATTTAGATACTAAAAAGGCAACTTTTAGTCATAAAAAAAGATAAGCAAAGAGAATAAGAAAATGTAATGCTTAAGACACTGCATTCACCAGGCCAAAAAAAATTGTAAATAAAAAGAATCTAGTTTTTAGACATTGGGGAATTCCATCAATTGAACCAATTTTTGTAATGCTTATTAAGTGGCGAAACTCAAAGCTGAGCTTTTGCAACCAGAGCAGGTAAATGAAAAATAAGTCTGTAAGAGTGATATAATCATAAAACATTGTGTTTTATGCAGAATTTATGTTTTCAAAAAATATTCCAGGTCTCCTTAAAGCGGCCATCCGTGATGATGATCCTGTAGTGTTCTTGGAAGATGAAATCCTCTATGGTTTACCATTCCCGATGTCCGATGAAGCTCTTTCACCTGACTTTGTACTGCCTATTGGTAAGATTGCATATAATATCTTATTTAGCTTCACGCTGTATCCCACTTGAAGAAGGTTAGGCAAAAGGAGACCAGTGTAAAGGCACTCTGCTCCCGAATTTTCGCCAAATTGCGGTTGAAGGCATTGCGTGTTGAATAGCAACTCTACTAACTCATCGCCACGCTTAAGCTCGATATCAGGGCGAAAAAATCGAATCCACCACCAGTTGTGTTCACAGTAACACTCTTGTGCCTCTGCGCCGCGGCTGACCTCTAAATTAGGAACATTTCTTCATAGTACGTAATTCATATATTTCAGGCAAAGCAAAAATAGAAAGAGAAGGTCAACACATTACTTTGGTATGTGCTGGAAAGGCAACTGACACAGCCCTACAAGCTGCCAACGAACTTGCAGGAAAAGGTGAGATATTATATCTGTAATACTTTTTTCTTTTAACATCTTAAATCAGCTTCACGCTGTATCCCGTACACAGCAGGGTAGGCAGAGGGAACCTAGTGTTAAGACACTCCGTTCTCCACTTTCTGCCGAATTCTGGAGGCATTGCGTGTTGAGTGGCAGAACTCAACGCCGCGCTTAACCTCGACACCAGATCGAAGAAAATGGAAATATAAATTTAAGTAAATATATTTATAATAATATATCATCTCTTACAAATACAATTGTTCCTTATTCGGGTTTCAGGTATTGAATGCGAAGTGATCAACCTGCGGACCCTCCGTCCGCTGGACTTCGACACCATCGCGCGCTCCATCGCGAAGACGCACCACCTCATCACCGTGGAGCAGGGCTGGCCTCAGTCGGGTGAGTGAGCGGGACGGAGATATGGGGGCGTGTGCGAGAGAGAGGGAGATAATGATGACTATAATTCTGTAGAGCAGTGTTGACTTCAATTATATTTCAAGAAGTATGATGGTTGTCGGTTCGATTTCCACTAGAATGATTTTCATTTCTTTGCTCTTGTGAAAAGACGAAACGCAACATTGAGGAACTCAACACGTAATATTTCGGAAAATTGCACAGAGCGTGGGGAACAAATAGTCTTACTTAGGTTCCTGTGGCCTACCTGCTTTATAAACTGTCCAACTAGTCTACTACAGCTATTTTCATAGTATCTTATGGAATGCTGCTATGGGGCAGTGCGGCTGATATAAATTCAGTATTCATCAGAGCCGTGAGATACATTTATAACCTACGAGTTCGAGATTCTCTGCGAGATGTTTTTAAAATTGTAGTATTGTTATTATAGTTGCTTTACAATTTGTAAATCTTATTTCCGGTATTAATATTATGTACATCATCGATTTTGGTAAAATAATTGATATTTTTGTCTTTAGGACCTATGTTAAAGTATAGATGAAGGGAATATAGATGTTTCACGTCGATAAGTACCAGGCTACCATAACTCAACAAGACAACTACATATATTTTGTCACAAATGTCGCGCTTACAGTCTGCAGGCGAGCATGACTTACCAACAAGTATGACCAACAGGCATCGGCGCGGAGATCTGCGCGCGCGTGATGGAGTCGCCGTCGTTCTTCGAGCTGGACGCGCCCGCCTGGCGCGTCACCGGCGCCGACGTGCCCATGCCCTACGCGCGCTCCCTCGAGGCGCTCGCGCTGCCCCGCCCGCCCGACGTCGTGGCCGCCGCCGCCGCCGTGCTCGGCAACAGGTGAGCGAGAGAGAGAGAGAGAGAGAGCGAGCGCGCGCGCGCGTGCGAGCGGGACGGGGAGAGGAGCGCGTCCCGTGCCCTACGCGCGCTCCCTCGAGGCGCTCGCGCTGCCCCGCCCGCCCGACGTCGTGGCCGCCGCCGCCGCCGTGCTCGGCAACAGGTGAGCGAGAGAGAGAGAGCGAGCGCGCGCGCGTGCGAGCGGGACGGGGAGAGGAGCGCGTCCCGTGCCCTACGCGCGCTCCCTCGAGGCGCTCGCGCTGCCCCGCCCGCCCGACGTCGTGGCCGCCGCCGCCGCCGTGCTCGGCAACAGGTGAGCGAGAGAGAGAGAGCGAGCGCGCGCGCGTGCGAGCGGGACGGGGAGAGGAGCGCGTCCCGTGCCCTACGCGCGCTCCCTCGAGGCGCTCGCGCTGCCCCGCCCGCCCGACGTCGTGGCCGCCGCCGCCGCCGTGCTCGGCAACAGGTGAGCGAGAGAGAGAGAGCGAGCGCGCGCGCGTGCGAGCGGGACGGGGAGAGGAGCGCGTCCCGTGCCCTACGCGCGCTCCCTCGAGGCGCTCGCGCTGCCCCGCCCGCCCGACGTCGTGGCCGCCGCCGCCGCCGTGCTCGGCAACAGGTGAGCGAGAGAGAGAGAGCGAGCGCGCGCGCGTGCGAGCGGGACGGGGAGAGGAGCGCGTCCCGTGCCCTACGCGCGCTCCCTCGAGGCGCTCGCGCTGCCCCGCCCGCCCGACGTCGTGGCCGCCGCCGCCGCCGTGCTCGGCAACAGGTGAGCGAGAGAGAGAGAGCGAGCGCGCGCGCGTGCGAGCGGGACGGGGAGAGGAGCGCGTCCCGTGCCCTACGCGCGCTCCCTCGAGGCGCTCGCGCTGCCCCGCCCGCCCGACGTCGTGGCCGCCGCCGCCGCCGTGCTCGGCAACAGGTGAGCGAGAGAGAGAGAGCGAGCGCGCGCGCGTGCGAGCGGGACGGGGAGAGGAGCGCGTCCCGTGCCCTACGCGCGCTCCCTCGAGGCGCTCGCGCTGCCCCGCCCGCCCGACGTCGTGGCCGCCGCCGCCGCCGTGCTCGGCAACAGGTGAGCGAGAGAGAGAGAGAGAGAGCGAGCGTGCGAGCGGGACGGGGACAGGAGCGCGTCCCGTGCCCTACGCGCGCTCCCTCGAGGCGCTCGCGCTGCCCCGCCCGCCCGACGTCGTGGCCGCCGTGCTCGGCAACAGGTGAGCGAGAGAGAGAGAGAGAGAGAGAGAGCGAGCGAGCGCGCGCGTGCGTGCGAGCGGGACGGGGAGAGGAGCGCGTCCCAGCGAGTGTGAGGAAGATATAAGAGTCCGTCTGTAGTAGGGAAAACGGAATGTCTTAACGCTGACTGCCCTGCTATCCGCGGGATACGACGTGCAACACAATATAAATAACTATAAATATGAAAGACACAAAATATATTGCATAGTATTGAATTACTTTGGAGTTTTGGATGATTTTAATATTGTTTTCTCTATTTCCAGGATAGCTGAAGCAGCAAATTAGATAATTTAGAATCTCTAGTGAAGCGCCTTTTAAATAAATTGTAAATATTTATGATATTATATTTATTGTGAAACAGGATTGTATTGTTCGGTACTCAGTCAGCGTCGAGAATGTATTGTTATTATTAAAGAATTTATTAATATATTTTTGTTTTCTTTGCATCCTTATATGTACCTGCTATAAGTACGTATGATGGGTTGGGTTGCGAAACTTAACTCCGAGCTGTATGGTAATAGAGAGGGGAGAAACGAAAATAATTCCAATATAATCATTCCTACGAATTAGATCCACAACTATCTAGTTAACAAACAGATCACTGCACCATGATATATGCTATTTTTCTATTTGTTTACGCAGAAAAAAACAGAAAATATGCAAAAAAAAATTAAACAAAATGTATATATATTGGTTAATACAAAAATAAGTAATAGTAGTTTAAAAAAGTGAAAACACGCTTTACACATTAATAAGTCGGATATAAAGGACAAACTCGATATGTTTCCAGTTAGCAGGCGGTCCATCTTCCAATTCCATCATCAGATCATCTCGATGGTACCATGGTATTGTATTGTTATCTAAACTACATGTAAATACAAAGATCAACCTAAGCGTGTTGAAAATATTGTAATAGGCGCAATTATTCAGTTATAATTTAAAATTTTTTAGTTGCGCCATCTTTATTTTAATATAATACTAGCGGTCGTATTAAGTATTGACATGGAGTTTGAACAAGTTTGATAAATTTCTTAGAGATGGCGTTGATTTTTATAATAATACATAAATCATTAAGCCAATATTATTTTTTTGGAATGTATTTACTGAACATGCGATAGAGGTTCAATTTTACGCTTTTTTTTACAAGTATCTCGAATCTTACTAAACGTGTGTTGTATAAGCTGAATTGAGAGTTTAATAAAATAAATAAAATAAAATTATCCTGGGTTGCCAGTGGACTTTTAGAAACGATGATAGTTTTATTAAAGTTGAGTTAATGCATAATGTAAGTAAAGCTGAGGCCAGTTTGCCAGCGCAGAGGCACGAAGATCGATTCCCACTCGAGAGTCCCCAGCCGAGGATCCCCATTCCTCAAATTCGTACTCGGGTGTGTGTACATCAACTGGGGCACAGCGTTAGCAGAAATTACACTCTTTATATTGCGATCGTTGTAAAAATATTCCAAGAACGTCGCAAAAATTGTACACGATTTCGAGCCTGATCTTACTACACCAGTTGTGATAGTGGGGCACTTAAATGTTGATGTCTCACGAAACCGTTCAATGTCCGACTTTCTTTTATTCAAAATAAAAAAAAGTCGGACCATTTCTTGAACAATTCAGCCATAATACTTGCATTGATTTAATTTTTACTAGAAATCTCGACGTATATTTAATGCGTTTTGCTTCGCTTTTATCCTACATCTAGAATGTAGATAAATAATATACAAACGTATTCACGTAAAACAAACGGCCATGTCTATGACACAGCCACACAACAGTTTTTTAGCTTTGCGTTTTATTCATACCATACATATGTAATGTTATAGTATGGCACCTAGTGTTAAAAAACTTTCTTATCTCTTATCACCCGAATTCAGATACTGCTTGTTTAAAGACAAAACTCAACGCCGCACTTTCTCCGCCAGACCGTGTAAATGAAAATAGTATTCACGCTGTACCGCGCACATCGTGTAGGCAGAGAAAACTTAGTGATAAAACACTTCTGTGCTTCTTCTTTCTTCTGCCTACTCGATGTGCGATGCGATGTGGGAAAGAATTCGCATTAAGGCTTCCAATCCCAACATTCCGCCTAAAAATCGAGGCATTGCGTATTGAGTGGCGAAACTCACTGCTGCGTTTTACCTCGTTATCAGAGCGAGGATATGAAAATTATAAATATTTCATTCACTCGAGTGGGAATCAAACCCAGAACCTTTCACGTTTACTACCGCACGCTTGTGCCCCTGCGCGACTCGACTCGCCTATGCATTTCACACAAAATTTACTGTTAAATAAAATACAAAAGTTAGTTAGTTACACGTTCACCGTATACAAGTTCCCCGTTGACAGTTTGATCGATAGTCAGGAGTTATTGTCAAAATCTAAAGTACATACATACATACACTGGAAAGCATGGATGAATTACAGCTTTTTGTTTAGTTATACTGGTTTTTACATCTGATTTAGTTTGGGTTGTCCATTCAATCTATTATATGAATTTATAGACCATTATGGCGCAGTGGAACAGTGTTTCATCTTATATACGATGGATGAAGTCAAAGGTCTCTTTTCGATAGAATAATTACTAAAATGCTTAAGCTTTTTTTGAAGTCAGTCGCGGCGCAGGGGCATATCCGTTTGACTGTACCTGTGACAAGTTTTGGGTTCCATTCCCATTCGAGAAATGAAATATTTACCTAATATTCATTTTTCGTTCTGATGTCGACGCATAGGGCGGCGTTGTATTCCGCCACTCAGTAGGCAATGCCTTCAGAATACAGTGAAAAGTGGGGAGTGGGGTGTTTTATTTAATAATAGGTTTCCTCTGCCCCTTGAGGCCTGCTGCTTGAGGTCCTGCATTAATGTCCAGCTGCAGAAAAAGTTTCTTGAGGCTTGTTGAATAAGCTTGCTGAAGGCGGCGTTGAGTTCCGCAACGTTCTCTTCTTTAGAGATTAGGATTATTAACCACTACTTTCTTTGTCTGCCATGCATAATAATAATTATTTTTTTACTAAACGTGATAGTTGTCTATTTGTAGCTGCCATATTAGAACCATTCAGTGTAGAGCGCCGTCAGTTAACAAGCAATATATTCAGGCCGGAAACAGTAAGCAGAGTGTCTTAACACTAAGTTTCTGCTGTATCTGTATACGACAGGTAGGATCTGTATACGACAGGACAGGATAGGAAGCGTTTCCTCACAGCAATTAACAGTGACAGGGTAACAAAATGTGATAATATTTTTTCTAATAGTACTATCTACTAAAACATAAAAACTCAACATGCATAGCCTAAATGCTTTTATCTCATATTTTTTTAAGAAAAAATTGGGCGATGCATGAGGAACGGAAGGCCTTATAACTAGGTTCCCTCTTCTCACCCAGTTGTATTAGAGATTTGGATACAAAGAGATATTGCCAAAACGACATAATAACCTTAAAAATCCTTATTTTTACAAGAATCCCATTTCGCCCGTTCCGAAATGAGCACGTGCGCTCAAAATCTGTCCGCCACTGATCGATCACCACATTACTAATACTGGGAAAGAGGATTATTATATATTTTTATTTATAAATATATCGAAGATTGACATTTTCGTTGGCTTCGGAGCGTCGGGCCTTTGAATTTTTTTTATGTCAACGCCAATTTTGTATTGATATGTTATTTTTCGTGAAAGCGATGGGTGGAATTTCGGTAGCGTCTGTGGATAATTTTCTGTAGGTTTTGTATTGTAAATAACAATAGATAATTTCAATTTGTGGCCGTGATGTTGATATCTCTAAGTATACGATGTACACTGATATATATATATATATATATATATATATATATAAATATATATATTTATATATATATATATATATATATAGTCGTGGGTTCAATATCCGCTTCGGTTAATGTAAGTAAGAAAAATGTGGATGAAAATGTCTTAATTTGGTGGAATTCAGTATTGTAACATTTAATAACGATTAAATAACGATTGTCACCAATAATAACAAGACGCAGTGCGCTGTTAAATATAAAATATGAAATATTTCATATTCTCGAGAAGGAATCAAACCGACAATCTGTCCGCGTGTACAGTTGCACGCCTGTGCCCCGCGCCACGACTGGCCTGGTTTTTTATTTTAATGCATTTTTGCCAAAACGATAGACATACATAAACCAGTGAGTATTTTGCTTACTAATTATTATAATACTTTTATTTATTTATAAAGTAAATCTTATGTAAATCTAACATAATCTATTTAAGCGTTAAATACCAAAAAATAAATACAAACAAAATATTTAATAGTTAAAAGGTAAGAAAAAGTTTTTGGCAGCTACCGATGTTCGCGTCGCGACGTCCAACTTTAGTACGTACTTTACTCGTGATGGATCACTGTTTTACCATTTCTAGATGTATGTATATTGTATTTATATTATAGGAAAATCTTTTAAAAATAGTTTTCACTTAATATGAAACCAACTTTCCGCTTTTTCCCACATATGGGTAGGTGCAAAAGTAGTAACAGCTTTGTAGAGCTCTCTATTTCTAAGCACTTTAAAACCAGTTGTATCCTAATATTTAACAGATTAAAGTAATGAACTAAATTTTCTAACCTGCCAGTAGTGATAATCCTATAAAAATATCCATCTATTCATAAGAGAAGGACTATATGTGACCTTTGGGACCTATGTGTATGTGTCCTTGTGTAACCTTGGTGAATTTGTTAGTTCTATATAGTGTGCTTTTTTTTTTTTTTTTTTTTTTTTTTATTCTCTTCTTCTTTGTTCTCTTACAAAATTGCATCAATTCGTTATAATGGAATCCATCAAGCACTCTATTGAAAATTTGACACAGAAATTCAATTCCCAAATGACGGAGTTTCAAAAACAATTAAACTCTACAAGCAACTCAGCAAGCCCAACTACGAACATAGCAGTGCAGTTCAATATGTTCAGGTCCTTTGTATTAAATGCCCTTGAAAGTCTTCAGAATCAAGTTCAGCTCCTTACTAAGCAGTGTGATAACTTTGAAATGCATAGTAGAAGGAAAATTCTGCTAGTACATGGTGTTGTAGAAGATAAAAACAGTGACACTGCTCCACAAGTTGTGCAAGTTTTAGCTGAACATCTTAAAGTTCCAGATCTGTGTATCGATGATGTTAGCAGATGCCAGCGTCTGGGAAGAGTCTCACAAGGGAAGCCTAGACCCATTCTGATCAAATTTCGCGATCTGTCTCTTAGGAATCAAATCTGGTATTCAAAGGCCTCCCTTAAGAATACTGGTATCACTCTCTCCGAATTTTTAACAAAAACCAGGCACGAAGCTTTTATGGTGGCTCGACAACGCTTTGGAATCTCCAAATGCTGGACCAAAGGTGGTAATATTATTTTAATTGGCCCGGACAACAAGCGTCATACCGTAGTCTCGTGTGCTGAGCTTGAGAATATCTCCCCTAATCCTGAAGCCCGAGGACAAGGAAATCCTGCTCCTCTTACGGCCAAATCAGCCGCTGCAGCCAAGCAGGTCATCCGCACAAGGAGAATTGTAAAAAAATAATTTTATGGTATTGTTTTTCTGCTTTTTATAATGATAATGTACATTTGTTCTCAATTTTACTATCCTAATATTGATAGTAAGTGTATTTCACTCAATTTTACTTTACTTTTAACTAATGTATTTAATGTTCATATTTTTATTTGTGTACTTTTTTATGTCCTCTCAAAGTTACTTTTACCCACTAAATTTGTCTAACATTTAATATTTGTCACTTTAAATTTGTAAGCAAACGCTGTTATGACAGCTAACAGTGTTGTTACCATAGATTATATAGCAAGATCACTAAAATCCGGTTCGTTACACGCTAATCATTCTATTTAATACATTTTGGTTTTCTTCTTTCTTCTCTTGTTTGTCTTAGTACACTGCTGACAGGTGGATAAAGTTTAGATATTTAATTTTTCTTTTTTTTTATTTTAGCTTAAAATTTATTTTTTATTTGTATTGTATCTTTATCAACATTTTTTAAATATTTTAAATTATTTATTAATATTTATATATTATTTTTTATATATTATATTTATAAAAATATAACCCATTTATATTTTATTTTATACATTTATTGTTCGTAATGAATATTAATAGCAGCCTCAGTGGTAATAGTACAAATAATGATTCATTTCACCACTGTGATTCGACCGCTTCCGATTGCAGTTTCTTTAGCATTTCTGATCCTCTTAGCTCCCTCCTTGAAAATAAGCTTAATAATTTCCCTAAAAATTTTAATGTTGTGCACATCAATGCGCAGAGCTTACCGGCGCATTATCCAGACTTGCTCGACTCATTTAATTTAGAAAATATCCACGCTATTCTAGTATCCGAAACATTTCTCAAGCCTGGTTTGCCATCTACAGCATTTCCTCTGCCAGGTTTTCACCTAATACGTAACGATAGGACTGAGAAGGGTGGGGGGGGTGTAGCTATTTACCTCCGCAATCACTTTCCTTTTTCGATATTACACAAATCACCTTCTGCCTACTCAAACTCATCGGAGCATATCCTAATAGAAGTCCTTTTTGGCACTCTCAAAGTCTTACTTGGTGTCTTTTATAGTCCCAACCTTCAGATTAATTACTTTGATGCTTTTGAGGATCTGTTAGAAAGATATGCTCCAGGGGCTGATCACTCTATTATAATGGGTGACTTCAACACATGCTTGATTAAGAACGACTACCGCTCAAATAGGTTGAAAAATATTATCAACAGTGCCAACTTAAATATTCTTCCTACAAACGCTACCCACTTCTTTCCTGGTTGTGCGCCATCCTTGTTAGACCTCATGATCGTGTCATCAACGGAACGTGTTGCAACCTTCGGTCAAATGTCAGCTGAAGCATTTTCGTACCACGACCTCGTCTACCTATCGTATAAGATACGTCCACCGAAACTGAAACCGACAGTTGTGATGCGAAGATGTTTTAATAGCATCGACAACGAAAAGTTCATGAACGATCTTGCTTGTATTGACTGGGATTGCATATTTAGTGCCGGTAATATCAATGAGAAATTGAATATTTTCAATTCTATTTTGACTGAGCTCTTTGATATTCACGCACCGCTCCGGCCTGTTAAAATAAAACATCTCCCCGCTCCGTGGTTAACTCCAGATATCAAGTTACTTATGTCCAAACGTAATACTGCAAAGTCAAAATACAAAAAAAATCCTACGGACGCAAATCTGCAAAGGTACAAAACACTACGGAACCGATGTAATAAGACTTGCAGAGACGCACGACGTAATTTTATTCTCTCGTCAATAAACAATAGCAATCCCGCAAAAACTTGGAAGTTTCTGAACGCGATGGGTATAGGGGGCCGGTGCGCCAATGATTCGGCTACCTTAAACAACTGTACGGATTTAAACTCGCTAAATAATTTTTTTACCACTGTCAATGTATTGGCTAATAGCACTAAAGCAAAAACTCTTTACTCCTTGTCTTTACTATCTAATCCTACTATCAAACCTTTCCTTTTTTCTCCTATTTTCGCTAGCGGAGGTTCGCAAGCATGTGTTGTCAATTAAATCAGACGCTATGGGATTTGATAATATTAGAAGACGGATGATTCTCCTTACACTTAACTCTATTCTTCCTGTCCTGTGCCATATTTTTAACTTTTCCCTTTCCTATAACGAATTCCCTGATGTTTGGCGTCATGCAGTTGTGATCCCTATTCCTAAAGTACCCAACCCAGCATCCTTCTCAAACTATCGTCCTATATCCATACTACCTTTTCTATCTAAGGTTCTTGAACGCATTGTACACGAGCAAATCTATCTTTTCCTACACAACAATAACATACTATCTCCTTTCCAATCTGGTTTCCGTCCTGGGCATAGCACAGTTACTGCTCTTAATAAAGTCTGTGACGACATTAGATACGGTTTTGAACACCAGCAAGTGACCTTACTTGTTCTGCTAGATTTTTCTAATGCATTTAACACAGTTGATTTCGATGTTCTATTAGCAATTTTAAGATCTATTAACTTCTCCTCGAATGCTACTGAATGGTTTTCCTCTTACCTTCACGGACGCAGACAAAGCATCAAGCTTGATGGAAAAGCTTCATCAATATGCTATATCAACGCTGGCGTCCCACAAGGTAGTGTTCTATCACCGTTACTCTTTTCCATTTTCATTGACACTCTCACTCAACACATATCGTCATCCTACCACCTTTACGCCGATGACTTGCAAATTTACACAACTGCAGCGATAAGTGATATACCAAATGCAGTTAATAAAATTAATTCAGACCTACAAATTATTAGTTCCTGGAGTAAATCGTTTGGACTCTCTATCAATCCCAACAAGTCTCAGGTGTGTATATTTGGTAGCTCTAAGCAGCTGTCGAAATTACGTACTCCTTTGCCCTCAATTTTTTATGATAATGTTTGCTTGGAGGTTAGTGAGAGTGTTAAGAATTTGGGAATCAGGATGGATGGTACTTTTTGCTGGTCACCTCACGTATCAGAGCTTAGTCGTAAGGTCTTTTGTACTATAGGTAGATTGAGAAGATGGAAAAACGTCTTACCGTTAAAGACTAAAATCTCTCTGGCCCACGCTCTCCTTCTACCTATCTTAGACTATGCTGATTCGTGCTACTTAGATCTGTCCCAGCAACTACTGAACAAACTTGAGCGTTTGCAAAATCTTATAATTAGATTTATTTTTGGGTTAAGAAAACATGACCATGTGTCGCAGTATCGTAGTCAACTTAAATGGTTGCCAATAGAATATAGGCGTAACTTGCATGCCCTCACTCTCCTTTATGCCATCCTTTGCAATCCTGTTACACCTTCTTACCTCAAGGACCGCTTTAAGTTCCTAGGATCAGACACCCTACATTCCCAAAACCTCCGTTCCCGCCATAACTATATCCTCGAAATTCCATTATGCCGCACGAGATGCTATAGTGACTCTTTTACTGTTAAAACAGTAAAATTATGGAATGAGCTGCCATTGGAAGTAAGACGGTCCCAGTCGATTGGGATATTTAAACGACGTCTTAAACAGTACTATCTTAAACTTAATTCATAAAAGGACAATATTATAAGTGTATATGTATTTATTTTTAACTGTTGTATGTATGTATGTATGAATATATTTTATGTATGTGTGTATGTATGTATGAATGTATTTGTGTATGTAGTATGTATTTATAATATGTATGCTTAAAACAATTTTGAATTCACTATATATTGGTTTATGTATTTCGTAGTACTTTTTGCACCTTTCTGCTTTCTTTTATAAATTTATTTCTTACGTTTTTCTTTTGGTTGCCTGTAAGAGATCGCTTTTAGTGATAAGGCCGCCATTGCACACTTGTTAACCGTTGTTATAATGTACTGTTTTATTTTATTTTTTTATTCTTTTTCTTATTTGTGCAATAAAGTATTATATTATTATTATTATTATGGGAGTAGGCAGAAAGAATCTAGCGTGAAGACGTTTTTTAGCCCACTTCCTATCATTTTATTTCGTGACACTCTGTTTCGAGTGGCGGAGCTTAATTCCGCGCTTTATTCATGTCAAAGGGAAATGAAAATAGTTAAATTCCTCGACAGATCCTATAATCGTGATCGAACCTACAACCATTATGTTTACGGTCAGATACTGCCATTCCATTTATCGTCCAAGCATCTATTATACGGTGATGAAAGTGGGCTGACAGGGCTCAACCCCTAATAAAATTTAAAGTCAATTTTAAAGGGAGGGTTGTAATTCAATGAAGCATCCCCCGCTGTGTAAATCTTTCCGGTTACTTGAAAACAAATCATCTAATAATTAATAAGTTTTTACTTACGGTTTCGTCCCGTGGTCAAATGGAAATAAAGTACCTCTTAAGTCTGATTATATGTATAGTGGATTGGATACGATTAACGTTATAATATAGCCCACATATCTTCTATATCCAATACAAAAAAAAAGAAAAAAAATCGAGCTAGTAGTTCCTGAGATTAGCGCATTCAACCAAATATATTGTAAAAAAAAAACAAAATACAAAGTTTAAATTGAGAGATGTGTGTAAAAAATCTTTCTCTTTGTTAAAGCTAAACAAAATTATCTGAAGTAAAATTCAGTTCTAACATTATTAGGCCAAAATACAATGTCTTCTACATTGTTACTAGCGGTGAGAGTGAAGAAGAACGTGCTTAGCTGGTTTCGGCACGTTGAACGAAGGAGTGATGAAAGAACGGTAAAAAAGATTTATGATGAAAAAGTGAGTGGTAAGAGAGAAAGAGGAGACTTCGGTTGACCTTCGAAAACACGGTATCAAATATACTGAAGGAAAGTCACTTAAAAAGCATGAGGATCCCCCGGAGAGCATGTATGAAGAGGTTGATGACAGTGGACGAGGCAAAAGACGTATGTAGAGAGCGTAGCGTTTGGCGTTTCGTCCTCTTCGACTACCCTGTTAGGGATACAGCGTGAAGGTAAGTTAAGGTAAAGTTAACTTTTAATTAAGTGTTGCTACATTACAGGCAATGCCTAAATAACAAATATTGGTTAATAAGCTTACAAAATAAATTAAGTACCCATTACAATATGATAAAATTGCTCAATTCTCAGTTAATACGAACAAAACATAGTAATTAAAATATTTTAAAACCACCGCCATGCTTTTGATAGCCGTGTATGTCGATTCATGCATAAAAAATATTTTTCATAATTTCTGACGCCTCTATCGGTAAATAACGATGAATATTTTAGGTTGGAATTTCTTAATTTAAGGTAAACTATATCATTCAAAAATCAAATAAAAAAAAATCAGCTTTACGCTTTATCCCGCACACAGCAGCGTGGGCATAGGGGACCTAGTGTAAAAAGTTAAGACACTCCATTCCCCATTTTCCGCTGAATTTTGGAGGCATTACATGTTGAGTGGCGGAACTCAACGCCGCGCTTTTGATTTATACTTTTTTTTAAAATGGGGAGAATATTGTATGAATATGCAATATCCCTACAGCCTTGACACCAGAACGCAGACATGGAAATATAAATTTAAGTAAATATTTCATCTCCTCGAGTGGGGATCGAACCCAAAACCAATCGGTTTTAAAGTAACACTTCGGGCCGCTGCGCCACGACTGGCCTCCCTGGCCACGGCTGGCATCTAATACATTAATTCATGAAATACTCGATAATATCATAAAATTGTCAATTCTATGATATGATGAGGATAGGACCAAGTCACAATGCTATTTTTTTAAGGTACTATACAAACCGAAATAAACAGCCAAAATTTAATTCGCGCTTGACTGCTTGACGCTGTACCCTACATATATAGCTGGGTAGGCGATAATACACTCTGTTCTCAACGCATTCCAAATTCATTTCATTTTCATTGTCCAATTTCATTAAGTTGCAGAACTTAACTCCGCGCTTCGTCTTATTACTAGATCATGGATACGAAAACAACTTATTGATCCATGTAGGAATCGAACCCACAACCGCACTACATTTACAACCAGACCCCGCCGGCCACAGAACGGCCTTAAATTTATTTAAGTGCAACTAAATACTTGAACATAAAGATAATAAAAATTACAAACAAATTAAATACATTATTTCATCAAAACATAAAATTCGCAATAAATCTGAGGTCAGATTTTATTATATATATTTAAAAGTTATTTTTGATCGTTTCTTTACCTTATGGGTTGAAAGCGTGAATTCATTTCTTGTTAAAATCTTAAAAGAATTTAATGTTTATTTTTAGCATTATAATTCAATGTCGTTTGCGACATTTCTATTTTGGTAATAATAAAAGTACCTCGATAGTTCAGTGGGTTTAACTCATATGGCTTTAATTTTAAAATCTTGACTTCAAAAGCCTTCAGAGATGCAGAGGCACAAGCGTGCGATTGTAAACTCGGCAAGTTGTGGATTCGATTCCCACACGGAGATAATGAAATATCAAAATCAGCTTCACGCTGTATCCCGCACATAGCAGGGTAGGCAGAGGGAAACCAGTGTTAAGACACTCCGTTCCCCACTTTTTGCCGAATTCTGGAGGCATTGTGTGTAGAGTGGTAGAAATCAACGCCGCGCTTAGCCTCGACACCAGAGCGAAGAAATAGAAATATAAATTTAAATATTTCATCTCCTCGAGTGGGGATCGAACCCACAACCAGTCAGTTTTACAGTCACACTTCGTGCCACTGCGCCACGACTGGCCTCGTAATGAAATATGTAATAAGCTAATTTAATTAGATTAAATACGCAAGGCCTCGAAAATATGGCGGAAAGTGGGGAATGGTCACTACCATATTAATGAAAACGGAGTGTCTTAACATTAGGTTCTCAGGTTTTCTAACCAACCTAAGCTAAGCTGCATGAAGCTAAAAACAAAAAGATTTGATGTCGTTTTTTCTACACTTTCACATCACGACATTGACATTCCCCTGTTCCATTCTTATTTTCATTAGTCCAATTTAAGATGGTCATGGCTGACTGTGACGTGCGAAACAAAGGTTAACCAGGCACATGGCTGCAACCATGATAATGTGATCATATAATTAAATTCCATAAAAAATGTAGAGCATAGCGGTATTTCAACCCACGTACCGTACGTTCGTACGTACGAAAGTGACCAAGCCAAATTTAGTTTTGGCGATATTGCGATTTTTATAATATCTTATTACTTTATTACGGAAGTGTTTTTTTTTATCTGTTCGGTGAGACAACTAATGGTAACGAGTTTCGCTATACGATACACAAAATCAAGAACTCTCTATACAACTTGCCGATGATGCTTTAGTATTGACAAAAATGTAATAGAGAAAAATAATAAGGATAAATAAAGGCAGCAGGAGATACAGCGGGAACCTAGTGATAACACACTGTGATAATTCAAGACAGTTTCATGTTGAGTAGTGAAACTAAGCGCCGCGTCAAGTCTATCACAGCTGAGGAATAAAAATTATTTCAATATAATAATCATTGTTTCCAATGGGGATCGAACCCACCACCATTGCACGCGCTTGCGCTCGCACTGCGCTATAACATAGCTATGTTCTTTAATAAATATGACATTTATATTCAGGTTAATAGCATCCTCGGGCGTCCTACTTTGCTTGAAAGTCAGATTCGCCATTATATGTTGTAATGTTAAAAACACACCCAATTTTACGTTTTAAAACCTCATTGTAATAAAATAATAATATGTCTTCATTATGTTTGTAACATTTATTTCCTTGTGTGACTACGTTTTAGTACTTTTTGTTCTATTTTATGCTTTATTTGGCTCATAAAAGAAAATATATATATTTATAAAACATACTTCACGCTGAATCCCGCAAACAGCAGGGTAGGAAGAGGAAACCTAAACCTGCGTGTTGAGTGGCAGAATCAGCGCGCTTTGCCTAGAAACCAGACCGAAGAAATTAAAATATAAATTTAAATAAATATTTCATCTCTTCGAGTGGGGGTTGAACCCACAACCAGTCGATTTTACAGTCACACTTTGTGCTTTTATTATGTTATAAAGCAAGAGTAAAAAAAGGATATTGAGACCACAGTTTCGATAACACTGGAGGATTGCCACGTGAAAAGTATGAGGATTCCACATAGAGTAAGGAGAGTTTTCCGTTCCCGAGAGTTTCACACAGAGGAGAGCAATGGCAAGGTCAATAGAAGTTACCCTTCCACGTTAGGAACAAAGCTTCAAAATAAAAAAAATATTGACTTAATTTTTTGTTAGGAGCCCGGTCGTGGCGTAGAGTTACAAACGTGCGCCTGTAAGCGCAACGAATGTGAGTTCGAATCCCACTCCCAATATTTAATATTTTCATTTCATCGCTCTGGTTATTAGGCAAAGCACGGATTTGAGTTCTACCACTCAACACGTGAAACGAAAGTGACTTAATGGGCATGTCTCAATACAAGGTTCCCATGTTTCCCTTTAGTTATGACCTATGACTTATGTCTTATTAAAATTACTTTTTAACCAAACGCCATTTCTAAAATATTTATAGCATTTTACTTTAATTCTAAAAACGAGTACTTACTGCGAACACCGACGCCGCTACATAATAGTCTAGCAATTATTTTACTATTAGGTTGATTTTAATAGATTTTCTTATATCAAATATTGCGTGCGACAAAGTCAAAGTTGATATTAAATTATTAATATAATTACAATTATGCAAATTTTAGATAGGTTTAAATGAAATAGGTTCTCCTTGAAAAAGAAGAAACATATATTTTTTAATACACGTATCTAAAAGAAACATTCTTATTTTAATAAAAAATCCTACAAGTATTTTAAGTGTGAATTTGTTGGAATGGTTGTCTGTTCCACTTTCACCTTTCAAACACATAATTTATGTAATGATATTGTATAATTTGGAATTATAATAGAACTAATAAATTTACGCGAGCGAAGTCGCGGTCGGGTCGCTAGTTTACTTGATAATGGGGAAATTTATTTTAATTTTAATTATATTTAAGATTCCTTCAATCCACACACCCACCAACAGCTTATCCTTGGCCATATTATACTATGGCCAGTTACTGAGTTAAAATTAAGAAATATAATATATTTTCGTTGTTTTTTTTAAATTCGACCTGTATACCACATGTTGCAAGATAGGCAGTGATACTCCGTTCCGGAGGAAAATAGAGGTATTACCTAATTCACACCCCCGAGCAAAAATCACTATTGCATG
Source organism: Heliconius charithonia (assembly GCA_030704555.1). Taxonomy (NCBI): domain Eukaryota; kingdom Metazoa; phylum Arthropoda; class Insecta; order Lepidoptera; family Nymphalidae; genus Heliconius; species Heliconius charithonia. The sequence goes on along the minus strand of CM060811.1, from coordinate 12,936,307 downwards.
ACAGCCTCGGTTAAACTATACCAAATTAATTATAGTAAGCATCGAACCCGCAACCGTTGCGTGTTTGTACGACAGTGAAAAATTTCAACACGATGGCCTTAATTAACAACTCTCTCACATCTATTATTAATGATAACGTTAACATAAATTATAACGTAATATTTTTTTTATTTAATATTTATACCAACTCTGTCAAAACTAATAGTACTAAGCTTGTTTGGTTGAACACAATAATCTCAGGAACTACTGGTTCTTATTGAAGTAGAATACTCTATTTATTGAGGTAGACTGTACGCTAAATTAAGTCACGTTGTCATTCAATTACGGTGTCGTCATCACGTGTGTATATAGAGATATTTTCAGATGTCAGGATTTTAGCTTTGAACTGATATATTCGATTTTGTTTCTTATAATTTTTCAGGACAAAATTTTTGTTAGTGAAGTTTCTGGGGTGGACACAAAACTATTCTGGGGTAGGCACGGACTACTCGGCCCTCCTGACTGTATTCCTACGCCCATGGTCATGTGTCATACACAACTTTCAGTTATTTCCATTTGACCACGCTGGTATCCGTATAAGATATACTAGCTACATAATAAAACCAAAGAATTTTTTACATTTTTTTACAATTCAACGCCCAAAAGTAACAGTATCCTGTAATGTTGAACAAATTCAAGGTCACACATATAAGATTACATGCAACTATTATTAATGTATGCATATTTCCTTAATTTCTGCTTTATCTATTAAGCAGGAAGTCTCAGGTTCTATTTCGCCCTGAGGCAAATATTTAAGCAACTAAAAAATTTTGCTGTAAGAAATATTAAAAATATAGAACAAAATTTTGTGAGAAATATTGAGGTTTTTTTATTATATTACATATTTTTACATATTTTACGATATATACATATATGTAAATTAAAAAAAATGCATTTTAATTTAATTCTAAATTTAAAATTTATGAATTAAAAAAAAGAACAATTTCTGATGTAAATTTTAGTGGAAAATAAATAGCATGATCCGCTATGTATGCAGATTCGATTCCAACTCGGGATAACGATTGTATTTAAATTATTTTTCCGCTAGTCTAACCAATCTATAAATTTAAATAGACTTAAAGATATATCACCACCTACGGGTGTAATGACTTCATTAATTAGCTTTTTAAAAATTAAGCAGTTGATTAAAATTAATAATTAAATTTTTCCTTATTTTCTACAGCGCCACGTTGAGATCCGCATCTCATCACGCAAAGCATTATTAACGCAAGATTGTCTCTTCCTACCCTGTTATACGAAATATAAGATCAATTGCAAACAATCTGCTATTTCATTGAATATGCTAAAATTGCTATCATTTTCTTACGCTGCTCACTGCTAACCTAACCTAACAGGTCACAGCTTCAAATCCTTCTACAAAAAATAAATAATAATTTCTCCGACCAAGCAAAGCCACGGGCCACGCTTAATCCAAATAATTGCTGTACCTACTGTTGAGAAGCAGTCCGTGTACCGCTTAGGCCTCGCTAATGGCATGTGACAGTAAGATTGATCACCCAAGAGCACGGTTGGGGCGAAAATTGTAGATGAAATTCGATTTTGGGAATAAAAATATTTGTTTATTTTCCATATTTATGGCTATGGAGGTATAATATTGTGTTGGTATTATGAAAATCTAAGAATGTTTGCTTATTTACTTAGAACTGACTAATTTGTCTCGTTGAGGCCAGTCAGTGTCAGTCGTGGCGCAGGGACACAATACAGAATTTAGTGGAAAGTGGAGAAAGGGAGTATCTTATCACTAGATTCCTAGGTTCTATCTGCATTTATATCTGCAAAACACTAATTCCTAATATACCTATAAGAAATATAGTAAATAACATATAATTTACTATCAGATTATAAAATATTTCTCAAATATCGCGCAAAAGTTAAAAAAAATATACAGCAATGTTAACGACGATCACTTATTTTACCTTGACCCAGTAAAACCATCAACATTCCAAATAAAACCGTATCTCGAGTGAGATGGATCGGATTTGAACCCACTAGTGTACTGTAGCCCCGAAGGCTCAAATCTACAAATCATAACAATTGAAATAATTAACTGAACTAAATATATGATTAATGGACTTAAACAAAGAGTGATTACATTGTTACGTTTGTGCGTAATGAAAGCGGATACCTATTCGATCGTATACAGCCCACTTTGTGTAGGGTAACCATGTTTTAGAGGGCAGTCGTGGTGCAGTGGGTAAAATGTGCTGCTGAGCATTTTTTTTTATGATAAAGGACAAAGCACCGCGGCCCACGACACCGTACAACACCAGAGGAGCTACAGGTGCGTTGCCAGCCTTATGAAAACCCTTACTTGTTTGTGAGCAGTACGGATTGTAGGTTCGATTCCCACTCCACAACTTTAATTTTTTCATTTCCTCGCTCTGGTAAGGAGGCAAAGTGCGGCATTGAGTTCCGCTACCACACAATGCTAAGAAAATTCTTCGAAAAGTGGGTAACGGAAGTGCTTAAATGGGAACAGGGAGTCCTCACACTAGGTTCTCTGGTTCCTTCTGAACATTCTGCGTTGTGTAGATGAAGTATAAAAAAAACTAATTTCATACTTTTTTTCTTGTTAATACTTTATTCCGCTGAGCAAGATAGGCAGAATGATGAGTGTCGAAAAACTCTGTACTCCATTTTCTGTTCGAATTCAAATAATTCATGGCCAATAGCGAAATGATAAACTTTATTTGTTTCTATATAAACTATAGAAACAAACAAAGTTTAAATACAAACAAAAATATTTAAAATGAATATAAATTAATATTTTCCTATTTCCCCGCTCTGGCAAGTCAAAACAGGGTGATGAATTTTGCTAGAAAATACGCAAATCATTCTCGCAATAAAAAAGTTCTCTGAAAAAAAATAGTGGATTAAGCCTTTTGGCTTTTGGCGGTGTTGTGTTCCGCCATTCAATATAAACATCAACATCTTGTGAAATACGCGTATACGAAAAAAAAACAAACAAAATTTACAATCAATTTATAATTTATGTAAATAAAACCACTTCAGTATGTATGTAATCAAAAAATCTTTTTGCTTCCACATTCCAACTAGGGTCATTTACTTGTGGCGTTATATAAAAAATGTTCAATAAATAAATGTATGTATATACAATTTACATATTTTTAAATTTAGCGTATTGAGACCAGTCGTGGCGCAGTGGGACAACGTGTATAGCAAACCTGATGGTTCTGGGTTTGATCCCTACTCGGAGAACTAAATGCTTTTTATTGTTTTTCTACGATATACGAAGTGTATATTGTAGCAAATGTATCCCAAATTCGCAAAGCAGACCACGGAGTGTTCAAACTCTAAGTCCTATTTTCTGCAATGCAAGGTAAGCCGTTAACCTAACAAAAAAAAAATAAAGATTAAAATTTCTAGACTAGAAGCTACAGTGGCTATGAAAATAAAATTATATTTGGCAATTATCATAACACTCAATAAAGACACGCCATTTATTTTGTTAACGTAATGGATATTAAATAAATATAAATGTAGTATGATATGGTGAACAACTTAAGAGGATATTTTTTTTATGTAAATAATTTATTAAGCTTGATTTAAAATCTTGTGTGCCAGTAACGCACGGTTGTGGATTGCATTCATACTCGGAGGAAAGAATTGTTAATATTTTAATTTCAGAGAGATTTTCATTAGAAATAACAAACTAACTAGAAATATTTTTAATGGTAGCTGCCAACCTGTCTGTGGGGGGGGGGGGGGGCTGGGGATTGGTCGCGGCTCTCCCGGCCTCCCCTCTTCCAACATCCATGAGCGCGCAGTGCCTCTAGAAATCGGCGAATAGTGGACAACGGAATGTATTTACGGTTTCCGAGTTCCAAGCCTGCTATGTACGGGATACAGCGTGAAAAATATAAGCGCGCGTATAAAAATTATGGTCACCATACTAACGTGAGAAGATAGTAATTATCGCGTTATAGTTTTTTTTTCTATTACAGCATTGCCTTGGCACCTCGTGACCAAATTATTTAATTTTTCCTTGCCACTGACACTGTCTGACTGCTGGTTGGTGGTCGGTTGGAGACAAAACACGATAATTATGTGAACATTACATTCCGGAACTAATATTTGCAAAATTGATCATAAAATGTTATAGATTTTTTTACTTAATGGTTTTCCGCTGTGGAATGACAGGTTTTTATGAAATATTGTAAAGAAGAGCGTGCTGAGCTGGTTTTGGCACGTCGTGACAATGAGTGACGAAAGACTGGCAAAAGAGATATATTAAGCTAGAGGATTCTGTTGATCTTCCAAAAAATTTATAATATTTGAGGAAACGGTACCCCCGGTGTAAACCATGTATGAAGATGTTGATGATGAGCGAACGACGTGTGCAAATAACGTAGCATTTGGCGCTCTGTTCTCCCTATAAATTTCGCTACGAATAGAACGTGAAGATGAAACAAATTATAAACAGACAGATGAGTCACTCGGTTCTGCACTTTTAATTTACTTAGATATTTTATTCTTATAATGCTTATGATGGTTGGTGCTGGTATTTAAAAGTGTACTTTTTCTATCAAATCTATACTAATATTATAGAGCTAAATTTGGTTGAACGCGCTGGTCTCCAGAACTACTGCCTTAATAAGGAACTTTGAACGTACGTAGTTTGAACTTCGTATTACCGACCGCTCCTCGTAGAAATCGACCCACTTAGTCGTCATAGCGCTTGGACGGTTGCCAAGGGGAGGGAGTTGAAATTCCACTACGCTTATATTTTCTTTTTAGCTGCACGCTGAAGCGAAGAAGCCAGAGAGAACGGATCGCCGAACGATACAATCTGTACCTACCTATTCGCCTCTTCGACCGTTTTTTTTTTAAAATGCTTTCCTGAGGCGACAAGTGCCAGTGCATCCCCGTAGGTGTGTTAAGTAATGAAGAGTGCGGCGATGGGGACCGCCACCCAACATGCCATGTCCGAAATGACGCGAAGTAAATGACGAAACTACAAACAGCTACGTTTAATATTTTATATGTTTTTTTAAAAAGTAGCTGAGACATGGTTTATAGAAACTCTGTTCTCTACTTTTTGGTCGTTTTAGATTAATAATATATTTCCAAATTAAAAATACCGTCGTCGGTGGCGCAGTAGCACAAACGTGTCACTGTAAATGCGACGGTCGTGGATTCGATTCCCATTCAGGGAGTAAATTATCTTCATTTCGTAGCTTTGGTAAAAGTTATAGACCGAACGGTATTGAGTTCCGCCACTCGAAGTACGAACAGTCCGCTGAGTGTGCGTACTTCGAGTGTACACACACTCGAAGTACGAACACTGTGTGTGTGTGTGTGTGTGTGTGTGTGTGAAAAGTGGGAAACGGAGTGATTTAACATTAGCTTCCCTCTACCTACCCTGCTATAGACGTGAAACTAAAAAAATCAACAGCTTGGAAATTCCATCTCTTGCCACGCCCAAATTGTTTACTCCGAAGATTTTTTCAAAGAAACCAGTTGTGTCCTCAGTGACCACTTCCTATTGACGACAGTGTCTAGTTACTAATCTACATACAAATTTCCAACCTAATTAATAGTCCAGGAAGTTGCGTAATATTAAGGAGCTCCAAGTTAGTACATCCGGGTATCGCGGCATATTTGACATCTGGTTGGTTTAACGTGATAGTAATAGGTTTAAATCCCCCTTTTCCGACATTTTACATGCGTTTTATTTAATTAAAATAGTAAAGAGAAATTTCTTCGGGAGAATTAATTTTAGTATTGTCTTTGGCAGTCGTGGTAAATCAGAATGATTAGATTAAACAAACATTTTACATACTGTTTTTTAATAAGCATAATATATTTATACTGTCACTGTTAAATAGTGACAGTTCTCGATTCGATCCCAACTCGGTGGAATTCTTTATTACTTATTAATATTTTCATTACATCGCTCACGCAAAGCGCGGCGTTGAACTCCGTCACTCAATACGCAATGCGAACATTTGGCGGAAAACGGAACAGAAAATGATCCGAGAGAGGGTCTTAACACGATTACATCTGCCTATCCTGCAATTTGCGGGATTCAGCGTGGAGACGAAAAAAAATTAAATTAATATAAACTTTTCTCTATTGAGATCAGCCACTAATACAAACTTGCAAAGATAACAAAGGCCAACTAAATCGTGTGTTCAGCCTTGAACCGATTTAAGGTGGTGATTGATACATTTCGCGTCCGTCTACTGTTCCGGATATATTTTACTAATGTTTTACTATGGCTTTGGTTAATAATTGAATATATATTTTTAATATAAATACAAACAGTATATTAGAGGGTGTCGTGGTACAGAAGCACAGCACCGTGCTTGATTGTAAACGCGACAGTTGTAATATTGATTTCCACTCGGGGGAGTAATATTTAATTTCTTAGCTCTGGACTCTGGTGAGAAGATAAATCGTGGTGTTGAGTTCCACGACTAAATACGCAAAGAATCGAAAATTTGGCAGAATAGAGTCTCTTAATACATATAAACTTACAAGCATACTAATATTATAAAAATGATGAGTTTATTTGGTCAAATGCACTAATCTCATGAACCAATAGGTAGAATTGAAGAATTCTTTTGTGTGGCTAATGATGAAATAACTAACGTTATATGTATTACAATTACATATAACGTTAGTTATTTCATCATTAGCCACCGTATCTGCAATCAGGTGTCATACACAACTCTTAGTTATTTCCATTTGACCACGAGGACGAAGCCGTAGGTAAAAGTTATATTTGTATGGGGGACCGTGTGACGATTTACTCCGTTCTCCTTTGTCAATTTATTTAAAGACATTGTTTTTATGTAGAGGAAAATTACATTTTTCTAACCATACCACGAATCTAATATTTTGACTTCATGGTATTTAACTCATAGTGGTAGGGTAGTCGAAGAACCTACTGTTAAGGCACTGCGTCCCTTAATGTCCCTTAATTTTATTTAATATATTTATTCTCTTTTGTGAGAATTGACCACAGCAACCACTGCGCTACTACGACCACACTCCCTGTAAAATTCCCATTATCAATTATATTAGCCTACGCATCCAGAATCATTAGAAACATTAAGAGATAAGTATCTATCTAAAACTAGAACAGAGTCTTTAGTTTTAAACCTCTGTCATTTTTGAACTCTACACATATAAGTGGATATAAATCGATCATAATTTAAGAACAATCATTTAAAATGTCACACATTGTGAATTATGTTAGAACAATGTGCTTACAAATTTATAATGGCTACTACAAATATGATGAACTTCAGAACGAACGCTTAAAAGCTGATTCTAATTCTATCATCAAAGTTGTTTTTAAAATTGGTTGCATATCTCCCTCGTGCAAAGCGCGGCGTTGAGTCCCGCCATTCAATACGCAATGCCTCCAGAACTCGGCGGAAAGAAGGGAACGGAATGTCATAACTCTAGGTTCCCTCTGTCTACTCTGCTGGGTGCGGGAAACAGCGTGAAGCTTATAATAAAGCTGGTGAAGAGATTTCTTTTAAAGTTGAGCTATCTAATCTCAAGAACTACTGGTTCCAATTAAAAGTTGTTTTTGTCTTGTATAGTCCATTTACCGGGGAAGGTCGTTATTATGGGCTATAATTACTATACTTACATTTAGAAGTCGTCACGGCGCGGCGTAGGGACACGAGCGTGTCTGTACTGTAAACGCGGCTGTCGTGTGTTCGATTTCGACTCGAAGGAGTGAATGCTAATATTTCCATTCCTTCGGAGAAACGGAAACAACGAAATTTTCCAAAAAAATCACTGTATTTAAAGTTACATGGGATATTTAGAACATGTCATATAAAAGTCTAGTTTTTTCTACTAAGCCATGTCGTATTTTTTTTTAAGAAAATATAATAAACTTTAAACAACAAAAGGATTTTAACTCGAACCTCAAAAAGTATTTTCATTTCCAAAAACGAAAAATAACTTTCAAAATGTTAAAAAAGGACTTAGTATCTACCAGTTCAAACATCTCCGAATCGAACCTCCCATTACAGTGGTAAACACTATTTTACACCACTAAACCACCTAGCCTCCATTGGCCGCAATAAGCCAAAGTGAATGAAATTCCTGTAACTCGGCTTGAGGTCACCATTATTTCAATCACCTCTATAAAATATGTACCTACACCTTGTCTTAACAATAATAATGATACGGTTTGAAATACTCTAATGATAGCTTAGATTAAACCGTTAATTCATGGTACTTTATATGGTCATAGGCCGTCGTGGCGCAGGGGCTTGCGACTGTAAACGCGACGATTGTAGGTTCGAGTCTAGTCAGGGAAATTAAATATTTAATACTACTAGACTCCCAATTTCTTTTTGCCTACCCTGCTTTGTGTGATTTATATTCTTGTATGAGAAATGTTCTTGTATGTGTGATTGGACCGGAACGACAACATGGGTGCTCTCATTGTTTCTCATATAAAAATATTTTTAACAGACTGAGATTGCACCGAGATTGAGCCGTAACCGGTGTTATAGCGTGAATCCTCCTTTAGACGAGACAGAATAATATATGAATTATAGAGGCAGATCTAATCGTATTAATTACCATTTTTATTAGGTCTAATTGTACCTTTGTAACTATGTAATGCAATCTATGAACTAAACTTATGTGGGTTCGATTCGCGCTCAAGGGAATAAGTCGCTCTAGTATCAAGACAAAGAAATGGAAATATAAATTTAAATAAAAAAATAATAATAATAATAATTAATTTTTTAATTTAATTTAAATAAATTTAAATAAATATTTCATTATCTCGAGTAAAGATCAAACCCACGACTAGTCGCGTTTACATTCACACTTTGTGCCCCTGCGCCACGACTGGCCTCACTAAAACCTTAAAAAATATATAATTTAACTATTTGTATGTCTGTTGCGGTAAGAGCTGTAGAGAAGACTTGTTGACCAGCGAAAACACAATATCAACGATACTGGCGGATGGTCACGTAAAAAGCACGAGGTTCCCACTGGAGGGCCGTATGCAGAGGTCGATGTCAGCGGACGAGCCAAAAGAGGCATGCAGAGACAGCAGCGTTTGGCGCTCCATTTTCTCTGACTACTCAGCTAAGGATACAGCTTGAACCCTACCATCTGACCCTACCAAATATTGATATAATAATATACCGCTATAGTTTTAACGTTACATTACGTAACTGACCAAAGTTAGTATAAAGCTAATTAAGTTAAGTAACGAGTGTTTCGATACTGTTGAATTATGATTTATTCATTGACTTTCGTAGAGTACGAAATATTTTTGTTCCAATTATCCAGTGGACCTCTACTTATATTGTAATCTATCTATATGCATACAACTCTTCCGTTGCCGAGTGACTGACAGACAACACAGACCTGACTACTAGGTTAAATATGTTGAAATGTACTATGCAGGTAGGTTTTGAAGTTTAGGGAAGCAGTATAAGAAGTTTTCCAGAAATTTTAACGGGAAACATGGAAATTTTTAAACATTTTTTAAAGTGTTATTCCACACTTAGGAAAGAAAAATACTTATTTAGAAAACGTATAAAAATTTGAACGCAGCGGGACTCGAACCCGCGCCTCCTGGAAACCGACCAGGCGCTCTGACCAACGCATAGAACGCATGGCTTAGTGGTCAGAGCGCCTGGCCGGTTTCCAGGAGGCGCGGGTTCGAGTCCCGCTGCGTTCAAATTTTTATACGTTTTCTAAATAAGTAAGATGGAAATTGTTCATTTTACGTCCTAATATAATTTTTTCCAGTCTCGCATTATAAATCGCGGCGTTGGGTGTTTCCGATCAGCCCACGTTATTTAAGAAATAAAAATGGAGAAAGAAATATTTTGAGCACTCACAGTACGTGTATTTCGTGATCGCACGTGATGGTTGTAGATTCAAAGACGCTAAAGAAAATAACATTTAATTATAGAATGACAAAAAATATTATAAGAATATTGTAACATATGGATATGAGGCCAGTCGTGGCGCAGCGGCACGAGGTGTGACTGTAAAACCGACTGGTTGTGGGTTCGATCCCCACTCGAGGAGATGAAATATTTACTTAAATTTATATTTCCATTTCTTCGCTCTGGTGTCGAGGTTAAGGGCGGCGTTGAGTTCTGCCACTCAACACACAATGCCTCCAGAATTTGGCAGAAAGTGGGGAACGGAGTGTCTTAACACTAGGTTCCCTCTGCCTACCCTGCTGTGTGCGGGATACAGCGTGAAGCTGATTTATTTATTTTTATTTATTTTGTAACATATTTAGTTCTATCGTAGCAGTAACTTAAGAATTGTTTGAATATTGCTGAAAGAAAACCGCAGTGGTCGTAACGCGATAGCTACATACATAATACATATGACAAATGTCGGGGTCAGGTGTGAGACTTATCTAGTATTTGGGTCACGCGTAGTACCTTTATTATTTATCACTATCATATTTCTTTTAATGTAATTGAAGTCTCCATCTTAATGAAAATAGAGTAAGTTTAAATATATTTGAACAAGTGATGTAAAATAAACGAGGACCTTTTTATCTATTATTTTTTTATCACGCTGTATTCTGTTTTAATTTTTATTTTCTTTTTAGTTGTTTTTTAATCTGCGATTGTGTTTTTATGTGACGATATTAATAAAAAAATTTGTGGCGGTTTTTTGTATTGATTATTTACTGTTTTGTTTGTTATGTTATTTTTTAAGAATTGGATATGAATCGTATACAATAATTTTTAACTTTTTTTTTTTCATATTCACGCTGTATCCTGCGTATAACAATGTACACCCAGAAAATTTTGTCACTGACCCCCGTCTAATTGTAAACGCGACGGTCGTGGGTTCACTTGGGTTAATCAACTTTCATTTCGTTTGCTAGTAACAAGACAAAGCGCAACGTTGAGTTCCGTCACTCAACATTCAATGCCCCAAAAATTGGGTCGAGAACGGAGATCGGAGTTTCTTAACACTAAATTCTCTGCCTCCTTATGCCATATACGAAATACAGAGTTAGGCTAAACAAACACCAAAGAAATAACTAAATGGCGAAACCCAACGCTGCCCTTCAACTCTAACTTCTCCTAACTAGATCAAATCACTCATAAATAATACGAGTACTTCATTCATAACAATACATTTACAAAAAGAATTTAGCATTGACATATTATTACATAACCTGAAATTAACTCAATACATAATCGATTTCCGCAAAATACGCAAAATTTATTAAAAGTCCTTCATTATATAAGGCTTTTATGCATAAGTTGTCGTATTGAACAAAAGTTGACCAGCAGTCTGTGGTCAAAGTCATTCGGTAACAAACGTTCGTCTTGTATAGTTGTGTAAAACTTGATCGTCGCGTGTATAGGCGGCTTTATTTTGTTTTAATTTTAATTTTCTTTTTAGTTGTTATTTGTATTTTTTATCTGTGATTGTGTTTTTATGAATCTATAAAAAAGAAAGAAAAATGTGGCGGTTCTTTGTAAGTATTTTTTTTGTTTTGTGTTTGTTATATTATTTAAGAATTATTTATTACTATTTTTTTTTCTCTTATGTAAGAAAATATTATTTCATACTAAAGGGTATAAAACATGAACGTAGTGGGATTTGAACCCACGCCACTGGCAAACCGTCCAAGCGTTTGATAAAAAAAAATGTTTATTTATAAAATGCTACTATTAACAATAATTGTTTTTTTTTTTTAATAATTACATAAAACCATTAAAATAATCACATTTATATGTAAACATGTGTACACATTAAATAACATGTCAATCAGACAAAAATTAAATAAATGATTATATCTATTAATTAAATATAGTTACATAAAACCAAATTGTTAAGAAAAAAATGTGCTGCGATCGGAAAGGATGCAATAAATGAGACATGTACAACTTCTTATTTTGTATAAAATTATTTGACTTTGACTTTGAAAACCAACAGTTGTTCAGGTTGACTTTGAAAAACAACAGTTTTTCAGGTTGACTTTGACATTGAAAAACAACAGTTTTTAAGGTTGATTTTGAGTTTAATTAACAACAAATTCTCAGAAGCAGGGTAGACTGAGAGCACTTAGCGTAAAGATACTTCGTTCTGTATTTTCTGCTTGAGTTCGAGACACTGCGTGTAGACGCAGACCTTAACGCCGCATTCTGTCTTTCTACAGCGTAGAGAAGAAAATAATCATCATCGCGTTTACTACAACGTAACACGTCCATTACTTTCTCTTAGTGAACATGTTAAAAATAAATAAAATATATTAATTTGATGGCACAATAATGATGACTTTTTAATATAACGTTATGCCTACTTATATAAAAAGCTCGAATACAATTTCATCAGATCTCACTTTTATATAATCAAAACACTTTATGATTGTAAATATCATTTCAACTTGGCATATATATGTATATATTTTTAAGCTTTACGCATCCCGCATATGCAGGGTAGGCAGAAGGAACCTTGGTGTCTAGTAACCTAGTATTAAGACACTTTGTTCCCATTAAGACATTTCCGGGTCCCATTATATTGATGTTAAATTTTGCTGAAGATGGGATTATAAATATACTTTAGATATACTCTTGTGGAAATTGAGATCACGATCGTCACGTTATTTAAAAAAGGTTGTCTTTGACCATTTGAACTCACCATAATGGTGATTAAAATACATTTAACATTTTTTTAAGTTATTTGGGAAAAAGGGAACCAATGAACCTAGCGTTAAGACACTCGGTTCCACATTAACACTTCCGTTATCCACTTTCCGGCTAATTCTTGAGGCATTGCGTGTTGAGTGGCTCTCAAAGCCGCAATTTTTATAAAATAACTTACTATATATACTATAGACCACGAAATATTCATATATATTAATAGGCTGGAAAATATAAAGCGAAGTGTTTAGTAAAATCACTTATAAGTAAGTTAGTAATTAATATTACCTCACCCGAGCATGAACCAGTAACCACTGCCTAGCTTTAAATATCTGTTTAAATGGTGAACTGTATAATGTAAATTCCAACGTAACTTTACATAACTACTTGTTTATAGTTCGTAATATTCAATAAGTATAATTAAAATGCACCATTTGAATATAAGAAAACGAAATGAAATTCGCACTAATCATATATAATTAAAAGTTCAAGTAATAGTTAGTCTAAAGCTGGTCGACTTGTTTCGAGGACCTGCTTACCTGTGGTAATATTTAGATTTTTTTTCAGCTTCACGATGTATCACCAGAGCGAAGGAATGTAAATATAAATTTAAATAAATATTAAATATCCTCGAGTCGGGATCGAACCCACAACCAGTCGCGCCTCGTAATATTTAGACATTTTTTTATATTTAAACATAATCATAGCCTCCTTTTTTTGGTTCAGACCATATCCCCCATTTTAAAGTGTATGCAGAGACAAATTTTCAAAACATTGCGTGTTGCGTGACCGATATTTTCCTACGGATGGGAATTGAGCCCACAATGGGTGAGTTTTACAGGCCGGTAGCTGCTGTTGCTTGTGTGCCGCTGTGCAATGACGGCTTCAATTTCCCTCCTTCAAAAAATAATATAGCAGAAATCTACTTCCTGTGATTGAATATGAAGGGAAGGAACATTATTGAAATTGTTCAAAAGGTCCATGAAGGAATGTTTTGCGTTGATTGGAAAAACTCGCGCACTTTACTATATCAAACTGGTAAATTGCATGTTTTTAAAATCGGAAACACTTGTAGATATTTTTTTTCATGATTGAACTTTGAACTATCAAGAATTTTAAATAAAATGGAATTGCTTGTTCTATATAATGATTTCATAACTAATTAACGATTATATATAACCGTGACTAGCTTTCCCCTGTGGAATTTATATGGAAAAAACTAAGAGTTGCATTATGCCCTCGGAAACTTTCTTATTTTTGCAACAATTTTTGTTGTTGTTCGCTCCATAGATGTGCCATACAAAAAAAAAAGTTCAAACCAGTAGTTCTCGAGATTAGCGCGTTAAGCCAAACAAATTCTTCAGAACTCCACGGATTTCATTTGCCTACTTTGGCCTTTTCATTTGTCCAACAACATGATAATTATTAATTTCTTTACAATAAATTTCTTTAAATTAATGACTCCATACAAGTACCAAAATTGACATTTTCCCAATGTGGTTAATGGTTGATTAATTAAATGTGGAGGCGAAAGATTTCTCATTGAAGAATTCCCGATTTTTTTATGGAAACGGAAAAAGCAAGAAGTTTCATTTTATAGTTCACTATTAAACATTTTACTTAAAAGAATTGAACCCACACCCGCCTTCCTTCACCTACACTAACATAGACACACCACATCGTGCAACCATTAGCACAGTTTACAAAAATGTTAGTTACACAACTGCACGTATCATCGGTTACTGGGGCATACGGACTGGTCTTGATACTGCTACCAGTGTTGAGTTGAGTAAACTTCTAAAAATATTTAGTACATGTTCTTATTAAGAATTATGTTTGTGTTGGTTTTTTTTTTTGCTTCTTCTTCTCTTTTTTTGGGTAGGAAAAGGGAACTTTTTTTATGACACTCCATCAACTTTAAGATACTACTGTTTTTCACGTTCCGTCGAATTCTCGATAAATTGAACTGGACGCCGCGCTTTGTTTCGTTAAGAGAGCGAGGAAATGAAAATATTTAATATTAAAATATTTTCATTTTCTCGTATCCTCGTATTCTTTTATAAACGCTCGAGAAGGAATCGAACCCGCAACACATTCAACAACTTCCACAACTGTCAGATGGCGTCATTTTATTATGGCAAAGAATTGCAAAGTTGAAATATTTTGTCTTAAAATGTCTATACTGTTGTGTGTTCTAAATTCTAAGTCTGTATGATAAAATGTTGATATTTAAAAGATATTTCTCCATTTTGGGTAATCAATCCTTCGAACTGTCATTAAATTTATAATTTTTAGTTTTGCCCCTCAGTTTGACTTCTGCCATTAGGTAGAGTAGAAAAACCTCGGCACTAGATACTCCCTACTTCATAGCTAAGAACTATTTCGATGAACAAGTAAAACTGCACTCAAATTAGTTGATTCATTCCAGAGCTACGGTGCCACAGACAGACATATAGACAAACACACACACACACACACACAGTTAAAACTTTTAAGATTATATTATTGTGTCAGGGAGCTTAAAAATAAGATGAAATGAAATCAATGTGAAATGAATTTATATAATTAATTTAAATAGTAACTTAAGGTAAAGGGGATGTTAAGTTCAAGGGTAAAGGAAAGGGTGGGATGATGTGATCGCCAATCGAGTAATTCTAACATTTTTCAAAAATTACATTTTATCAATGCAGCAGTTTCACATTTTTCCCCGCATCTGCTATGCGGGAAGGTAGGCAAAAGGAATCTAATGTAAAGGTACTATGTTCCCAAATGCCTATCTGATTAAGTGGCAGAACGAAACGTCAAGTTTTTTCTATAGAAACGATGAAATTAAAATATCATAGCCAGACGGTGACCCACTTCGCCCCGATCGTCCTCTTTCAATGGTTTCTTCCCATGTGTATTAAATAACATAGAGTTAAATAACAAAATTATTTAACAACAAACAATGATTATGTAAATCAAGATCGCAACTGATATGCTAATAAGCCTATAAATACTCAATAAACTTTCTTTTGCTCACGTAATACGAGTACCACATCTAAGTACTTCAATAAAATGTTTATAGCCACTCGTTAGTGAATCTTCTTAGGATGAATCGCATTTTAGTTGAAATTTTATGACTGACCTAGTACATGAGTATATAATATACTTATCTATTTTGTTATATAATGTGTAAAATTCTTATATTCTTGGTAATTAGACACATAGTCGCGCAGGAGCACAAGCGTGCTAGAGTAAACGCGAAATGAAATACTTAACATTTTCATTTTCTTCGGTCTCGTATCAAGGCAAAGAGGGGAAGTATGGGAGGGAAAATAGGGAATTGACACCCCGTTCCCTTAACACTAGGTGTCTTAGCACTACTTACCCTACTGTGTGAAATAAAATTTAGGAACGTATATAAAGATAAACTTTAACAACTTTATTTCGACAACTTTATTTTGCCATTTAATTCCAAAAAATTCAGAAATATTAAGAAGATAAAAATATATAAAATTACTATCAATTGAGTATTGAGTTTTTTAAAAAATTTAATTAAAAATTAAATATATTATGTAAATGTCTCAACTGAATAAAAATTTTATATTTACATGTTCAAAGCAGATTGACAGATTAGTTAGTATATTGTAAGTTTTATTTGAGTTTAGTTTATATTTCTTTCCAGGTTCCAACACTAGCACTGATCGCGGGGGTCTCGTCCATCATACCGAGACCCATATCAGAATCTTACTCAGCAGCATCTGCGGCTCAAATTAGGTTTGCCATCGAGAACAGTTACGACAACACCGGTCCAGGAGCTAAGGAACCCGAATACGCTTATCACACGTACAAAAATGTGGATGACGCTCTCATCAGTTACTTAGACGACGCTGATACTAAATTGCCGGAATATGAGAGGGAAAGAGCCATATCAGTTTTACAAGGCAATCCCTACACACCGCCTCCTCGCCAGCTTCCCAAGTCAGTAGAAGAATACACCGGATACACTGAAAGACCAAATCCTATCAACCAATTTAACTATGGCGAACAGGTTCTATATGATCCTAAAACAAATTACAAATATACGGATTTGAGAGGCTACGAAAATAACCTAGCACAAAAGAATTATGACTATAAAGTGAATGAAGACAATTTCTACAATTTGCAATCAGTTCAAAGTCCGACTGCATCGTCGTATGTCAATAACTATGATTTGAACGCAGCCCATGATCAGTTCGATCCTCACCCAAAATACAGCTTTTCTTATGGAGTGCACGTGAGTATTTATTAAATATTTTTTTATATGAAGAAAACAATAAGAATTTGTAAAATTTAAATAGCTCTGTGACATCTTAAGCTCCTCATATACATTTTGGGAGTACCTAGTATTAAGACACTGTTCTCGAACATTAAATGAAACGTAAAAAAGAATACACAATCTAAATAGTAGTTTAGGCCATCATGGCGGAATGGTGCGTATGACTGTTGTGAGCTCGATTCCTACTCGGAGATTCCCGCAAATGAATTATTATTTATAAGTATTGTCATTTTCATCGCTCTGCTAACAAAATATAGCGCGGCGTTGAGTTACGTTTTCGAAAATTCTACAGAAAATGGGGAACGGGGTGTTATAAAACCAGATCTCTCTGCCTACCCTGCATATGCGGAACACAGCGTGAAACTCAAAAAAAAATCTTAATAGTAATTATTACAGCACAAATTACCAACAATCATTCTGCGTTAACAATAAAATTATTAACTTTTTGTTGAAAAGAAACTTTATAATTTCGTGTAAAAATAGAAAGGCGGTAAAATGACTCGTGCTCTTGATGATTATATATCTCACTTAATTGCTACCATGTAATTTATTATAGTTTCTTAGTCCAGGGACAAATTGCTTTAAAGGAAAGTTATTTATCTTATCTTCCTTGAAAGTGGTGATTAGGTTTCTAGTATAACAAATTGTGTTCAATTTTCAAATGCGTTGTACATTGTCCACTTATAAAGGCATCCAATGCCTCGGCAATTCCCCGGTAAGTAGCTAATGTAATATCTTAATGAGAAATGGATTATTTTTGTACTAGGTTCAAAATCCTATCCTGTTATGTGCGGGATACAGCGTGAATCTTAAAAAGAATATAGGCAAAACACGCGTGTTAAGAGAATTTAAATGCGTTACTACCGTAAAGTAGTTTTACTTAATACTTTATTAGTTAAATGCTAGTGAAAAATAGTATTACTTACTAACTTTCAAAGGTTGTAATCGCCTTATTAAATAAATAAAAATATTTTAAATTATTATTTTTATTTTAACTAAAAAAAAAACAATTATAGTTTAAAATAAATAATAGTCTGCTAGAACACCAATAAAATTATTAGAACAAGTATTTGTGTGCATAAAAAATATTAATTGAATAGAAAGGAAATGTACTTTTTGTATGGATGTATGTGCTATATAGTTTTTCTATCAATCACTTTTTATTTTTAATTTGACCTCGACATTAACTTTTTTAAAAGCTTCCGTGTTAAATATCTGACTCTAGACGAAACGTGTTCGGTTCTCACTCGGGAGAATGAAATATTTTTGATGTCTTCGCTCTGGTTACCAGACAAAGCGCGGCGTTGAGTTCCACCACTCAAAACATAAAGCCACTGAGCCATTATGCGCTCTTAGTTGTATACATTATTTTCAAAATCCATCAAAGACTACTACCCAAACGTTCAAATTAAAAATAGAAAGAAGTTAAAATAATTTATAAACTATTCGCGATATTATCAAAGTTATCAAGGCAATTGTAAGTCGTTCAGAAAGCTAACACTGTACGATTGTAATCAGATTTGTTTGTTCTAAGTATAATATAACGTTTAGAGCAGTCGACAGAGCGGGACGGGAGTATTGACACTTTGCCGTTTATTGTTTCACGCTTCACGCTGCATCCCGTACGTAGCGGAGTAGGCAGAGGGAACCTGGGAGTCTAGTGTTAAGAATTTAAGATACTTCCGTTCTCCACTTCCCGATCAATTCTTGAAGCAATGCGTATTGAGTGTAGGAACCCAACGCTACCTTTTTGCTTTCTTACGAGAGCAAAGCAATGCGAGAGCAATGAAAATATAAAATATTTGATTTCCTTCAGTGGGAATCGAATTTACAACCTGTCACATTTACAGTCGCACGTACCTGTGCCCCTGCGGTACGACTGACCTCGACGTCTCAATAGCCTGGATTGTATATTCATAACAGTTCGTATGAAAATATTTTATATAGAAGCGCTAATGCACGGTATTGAGTTCCGCCACTCGAAACGCCATATGGATATTTTATAAATAAAAATTAAATTAAATTAGCTTCACGCTATATCCCGCACACAGCAGGGTAGACAGAGGAAACTTAGTGTTAAGACACTCCGTTCCTCACTTTCTGCCGAATTTTGGAGGCATTGCGTATTGAGTGGCAGAACTCAACGCCGCGCTTTGCCTCGACACCAGAGCGAAGAAATGAAAATATAAATTTAAGTAAATATTTTATCTCCTCGAGTGGGGATCGAACCCACAACCAGTCGGTTTTACAGTCACACTTTGTACCACTGTGCCACGACTGGCCTCAATCTCCTATTTTATAATTTAAGCGTATTAGTACTACATTAGTATAAGACACTAGTACTACGTTTTTTCTGCATTTTGAATACAATATATAGCGGGTGGCTGACCTTAACTAAAAATATTGTATATTTGAAAATAAATATGCAACTTCAGAACAGTAACACGTATTTACGTACACAGTAATATGGCCTAACCTAACTGGACGTTACTTTACCTTCCTACAAAAATTTAAGGCTTCGAACCAGCAACAATCGCCTATAAAAAAAATGCTATCCAAACAATCTCCACTGTGCAATCGCGAGTCCTTGAAATATATCATGTGATAACACTGTATATTAAGTTGCGATATTTTCGTTCATTGCTAAATCGGACACAACGGTTTTGTAATATTTATGTTTTATTTTAGTATAGTAAGAATTTCATTTGTCATATATATAAAATAGTGAATTTATTAGTATAATTTTAAACTGTAAGCGCAAGGGCTGTGGATTCGATTACAACTCGGGCAAATTAATTATTAATTTTACCGCTTTGAAATACATCCTAACGTTAGGTTTTTTTGCCTACCCAAATATGTATATTATAAAACATAAATAAAAATCAAATCAAATCAGCTTCACTTTGTATCCCGCTCACAGCAGGGTAGGCAAAGGGAATCTCGTGTTAAGATACTCCGTTCTCCACTTTCCGCCGAATTCAGGAAGCATTGCGTGTTGAGTGGCGGAACTCAGCGCCGCGGGTGGCAAAAAACATAAATACATCTAAAAAGATCAGCGTTCTGTTTCGAAGCTACACCAATACACCAATGTCTCGAAAAAATCAATGGCGCGTAGGGAACTGAGTGTCTTAACATTAGGTTCCCTCTACCTGTCTTGCTATATGTACTATGTTTTTTTTAATTATGTATCCGGATAGTTGTGTTTTAAATGCATCAAAAGAGCTTACAATCCTCAAAGTAGACGGCAGTATACAATCCACGATCCATAAAATCCACGATCTAAATTCATTACACAAAAAAAAAACAACAATTTATAACAATATCACGTGCGTCTCAATGGGTTTCAAAATGAATTTCCCCTAAAATGCTTTGAATATTAACATCTAGGTACTAGAAACATTTTACTAAATTGCAAAAATATTATTTCGCTATTTTTTTTGTATTTTTATTATTAAAATTATATTTTGACCTTGCATTGTTAATATGAAATTTACTAATATATTTTTGACGTTTTAACATTTGAACGCAGTGGGATTTGACGGTTCCCAAGAGGCACGGGTTCAATTTCCGCTATGTTCAAATTTTTGTATCTTTTCTAAATAAATATTATTTACATATCTAAAGTTATATTATTCTTACAAATAAGTAAAATATAATTTCCTTTGTGTTTAATATAAACAGTTCTAAGAGGCATGTCCAAAGTCACCTTGAACTGTTATTCATTCACGTTCGGTCCGTGAGGCCGCGCGAGTACGGTTGTAAGGTGAAAGCTACAATATCACTAGAGACGAGGAGTACACGGAAGTGGTATGCATAATCTATATAGTTTAAAAAATATATGCTTAAGTTAAAGTTTGGGTATGTATAGGTTCCTTAGTAAATGTAGGGAAGCTTTAATAGAAAAAAATCCTGACAATCTAACGAAAAAAAAAATGAGATTTACGTTTAGTAGTCCACGTAAACAAAGTTGTGTGCTACAACTGAGAAAGTGAAACAAATAAAACGTTATAGATTTTTTAGTGATATTATAAGGTAAAATTTAAAAAAAAAACATTATTTATGTTTTTTAGCATCATGTTGTAACCGACACAGAGCAGGATAAACGGAGTGTAAAGACACTCCGTTCTCATTTTCAGGAGTTACAGAACGCAACGCCGCGCCTTGCCTCATCAACAGAGCACGGAAATGAAAATATTAAATAATTTCATTCAAGTGGGAATCGAGCCCACAACCATCGCCTTACGTTATTAAGTTGAATAACCTATAAACACTCTGTTCTCAACTTTCTCCGTTTTCTCTTGGCTCTGACACTTCTAAGGGGTTTTAATTCTACGGTTCGTTGTTGTGAAAGTGCCAATAATAATTGAAACACTATCAGAGTAAACTGCATACTCTACCAAATTGGTTTATGTAACTTATAATTCGTCGCGTCCTACGTCGTGTAGTTGATACTTGTAAATTAAGTCATTTTTTTTTCTGCTATACGTAACACGCTTATAGTGACTTAACACTAGGTTACCCTACGGCAGGCAGATGGAACCTAGTGTTAAGTAAAGTGGGTAACGGAAGTGCCGTTACCCACTTTACTTACATTACCATTAAATATTTTATGATTTCTTATATTTATATTGTGGCTTATAACTATTTCAGATACAGTTATATCAAGATGGACTTCACTTTTAGTTTGGAAGTTCTCTTACGTAGTTCACTCAATCTTATGTTCATTACACATTAACAAATATATTACCTCGAAATCGATAAAAATTTGTAAAAGCCAAAAAAATATAAAACCCACTACAAGAGGCACTGGATGTTGTTATATTAATAAAAAAATGTGTCATAATATTTTTATCTTGAGCATAAGCCAATTTAAGAAAAAAAAATATTTCCATATAAAAATAAAAATATAATAAATTGTTAATTATTAAATTATTTATACGTATATTATTATATGTTTTCTTAATTATTACAAATTGCTGTTACCTTTATAGTAAAAAAAAGTAATTACTCATTTTAAAGTAATAAAATATCCAAAATTATAACTAAAATACATTTAATCGCAATTTATTACTGACTTCTGGCATGTTAAGACTTTTTACACGATCTTGAAACTGATCGACGTCCGCGAAGGTTATATCTTTAAGTTTTAGCTTAACTGGGGGAAATATTAAAATTAAAATTAGCGTTAAGTTCCACCATTGAATAAGCTTACTAGGGTGGACACAGGGTGTGCTGAAAAAAAATCCTGTATCTCATACTGTAAACTTAGTAAATTAAACAATTTTAAAGCACAAAGTACATAATCCTTGTCTTGATGGACAGCCTATGAATAATATTTCTGACTCGAGAATTCAGGAAAAAGTGGGGAATGGAGTGTAAAGTAGGTTCCCTCTGCCTACTCTACTATATATGGGATTCAGTGTGAAACTAAAAAATTGGGGAACTGAAAAAAAAATTAAATAATCGAGTCCCCGAGTGGGCATCGAACCCATTGTGGCAGACGCTGTTGGATTGCGCCACGACGGTCATTTATATCAAAATTTATTTATGTATAATCCCATCATATAACTTGTATTAAAATTGCAAGTCATATAACGCTAGTGCGTAACGTTATCGCGATGACCCTCTATAAATTTCGTCCGAAGATTTAAATTTAGTTTCAATTGCAAAATAAAAAAAAACTGGATCAATGTCAAGATTTACTTAATTTTATTTTTTTATGTTAGTTCAAAACAATGGTTTAAATTTCAAGGTCGTTTCTTTTTTAGTACATTGCTTGTTTTGCATATCGTTACCTTCTATCTCATCTATACATACATACATACATACATATATATTATATGTATATTATATACTTACAGACAAATATCGTACGATAGGAATTACGTGACATAGAACGCTTATTTTTTTTCTGGAGAAGTCAAAGTAAGCACTGAGAGAGGATTTCTCGTAATTACAACAGGTGCGGGAAAAAAAATTACGTACAAAATGTTGAATATTATAGAATTAGTATTATAGTACCATACAAAGAAAGGCTTTTAAAAAAACTGACCAAAAAATAAACAATAATAATACAACTAACAATACAATTAAAAGAGCAATGTATACTATTTGTAAAGTATGTGCCAAAAATTACAGCCAAGTGCGCGGTGAATTAATAAATAGAGAGTTGTTGTAATTTATTTTTATTCTGCAATTATGATATGTAGCCGAACTGTACGTAAAATAAATTACATATAATCATTTCTTGGAACTTACAACCATCTCGCTTACAGTCAGGAACTGTATCACTGTAAAACACTTATAAAGTACAATATCCTCGTAACATTTCACGGAACTGTAAACGCAACTGGTCGTGGGTTCGATTCCCACTGAGGGAAATAAAATATTTAATATTTTCATTTCGTCGGTCTGGTAACTAGTTAAAAAGGTAGCGTTGAGTTCCACCACTCACCACGTAACGCCTCTAAAATTCGACGAAAAGTATGGAATGGAAGTATCTTAAAGAACAGGGGTGTCTTAATATTAGACTCCTGTTGCTGCTATGTGCGCTATGCAGTATGTAACTAAAAAAAACTTTGCATATTCACGATCAAGGTAGGAAGTAATAAAGGTGTGGTTATTACACAATACGTATACGTACAAAATAATTTATTTTTAGAAATTAGGTGTTATGCACTTGCAATAAAGCTTAAAATAAAAAAAATGCTATTATAAATTGTAGCACATAATGTCCAAGAAATTGGGTATACAGAACAGGAAATTAATTGAAATTTTACACGTTTTTTTTTATTTCACGCCGTATCTCACACGTAAGAACGTCGGCAGTAAGAATCTAGTCACTTTCCGCCTGATTTTCGAAACATTGCTTGTTGATTGGCGGAGCTCAACGCCGCGCATGCTTTTCCTTCCTACTAAAACATAAGATAATAAAAAATATTAGCCTTATTCAAATAATTACGAACTAATATTTCGCTCCCAGCTCCGAACGCGCGAAGCATATATAAGCAATTGTAGATATTTTGTTATTAAATATTGTTGGTGTTGGCGGGTAAGATATGGTTTTATAAAACTGACAGGTGTTACAACAATCCTAAAGAAAAAGTAGTGATTAGGTAAAACACAACATTTTAAAAAGACTAAAGAAATATTATAATTATAAGCAATTATTGTAATAATCACCCAGTTCGTGTGTAATTTTATTACTGATTAATTAGTTTCATTATAACGATCGGAGCGTGAAAAACATGAACAAAGAAATTCACTTATACATACATGAATAATACGTTTTTATAAGTACTTTTACGCCAAATTTTGCTTATATTGTGTAGTGAGTGGCAGAACTCAGCGCCGCGCTTTGTGACACCATAATCCTTCCCCCGAGAGAGATTCAAATCCAAAACCGCTGTATTTTTAGCCATTCAACACGCATGTCTCATGTCTCGAAAACGGGGGGATAACATCGTTATCGTAATACTAGATTTCTTTTACCTATTCTACTTTGCGGGAAAAAGCGTAAACCTATTTTCTTCCTATCACATAATAGTCTATTCCGGGAATTGAAGTCACGACCTTCTTCATTGAACTTGAATATTTAGATTCACTAATATCTACACTGTAAGGTCAGTTCGTATATAAATTATCATATGTTTCGGAAACATTTTTTAATTGACCTCGCATTAATTTCCCAATCCTATACGTTGTTTAAATTTCTGCAAGCTACTTCAAAAGATAGTTATCAATATCAGCATAAATTATGTTGTTTTTGTTGTTTAATACTGTTTTTGGTTATATGACGTCTTTGTCGTTAATGGATGGAGCAAGAATGTATGTAAAATACGTCATACTCACTTATATGGTATGGTTTACTATTTCTGAATGAATAAATTTATAGGCAATAAAAAAAATTTATAAAAGAGTATAAAATTTTTCTATAATCATGTTATGTCGCGGAGCAGTGGAGCAGAGTCTGTCTGTAAACACATTTGTTGTCAGTTCTATTATATTCAAGGGAATGATTATATGTATAAGTTAATTTAATAATTTCGCATCGGGTGGAAGGTGAAAAAGTGATTATCAGATTTGTTACCTTTATAAGATCCTAAATACCATGCGGTCTCAATTTTTACTACCTAATAGGTAATATTTCTTATTTAGTAGAAATTTGCAAAATTCGGATAACGCAGGAAATAATGGCAAATATATATTTATTTTTGGTCCATATAACACTCCCTGTCATATGGGCAAAAGAATAAATATAGAAATAGTGCTAAGACACGTCGTTTACCGCTTTCCAACAAGAGCGACGCGCTTGTTACAAGAACCAGAAAATTAAAATACGTAAAAATTGAACGTACAACTGTCGAATTTACAGTTACGCGTTGTTGCTGCGCTATGAAATTTTACATTAAACATGTTACATAAAAAAATAACATTATTTTTTCTAATTTCAGGATAAAAGCACAGGTGATTCCAAATCTCATCAAGAAGTGCGTGAAGGGGGTTCTGTAAAGGGTTTCTACACCTTCATGGACCCAGATGGCAAACGGCGCACCGTGCACTACACGGCCGATGACAAACTTGGCTTCCGCGCTACCGTACATCGATCACATTAGAAAATATGATTAGGATAACTAACATGGAAATGTACCTACCTATATGTGGTTTGAGTAAAATGTTGATTTGAAAAAATTATGGAACATTCTTGTTGTTAATAGAATATTTTGTTGTTTCGATTTTTATTTTTAAGCTCCATTTAGCATGTAATAGGGTAGGCAAAGGAGACCCAGTTATAGTTTACTTTTAAATTTGTGAGACGAGAGAGAGCGAGATGTGACGAAAGTTTCCCCACTAGAAGAGGTGTGTACCCACAACCGTCGCGTTTTTACTCAGGCGCAGCGCCGCCATAGTCACTTTTCTTCGATTATCATGTTTATTGAAGGGATTATTATAGTATAAATTTTTACCTTGTTTTTTTCAATTTCCTCAAACAACAAATTATATTAAATTTCAATTCAGATCATATTTTAAAATGGTGATTATATATTTTTTATTGAATGCTCTTTTATATTGTCTTTATGTCAATATATTTTATATTTTATTTTTAATATGAAGTCTTAAATAATAATTAACCTAAAGAAAAAAACCTATAAATGATATTAAAAATAAAAGTCACCACTCCAGATTTTGTTACTTAAACTTTTTATATTTATGATTATTTTATATGTTTATGTTGTTTTTGTTGCGTTGTCTTTTTATATAATTAGTGTATTATATTTGTTGTTTGTATGTATGTCCTTTTCTTAGTGTGAACCAAAACTATTTTTTTTTTCTATAACTTTGTTGAAGTAGGTGGGTATTGTATTAAAAGCTTTGTAAATAATAAAATACTCGTTAATGTAACTTATTTTTTTATTCTTTAAATAAATAAATGAAAATATCTAGTGTGTGTTTTTTAAACACCTTTTATGGATAGGTCAAGTAGAGAGTCGAGAGAAGTATTAAAAAAATAAAGCAACAGAAGGTGTTAAGAGAGGCAGGGGGGGCCTAGCTTAACCTCTAAGAATACAGTGCCGATGATAATGGATGAAGGTCACGTAAAAAGCATGAGGACCCCCCGGAGGGCTTGTATGAAGATGTTCATGACAGTGGAGGAGGCCAAAGGGGTATACAGATACCATAGCGTTTTTGCTACGTTTTATCTGACTACCTCGCTAGAGATAAGCTTGAAGCTAAAAAAATATACATATACATCTATAACAATAATTACAATTATTTTAGCTTCACACTGTATCTCACACAAAGCTGGGTAGGCAGAGGGAACCTGAAAATATAGTGTTAAGACATATCGTTCCTCATTTAAACACTTTCGCTCCGCTTTTACCGCCCAATTCTTGAAGGTTTTACGTGTTTAATGGCGGAGCTGAACGCCGTCTTTAGGCTCGATAACAGAGCGAGGAAATGAACATATTGAATATTTTATTTACAATATCTTTAATTTCAAAATTGATATAGAAACGGAGGGTCCAATTTAGCTTTCCGAGTAGGTTCATTACAATTTGCTATACTTACTAATTGTATGCCACTTTATTTTTTTAGCACCACGCCTTCCCCGTGACAATTGTTAAATGTGAAATATATATTACAAAAACAAATAAGACACTGATAGCAATTATATATACGAGGCCAGTCGTGCCGCAGGGGCAGAAAATGTGAGTATAAACGCAACTGGTTGTGGGTTCGGTACCCACTCGAGGACATGAAGTATTTATTTACATTATATTAATATAATATTTATGTAATATTTCCATTTTCACGCTCTAGTGTCAAGGAAAAGGGCGGCGTAGAGCTCCGCCACTCAACAATGCCTCTAGAATTCGCCAGACAGTGGAGAACGGTGTAACACTAGGTTCCCTCTGCTTACCCCGCTGTGTGTAGAATACGACGAGCGTGAAGCTGATTTGATTAAAATTTTATTTAATAATTTTATGAAATCAATTTTATAGCATAGCAACATTGCTATTAAAAAAATATACGTCTTAGTAACAACATGTATATTGTGTTAAGATATCCATTAAGATATAACGATCAATTTTAAAAGAAAAATAATTGTTTTAAATTAAAATAATATATGAATAATATTTAAATAATTAGATTAATGCAAAACGCGGCGTTGAATTCTGACAAGATGCAGAATGTCTTTAATATTAGAGGAAAGGAGGAAATAGAGAACACAAGGTTGCCTCTAAGTACCCTGCTATGCAGAAAAAATCGTAAAGTAGGGAGGAATTCTGCAACGCCAAGCGCTACTACGAGCGTGCCCATTCCTACTCACCCAACGGTCCCAACGACGCCCAACGGTCGAAGCCCACTTTAATTATCATACGCAGGGCATTCTCCTGCGATCGCCAACTCTTCACGGCGTCTATTAAAGCTCGTACATTTTCTTCAGGAGCGAGCTACTCTCGCCCCTCCCCGCCCGGTGACACTGTCAAGACCAGTCCAGGTCAGCAATAAAGTCCATTCGAAAAAAATAGTCAAACTGGTGACTTCTGAGGAAATTGCGTTTTGGGTGACAGAATTCAACCAAAGATATTTTTTTGAGAATATTTCCACTTCTAAAAATCATAAATCTCCTAAATGCGCAATAATTGCATAATATTTTTATAAAATAATATGCAATAAAAAGAGGCCAGTCGTGGCGCAGTGGTACAAAGTGTGACAGTAAAACCGACTGGTTGTGGGTTCGATCCCCACTCGAGGAGATGAAATATTTACTTAAATTTATATTTTCATTTCTTCGCTCTGGTGTCGAGGCAAAGCGCGGCGTTGTGTTCTGCCACTCAACACGCAATGCCTCCAAAATTCGGCAGAAAGTGGGGAACGGAGTATCTCAACATTAGGTTCCCTCTGCCTACCCTGCTGTGTGCGGGATATAGCGTGAAGCTAATTTTTATTTTTTTAATTTAATTTTTATAAAACATTTTGGCAAAGAGTCCTTTTTTTTACATCTCTACTCAGGAATAAAACTCGCTACGTTCATCGTCATCCGATACAATATTTGCTGTAAGTAAATATAGCCACATTTACCTTGCAATACATGATATTTTATTTTCCTACAGATATTTAAACGTTTCATTCGTCATACAACAATAGCGTCAGATCGATTTGCTCGTCCCTTTGTGATGATGTTTATCGCATTATGCACTTAACGATTTTGACACTGACACGGTTTTTGCAAATAAAATATTTTACTTAAACCTTATTTTATTTTACGAAACCTCTGATCGTATAGAATGGTTCTAATATTAGCTTCTTGCCGTATGCCCCACATAGCAAGGTAGACACAGGGAACCTCGGAACCTATCCTTAAGACACTCCGTTCAAATTAAGACGCTTCCGTCACTCACTTTGCTACCAGTTTTGGAAGCATTGCAGCACTCAACGCCGCGAATTGCCTCGTTACTAGAGTAATAAAATTAAATATTTTATTTCCTCAAATGGAAATCGAGCCCACAATGCGTTTTACCGTCGCATTATTATTCCCCTGCGCCACAACCAGTCTCTAAATTTGTTCATAGTGAATAAAATTCTGTAAATTTTAAGTTTCGATCTATGTAAGCCTGAATACTACTGTATTCAGGCTTACTTAGCTTTTTAAATCAGAAAAAGGCAACATAGTGATATTGTTAATATTTGCCTATATATTCCTGTAAAGTATGGAAATATGGAAACAAAAAAATAGTCGCCTATATCAATATGTATGTTCACAATTACAAAATTTTCACAATAAATATCGCGAGACCTCTGTAGCACAGTAGAACAGCATCTGACTAAGAATATTTTTATCTCCCGGCTCTAATAACAAAAAACGGGGCTTCAAATTTTGCTGTTAGGGGTACTAATTAGGATAAAATTCAAAGAACAAAATTCTAGTATACCATATATTATACTTTGCCTGCTACTATATGCGGGATGAGGTGAAAACATGTATGTTATGTAAAGTAATTATATTTCTTGAGGCAGTCCTGGCGCAGGGGTACATGGGTGTGACTGTAACGCGACAGTTGTGGGTACGATCCTCATTCGAGGGAATGAATGATGATTTATTATCATCATAATAATTTAATATAATATCTATCTATTGATAATTGAATTTCTTCGCTCTGTCACCAAGGGAAAATCTGGGCGTTAAGTTCCGCCGTTCAACACATAATTCAACCTCAAAAAAATCGACGGAGAGTGCGAAACGGAGTATCATAACACTAGGTTCCCTCTTCCTACCTTGCTATATGTGAAATACAGCGTAAAGCTGATTTATTTATTTTTAAAAATATCTTTCAAAATAACGCGCAAATCGGTGTAAAGTAAAGTTTGCGTAACAGATAGTTATCACTTTATCAACCCTGGCACAAAATAAAAATCTTAATTTTCATTTATCTATTGTGTTAAAATAAGTCGCTTATCATTTGTGATTTCAATCGGGCTGTCACTATTATCATTATTAATTGTTATTTATTGAAAATGTTCATTTATACACGTACCTACCTATATGTATAAATCGTAGCTATTATACCTAACTCTAAGAAACGTTTAGTAAATTCACGTTTTTTTCCTAGATAGCAGAGTAAGCAGAGATAAATCTAGTTACGTACCGTGAGCGTGGGAATAGACAGGTGGGTGGATTGGGCACATCCCAAAATAATCTGGTGCACACCCCAGATTTTTTAAGAACAAAAATATCAATTTAAAACTAAAGAAAAGCCCTCCCTGAAAAATATATAGAGTATTAATATCAAGACACTCTGTTTGCCGCATAAATTCGACATGTTATATTCAATCTTGGGACCCTACACCGGTTTTCATCTTCCCCGGATGAAGAAATGGATATAATAGTGAAATAAAGTTCAAATATAAAATAAAACATAGTAAACGCCTATAATAATGTATGTGGCAATTCTGTCGTTCTCATGAAAAAATTCCGGTAAGATTTAAAAAGCTTAGGTAACCCATAAATGTAATAACATAAATGTTTCTTTTTTGTTCACTGCAAACGCGACGATTTTATATACAATTCCCACTCGAGGAGAAAAAATATTCAATCGCTCTGGTAACGAGCACAAAGTGCGGCGTTGAGGTACGCCTTCTACTACGCAACGAACTGGTGAGACACATTGGTCAGCTAAAAATTAAAGAGCTTAAAATTATACAATATCTCGATTCCGGGAGAAAAGTTCGGATACGGTCTACATTAGGTTATCTTGGTCTAACTTGTTATAAAACTGTAAAATAAAGCAGTTGTATTTATTCGTCAGCCAATCCTCGCCTAAGGACAAAAGCCTCAAGAAAATTATATATTACATATTTTCATTTCCTCACTCTGGTAACGAGGCAGAGCGCGGCGTTCAGTTCTGCCAACAAGCAACGTCTCCAGAATTCAACGAAGTGAGGAACGGAAGTAGATTTCGTTATCAAATCCTAGGCAATAATTAACTTTAGTAAACTTTTACTATATAATTGGGGGTTCAAAAATATGTTTTAATCTCTCTTTTCAACCAAATGAAACTGACTGACATGGAGGCACGCGCTGGGACGAGATTTAAATAATACCACTCTGCATTCATAGGAAGAACCATTAGTTACCTCTTTAGAGACTTGGTCCAGTACACCGGGTGGGTAGACAATAGTATTATTTATAGCTTGGTTTATTTATATTGTGATATTGTAAAGATGGCGTCCCGGCGAGCTGTCAAAACAGCACAACCTGTCGCGCGGATCAACGGATGTGCAGTGGTGCTTAAAGTGTAGCTTTTTTTTTTATTAATATTTATATTATTGGATAATAGTTCATTGTTTAGTTATTTATTATTGATTTTTTTTTATAGATTCACATTGTATATCGCATGTAGCATTGTATACATACACAATAACACACGGACATTCTGTACGTTCGGAACGCCGTAATCAAAAAATAACAATAAAAACAGAGAAAGCTATATTACTCTGTTCCTCACTTTCTGTTCAATATTCGAGGTATTGCGTGTTGAGTGGCGGAATTCAAACTCGCACTTTGTCATGTTACTGAGTGAGGACATTATAATAATGCATTCGTCCAAGTGTAAAACTTTTAGAAACATAAAATCAAATTATTTTGTTAAAAAATTGGTGAAATAACATTTTAGTTTTAACGTTACTTTTAGGGTTTCGTACTTTTTAAGGAAGAAATAACTCCGATGACCGTCTATCTGTCTGTCAGAACCCTGATGACCCAGATATCGAGTTGAGATCCACGGCCCTATAATTTCTTAGTACTTATTCAGGAAAAAGTCGGAAAACAATGCATTTGTGATTAAATCCTAAAAATATAACCACCAGAAAAGGGGCAAAATTTGATATTAAAGTCGCTAGTTCAACTGAGGTATCAGA
Organism: Heliconius charithonia; assembly: GCA_030704555.1. Taxonomy (NCBI): domain Eukaryota; kingdom Metazoa; phylum Arthropoda; class Insecta; order Lepidoptera; family Nymphalidae; genus Heliconius; species Heliconius charithonia. Next base: position 12,904,378 of record CM060811.1, on the reverse strand, counting down.
TGAAAGGGATCTGGCTAAGCTAAGCTTGAATTTCAATAAAAGCTCGAGACCTCCAATTTTATACGGAAACATCGGTGGGCGAGCCTGATTCACGGTTGTCCAATTTTTTTTTGTATAATAATTACTCTCCCGACTGGAATCTTCATCTCATTACTTTGCTATTAAGTAGTATCATCTATGTATAGATAAACTCTTCCGTTATTACGTGACTGACAGGAAACGCACAAAAAAGACTTAAAAAGTACAAATTTGAAATTAAGCATGTAAATAGATAGGAATTATAATGGAGAAATTCTTTCCACAAACAAAATAGGAAAAAGCCTGATGTTTCTTCATCCATTTACAAACGACACACTCAGTGAGTTGCTACATAGAAAATGTTATGAATTATTCACAATAGTTTGAGAACCGCACTATCATGAAGCGTTCATTGATTCGGAAAGGAGGTTTTTTGCTCAATGTCCCGCCAATGTCAGGTTATACCTGACCGTCGCTTGTTATCTCACGTCGAGTCGTGTCGAACCGACTGACTAACTAAAACTGTCAGTCAAACTGTTGATAAATAATAAATAATAAAAAATGTATGTATATTTGTATGTTATAGTGCAAAATAAAAACATTCATTAAATAGATATAATATAAAAATAAACTAAAACTAAACTAGCTTCACGCTGTATCCCTAACGAAGTAGTCAAAGAGAACGGAGCGCCAAACTCTATGGTTTGTATACCTCTTTCGCCTCGTCCACTGTCATCAACCTTTTCATACATGCTTTTCGGAGGATTGGGGCTAAAAGTCTCACACCATGTCCACCTGGAGACAAAGTTACCTCGGACGTTTAGAACGTGTTTAGAATTAGTTATTTCCATTTAACCACAAGAAAAAAAATATTATTTTAATTTCTTCATATTTACTGACGTTTCACTTATATTTAATATTTTTATTTCGAAAAGTGGGAAACGGAAGTGTTTTAATGAGAACGGAGTGTATTAACACTTAGTTCCCAGATTCACTTTGCCAACCCACTATATTCGGGACACAGCGTAAAGCTAAAAAAAATCACGTAAACGTGTGTAAAAATAGTTTCTTTTATAAATCACACGTAGAACTTCACGGTGAAAACTCAAAAGTCTTTAATGCATGCGTGAGGGCGGCACAAGTCATTTCCTGAAGTGTCAGTTGTTTACAGTGTTATCTGTGGCTTTAACACCCACATAATTACAATATGGATATCTAGCTAGAAGTATTTTATTTTTACTTTCTTACTCTAATAGACTATCTAGAGCGTGCTTTTGACCAAAAAATAGGGAATTTATTATCATTTATTTATGTTTTCACTTTAGTCTGATACCAAGGCAAAAGCCATGTGTTGAGTTCTGCCATTCAACATTTTGCCATAATTCAATTCCTCAACAAATTTGTCAAAGAAAATGGGGGAACGGAGTGTCTCAGTCCCTGCTGTGTGCGGGATATAGAGTAAAGCTGACTTTTTTCCACCATTTTCCATCCGTGCTCTAGGGGGAATTGTTAAAAAAGAATATTACTGTAAGAAAAGATGTCACTTATTTATAATTTTACATATTGTTATTAATGAAGAACGGTGTAGGAGTCAAGGTGCAGGAGGAGAGGAAGAGTGTGTAAGCTCGAGTGTGTAAGTTCTTGTGAGTTCGGTGCCCATTTGCTGGAATGAATTATTTAATATTTTGATTGCCTCGCGCTGGTAACACATCAAGGGCGCCGTTAAGTTCCATGACTCAATACGCAATGGCTCTAAAATTTGGCGGGAAGTGGGAGACGGAATTATCTGAATAAGGAATACAGACAGAATACAGACGTTACCAGGTTCCCTCGGCCTGCCCTGCTACGCGATCCCTCGCATACAGCGTGAAGCGTAAAAAATAGAAGGTGTATTTAGACATCTATGTACATATGAGTCCAAGTAACAAATCACTGCAAATGTGCAAAACGTTTTAATCGATATTAATACGATTTTAATCGATTACTTACGATATTGTATAATTATATTATTTTTCTTTGTTTTATTTAAAGATATTTCTGATAAACAAAATATATTTATAAATAAAAAATTATATACAACCAAAAAAACACATCCATTATAGTTTACACAATAAGTGAATAAATAAACAAAAACATCTCTTTCAATGGACACAGTACTCTAATAATAAACAAAGGCTTATAGGTACTCGACTGTCTCCGTTACTCAGTAGGTGAAAACAAACTTTTGAGCTAACAATAACTTTAACCACTAAATACTTAATCTTACCCCCAACCGTCAGCGCGTGGCGAATTCTTAACAACCCCACTTACAAAAGATAAAAATGGAAATTAGCAATTTTCTACCCTAAAATAAGGGTGAAAAAGGCTAAAATTTTAATATTGCATCCCAAAATATCTCAATTCCTTGAGGAATACACATCACTCGCGAATGTCTTTAAGATGTATCAATAAAGAATGTCACGTCCAAATATAAATGAAACTCATTCAAATTCTGACATTTAGGATTGTAGATACGTGATAAAAACCTTAAAACTTTTTATGTTGTGGAAAAGATTATGGGAAATATTTGTTTGGCTACCTTGTATTATAATTTGTACTATACAGCGGTGTTTCGGTTCCCCTTCGGAATAAAAAAATATTTTTATTTCCTCAGGTAACATGACAAGGCGCAGCGTTGAACTCCCCAACTCAATGTCTTGAAAATGGTGCGGTGCGTGAAGATCGGAGTATCTTATGTTTTAAGGCAAAGTTCCATTTATTTTTTATTAGTAGTAAGGTACTACAATTTTTTTTTCATATTCTATTCTATTCTAAATACTTTTTATAAAGAGTATACGGGGTATCCTATAGTAGACACTACCACTACCACCACTTTAAACAAATTAAAAAAAAAACTACTCAGCGTGAAGTAGTTTTTTTTTTATCCCGCACACATCAGGGTAGGCAGAGGGAACTTAGTGTTAACACAGGTTCCTACTTTCTGCCGAATTCTAGAGGTATTGCGTGTTGAGTGGCAGAACTCAACGCCGCGCAGGCGAAGAAATGGAAATATAAATTTAGGTAAATCTTTCATATCCTCGAGTGGGGATCGAACCCACAACCAGTAGCTTTTACAGTCACACTTCGTGCCACTGCGCCACGACTGGCCTCAACTTCACTTTTAAACAAATCTTAAAGACGTTATCAAAATTAAAATATTATTTATTTAATTAGTCCATTACAAGCACTTTTGAATAATTAACTTACAAAGAAACCTAACTTAACCGTCAGTCCTACAGGAGGGTACCACCAGCTCGGAGGGCAGTTCTACTGAAGAAGAGCCGGCAAGAACCTCTAGAGTTGCTCTTTTTTTAATACAATTGACAATTAATGTATAACAATCATTAGATTCCCGAGTTACAGTATTCCATGCATTATTGTATATGTGTCGAAAGTCGAAACAATAACTTGGTCAAATAGAAATAACTGAAAGTAGTGTATGACATATTCAAAGTGGCCAACATCACTTTAACCGCAGCCAGGTCCGGTGTACTACATCGAAACAATTAACGTGAGATAATTTAGCCTTTCTCGATAAACGGCTCTTATTGTATTGGATAGTATACAAAAAGAGCCATAGTACACATAAGCAGTTCCATTTAATTTCATTGCTCTGGTACCGAGGCAAATGCCTCAAAGAGTAAAAAAGGAAAATTTTAATGATAAACGAAGTGTCACAATACTAGGTTCCCTGGTTCTTTCTGTCCCTGATATGAGCGGGATACAGCGTGAAGGTAAAAAAATACAAAAAAAAATGTCAATTAGAACCGTCCCTGATATTAGCGCGTTCTACCAAACATATTCTTTAGCTCTAATATATTAGTATCTATAGCCTAAACAAAGAGTTTTAAACTTAATTAGTTAACAACTAATACTTAAAACAGCAAAATAATTTTAAATTTGTAGTATTTTTTCGACATTTTTTTTACTTTTTTTGTTTGTGACCTGATACTTCAGCGCGTGTCCGCTCGCCTCAGTGCTTACAACACCAATGTATGGAACTCGTAAATGAGCCGTATTTGGTTACATCACAAAAAATACAGTATTATACTTTATTATACTTGGAATTTATTGGTTCTGTACGTAAATATTTAAGAAAAAAGGTAGGTAGAGGGAACCTAGCGTTACAACTTTCCATGCACCGACAAATTTTATGGACATTCCGTGTTTAATGGCGGAATTCATCAGTGCTTTATCTAGCAGAGTAAAGAATTTCAAATACATTAAATATACACATTATGAGTACTTTGATTTTGAGCTTTGAATTTATTTTAAATTAGCTTACTATCTCTTTCCCTCTGCTATGATGGGTTTGAGACTTTAGGACTCCATCACAACCTGGGACCCGGTGGTAGAAAGCTTCCAATAATCCTCTCTATTATAATTAAGATGTTTTTGTATGCCAATACCCTCGCGGATAACGCCGATGCTTCTTTTTGTTTGCCATATGTGCCATATGTATGGTAAGTACAATCTAGTTTGTATAAACCACAGTGTAAAGGAATATGACTATTCAATGGTCTCAAGAATTGGTTCACGTCCCTGTTGTGCTTAGAGGTAGACGGTGTTGGGACGCTCAACTCTCAACTTTCTGCTCAATTCTGGAAGAATTGCATGTTGAGTGGCGGAAGGTAACGCCGCGCTCTGCCTCGATACTAGATCATCGCGTTTACAGTGACACGCTTATATCACTGCGACTTGCCTCTAATTTCATATTGTTGATTAGTAACTCAAATTAACTTAGCTTCACGCTTTATCCCTAGCGGGGTAGTCAGAGAGAACGGAGCGCCAAACGCTGCGGTCTCTATGTACCTCTTTCACCTCATCCACTGTCATCCACCTCTTCATACATGCCCTCCGGGGGGTGCTCGTGCTTTTTACGTGACCTTCCTCCAGTAATTTTGATACTTTGTACTCTATACTCTTACCGCTCACTATTCCATCATATATCTTTTTTGCCATTCTTTCATCACTCATTCGTTCGACGTGCCCAACAGAGCTGAGCACGTTCTTCTTCATTCTCACCGTGACATCCTCGCTTCTACCTGCCGTAATTGATTAGTATTGTTAATTATAAGAACAATTCAATGAATACGCACTTTCTTGACATTATCATTCGCATTTTAATAAAGCCACCATTAATTACTGATAGGTAGTTATCACTGTTTTGGACTTTTGTTGTATAATATGATACCATACTTACATAGTTACTTAATTTAGGCTATTTTTAAGTACGACTACAGTGTCCTTTTAAATTTTTCACATAAAGTATCATATTCTTAATGTCTTAAGAATTCAGCAAAATGTGGGAAACAGAAGTTCTTTATACTATGTTTCCAGGTTCCCCCTGCTTACCCCGCTATATACAAGATAGAGCGTGAAGCTAAAGAAATTGAGTAAGGAACAAATGGATGTATGAGTTTTCTACCTCCAATATATAAGAAATAATTTTAAGTTACATTTACTGTGACAAAAATAAGAATATTCAACTTATATGGATCCCTAAAACTAACCTGCCTTAAGTAAACACGTATTCAAATTAACGCTTCGAGTCAGTCTTCTGTTTAATTATATTTGATGTTATTATGATTTTGTCTACAACCTAAATTAACTAAGAAGCGTTCAGATACCTTTGATACCTATAGGTATACTTGAATTTGGTATATACACTTCCAGCTCCACAGTGCATCCCACATGTTACTTAAATAAAGTTAGAGGTTGGGATGTTCTATTAAGAGGCCTACCCTGCTATCCGGTATACAGTGTATTCTTAATTGCCACTACCACAATTAAAAGCATCTGTAAAAAAATACTAAAAAGTAAAGCTTATTACACTGTTCAAGAATATTTAGATGATAAACATGTATGGAAGTAATGTCTATTGAATGTAATGCAGGATAGCTGCCAGTTAATGTCATAAAAATATATATTATACCATTGACTTTGAAAAGAGCAACTGTTGAGTTTCTTGCCGGCTCTTTTCAGTAGAACTGCCTTCCGAACTAGTGGTAGCTTTTTTTGTTTACATGTTCATGGCGATTCAAAAGTGCTTATAAAAAATAGTCTATTTGTATAAAGAATATTTTGAATTTGAATTCACGACCTGAAAATAAAATAAATATCTTCTCTATTATTTAGAGAAATAAGTTTTCTTTATTATTCAATGTGAAACTAAAAACTTACTTGACTGATTTTAAAAATTCATTTCTTTTAATAAAGTTATATAATGGCTGAATAAAGTGTAAAACTATATTTAATAAATAACATATTATTTATAAAAATGTTTTACAAATGTAAGACAAATTCTCTTAAATGAATGTTTTCTTCATATGCAACTATTAATATTATATAAAAAATACAGGCGAAATGATACCCTCCTCCTTTGACAAAAGTCAGTTAAAAAATGCAATACATTATTATTTTCGTTTAAATGGGTCATACATAGATATATTCAAATCTAAATAAAAATCTTCAATGATACTTATGCGTTCAAAATACTCAATTATTTAACATTCAATTATATAATATATTCCTTTTTTATACGATTCAAATTTGTACTTCGTAGTTATGATGAGAGAAACAAAATAAAAGTTATACTCTAAACGAAAATCGAATCCCTAACGACCACTGAACTACTACAACGTCAAAACTAGTAATATATACAACATCTTTATGTTTATAATTAAAGGAGCTTTTTCCTGTGTGATCAAATAAGAATAAATAAGAGAAGTGTATGACATATGACACATGACATGACAAAAATTTAATTACAGCCTTCTTCAATTATTTGATTATCCAACACAAAAACAATTTTTAATTCGTACCAGCAGTTCCTGAGATTAGCAGATTAGCAGAACAAACTTACCATCTTTACAATATCAATATAGATACATACATACATCCTCCCATTACACATTAACCGTATCGAACGCCAAAAGCTCATAACTCCGATCACGATAAATCTTTGACATTGCACGTTTTTTACACGACTTTTTATTCCAGACCGGAAAATATCATACTCTTATTTGTTTATCTCCGCGCTTGTCATCTGCCTCCATCACTACATAATTAGAAAGACAAGAATGATGCTTTTTTTTCATATTAATTGAGTACGCTTCTCGAAATGGTTCAAAGCGTTTAGAACTCTACACAGGAGGGGGTAGAGTGCGTATTTGTTGAACTTTTTTCATAATTTTTTATGAAGGCTGTCGGTGGAATTTTTGAAAAATTATTTTTCGGTGACACTGCCATTTTACGGGTGAGACCAGATACGATTTCTTTGTTCGGAGAACGCTAACCATCTAATATGAGAGTGAGTTTTTGTTAATTATTGTAGATACAGCATTTAATATTTTTAAAAATAAACAAAATTATCTTTGCCAACATGATATCCTATCTTTAAGACCTTTGCCTGGAATTAATTATCCATACATATAAAATTAATAAGTAACGTTTGTTTGTTAATTATTTATTTTATCGATTGCTTATGTTGTATTATATCGGACCCACCATAACCTTTAAAGGTAGGAGTTCCAATAATTAGTAAAAATGATATGTAGAGCAAAGAAAAACAAAAATAAAAAACAAAACTGTTTTTCTATATATGTCACATTTAGTATATTGCTGATAAGTAAGGGATTACGGACTTACCGGCTTAGCCAGCTGATAGCGATAGATTTATATTTATCAATAACACGGGAATACGCACGGTCACTGCGATTGTTACGAGCGTTTATAAATGTTAAACTTAACTTGATATCTCTAAGAAGAAAATTTGTAGAGAATCTTTGACAGGACAATTGATAGATTGTTGTCTTTTTATTTATTTACTTATTTTTTATTAAGATTCACGCCGTATTCTGCACACAGCAGGGTAAGCAGAGGGAACCTAACCTTTCAAGAAACTCCCGTTTCCCAGTTTCCGCTGAATTCTGGAGGCATTGCGTGCTAAGTGGCGGAATTCATCGCCGCCGCTTTTGTTTTATACTAGATTTTTATCAGGTCAACAGTTTTGCCTGTTTATTGGAATGAGAATAACTAAATCAGTTTCTACTTCTCTTTTCTATCCGCAGTTACAAAGGGTTACATTAAAATGGTTATTGTGATATATTACGACACAAAAAGATTTTTTCAATTCAACCCAAATTGTTCATGAGAATAGCGCGTACAACAACAAAATGTACTTTTCAGTTTCACAATATTAATAAGTATAGATGAATGTAGGTAATTATTTCTAATTTAATTAATTTTGCCACCCTTTCTGTTACCAACCCTGTCACGAATTTTCTGATCTAAAATTGATAAAATAAGTTAAATTTAGATTATAGAATTTAGATGCCGTCGTGGCGCAGTGTCACAAGTGTGTGAATGTAAACGCGATCATTGGGGGTTTGATTCCCGCTCGGGGGATTCAGTTATTATTTGTTAATATTTTATTTTTTTATCTTTGGTAACACTAGCCATGATTTTTTATTACAACTGTCTTAAATACTCTTGATCTATCCAAAGATATTTTGTTAATTTATTATATACACTTATATATTATGTTGAGCAACGACGATGCATGATTTAGATTAAGATAACCATTAAGTTATTTTATTTATAGCTTCACACTGTGTCCCACATCTGGAGGGATAGGCAGAAGAGAACCTAGTGTTAAGATAAGAAGAGAACCTAGTGAAAGTAGGGTTCCAGTAAGTCCTGTTCCCTACTTTCGTCCGAATTTTCAATGCATGTTGAGTGTCGGAACTCAACGCCGTACAAAGTACGAGGATAAAAAATATTGAAAGTTTAAAAATATTGAGTTCATTAACACGTATCAACGTGATCGTAAGGGAGATAGAGTAAGGTTAAAATTTAATTCTTTGTTACAAGTAAAAGATAAGTGATAAGAGTCGTGATATCAACTGGTAATACCCAACTGCGATGTGACATGATAATAGTTTTTTTTTTAATATTACTAGATTTTTATTCGGACTTTGCTTTACTTAAATTAAATGTCTTATTTTCATAACGTTTTTTAGCTTCATGCTAAATAGGATTTTTATAAGACCGTGATTTCAGGTGACACAGAATATGACTTTAAATATGATGTTTATGGAGTCGATTCCCACTCGGAGAAATAAAATATTTATTATTTCTCACTCTGGTTCCGCTACTCAATACGGAATACAACATAGAAATATAATACAACACAGAAACAGGAACGGAGTGTTAAGACACAACGTTTCCAGACTCCTTCTTATATTTTTTTGTACACAATTATTATTAAAATAATAGCTTATTTTAAAAAAGACTGCTGATTTTAAAAAAGATTGATTGACTTCCTACTATTAATAATGGCATCTATAAAGAGGTTGGTGACAATGAGCGAGGCGAAAGAGAACCAATAACTATAGTGTTTGAGACAAAGAGATTAAAACGATTCGGCTAATTTTAAAAGCTTAAGATTTAGCTAGTATATTTGTGTATAGTTCAATTCAGCATTGATTTCCATCATGAAACATTCAATTTTTTAAATTCTTTATGATGTATCCCTCATATGTCAGGAATGGAGTGTGTGAACACTAAGTTCCCTTTACCTAACCCTAATCTACTATATGCGGGATACAGCGTGAAACTAAAAGAAATGAATATTTAGTCGTATTAGTATTTGTCATTTAGCCAAAACGTAGAGAAATAAGTGACTTACCACTAGCTTATCTTTGCTTACACTCCTTATTGAAGAAAGACAAATAAATACAGACAAAATTTAATTATATATAACAGATAACAAAAAATCTACGAAATCTATCGAAATCCGTTTGATGTGACTTTCATAAAGATACGTCAGAAATTCCTTATAAAAATTTAAGAGTTTATATGTAATCATATATTATCTACAAGTATAAATATTAAGATATCCAGTTATCTGTATTATTGTAAAGCAAATGTTATTGAGCAGTCCGTTTGTCAGTTTCTTTTATTATTTTTTTTTTGACGTTTTAAACACAATAAAAATATTTTTAAAAATAGTGTGTGTATAGCCTCACAATTTTTTCTGAAGTTTTCATTGTAGTGTTAGGGTTCCGTATCTCAAAAGAAAAAACGGAACCTCTATACGATCACTTCGTTGTCCGTATGTCAAGATCATTTATCTCGAGATTGCGTGGAGGTATCGAGTTAAAATTAGTATCAAATATTTAGGTCAACGCTCTCTTGGAGCACAAAAAATTCAAGTCAATTTCTAAGTCAACGCAATATAAAAAAAATAAATAAATAAAATAAAAATAAAAAATAAAATAATTATGCATCGTTACTCGTTACTTCCCGTGGACTTACTGCTTTGAAATTTTGCACAAAGTGAGAACTTATAATAATAATTAAAAAAAATAATACTAATACATATTTCGTAGAAAAACTTTGTTACAAATTTATATTTGAAGTTTATTTCATACAAAATGAGTGCATACGCCAAATTTTAATTTGTAACTTTTTATAAATTGTAGTTCCCGGTAAACTACATTCCTGAAATTAGTATGGAACTCGTGAAGGGCCAGGGTAGAACTCATTCATCTCTTGGAAGAGACATTGTGTGTTGTCCAGCAGAACTATACACCACGCTATAACCAGAGCTTCACGCTGTATCCCACACACAGCAGTGTAGGCAGAGAGAAGCGAAGTACTGTTAAGATACTCTGTTCCCATTTTCCGCCGAAGTCTGTTACCAGAGCAAATAAATAAAACTAATTAATTTCACCTAATAGGATCAAACCTACAACTGTCACTTTTACCGACAAAAACCATACAGCTGGGCCACGAAGGCCTAAATTCCCTGTTAACTATATTAATATAAGCGAAGCCGTGGTAAAAACCGGACAAGTACGAGTCAGGCTCGTCCACCGAGGGTTCCGTACAAAAATTGGAGGTCTTTCGTTCGCTTAGCCAGAGACCTATCATCTGATTCCTCACTTTAACTAGCGGCTTTATTACAACATTTTGATACGGAACCCTAAAAATGATACTAAAACATACTTAGGAAGTCAACACTTGAGAAAGATAACGCGCGATAATGATAGCTACATTGAAATTATATCAAACTTCGTGATTTTTACAACATCACAATCTTATCGGTCTCAAATAATCTACAATCTGAAACGAACGTACTGTAATTGGATTTATTTTATATATATTTATTGTAGCTTTTGAAGTTTTTCACTTTCACGCTGTATCTCGCATATAGCAGGAAAGACAGTGGAAAACTAATGTTAAGACACTCGGTTTCCCACGTACCGCCCGCTATATTATCTCACTAGGGCGGGAAAATAAAAATGATTTAACATTGTCTTCTACCTAGTGGGAATCGAACCAATAACCAATAACGCATCGCGATTTCAGTAAAATTGCCCACGACGTTACAATTATAATTTGAGGCTTTCGTGGTGTTTGTGGACGCGACCATTATTGATTCGGTTAGCACTCGAGGGAATAAATCATTTTTATTTTCTCGCTCTGGTACTAATTATTCCGTAAACTGGACAGAAGGTGGAGAACGCAGTGTTTCAATACAAAGTGCCGTCTGCCTATCCTGCTAAGTGCAGGATACAGTGTGAAGAAGTGATATATGTCATATTTTACATCTCAAGCTTTCAAAAACTGTTTTTAGGTAATTATTTTGATTACTATTTTAGTAATTACCTAATATGTAATTAATGTTATGAAATATGAGAAACGTCGCTTTACACATGTTCAAGAAAGGTCAATCTACTTACTGCATTTAGTGGAAAAAACCTTATTTGGCCTAATTTGGGCCAAATTATGCAATAAGTCACAAGGCGCCTGTATAAGTAGTGCTAGAAATCGGAAGCGGTTACGTTTTTAAAATAAACAAGATTAAAACACATATTGTCTATACGTTTTTAAGTTATACGGAAAGAGGTTCGATTTTTGAGGTGAAAAAGATTATAAAAGCAGTGGAATTTTGACAATGGCAGCAGTTGATTGTAAGCTTCGCTGTATCCGCTCGCTCTGTTCCCTACTTTCCGCCGAATTTTGGAGGCATTGCATGTTGAGTGGTGGAACTCAACGCCGTCCTTTGCCTAGACATCAGAGTGAAGAAATTTAAATATAAATTTAAGTAAATATTTCATTTCCTCGAGTGTGGATCGAACCCTCAACTTTGTGCCCCTGCGCCACGACTGATCTCCACGTATAACATTATTATTATAATACATAAAACACTACTAATCACGAATCAGGCATTTCCAAATGGCCCATGATCTTGTCTCTAAAGTAAACTAGTTACAAAACTTTAAATTAAACGGGTTAAAACATTACGTCAAATCAATTAACCGCGTCAATTAATCACTCGACGCTCCATCACGCCACTCGCCGTTTGACAGCCGCTGTCGCGTTGACAGCTGTCACTTTTGACAGCTCAAGGTTAACTGTCAAGGGTGAAAGCCTAATTTGTTTATTTACATGTTGATCCTAAATTAATCATCACAATTGTGGAGTTATTAGATTCGTTTTCTGGAGACTTAAATGTACGATAACTACAAATATAATAAAAAAACCTGGTGTTTTTTTGTGTCTGGGTCTATTCGGAAAAGGTAATGTTAATAGGTATTTTGTGGAAAAAAATATTACAAAAATATTTTTTTTTGTTAAATAAATACCAAATGGCTTTGCAAACTTTAGCTTGTCAACTTTTAAAAGTTGTACTTCCAATTGACATACAATCCTAAAAATGGTACAGAACCCTCAGTGGACGAGTCCGGCTTGCCCTTGGTCAGTTTTTTAAAATTAATAATTTTCTTTTAGAATGATAATGTTTTTAGCAACTTTAACTTTCGCAACGTTAGATAAATTCAAGTGGTATTAGTGGTGGAAGAGATAGCTTTCTTTTCATACCAGATATTTATATAAGCATAAAATATATTAATGTAGAGGGAAATATACATATGATTAAAAATTTTGCTTTTTATTCCCGCTGGAATAAAAAGCTTTATATATGCTGAGACCAGTCGTGGTGTATGGGCACAAGTGTGTGACTGTCTGCCAGTCAACACGCAATGCCTCCAAGATTCGACGGAAAGTTAGGAACGAAGTGTCTTAACACTAAGCTACACTAACCTACCCTGCTGCGTGTGAATATAGCGTGAAGCTGATTTGATTTCAATTTAATTTTTATATGCCACAACCCCGACTATTTTTTAGGGAATAATACAGCGGGATACAGCGTGAAGTTAAAAAAAAAAAAAACAAGAAATATATATTCATTTTGCCAACATACGAACCTAATTTTCTAACTACGCTAGAAACAACAGAGATAGGGCTACCACCACGGTGGCAATACAAACACAAAATTGTTTTAAAGGAATCAATAGATAAACATTTGTGCTGCTTATCTTTACCGCGGCGCTTTGTTACGTCGTAAAATCTAGGCTTTATGGCCGTGGGAAGCCATTATAGTATGGTTAATATAATTATGAATTATTATTTATTTGTATAGGTTTTTTTAAAGTATCTATACTTTTGTAATGTTAAGGCTAGTCGGGGCGCAGAGGCAGGCTCGTGTGACTGAAAAGTGACAAGTTGTGGGTTCGATTCCCACTCGAGAAAATGCAATATTTAACATTATCGTTTTCTCGCTTTGGATACAGAGCAAAGCGCAGCGTACTCAAGCGTCACCACGCAATGCCTCGATATTTAAATGGAAAGTGAATAATGGAGTATCTTAACACTAGGTTCAATTTTTCTAACCGTATATGTACGATGGGGAGGCCATCATTAACCAACACGCAATACCTCAAACGAAAATCGGAGTGCTTTAACACTAGGTTCCCTCTTAATCTTATTTATGCGGGATACAGTGTAGAGTAACCAGTTTACATATTTATATTATAGCTGCAACTACAATGTAGGAACTGTAACGTGTTTGCCGACGGGTTCTTTTATATGCTGCATTTAAATAATTTTTAAATAGATTTACATTAGCAGGAAAATTATGTTTTTTATTTATTAATTATTACTGCGGTATATTAGGTAGTGTAGGAAATTAAAATTAAAAAATAAAATAATAAGTAAGTATAATGAGTATTGCAATTTCTTTTAAATTGGACAAATTAAAATATTTCAAATCAGTCTTTTTACTTCTGCTCTGGGATACAGGATGCTACCCTGCTAAGTGCAGAATACCCGCAACTAGAAAACTAGCGTTTAGACCTCCAGTTCTAATTAAGTATCCGTTCCCCACTTTCTACCGAATTGTAACAGCAACAGGAAATGGGAAACTCAACGCCGAGTTTTGTCTCGTTACCAAAGAGAGGAAATGAAAATATTAAATATTTAATTTCTCCAAATCCGAGTCAAACCCACAACCTGTGACAGTCGCACGCCGGTGCCCCTGCGTCACAACTAGCCTCTACCCATACCTACTTTATTTCTTATACATACCTATCCTCACTCGACTTAAGATGGTAGTGAGAGAGCGTAAGATAATACCTCTACTAACACTACAACTCCCTGGCGATATGTTTCGTCCTCATCCGTCTTGGTTGCAGATAAATCAGACAACTTGTACCGAAGGTAAGTCCCTATAGGGTAAAACATTCACATGTTAACCCAAACTTATATTACAACTTAATAAACTTATAATATAAATTATTTGTTTATTAGAATAGGTAGAGATAGCTTACTGTTAAAACATTTCTTTAACCAAATATTTTTGGCCGAATCCAAGAGGTTTTAAGTGGGGGAACTAAACGCCCTATAAATTTTATAAGAATAATTGATTATCCAAAGTGAATATCGAACCCACAATCGACGCGTTTGCAGTCAGACGATGTGCCACGACGAAATGTATGTAAGAGAAAAGATGTTTATAATTAGGTACATTAAACTATTATTCATTTAATAACGACTCTGGATAAGTAAAGTATATTAATAGTATTTTTCCATCCGGTAATCTCTAAGTGATTGAATGATATATTTGAGTGACATTTTATTAGATTCATAGATAATCTGCTCTTTCTTATTTTATAAATATAAATCTTATTTCAGGAAATTCTGCTCCAAATTGAAAAGTATATTTTTTTATTGAAAAGTCCATTTATTGAAGATAGGCAATAAGCATTCCGTTAATGGTGTCGATGTTATTTAAAATGTATCATAAATAATTATTAATAATTTAAATTTTACCACGCAAGCGAATCCATAGTTAGAAATTAGTAACATATATTTTTTTAAAACTATACTACACAAAATAAAAAAAACGGAGATTAATATTAAAAGTATAATGTTAATTGTCCCCAATACAAAATCAGGTCGTTTCATGTTGACAGAAATGGTAAAAAATAATTTAAAAATGTGATAAAGAAAAAGTCAACATTGAAATCGGTTGAAAGCGTTACGCGTTGCTTAAAAAAACTCACTGAACATGTTCGCTCCATTATTAATCAAACGGCACGTCACAACACTATGATATGCGTATTGAGTAATGACTAATAACCCTTTTCATTTAGAACCCAAACGATGTACAACCCTAAAAGTTAAAACTCAAACTCCACAATACGTTGTAAAATATATAGTCGTTTACAACATTTTTAATATAACACACGCTTTGTTATTTGTTAATAAAATATAGACTGTATTTTAATCAATTAAAGCCCATATTAAATTAAAGTTGTACATTAAAAATTTTGGTACGAACACACAAATTTGGACTCTATATTTATAGAGTTATAGTCCATATTTATAGGGTTGTAACATTTTTAATAGCGTGTAAAATGATAGGCCATTGTTTTGTGTATAGAGACGTCTGTCAGGGCGGTTGTTCGTCGCGATAACGTTGCGTTTCTTTAATGCCTTTAAGATTTTTTTTTCTCGAGATAAATGAGTGGGAGGATGGTAATGGCATTGAATCAGAAATATTATGATATTCTTGTTAGATTATAATGACTTTGAGATGATGTGAGTCGATTGAAAAAAAATGATATTTTATTTATAATCTGGCGACGACGTGCGTCTGGCGTACTTTGGGTTTATCTAATTATTGTAATTTTGATACGGCTTTTTTTATATTTACTTACTTATACATCTCGTTAGTTTTGTATTATAAAAAATATAAATGTATAAACTACTTTTTAAAATAAAGTGAAATTACAATATGAAATATTTAACAGCCTTAATTTTTTGTATTTGTAATTCTGAATTATGACATTTAAAATTATTTATACAACATAAAACATTTTTTCAAATATTAATCTTATTCATTTAGTCAGTCATTTTATGAAAGAAAGAAATTTTGTTGAAATTCAAATCATATCACATATACACTAGTTAAGGAAAAAATATTCTTCAATGATATAAGAACGAATTAACGCGGACACAAACTGCTCTCTAAAATAATACAATACTTGTGTGGACTGTTTCTTTTATATTAAATTTTTTACTCACACCGCGTATAGCCGACAGAGCAGAGAGAAACGACTGTTAAATCTCTCCGTGACCCACGTTCCGCCTAAATTTTCCACACATTGCATGGCAATTGGCAAAACTCAACGCTACACATGGTCTTGTTACCAGCGACGAAATAAAAAAATCTACCCCCGAGTGAGAATCAATCCTTCAACCGTAGAGTTCACAGCCATTTCAGCGATGCCACCCTAATGGCCTCAAATACATACTAGTTCTCCTTTGAACCTAATATCAAAATGAGAGTGCATATATAACCCGAGCTACTTACCAGTAGCTTCTACCTACCCACATTATTGATTTAAAAATAAAAAAAAAACAACTCAAAATGGAAGCTAACATACACATCCAAAAAGAAATATACAACCATATCCATCTAAAAACCATTTTTAATCGAAAAAAATTGCAGTAGGTATAAACATTTAATTTACAGCTTTGAAATAAAATATGTATTTTTTTTTAACCCCTTGCCACTGCCCCTATCATGATCATTGGCTCACAACGAGTGCTTCCGTTGCCGTGTGAAAGAGATGGAACGATAGTATTGTATGAAGTGTGACAAAGATGGATTTCACCACTCAACAACTTAATTGAATACAGTATAGGGAAACGAACAGTCGATGTTTCTATTATCGAGTAGCTTTTAATTTTAGTATTTGTATAGTATTTATAAAAAGTGAGCTTCTATTTGTGATTAAAACAAGATATACTTTGTGAAATATTATATTTTGTTTATTTACTCTTTATTTAAAATGCGCATAATATGTGCTCAATTTTAGAATGTTTGTATAAGATTTTAGCTTGACACACAAGAAATTAGGCAAAGTAGACAAAGTTGGCAAACTTACTGTTAAAACTTCTATTCATATCTATGTTCAAGAGATTGCGTGTTGTGTAATGGTTTCAAAAAAAGTACAAAATAAAAATATTAAGACAGTTTTAGAAATATCACTTTTTTTTGCAAAATTTTCACTACACACACATAATAAAATCAATTAAATCATAAATCTAAACAATATTTATCCTTTACATTACTTAAAGAATTATATATATTGTAGTAAAAACCACATCTCTACGATCATCAGTTACATCGTTATCTGTCCCGCCTGTAGCATTAACACGTCCAGCCTCATTAAAATACCCTCCATTATTTACTACTTCAATTCTATTCTACACTCTATTCAAACGACATACGGTTCTAGTAATTTTAAAACAATGTATAGAAACTGCTAGTAAATTTAAATCTTAATGCCTTCATCATAAAGAATAATGTAGAAGTAGAATAATGTAGAATTTCAAGATTTTAGTTTATCTTGTCAGAGCTTGTGTGGTGGTGCGCTTACATCGGACTTCAAGATCACAATCATCCCATTTCTGTCATTGTTCGGAAAATTGGTACTGTTGAGATGAAACAATTATATAGAAAATGAAATGTCACTGGTGTCAGATTGTTTCTGAGATATGAGAGGTAGTTGGTTGGTTGGGTGTCAACGTGTCTGGTAGGTAGCAATTAACTTGGAAGTTGTAGTTGAACTTCTTATTATTTATTTATATATAGAATTAACCTACAGAGAGTTAGTCAGAGGCCGTCATAGCGCAGAGGCCCAAGCGTGCGATCTTAAGGGCGACGGTTGTGAATTCGATTCCTACTTGAGAGAATGAAATACTTAATATTTTATTTCGAACGGTAACGAGACAAATCGCAACGATGACTTCCGCCTCTCAGCACACAATGCCTGGATAATTCGTATTTTGCGTATAAGTTTGGAAAGGAAACACACTAGGTCTCCAGGTTCCCTCTGCCTACCAAGCTACGCGATAAGATACAGCGTGAAGTAAAAAAGCCACGGCCAAGCCACACATTTTGACTAAGTCGTAGAGCTTGTGAAGTTATGGTCTGTACATAGAGTTAGAAGGTGAAGAATTACAAATTTGGCTCTACATGAGATCTAATAACATTTTATAATGCGAGCCACCGCCTTGGCAACATATTACATTAGATATTTTTGATAGAATGACATTTTTTATATCATTTATTTACCTACTGGATAACTAAATCTATATCTATATAATATAGCTCTGATGAAAAATAATAAGGAAAACACAACAATTAAACTCTTTTTCCTGATAAGTAGGTTAAGGCTATAAAACTTAGCGTCAAGACACTTCACTTTTTAATTGCGGAACTTAACGTCGCCGAAGAAATTTTCTATAAAATATAAAATAATAGCTAGGTATTGACTTATTTGCAAGCTCCTATAAGTTAAAATTTTCAACGGCAAAATATTTGGTTTTTTTAACGAATTTTGTCATAGCTAACATATTCCTAAAAAAATATTTATTTTAAACTATTTATGATTTTACGATATCGTCATGGCACAGTGGCACAACCGTGTTACTGTAAACGTGACGGTTGTCAGTTTGATGCTCCGAATTATTATTTATTAATATCTATTTGTTACATCTGGTAACAAGGCACATCGCGGCGTTGAGTTCCGCTATTTAATATGCTCAATGCCTCGAAAGTTCGGCGGAAAGTGGGGAACGGAATGTCTTAACACCAGGTTGCTTTGCCCTATTCAGCTATATGCGGAATGCAGCGTGAAATTTAAAAAAGTGAATTCTTTAAAAGATTTTGACCTGTTTATAAGTATTGATAAGTAGTTAATTTAGTTCTACAGCTAGTCCGAAGGCACTAGTAGAGTCATTACGAGACTATTCTGTCAGTGAAAAACTGTTTCTTTCGCAAATCCCTGGAACTCTAAGCTCACTCTGGAACACGATAGACCTGGGACCTGGACATTGAATGAATAGGATATAATTTTTTTTGTCTTCCAAATTTTCTATTAAAAACGGTGAAATGAAAATAGTTTAATCACTCTTTTGTGAATCAAATCCAAAACTATCTATATATAGTGGGGTGCTATCCCCACTGCGTAAAGATAACCTTCTTTATAAAATATTATTAATCCGCATTTCACGGATTTTTCCACATACCGTGACAAATCTTTTTTTTTTACTTTTACTTTTCTTTTCATGATATGTACATACATACATAGTAATACAAATAAATAGGTATATTCGTAAGTTACATATAATTATGCTGAAGACTTAACCGCCTTACAAATCAAAACAATATCGTTTGAGTATATTGACGTTTTACCATTAAAAAATATTTTATAATGATATCTATCCCCAACGAAGGCTTTATTTAAAATTCAAATACACGAATAAATAACATATTTTTAGTCCCGCTTTTGTCAAAAGAAACATTTTTTTTTACTTCAAATATAAAAAAAAATCCCGCTTTTCACCGAGAAAAAATCTAACAACACTGATAGGTGCTAAAACCTACAAAAGATACATAAAATGAGGAAATTTAAATATAATTTTCACTTTTTAGTCCAATTTATACTTTTTAAATTTAAAGAAATTTTGGTAATTTTGAAAGACAAGCAAGCAACTGTTTATAGTAACTTTTTTTTGTAAAGAATATATTGGTACATATTTTGTAAAGAATAATGACTCAGAACTACAGTAGGAATAAGACTAAGATTCATAATATTAAAAAATCAGTAACACATTTATATAAATTGCGAATAATACCATTTCAAATCCCAATCAGAAAAAAATTAAACAACCATTTCAAAATCATAAAACAAAAGGACTAACATATTCATACTATTTATAAAATGTCACGTTTTAAAGGGGCAGTTGAAAAGATGCCATAATAACAATATACTTTATGTATGTCTGTATGTACAAGATTTGCTACCTCCTGTACTGACAACAAAGGAGCAAAGGCAACTGTTCACACCTCGAAATCGATTTACGTCACGAGAATAAATTGAAGCGTTTCGCGTAAAAACACCCGGAGCATTCAACGCGAAGTAAATAAAAAACACTCATCCAGCCTCCAGATTCGCAACTATTATCTCGCCACGGCCAATACGAAATCGCCATTAATTTCAAGTTTTGTTATTGGTAGAGTCGATCCCACCAACCCCGCCTTCCTCTCAAACCACGCCTCTTGGTTACTTTTCTGAAAAGTCTACCTGACTGTGTGTCGTGGAGCTCAGTCGTCCGTAGGAATATGTTTAAACTGGCCTTTACAGTGTAAACGCATCGTCTTTCCACTAAAACACATTTTATTTCCTTATCAAGAGCCAATTGCGCTATCTCTTTCCGCTGGTGTAGTTCGACATAAGTAAGATAGAGACAGCGTATAAAAATTTTAGGTGCGGCCAAGAAAAATTGTTTGGATATACGTGAGCGCGATCAGTGCCAGCCGGCTCACCTGAGGTGCGGACGGTCGATCTGCCACTTCGCCACTTTACCAGTTAAACTCGGTCGCGGTCACGGGTTCCGTTCAGTGATGTGTGTGATATAACATCTACATATATAGGTATATATGACAAACATGATGACTATGGACGTCGGTATGTACAACAATCAGCAGAGCGGGTACAGCGCGGAATATTATCAGCAAGGTGCTTCTTATCAGCCACCGTATGAGGGTTACCATGAAAGTTATTATGAACCTACGCCGTACTACGAACCCATTATCCACGGACAGCCCACCCACGAGGCCACCCCCGTGATCAGCACAGACACAGGACTATGTTACACTAACTTGGACTATGGTGAATTGCAACAGAACTATCCTATACATCCTATCCCGCCGCATCCCGAAGTTTTCAAGCATAGAGAGGATGTCCCCCGTCCGGAGGAAATGCATATTCACGAACATAAATTAGATAATCATTATTTAGAAACAAAATACAATATGCATTTTGTTGATGAATCGAGCATGCACTATAGTCATGGGTCGCCGTTGCCCTGTGGGGACTTCGATCCCTACTCTCCTAAAGAGGAGTTCGGAGGGCTCCGGGAGTTCCCCAGAGAGGACTTACAGAACCATCACGTTGGTCACCAACCGCACCCTTCCCACGCCACTGTGCCGACGTACAAGTGGATGCAAGTCAAGAGAAATGTTCCCAAACCAACGGGTAAGTTTTTTTGTATCCATATCATATTAACCATCGCGTAAGATATTTTAATATTATGATGAATAATAATCTTTTCATGATGTGTATATATATATATATATATATATATATATATATATATGTTTTTATACAAATGATATAAATATTATAACTTAAACGCATTAAACTACTTTCTGTCTGTGACTTTGTTTGCTTTAGAACCAAAAAACTAAAGGAACAATATATAGTATTCATTTTACTAAAATTCTAAAGAAATTATTATTTTTTTTAATTTAAAACACATTATTATTTTTTTTAATTTAAATCCTAGTTATATCATAATATGTATTATATTATTAAAATCAATTTAATTTGTGTCCCGACTCTATAATAGTAACAAAAGTAACTCCGTATAAAATATTTATTAAAATATTTTTTGTATTTTTCCATCAAATTATATCAACCCGAAAATAATAGTTCTGCTAAAACCTATTTCAATTTCTGGCTTAGCTTTAAGTAAATCCTGAGAATTGTTTTAATAAATTAATTTTATAAACACAAACATACAGTTCGCGAGGCTAAAGTTGAGTTATACATTTGTCTGAGTGCCACCAAAAGAAGAGCCATAAAAAGCTTTTTAAAATATTTTTCAAGATCGATAAAAAATTCGAACGTAATAAAAAAAATACTAATTCCTCTACACCGGATATTGGTATCCTCATAGTTTTAATATGTTGTTTGATTTAACAATAAAAGGATGTCTGTTCTTGTTGATAAAAGGGTCGTTCCGATTTATCATAGCGTTGAGTCCACGTTTTTTTTTATTCTGTTCTGGAGACAGAACATGAGAATGGAAAATAGTATGAGAATAATTTCCATTCTCATACAGTGATAATGCCAACTTTATCTAAAATTTTTAATAAGTCGAATACAAAAATAAAATGTTACGACTTACGTATATGACGCTGCTATCGGTACAAGAGGTGTGGGACGGTGGTCAAACAGCAGTATAAACCGGGAAAGCCAAGCAAAAGACGTCGCGCTTGTAACGTCACATCTACACTGTATTAAATTAACCATTTCTCCACTCATTTCTCTGCTTTCTACCTAAGAGTTGCAAATTATGGAATTCTGCATCTTTATTTTAATCCGCGTTTTCTCCTCCCTGCACCCGTAAAACAACACTTAAAAAGAAGAAGAGAAGAGATAGAATGTAAGTCGCAATTGGTGTTAAGCGCTATTCTATAGGATACTAGCCTCAATTACTGGAACATACTGGATAATACTGGATCATAGCCTCAATTTTTAAATACCCATTCCCATTAGCTGTATATGATCTTGGATTCTTATACCTTAGAGGCATTTCTATAATATTCAATTCTACAATTTTCATCAATATTATATCAAAAATTTAATGAAAATCTATTCTTTAATGATTCTATTATATTATCGCGAAAGCAAAAGTGAGTTTGGTCGTTTGAACGTTGTCACGAGTAAACTATTCAACCGATCAATATGAAATTGTATACACATTTTTCTAAGAGTAAAGAATACCTTAAAATAATATAAA
The DNA here is from genome assembly GCA_030704555.1 of Heliconius charithonia. NCBI lineage: Eukaryota > Metazoa > Arthropoda > Insecta > Lepidoptera > Nymphalidae > Heliconius > Heliconius charithonia. Next base: position 12,881,308 of record CM060811.1, on the reverse strand, counting down.
AGTAACTAAATTTTGATAAAGATTTGCAGGACTAAAACGTTCCGTGCCTTTTAAGGAACAAAGGAACCCTTAAAAGATCTTTTATCTCAGGAATGCTAAGGGATATCTAGTTGAAATTCAATAGGGCACTTCCAGTTGATCTAGAATTATGAAATGTAGCAAGTAATATCTACATCTAGTACTAGTTCAGGAAGAAATTGGAAAACTATATATTTGTTATCCTTAAAAATAATAGCATTAAAACGAGGCGAAATTTGGTTTTAACGTCGCTAGTATAGTGAGATATTAGATGAAAGAGCTCTGGCTAAGCTTGGATTTCAGAAAAAGCTCGAGATATCCAATTCGGAACCCTCGACTCACGCTTGTTCCATTTTTTAGGTCTAGAATTAACCTAGTGTATTAACGCACGCTTAATTTTCGAGCATTTCCTATTTAGTAAATATGAAAGTAATATATTCCCTAAATGGGAGCTAAACCTGCAACCGTCGTCTTCTTTACATTATATTTTCAAGTTCTTGAAATAATGTGAGTTGTTATTTGACACTGAAACTAACCATTTACATTTATATAAGAACTATATTCAGATACTAAAAAATAAATGTAAAACATCAATCTGTACATTTATGTATCTATAAATAGATAGGTAATATTAAAAATAATAAAATTGTATTTTCTCTTTCAGTACGTAAAAGACATGAGAAAAAATCAATAATATTGGGGAATTTCTTAATGTAACGGATATCAAACGGCTTAACCGATTTTATTGCAATTTTCACTATAGTATTTTGACAAGCTTTCCTTAACATTTTATTTAAATTCAAGTGCATAAATAAACAATTTCCTATATCAAGCGGGCGAAGCCGCGAACAAGTTGGTAGTATAAAATAAAATAATAATAACTAACCACATCACACGTACCTACTTTATTTCGTAAAAACCTTAGAATAGAAATAGATTGTTATCAAGTGATTGCTCAAATCAGCTTACCCGTTCAAGGTGAAACTGTTTTGTAGAGGTTAAACAAATTAATTATAAATTATGATTAATGTCTCTAAAGTGATTTTGACACTTTACAATAAGGAAGCTGGTTTTAATGGCCTACTGTGTAATTAGTCTTTGCTCTTTAGACAGAGTGTGGCGTTGATTTCTGGCACTCACCACTCATAATGTCTGGTCATAATGACTAATGTCTTTTTTTTAAGGTTTATGTGCTGAACGGATTCTCTTAACACAAGGATCTTCCGCTTATGGATACGGATTTAACGTAATGTAAATTTAGAAAAATATTATCTTTTATTTTATGGCAAAGGCTGAGAAAGCTTAGTAGTGCATTATTTTGTTGTTTCGTTTTCTATCTACCACACGACACAGTAAGACAGCTTGAAAGAAAAATATTTTTTAAATATAAACGTTAAATAACTTTACACTATTTTATTACTATATATAAATGTACTAATATTATATATTATATTATATTATGTATATAAATGTACATAGCACTGTGAAGTTCAAAAACTATGATTCAATTCATGCCAGTAGTTCCTGAGATTAGCACGTTTACTCAATCAAACTCGTCAACCTTATAATATGTGCCGTACATAGTTTAACATTCTCTTCAGAATGGAAGATTTGCCTAGTGATAAAAAAATATATGAAAGGCTTTTAATATTAAATATTGTAACTTTTCACTCTATTTGCTGTCTAAACTCTCTTCTCTTTGACAGTTGGTCAGTTTGTCTGTGTGTCAAAATACGGCAACGTGAGGTATTTGCCTCGTGTCAGCGGGTGAGTCGCGACCTTTGACACCAACCAACATACAGACAGCGCTCACTGACAGTTATTATGTAGTAGAGGCATACACAGATTCAAATGCTTTAAAATGTATGTAAATATTAATAATTTATTTGTTGTTTAATAATTTGTTAGTTTTTATTATTCAAATAAGTTCTATTCAAAATTTAAAAGTCTTAATTTCCGATATAGATTTTTTTCTTAATAAAAAATCCTCTACATAAATATTGCAAATACATTAGATTTTTTTTTATTTATCCTATGATCGCTGAACAAAGGCGATAAAATGGTGTGAATTTTCCAAGCCGTGACCAAAAGCGGTGTTTAGTTTCGCCACCAATTACACAATATGTTTACAATAATAAAATTTTAATAGTATTTCACCAGGATTTAGGACACCTATAAATTATAATATTATATATAGTATTTTTCTTTATAGTGTTTTTTTTTATCCCCGCGTATAAATGTAGAGACTCCCCGGTACCTTACCGGCTCACGATTTAATGATCGCCGTATTAGAGATAAGACGTCAAAACAGATGACGTACGTTAAATGGACGTTAAAACAACACCATACGTCAAGAAGTCTAATATATTTTGTAACATATTAAGAAAAGTACAGAAGAACAAGTCGTGGCGCTGGGACACAAACGTGTCCTTCTAAGACGGCGGTTGTGGGTTCGATTAATTGTAATTTATTAATATTTGCATTTCCTCGCTCTGATAACAAGACAAAGCGATTCGTTCAGTTCCACTAATCAATTAAGTAAAAGTTCTAAATAAATTTCAAATAAAAAAAATGTATAGCGTAGTGTATGAATTAAATTTTAAAATAAGTATCTTCCTTTATGCATTATGTAAATATAAGATTTTGAGATTTTTCTTATATGTAATCAAATATTTTTTAAAAATCAACACACTTAGCGTCGTTGCCGGTACAGTGCTTTAGAAATTCTATATACACAAAATGTGAAATACATTACTTCACGGTACATAATCACGTAAAATAAAATAGAAATTGAGCACAAAGTTTCATCTTTTCATGATGCATTTTATTAAAATTTTATCTTTATCTTGCTATACTATATGACGAAAATATTATCATGATTTTACTGTTATCTTTTAAGTAGATAATAAAATAAAAAATTTAAAAAAAAATATTTTGAACCACTAGTAATAATAGTTAGATCATCAGTTATGCGTAGTTTAGGTGACAAAAATAGAGGTGGTCTAGTGATGTCCAGTCGAGTTTAACTCTGAAGTAGTAAGAAAGTACTTTTAAAGAAAGTATTTTTACTTTTTTAAGTTACTACAATTAGATTGAAAATTTGCCATTGACATTTACAGGGTCCTTAACGAAAACACTAGGATAGGATTTCCTGAAATTCTTACATAGAAAAAGAATAATTTTACAATTTCGTTGAGGCCGTCGTGGCGCAGGGACCACACGATGTGACCTTAAACTCTACTCGAGGAAATAAAGTATCTACTTAAATTTTGCATATCCATTTATTTGGTCTGGTGTAAAGGTAAAGCGCGGCGTTGAGATCCACCACTCAACACTGAATGCCTCTAGAATTCAGTGTAAAATGGGGAACGGAGTGTCTTAATACTAGGTTCCCTCTGCGTACCATGCTGTGTGCAGGATATAGCGGGAAACTGATTTAATTTTTACAATTTTGTTATCAAAACCACCCAAACGAAGTTGTAAACGAAAACTTTTCGTAGAGTAACTTAAAAATAGATTTATTATTATGTTATCATTACCAAACACAAGTCCCCCTCACTGTGAGTTGCTCTACACGTCTAGGGGCAAATGTAGAGCAATCATATAAGGATTGTTGTACAGTAAATATAGAAGTAAGGGAAGCGAGAAAAGGGTAAAGAATGCAGTCTAATTATAATTAAAATTACTCAAAATACATTTAATTAAAAAAATACTATAGATACTTAAACTTACCGACTTAAATTTATAAATATACGTTGTATTGAGCGACCGAGATCTCTCCGTTTTATAACTATCCTTTACTTTGAACTCTTGGACTAAGCAGTTGTATTTAAATTATATTTCTGAGTCAGTAGACCGTCCAAGGAGATCGAATAACCATTAATAAATACTTTTTGGTTAAAATACTTTAGTGAAAAGACACTTCGTTCCCAATGAGACACTTTTCCACTTTCCACGGATTCTGGCAATTTCTTCAGCATTGCATTTTGTATGTCGGAAGTCAATGTCGCGCTATACCATTTTATCGGAACAAGGAAATGAAGATATTAAATATTCAATTTTCTCGAATAGGAATCGAATTCACAACCTATCACATTTGCAGCATCGTCAGTTTGTGCGCCACGGTTGGCTTGTGGCCTTTTAAATGGTTGGTTCCTATCAATACTTATATAGCGTATAGCGTAGTGTATGGTAATGTAGAGCCCCTATAAAATATTCGTACACGCAACGACGTCAACTTACTAATCCCATGGCTATCTGTATTCGCTTCTATAATAACACGCAATACGCACTTATTATATGATAGAAAGTTGAAAGTTTTCCAAATTCCATTTCTTAAATTAATATCTAAATCAATATGTTTTGTAACCTATATTATTATTATTTTTTTTTTCAATTATTTTCAATTATTTGTGATAAAGAGAGCGATTTAATAACAAATTCTATTATTAAAAACTTCATATCTTCTTAAGCCTAATAAATAATATTTTTTTCCTACGGAAACGTATAGAAAAATTCATTTATTTAAAAAATAATTATTTCTTTAAAATATAATTTCCACCTATGTTTACTTAGAAAATAATAATTTTAATTACATTATATTTCTCCCGATAAAAATAATACATTATTCTTATTACACTTTTTTTTCACGCCCGCCGTCGTATCGCAGGGTAGAAAAAGACAACTGAATATCAGCTTTTTCACTCTCCACCCGAATGCGTGGAATGATCGATGGCTGAGCTCAACGTCGCATCTTGTCTTGCCATCAGAGTGAAAAAAAAAATAAAAGAATAAGTTCTAGTGGAAATCGAACCCATAACCACTGCGCCACGACCGCATTTACCGTAAAAACTTCGCGTTAACATAAATTTCTTGAAAGGTTTTACGACCAATATATTAGATGAAACTCATTACGTATGTACTTTTATTGCATTAAAAACTTTGTTGCAAATTAGCTATAAAGTATCGTATATACAGTATATTATTATTTAAACGACATTTTAAATATGTTTTATTTCAACACTAGTTTAATATGGATGAAATTAATACTTTATAATATTTTTTGTTTCACGCTGTATCCCGGTAACGTATTGTAAAGACACTCCTTTCCTCATTAAAACATTTCCGTTCCCCACATTTAGCCATTTCTTTCTCTATGTTGAATGGCGAAATTCCATCTTGGGAAAATTGGACGGAGAGTGGGGAACAAAATGTTTTAACACTACGTTCTCACAGACGTCGCGCTTACTATTTTGCGGTCAGACGATATCCCACTACCACACAACGGCCTCTTAAAATAGACTAGGAGATTAAAAAAGCGCCCATATTTCTAACTAAAAGACGAGAAAGAGAGGTATCGATACTTAAATTGAGCGTAAAGGAGTATAAATAAATAATAATAAATTATAATTATGTTTAAACCATATCCCATAAAACTGTAATATTTCATCAAAATGTACTAGATTTTAGTTAACCATAAAATATTCTATTAAGTGTAATCGCGTAATAGTTACTCACGAACGGTTTTACACTTATTGGGTTTAGCTTCATACGTCTCATAAATTAAATTTTTACATTTTTAATATGAGGTTGGTTGTGACCGATCGTGGCGCAGGACCTAAGTATGCGACAGATTGCGGGTTTGGTTCTCGCTTGAGGAAATTGAACACAAGGAAAAACGCGGCGTTAAGTTTATGGAAAAGTTTAAGGAAATAACTGAAACTCAATATATAATATCTATTACCAGATCAAATAAAGAATAATTAATTTAAATACTGTGGCGATCGAACCCACAACCACCTCATGTACCCAAATACGTCACAATAGCGTCAAATACCGTATATAATTCTATATTATTTACCCAGCTACCCACAAAGCCAGCCGCCGTACAGGGACTGCAAGTCACCGTGGACTGGAAGGCAATAAAATCATATTAGCCGTGTCAACTCACACGACAGGACAAATTGCTGTAATTTTGTTGTACCGATCTGATACAATAAAAGAAAATTGCAATTCATTTGGACTCAATATTTATTATATAAGCTTTTGACCTGCCCTTCTACTGTAGCTGTAGGCATGACGTTAGTTTTAGATGGGAGGGAATACAAAATCGAAAATTAATTCTGTTTCAATTTGATATTATAAATCCAGCTACCGTTGTTTCGTGTCCCACTTAAGACAATAGTAGAAAGATAAAATTCGACGTTGAATTCCGCCAGAAAAGGGAGTGTCTTGTTGTATTTGTCGTGTGTTAACATAAGGTTCTCTCTGTCCACCTTACTATATGCGGGATACAGCGTGAAACTATAATATAGATACATGACTATGATTCATATGATTCATATGTAACATAGGAATGATACAGCTACATAAATTAAATTATATTAAGAGAAATTTGAAGATACTTCAAAAACTATTTAGTTCTAAATGAAAAGGTCATTATTGCATTGTTATTTTGTCTACACCCATTATAATTCAGCTTTACTCTGTATCCTGCACTTGGCAGAGCAGGCAGACGGAACCTGGAAACTTACTGTTAAGACATTCTATTCCCCCAAGAGAGAATTGAACTCATAATGGACACGCTGAGTGAAAATACACTACCATTTTTTTCATCTTGAATGCCGGTACCTTGGATAAGAGGCATAGATTCAAGTCCCGTTATGTTTAAATTTTGATATTTTAGTGCTAGTTAGTTAGTTAAGTCAACAATCTTATACAATCATAAATATCTGAAATGTACTGCGGCGTTAAGTTCCGTCGTATTTATCAAGGAATTAGTCAAAACGTTTCCATTTTTAACTATCTAAGATCTACAAACTATGCATGACTCGCACATTTAAGACCACACGTGAAGGATGATCTTATCTATTTTGCAATTCAAACCTCTCGGGACGTCAATGTAAGTTTCGTTATTTTTAAACGAGTTTGTGCAAAGTAAGTTTAACTTTATATACATTTGCATAAGGGTTATTTTAAATTGACGTAATAAAATGTCCCACGTTGACATTTTCTGGTTAAACATGCAAAAAAATTTGCAGAGAATGCATTTTGCAAAAAGATTGTGTTTTATGAAAAATAAAATATTAATGTCTAAACATACAAAAAAATCCGTCGTTGCGCAGTAAAATGTCTAATCTAATTGTGACAGATGTGGGTTCGATCTGCATACGAAAGAATGCTTTTAGTTTATGTACATTTCCTTGCTCTAAAAGACACAGCGCGGCGCAGAGTTAGACCATTGAACACACAATGTCTCAAAAAGTAGATCAAAAGTGAGAAATGTATTGTGTTAGCACTGGGTCCATTCCTCTTCCTCTGTATTGCGGAAAAATCTGTAAAGCTGTTTTTAAGAAATATAAAAAAAAACGTATATTTTATTTAGTTAAGTAGAATATGAGAAATAGAGAGTAAAATTTTATTTACATAATAGCAATAGAGACCCTCTCATTAATAGGTAAAGTGGCAAGGTAATAACCCTTGCAAGTCACCTGCACTAGGCGGCCCTGTGGGACGTGGTACAAAATATTATAAGAGATTCATGTATAATATTTTGTTTTCGCTTGGACTGATAAGAAAGTTTTTTTTTTAATATGTTTTTTAACAACAAATTGATTGACATTGACATTTTATGCATATAAGAAAATTGCAACTGATGGTTGTCTGTACATGGAAGATACAAAAGAAAAGCTATTACTATGGACATGTATAAATGTATGTACATCATAAGCTTATATTTTTAAAAGGATTTTTTGTTTGTCGGTATATCTGTTTGTCTGTGCGTTGTGTACGCTAATCTCAAAAACGGTTTCAGTATTTTGGTAAACTACTTTTACTTTTAATTTAAATGGTTAAATAATGGTTGATATTTTCAGCTCTCACTATTATTAACTTTTCACTCGATTTCTTAAATGGAAATGGCTAAGAATTGTATAGGTATGACACAGGACACAAGAGCTCGAGGTAACTGTCACCGCAGTTACATACTATAAGTGTTGAGTGGCGGAACTCAACGCCGAGCTTCAGAGCGAAGAAATTAAAATTAATTAAATACAATATTTCCCCCGAGTGAGGTTCCACACCAAAACCAATGCGGCGTTTGTTGAGGATGGGGTAGGGGGAGTGAAGTAAGTAGTGTCCTAACACTAGATTCTCTCTGCTCATCTAATGAGCTGAAATGATTGACTAGAAATAAGACTATGAATCAACGATTAATAGTTCAAACTCTATAATAGCACTGGCGCCGCTTAAGGCTTGTGACACACGTCAAAGCGTAGCAAGTAAACCGATTACGGGCGAGTGGAGCGCGATATCTGGCGATCTCACGCGACCACCCTCACGAACATTCGGCGTTGATAATGACCCCAGAATGTGAATTAATTTATAGAAAAAAAACTATTAATGGCATATGAGTTTTCTTAGTTTCTTTTCTAAATTATGTCATTCTTTTTTGGACAGGAACCCAATGTTAACCCCGTGTTATCTTTTTCGCTTAAAAATGTGGCATATGTCATATCCAACTCTAAGTTATATCTATTCCACCACGTAAAAGCTAACCGAAACGTTAAAGCTAGAACATAAAATTGTACTCCACATACTTTTATCGCCTGTGCCTATCTCGTTCCTGTGTTGTTTTCCTAATCTTAATTATTTAATTAATTTCTTATTAGCTAAATACTTCAAGCCATCATAGCGCAAAGGAACAGCTGACTTAAAGCACGATAGGTGTGGGTTATTTCCCCAATTACGGAAGGAGAAAGCGCCGTCAGTTCCGTTACTCATCACGCAATATCAAATTCGCTAAACACTAGTTTCTTTTTAGATTTTTTACTTTTTATTGTAAATAATTAAAACAGATAGACAAATAAATTTTATTGTTATAGTTTCACTGCCACCCTATAAAAGGGTCAAAGTACACGTAAAGTATTACATTAACGTTTGTCACAACGTACTAAGGGATTAAAGTAGAAATTATAAATAAACAATTCAGGTCAGAATAGATAGTGAGTTCGAATTGGAAACCTTTTCAAATAAATATATATATTTTTTTTGTTTCCGTCACAGTGCAGCGACCCAGTATCTATTAGTAAACGCGAAGGTTGCGGGTGCGATTTCTCATCAGGCATTAATCATTTTCATTTCCTCACTCCGGTAACGAGACAAAGCCCGGTGTTGAGTTCCGCAACTCAATCAAATCTTAGATTATTTGACGTTGCGTAAGAAAAGGAGTGTCTTAACTGTTGGTTCGTTTATTTTTCCTGCTATAGACAGGATACAGCGTGAGGTATTAGAAACGAATAGTAATAATTAATTAAGTTAATTAATTTTTCATGAAAAAAACTTAAACGTTCATTTTTAGCTAAGACAACAACATAAACTATCACAAAAGTCACTAATGACAACGACAAAAATATGTTCACCCGATTTGAACATATGACCATCTTCATCTATTGAGTCTACTTGTCCACGATGTACACACTCGTATGCTTCTACATTCCTAGATATAAAACCTGTAGCATTGTCTTCAACAGCGACCGCGTAGGAGTTAATAGCGGATTATTTGTGTTGAATAAATCATCTTTAGAGATCCTTATGGGATGATATTATTATGATTATTTTACAGTTTCACCCTCTATAGCGCGTATAACAGGGTGTACAGATGGTAGCGTGAAGACACACCGTTCTTGATTTTCCTCCCAATTTACGAATTGTGTAGCGGAACTCAACACGGCGCTAATTTTTTTCTACCTACCAGATGGATTAAATAAAAACCACCTAAGTTAAGATTGAACACATAACATCGCGTTGAACGTCACACACTGTTCCATTGTAACACGTCGGCCTAAACGGTTTTAAAATTTATATAACAAAATAATAATAAAATAATTAAACATGTACGGAACCAAATGACATAAAAATTAACATCCTTTACCATTCAATTAAAATTTATCGGGTAATACTATTAGAGGATTATTTGACCACCACTTATAATACCACGACAATTTCTGAACTGATATAAAAACTTATTCACCTACGTGCGGTGATTTCATGTTCTATATTTAGATTAGATTAATAAATAGCTTTTACTAGTTACTAGTTTTTAACGTCTGATTGTAAACGCTACGGTCGTGGGTTCAATACCCACTCGCAATCAGAAATTATTTAATATTTACATTACCCCAACGTAGTGAAAAGGCAAAGTGCGACGTTGAGCTCTGCCACTTGACACGTAATGTCTTGAAAATTTGGTGGTTATGTGGGAGCTAGGAGTAGGAGGCAGTGGATCACATCCACTGGTCCCCAGAAGCCTAAGTATGGTCCGCGAACCATTTTAATTTAATGACTGGGAATGGTGGGGCGAAGTTTCTGTTTGATTATCACACAGGCAATTTTATAATACCTACATGCATAGTGGTCCCTGCTACCAAGAATGATATAAAAGTGGTATTTGATCAAGAAAAGGTTGGGAACCCCAGCACTAGACAGTCATGTCAGTTGCTTTATTTTATATCAAAAACTTCGAATTTTGTTTTAAATAATAATGCTATGACACTCTGTTCCCCACTTTCCGCCAAATTTTCGAGACATGTTGTGTGGCAGAATACAACACAGCGCTTTGTCTTGTTACCAGAGCGAAAAAATAAATATGTTTAAAATTAAAAAAAAAAATATATATATATATATATATATATATATATATATATTTAAACTGTAAAAACCTTATCTATACATAAATATATTTAATTGAACTACTTTATCAACACTAACTAACTATCGTCATTAGCTTAACATTAAAAATATTACTCGTCAATAATGAATTCATTTAAAATTGTTGATTTTTAAAACATGGACGACTTTGACGATATTTGTTTCTATAATAATAATACTAGAAACGAAACTAAAGACTATCCAAGTCTAGAAGAAAATGTTTTATATACTTTAGAATTGGGAACAGTATATACATGGATATTTGCTATCGCAGGACTTGTCATACAGTGTTGTACGAAGAAATCAAAAAACCTCAACCGATTCATACACCAGCAGCATATTTATTGCGGAGTGATTCATCTCTCTCTCCTCACTCTATATTACAACCTATCAGCGTGTTACTCTGGACTTTTATATGAAATTATCACGTTTTTAAGCCTATTGACTCCAGTTTGGACAGCGTGTGCCGCGTGGAACATGTTTCTACACACCTTCCTTTTTTTGAAAGGAGATTTGTATAGTAAGAAAGGAATTTTAAAGTTCACTACTATATCTATAGCAATTATACAAATGTATGAACAACTTATAATATTTTTGCTGAGTTTAATATTTTGTTTTCTACCGGAAATGGGCCATGTGGTTGTGCCTGCGATACGAACGACTACAATTCTACTTACAATGGGATTCACATTGGAAATTTTTCTTGTAATATTTTTTTTTACCATAATATCTTCGAATTTGAATAGAAAACTGTCACTTTCATTTATTTTACATTTATTTTTACTACAGCTCTCTGATTCTATACTTGTTTGGTTTAGGATAGATGTATGGAAACAGCAAGTAGATGGACGTGATAGTGATGTATCTACGAATTTTTTGTATGCTAGATTAATTTTAGAGATTATTTGGTTTACAGCGGTGCCGTACACTAAATTACCCATATATGGTAATAATACAACTAAGTGAGGTGTTTTTTGAAAAAAATCTATTGAATCAGCATCTTAGTGAGTATTTATTAGAATTAGTTACTATATTAAGCTAACATAAAAAAAATTAAAACTGATATTCAAATAACAACATGTTCTAGAAATATCAAAGTCATATTATATCTCTATTGTTATATTTCTAATTTGAAATATAAAAAAATATATGTTGTTGGTGAATATTTAAATATTGTTGTGTATATGTACATATATATAAAAATATATGTATTTTTTATTTTATTTTTCTGTTTGTCTATTATACATATCTTTAATTTGCCACCTACCTACCTGCTTATAATTATGACAGCTTCTTTTCGCCCTAAAGGTTGTCTGGAAGAGATGGCTACTTAGCCATAAGACCGCCTTTTGTACATTTTTTTTTTTTAATTATATATCATGTGTGTAACTATTGTGGTGTACAAATAAAGTAATAATAATAATTGTTTATTAATAAATTAAACTATTCAAATATTCTTCATATATTCTTATATATATATATATATATATATATATATATATATATATATATATATATATATATATATATATATATATATATATATATATATATATATATATATATATATATATATATATATATAAGAATATATGAAGAATATATATATATATATATATATATATAAGAATATTCTGGATTTTGATAAGTCGTTGAGATAGAGTCGTTGCGCTGAATAAGCGATATGTATTTATAGATTTTTGACAGTTTTTCTCTTAAATGTTATTAAACAATAAAATGAAAATTATAGATATTTGTAGTTAAATATTTTTACACACACCAGCAACAAGATAAATCACGTCGTTGAGTTCCGCTATTCAACACGCATAGCCGGGAAAATAGGAAACAGAAGTGCCGTAATGGGAACGAACTGCCTTAACTGCGGGATAAAGCGTGAAGGAATAACAATATTTATAATACTTACACAAGCAAATCCACGGTGTCAAGCGCTATCTTATAAAATTTGTGTTAAGCACAATTATAATGATACGTTATAATGTAACGAAATCGGTTATCTACATATAATCGCAAATTGGACAGGTACTGTGGAATCGGCTATCAATATTTGTTGGTACTTTAAAAATCACTAAGTATATCTTATCAATGGGCCTTTTTAGGATTTTTATGATATATTTTTTATAATGATTGTATTTCTTTACAAAATACGGAGCTTAGCGCCGCAGTTTTGTTTGTTTGTGGCTCTAAGAAAATTACAATGATAGACAACAAATTTAACTGAATTGAGTTAACAAATTGTGACAAGTGGTCGAGTTACATTATAAATAAATATTATTTTAGTAGAAATTCTTGTTTCTCTTTTAAAACACTTCTATCTTTAAAGTAAAATTTTTCCCTATTTTTTTTTTATTATTATGAAACGTAGCTAAATGTAGATGTGTGTCCAGCTGATGCATCCAGCTTGTCTGATGGTGAACCACGAGGGTAGGAAACTTAAAACAGTATAGCCTAAGAAAACCATAAAATTTGGATTCGTTAGAGTTGTCTTGCTATATACAGTCTACATCTGTTTACGAAAACCTGATGATCGTTCTGGACGGTTACTGATAGGACTTAAAGTCTGATTTAGTTTTTTAAATTAATAATTTAATAATCATTACTAAAACGGACGTTATTAAAACCCACTAATATCCGAAATACAAAGATAAATACACATTATTTCTCTGCTATCCTCATATCCATATTCGAGACATTGCTTATTGAGTGGCGAAACTCAACACTGCAACTGCAACTGCAATAATTAACTCTCAAAACAGAATTGAACCCACAACCATAGCTATACTATCAACTAGCCCACTGAGCCGGGACGTCCTCCAAAAATATTTAAAAAAAAACTTTTATACCATTACATTCTTGTTTGTCCGCATATCGATATTCGATAAGTCCGATGTTTACAGTGACCGAGTGTCTATCGGACAGATTTACGATCACTATCGGTCGTAACCCTGGTGCGGGATTACTGTACGACATTTTTTTTTAAATTTCCGCAATAAAAATATTTATATGATTTATTTGCCTTACATTATGCAAGAGTTAAAAATCACAATTTCTCTTTTTATTAGGTAGTATTTTTATTATTTATCAAAAGAGAAGTTGGTCTATTTTTTTGTTTTGTTATTATTTTGCAATGTATTTAATTTTTGAAAGGTTAGGAGAGGAGAGTAAATAGTGTTGAGGTACTCCATTCTCCCTTTTCATATATAAATATTAAAAAAAAAAATTAAATTAGCTTCACGCTATATCCCGCACACAGCAGAATAGGCAGAGGAAACCTAGTGTTAAAACACTCCGTTCCCCACTTTTCGCCGAATTTTGGAGGCTTTGCGTGTTGAGTGGCAGAACTCAACACCGCGCTTTGCCTCGACACCAGAGCGAAGAACAAAAATATAAATTTAAGTAAATATTTCATCTCCTCGAGTGAGGATCGAACCCACAACCAGTCGGTTTTACAGTCACACTTTGTACCACTGCGCCACGACTGGCCTCATCTATATAAATATGAACTTTTTTAATGCATATACCTCACTTTTGCTAGAAAAATGTAAGCTAAAAGTATTAAATAAGTAAAATAGCTACATATTCCTACCCTTTGTACTTAATCAAGGTAATAAAAATATAATATACATACATCTAAATTTAACACCTAAAAGTTTCGTTTGTGCGTTGTTTGTTAGTCACGCACAGTCTCAGTCTCAGTGACGAAAAAATGTATTTATATAAAAATCGTCAAAGTAACATTGAAGCTGATAATAAAGTTATTAAATGATAATCTTATTTTTTTTGTTCATTTTCAAGTATCTCTCGTATATAAGCAAGCAGGTAGCTAAGATAGCCTAGTATCAATTTTTTTTATAAATATTAACATTTCCTCTAACAGAGACCGAACCTATAACCACCACTTATATACAGATACTCTTCAACTAGGCACATAGTCATATGATACAGACAGACGATCGATCATAAGTTACGTCTTAACGTGTAATTTATTATATTTGGAGTAAGTCCGGATGCTGCCAGGTATCCTGTCAACAATCAATAAATCAATTAACAATATACAACAGATAGGACTATACCACTTCTTTATCTATTAATATATCTATTGATACAAAGTGTGTTGAGTTTCGTCACTAAACTTAAAAATGGGCAATGTAGTGTCTAAACACTAGGTTCCCAACTATTTTGCTGTGTGTGTGTGTGTGAGACAGTCATGCTGTATCTTGCTGATTATACACGCAATGTCATAAAATGTTATGCAAAGTGAAAGTGACGAAAAGAAGGGAGTTGTTTATCAGCTTCACTATTCTTTTATAGGTAGAAGGAATCTTGCGATTCTAACCAAATTTGGAGATATTGTGTGTTAGGTGGCAGAACTTAACCCCTCGTTTTGTCTGCTAAATCATTATTTATATTTATTTGAACACAACACTGCGCTTTGTGTGATAGAGCGGTGAAATAATAGAAATAATAGAAATACAATCAAAAGATTATAGAGGATGATGCGTATTAATATGGGTTGTCTGCTATATTGCTTTATAGGAAATAAAAAATCTGTAAATTTCATGATAAGACGATACAGGACCTAATAAAATAAAATGTAGGAAATAGTTAAATTAAGAAAGTAAATTAAAAAGACGTAGTATTTTTTTTACCGTAAATCGAATTTGAACCCAGAAACACCACTCAATATTTAAACATTATTGAATTAATGTCATCAGGGCCATAGGATTTAAATCCATTACGAGCAAATAACAAATTTATTGTTAAGAAAGCACTGATAGACGAAAATAAAGTCGATTTTAGTAATAGTCACGGTACAATGTGGCCACAGTACTGATAGCTTATCACCAAATTACCCTTGATAACCGTTGATGGATGATCGCTGTGCACACATATTATACACCTCGTCTCTTCACTACGAGAGTCGCTACTGGTTTGTGAGACTAGCTAAGATATCGGGTTTTTCTTATGTTAATTCACCTATAGATTCTCCTTAAATAAGTATTATTCGTATTACCTTGGAAACTTCTACAAAACCGTACCTAAACCTATTGAGAAATTTCATAAACCTATCATTATTACTTTATATCATTTCTTTCCTATTTTCCATAGCCATTTCATATATTGATAATTTCTTTCTTATTTTCCACGGCCATTTCATATATTGTGCTCTGGAATTCGTCTGCGTCTTATTATGCGTTGCCACTAAAATGTAAATCTAGTCTTAAAATCTAATGTTCCAATCTAAAAAAATGTTTCCGCTTATAACATAATACATTTATAGGTACTCATATTATAATAAGTCTAAAGATTCTTTAGTTAAAGAGTCTCAAGAACTGCTAATTTGGATTAAAAAGTATTTTCTGTGTTGGATACTCCATTTATGGAGGATACATTACATCGGGTTAATTGTTTCGACGACTATGATCGAAGAAATCTCGGACACATACATTGTGTCAAACAGATTTTTTAGTTATTTCCTTTTAACCTTGCAGACGAAACCGCAGGTGAAAGCTAATATTTAACAATATTAACATGAGACCAGTCGTAGCGCAGCGGCACGAAGTGTGACTGTAAAACCGACTGGTTGTGGGTTCAATCCCCACTCGAGGAGATGAAATATTTACTTACATTTAAATTTCCATTTCTTCGCTCTAGTGTCGAGGCAAAGCGCGGCGTTGAGTTCTGCCACTCAACACGCAATACCTCCAAAATTCGGCAGAAAGTGGGGAACGGAGTGTCTTAACACTAGGTTCCCTCTGCCTACCCTGCTGTGTGCGGGATATAGCGTGAAGCTAATTTATTTATTTTTATTTATTAACATGTATGCAACGTTACCTACTACAATATAGACTTTTTCTTTTTATGTTGATAAAAACGTAGAAATGTTGATGAAATAGATTTAATATTTCTATTAAAAATGATATCACTGTAATGCTCTCGTATCAGCAGACATCTCAGATACAGTTATCAATTCCGATATACACTAATGTTATTTAAAATTGGAAATCCCAATAAGAATTTAATATCTACTTATTTTGATTTAGTATTCTGGGCGAAAGATTTATTTTAATAACTTCTACATAATATAAATGCATGTCATCGTCATTAAAAAAATTGTTAATAATTCTATCTGTATTAGTTTCGCGCTTTTTCCCCCATAACAGAGGAGGCAGAAGAAATCTAATGCTAAAACAAACGGTTCCCTAGTTTCTGCCGAGTATTGCCGCATTGCGTGTTGAGAGACGGAACTCAACACCGTGCTTTGCCTTCTCACCGGTGTGATGAAAATAGAGTTGGCCAGCCAGACAGTTCCTACATGGTGCCACTACGTTTCGGCTTATATCTGTGTATCTTACATTATGGTTTTTCCGAGTCGGCCATCGGAATACGTCATATATTTAGTATGGTATTAAGATTTATAAACGTATAAAAAATTTACATAACGGCACTCGAACCCGGGTCTTTTTAAAACTGTCCATCTTATTTTACATACCTTCATTTAATATTCAAATAACACTTTTAGAATTGTACTTGGTGTGATACACTTACACACACAGTTTTATGGTGTTTATATTTTCCAATATATTTTACAAAATTGGTTTATCAACACAACAGCCGTGTAAAAGGCGCGACAGGTTGTCGATTCGACTCCCAATACCAGAAGTAAAAACGGAAGTATCTTAATGAAAATGGAATACCTTAACACCAGGTTACCAGATCTCTGCTTACCCTGATATGCGCATAATACAGCATGACGATTAAAAAAAACGTTTTCGACTTATCAGTCCATATCAGTTGAATCTGATTTTGAATTTAAACTGACTTCTAAAGTAGGTATGTTACCGGCATTATCGGTCGGCCTTGTGGCTAATACGTTTCACGATAAAACATGTATCAAAATAAAATGTTTTATTTTCCAGAAGTTTTTCATATAATATTATATTAACGCATAATTTTACTCACTATAAAAAGAGAAGCTTCACGCTTTTCTCCACATTTTTCATAAGTAGAAGTACTGTAAAACACTCCTTTCTCCATTAAGATATTTTCGTTCCCCACTTTCTGTAGAATTCTCGTTGCATTGCGTGTTGAGTGACAGAGCTCAAGTTCATGCTTGGCCTCATTACCAAGGAAAAAAAATAATTGTAAATATGTCCTTCTCCCGAGTGGGAATCGAACCCACAGTTGCATGCTTGCTACGACATCCTCAAGTAATCTAATTCACTTATAATATATCCATTGTACTTTACAATGGACTCTCGCTAACCACATACATGGCGACTTGGCGTGTAAACAACTATCAAGCAAATCATCAGAAGAGTCAAATATCGTATTTTTAATATATTATATATGTCAGAATATTTTTACATATACATACTTTTTATTTGAGGCCACTCGTGGTGCAAGGGCACGAAGTGCGACTGTAAACCGACTGATTGTAGGCTCGATCCCCACTCGTGGAGATGAAATATTTATTTAAATGTATATTTCCATTTCGTCGTTATGTTGTCGAGGCAAAGCGCGGCCTTGAGTTCTGCCACTCAACACGCGCACGGCAGAAAGTGGAGAACGGAGTGTCTTAACACTGGATTCCCTCTGATTACCCTGCTATGTCCGGGATACCGCGTCGCTTTACAATTTCAAAATGTTATTACTATTCTCTATTACATAAAATAACACAAAGGTCAACAATATCTATTTCTTTTCTAAATTTTCAAATAGTTCAAAAATGCACACATAACAAAACATAAAGACGAATTAAGCAGGTTTAGAGCCTAAGTTATATAAATAAATCTAAGTTTTAGACTTAACTCAGTTACAGATCGTACTATTAAAAAAAAAACATACATCATGCTACAGTTTTGAATTCTTTATGTTCAATTATAATTTAAAAATCGATGTTTTTGAAAAGGAGATGCGATTTTTCCAAGAAGTATGACAAAATGCTGCTCGTCACAATTTATCGATAAGAAAACTAAAAATATTTTTTTCTAAATATAGTCTATAGCTCATACCCACAGACTATTGATAATATCTTATTTTAGCTTTAGATATAAATATATTGAACCAAATGTATAACCCACAAATATTTTTACCTCATAATAAGCTTTTGTATGTAATAATGAAACGCGGAAGGTAACCTAAGGTTCACAAGGTTCACAAAAAGAAAAATACGAACAGACAAAAAAATTAAAATGTTTGTTTGTGTTGTAGTATCGTATGAGGAGTTGAAAAAGTGCTTTAATGTCATTTATATGTATAGATTAAAATAACCTATTTTACTGAAAGCTTTTGAAGCGGTAATTGTTTTTTTTTCACATAATTTAGATGAACCTTACTACTCGATTATTTTGTCGTGACATATTTTTCGGTAGATTTGTCAATAGAAAATGTCTAAGACGTTGAACATCTACTAAGGCTACTAAGGCGACATTTCATTATTTCGTACAACTTATCTGGACTGTTTATATTATATTTTTGCAAAAATATTCAATGAACAGACTCGACATTTTTCTGTTTTATTATAGTGTAAAATAGATACATCTAAAAAATACATGTAAAGCCGTATATATAAAAATAGCGCATAAAATTTACTTTACTATGGCATAGTTCATTCTCCCGAGTTTTCCTCAGCGCTGCGTTCAGTTCCGCTACTCAACACAAAAATAGTTCCTTGCATAGAGAACAGTGTCTCAACACTATGTATCCCATGGCTACCCGATTATACGCGACTTATAGTGTGAAGGTATAAAATAGATACATAATATGTATGTATTTTTTGTTACAATTAATATTATTATTATATATCTTCAATATCTTATATATGTTATAATTGAATCTTGTAACAAGTCCATGTAATAAAGTGAAATAACCAATTTTACTGTATCAGTTTCTCTCTATTTTTTTATATGCTCGAGACGAAAAGTGGAAAAAAAACTGAACGTTCTGTAATTACTATTTATATAATTATAAAATTAAATGAAGTTGTACTTCATACAATCAAAAAAAATCTTGCAATTTCCATAGTGAGATTAAAGATAAAAATCTCAAGTGCAAATATTTGGACAATAGAAGTATTTTTTGTTATTTTTTCTGTGACGTATAATGGTGATATGTTTAAATTATCAATTTAAAGTGGTGACTCGGGATAAGGCGATAAAGTACGCAGATTTTAAGATACGTAGATACGATGTTTTTTGTTGGACACGTCACACGCGTTTGAATTTTTTTTTTATTCTTTTTTTTTGGTAAAATTATGGAAAATTACAAAATGTTATCTTATCTTGCTACAAGGCCTTGTTTGATATTTCTGTGTAGAAAAATATGTACTATAGTAACTAGAACTAGGATCTGAGGGAGCAAATAGCAGCGTAAGACACCGTTTTTAGGGTTCCATGCCCAAAGAGTAAAAAGGGACTTTAATAATAAGACTCCGCTCTCTGACTGTCCATCCCTCACAACGCTGCATCTCATGAACCGTGATAGACAAACAGTTGAAATTTTCACAGACAATAAATTTGTGTTGCTGCTATAACAACAAATACTGAAAAGCAGAATAAATTAAGTATTTAAGAGTGATCAACATTCACTAATAGTACAGAACACTACGTACTCGTGTTCAACTCACATTTGCCTTGTTTTTTTCCCCATTAGAAAAAGTTGTCAGTTGGCTATAACCAACGCCACGTTTTGTCTAACCGAATACCCGAATACCTGAATATATAAAAATGCTATTCCTTACATAGCCACCGATAAATATTAAAATACATATTAATAACTGAAAATTAATCAAAAACATATTGAAAAAAAATCAGCGAGTCTACCTTTTTTTTGTTTTTACATAATAAAAACAACAAAAAAGACAACAAATTTATAATTTCCAAACAACATACAGTCTAACTTGTACCTACAGACTACGAATACCAGTATATGAGAACAATATACAGAGTGGACAGGATATTTTCACTTAAATTTGCACCCTCTTGCAAAAGTAATAGGGTGTAAAATTGCACATATCAGGCTGTAAGGGGGATGAGACCCCATGAGATGCCATCAATCGTGCTTGACGCTCCTATGGGAGACTCGTACGTTACGGACAATAGACCGGGAGCCGGCCCCGGATTGCTTATACGCTTTGTATTTTCCTATGTGGCGTGAATAACGTGATATTTTCATATATTCTTTATGAATTCTGTTCTATGTAAAATTGCATGTGCTTGAATGAACGATTTCGCTGCTTATTGCACAAAATACAGTTCATTATTTACTACAAATATCAATTTTGCTAATACTAGGTTTATTTCTTCATACTTTATATGTTTGTCAAAATATTATATTGTCATATTTATAGTTTACATTATGAAGATATTTTTAAACTGAACGTTTCAAATACCCCAGAAATTCTTTGGGAAAATTCTATAATTCTTATGTTAAATTTTTATAGAATATTGTTATAGGTATATAAAAAAAAATCCCACTCTGGGGAAATGAATTATTAACTATTAACATTTTCATTTTCTTCCTCTCTGGTGTCTGGACTTATGCATGGCGTGGAGAGTTTCGCCACTCAACACATAATGCCTTGAAAAATCGGCAGATAGTGAGGAACTAAGTATCTTAACACATGGTTCCTACCGTCTATCCTACTATACACGGAATATGGCGTGAAACTGAAAAAAATATATTAATTTTAATCGAGCAAGACATTTCATGACACTTTACCATACATAAGTAAAAGAAAATAATTATAAAATGACATTTTCTTAAGTACTAAAATTTATTTTCATAAACATATAAATAATTACATTTGTTTCTTCAATTCACCGCTTAAAAGCTCATCGCTCACCGTCATATCTAGATAATTTTGTGCAAAAAAATATTTTAGTAATTCATCAAATGCGATAACAAAGAATCTTCGCAATAAGAAAACAACACTGTACTTTAATTAGTCAACTTTGTTTTTGTTACTTTTATAATTAATTAATTATAATTGAATAAGTTTTATAATAAACGCAAAGTATAACTGTAAATCGACTGGTTGTGGGTTCGATACCCACTCGAGGAGGTGAGACATTTACTTAAATTTATATTTCCATTTCTTCGCTCTGGTGTCGAGGCAAAGCGCGGCGTTGGGTTCTGCCACTCAACACGCAATACCTCCAGAATTCGGAAGAAAGTAGGGAACGGAGTGTCTTAACACCAGGTACCCTCTGTCTACCCTGCTGTGTGCGGGATATAACGTGAAGCTGATTAAAATTAAATAGTTTTCTCTTTAGGTTAGCAAAAGCGATGTACTGATAAATGTTTAAAAATATATAACAGATTTTAATGTGGGTTTCTCTAATACATGAAGTGGTTCAATGGATTTATATATGAAAATTACATAATATAATATAAAATAAGGAAAAAATTAAAATTAATAAATATGAAAACAATATGTGATGATGTAAAAAAATATTTTTAGTCGCAAGTCTACCTAAACAAGAAACAATCATAACCATACAATTCACGCGCGCGCCGTCGCAAAGGCAACATTAATATATCATATTTGTATACCCTTATGCATTTTTTCACTCTGTACTGACGGTCACACTGTAGTCCACTTTCAGTTAATGTTAACTACATTAAAAACACGCCGAGTTGAAAGCTCAATCCCGAGATTTGGGAACTAAATCAAAATTATAATTACATTGTGAAGAGGCAACCTATGAAGAAGAGAGAGACATAAGTCACTCAATATTTCTGTAACTTCTTAATATTATAATGATTTTGATCGTTTAATCTTATCAGGTAAATTACATTAGATAGATTTAATTTTTGTTTATCAATTTCACGTTTATACTTGTATGTACCTATCCCGCGCACAACCAGGTTAGCCAGAGAGAACTTAGAGTTAAAACAATTTGTTTCCCATTATATCTATATAAAATTTGTCAAATGTGTTTTTTTTAATATTTTTTAGCTTCACGCTCTATCCCGCCATAGAAGGGTAGAGGGAACCAGAAAACCTAGTGTTAAGGTATCCCACTTCCATTAACACATCCGTTCCTCACTTTTCGCCGCATTCTCGAAGCATTACGTGTTGATTCGCGGAACACAATGCCGAACTTTTTCTTATAAACTGAGCGAGAAAATGACCTTAATAAATAATTTTCTCCCCCGAATCCCTGAGAATCGAACCCACAATCTCTGTAAATAGCTTTCTCTCTTGCCGATTAATAATAATTCTAAGCTTGGGTAGCACACATTTCTAAGTCTCTCTACAAAGATGCTAAAATCATATATATAAGTAATTTGTATTAAGTATATAAGTTTAAATTATTTGTTCAAAACGAATGGCTTATTATTCAAAGCTCCTAAATGGTTTCAACAGGCGCAGGTTCAATTCCCGCTACGTTCAATTTTTTATATGTTTTCTAAATACTTCTATTATAAATAAATACGAGATTTACAAAACAATTACGCTTTTGCCTCAAGATATACACAACTATGGACGCCATATCAGCTCTTACCAAAAAAAGGCCCAATTTTTTTATTAATAATTCAATATTTATATTACTTAAAACAATAAAAAATACCTATTCACAAGTCGTCCCGTTCGTTGAAAGCGCGTTGAAGTCTAAAATTGGTCGTTACTCAAACATTGGCGGGCAAATATTGGCGCTCATTGTTAGATGATCGCATCACGAGGGTATCCTTTTACCTTTTTTATCGTCTGTACGTGGAATCTGTGCAAATTTATATTAGAACCTCGTTTAGGTTACTCATTATAATAAAAATTCATAATTCAAAGTTAAAATCCGGATTTGTTACTAACGTTTTTATTCATTTTTTATCAAATCGCTTATTACCACACAGAGCAGAGTAGGCAGAGGAAATCTAGTATGAACACACTCCGTTCCCCAATTCTGGAGGCATTGCGTATTGGCGGAACTCAACGCCGCGCTTAACTTCGTCACCAGACAGAAAAAATGTAAAAACATTTAAATAAACATTTCATTTCCTCGTGTAGAGTTCGAACCCACAACCAGCCGCGTTTCAATTACACTTTGTGCCCCTGCGCCACGACTGACCTCAATTAATTATTATATTCATTTTTATTTCTATTAAAAAATATATATACGTTTTATTTATCATATAATTCTCCTTTTTGTATCGTTTATACAATGGTGATTGTTTCACTCTTTATGGAATTTTAAAATAATTATCAATCCATAAATTATAATTAAATAAACTATAAAAGTTGTAATAACGGTATATAAGATTAGTACCTAGTAACGAGAACATGAACATGAATCCTTTAATACTAGGTGGAGACTTAAACTTAGACTACTCAAAACGCGTAAAATAATACGATTTTTCAAAGAAAACAAAATCACATTAGACTTTTAAATGAATATAAATATGTATTTTTAATAAAATATAAATATGTATTTTAATAAAATATAAATATGTATTTTTAATAAAATATAAATATGTATTTTTCATAAAATATAAATATGTATTTTTAGGGCATTCTAATATCCAGAAAACATTTTATTCATAAGTGAATAAGATTATTAAAAGCTCAAAATATTGTTACAATATTTGTTTTTCCTGATTTAGGCATTAATAAAATAAACAATTTATTTTCTATATCATTATTAAAAATTAGATTTATAATTTATATTAAAAAGAAAATTTAATTACAGAAAAAATATTTTCGCAATTCAACTTTTATCTGAAAAATGGACTAAGTTTTTATAAAAGAGATTGTCCTTTACATCGACATTATCATTTTAGCTTTACCTGACACATAGCAGGGTAGGCAGAGGGAATATAGGAACCGTCCGTTCCGATTAACATGAATTATAAATATGTGAGAGTAGATGAGTGTTTGTTCTAATTTTACGCAAAAACTACTAACTAACTAACTTATATAAACATTTTTTTTAATTTGGCTATAATATAACAATAAGATTAAGCGGGCGAAGCCGCGAGCGGGTCGGTAGTACAGAATAAAATCTCTCGATATTTGTACATCAAACGAAGCTCAGTGCTACCCCACAAGTAAATAGCGTATTTTTTTTCTGTAACAGTGATCCGTCATACTGTCGGCCGCTGTCGCTTCGTAATGCATAGACCGAAATTAATATTTCGCCCGAGACTTCGTGCACTCGAGTGAAATTATTGAAGCTAGCTTTGACAATATAATATTATAAAAAAAGTGAAGGCTGCCGTTTGAATGTGAACGCAACGATTGTGGATTTGATTCCCACTCACGGGAATTTGTTAATAAAATTATTTTCAATTCCTCGCTTTGGTAATAAGACAAAGAGTGACGTCGACCTACGCCACTCAATGGGCAATGAAAAATGTGCGGTGCGTGGGGAACATAGTGTCTTAACACTAGTATATACAGGATACAGCGTGAAACTTACACAATATTATTTTCTTATTTAATATAAATAGAAATTCTTACTAAATACAAATTATATAGATTATATTATTATATTATATATATGTAGTTGTTTTCAGCCATATGCATCTCCTACTAAAAAGCAAACACAACTTACTGTTAAGACTCTCTGTTTTCTACCGTGACTCTTTTAAATAAATAAAAACTTAACTATCTACAGAGCATCACACCCAGTGACGTACGAAGTTATCGCCACGATAGCCGGGATTACGGGATTACGGATATTGCCACGGTTGTTTGCACACCATCCAATTTGGGATACTTATCTATCTTTATCCTAATCTTTATTAAAAATACAGTAGCCCTTATTGATTGCTTTTGTATGAAGAGGCATGCGTGTTTTGGAAATGTTGCTTGTTGAGCGTAACTTAACCATAAAATATGCCCGAATATTATCGAGGATGGAAAATACATAATAACCAATTCTATCTAAATCTTCTAAAATCTTATAAAATTGTCTTTTTTAGGTTAGCCTGAGCAATCACTCTAATACATGATATACTCGTGTATAGAGAAGTCAAAAATCTATAAAATTTATGGTATTGACTTACCAGAACACATTGTCTTCAAAATTAAAGAAAATGAGACACAGAGTGATGTATCACTAGGTCCTTTCACAAAACAGAATATACCTAAAAAATAGAAAAAAGAAGCGAAACACCTTTATCTATATCTGTCAAACTTGTGACAACTTATAAAGATGTCAGCTGTATATGTATATTAGTTATATTATTATTCATTTTACAGTAAAGAATTTGGGCAAACATGGCGGGTGCTATAAAAAAAATGTACGCAACGCATCTGCTTCATTGTCCAATTTTCAGCCAATGGCAAGTGTTCCCGCTCCCCTCGCTGTCACTTAACTGTCATAGCCATTGACGTGTAATTGGGTCTGCGCAATGGTATTAAATTATACAGCCAAAGAAGGGGATGGAGATAGTGAAATGCTACTGTTTTTTGTCTGTTATCTCTCTCGTGAAATTTATAATATCATTCTTTAACATGCAATTATAATAATAAATAAATTAAAAATTAGATGTTGTTATAGATAAAATTTATGACTTTTGAGTTTATTAATTTTCTACGCTCAAAACTCAAGTTCTAGTTGTGTATTTGATGTATATACGGAAATGTTTAGAAGAAAATATATATTTATTACTAGTAGCTTTGTTTTCATGAAATATAGAAAATGTCCACCTTGGAATTTTACAATATCCTCTTTTAGTGCTTCTCTACACTCCCCAAGTAATCCATGTACATGTCAAATTTCAATGTCCTAAGCCACGTAGATTAACTGTTTTTAAATAACTAACTCCTTTAGTGTCGGAAGAATCTTATTACTATATAGAAATAGATGTTTATCCGGTAATAATTCAAATTAGTGTATATAAAACAAGTGAATTCACTAACTATTACAAAAATCTATTCTTCCAAGGAAATATAATATTTTTTTTTCATTATATACTAAAATCGCTCGCTCCCTTGGTTAGAAACCAACAGATTAATACAACAATATTCTGCCACAGATTAAATATTTAATTTTATACTTTTTTTTTTATCCACGAAGGGCGTCGGCGTACACGGTCAGCCTTGTTCAACAATTGAACTGATTGAATTATGGGTGATTTGACGGGATTATTGATAGCTTTGTGGGCGATACCCGCATTTACATATAAGATCAATAGATAGGGGTGTTGATTTTGCAATATTTTAAAAGGACCTAATGGCCGACAATTGGTGTAAGTATTTGAGGGGCTTAATAATCGTATGCTATACGCGGTGATACTCAATTCAATTCTTAACTCGGAAGAAAATATACATTTAAAAAGGAATCCTTAAACAATTTAAATAATCATGGCTCAACTTTTAAGTTCATATTGAAGGTTTATTTAAACATCAACATATTTTAAAATTGACCCTTTATACTTCACTGATTATGAAACGGTCAAATCTAAAAGGACGTAAAACAAATAACTAATATTGGTACAGATTATTGATTTAAAAATTAAAGTTTGACGGAAACCTAATACAATAGTCGTCAGCAAAGCAAAGTAGAGACAAAGCAAAGAGGCTTTTGTGTGCGTGTGTGTGTTTGTTTGTGTTTGCGTCACAGTCAATATTGTATTAAGCTGCGTATGCGCATGCCGCCGGCGTGTACGTGTCCATAGTATGTTCATTTTATTTAAAAATTTTGTAGCTTAAAAAAAACTAAAAAGCTTTCATATATGAGGCTAAACTCGAGTAGTTTACAAGTAACCCCTAGAGAGTGCCACTTTCTGGGTCCTGGCTCTATCATCATATAAAACTATTAAAAGAGAGTCAAATATATTTTAAAAGCCTGTTAAAAAAGAGGCATCTACAAAAGTTTTTCTTACAATTTTCCTTTTTTCTGTGACTAGAACGGAAAATATAGCTTTTATTAGTACGATTTAGTAAATATCTCTTTTATTAGTTTACATTATAGATTTTTTTTAAATCCAATTTTATTGAAATATCATTTACTATTACGCTGTATTCTTAATATATCTAAGTAGGGAGTGGGAATTTATGACATATTGCGTATTGAGTGGAGTAATTCAATATTTTTTTTTGAACATGATGCCTTTTTGCCTTTTTAACGCCTTTTCTTGGACTTTTTTCAATGCGCGAGGACTATTGTATGCTGTGCTGTACCAATGCGTCTCTGCCAACTCTACCATGTATGCCACACATGATTAGGCAAATGGAGTCTAAGAACAGTGTTAGTTTGTAGTGTTGAGACACTCCGTTCTCAATAAAACATTTTCTAGAATTCTGCAAGCATTGCTGTTGAGTAATAAAACTCACCACTACACATTGAAAATGTAAAATAATTCAACGTAGAATGAAAACAGATACAGCACGTTTAGTTTCTTATGAGAGTATTTGGGGTTGCGCAAACACCAACTAGTGAGGGACACGCCGCTATTTGCTTTGCGGGTTGCTGGACGCCCGTAGACGCATGTAATGCAAACTGAATGCCAGAGTCACATCACTCGAGTGGAGTGCTGGCTGGAAATTGGAATCTATGCAACATATACATAATACCAGATAAATACGCGTAACTTCGCTCATTTAAATGTATTGCTAAATTATACCAAAATTACACAAATTATAGTATAAGCTAAAGTTTCATATAAATCTGTTCAAAAGTTACTATGTGAAAGTAGAACAAACGTCGATTTTCAGCATTTATAATAAAAAAAAATACAAATAATAAGTAGGGTAGGATAGGCTAATATAATTAGGTATAGAACTCTAAATACTAAGAACGGAATCAGAGCCGTCGCTTTCGTTTCACTAGGCCAGGGAAATAAAATAAATAAATAAATTATTATGTCGAGACCAGTCGTGGTGCAGGGGCACAAAGTTTGACTGTAAAATCGACTGGTTGTGGGTTCGATTACCACTCGAAGAAATAAAACATTTATTTACATTTATATTTTCATTTCTTCGCTCTGGTGTCGAGGCAAAGCACGGCGTTGACACTGTTCCGACACTGAACACGCAATGTCTTTAGATCTCGGCGGAAAGTGGGGAACGGAGTGTCTTAACAGTAGGTTCCCTCTTCCTACCCTGCTGTGTGCGGTACACAGCGTGAAGCCGATTTAATTGTTATGTTTTAACTAAGACTACTAATATGATAAATGTAATACATATTATACAATTTTTATTTCATTTCCCTAGCCTGGTTGAATAAAAGCGACGGCTTTCAACAAAAGTGGAGAGTGAAAAGTAATATGTAGTGACTCAAATTTTCTCTATACGTATATATCCTACTTATTTTTTATTGTTATAAATAATTAAGATGGATGTTTCTTTCATTTTTATCCAAAATCTACTAAGCATACCCTATATCCAATATCCAAATAGCACACAGGCTGCATTTTAAATAATTTGGCTATAATCTAACAATAACGTTAGATCGTTTGTCACTCCTTTTAGCCTATAACTTACCTATATTAGCGTGTTAAAATCAAAACGTTCCACTGTTGAGAACACCGCGCGTCCCACAAAAGGTGCCGCGTGTTTGTTGTAACAGAAGAAGGCCGACGCGACAGCTTTAATCCATTACGTGAACAAATATTTGCCGTCCGTGGATTTTGCCTTCGATCGGCCAAATGCAATGGTTGTTACGCAATTGTATATATAGCTTCACGCTGTATCCCGTATTTATAGCACGATAGATAGAGGAACCTATTAAGAGACTCCGTTATCCACCGCCCAATTTTAGAAAGTTTTCGTATGAACATATTAAATATTTCATTCTTTCGAGTGAGAGTCCAACCTACAACCTACGTTGACAGTCGAAGGCCTGTGCCCCTGCATCATGACTGGCCTCATAGCTAGTTAGAAAATAATTAACTTTTACGGGTAAACCGCCCGAATAGATACTTGAGCGGATTATGCAGGACATGGACGGACAGATAGATGTGGGCCGGTCACAGTACCAATTAAAACCTTACGGTTTTGGTCCCTCCTCCTCGACCGTCATCTACAGGGACTACGGGAGCAAAGCTTCTATAACCTGCCTGGTCCTGCCTGGCTATGCGCCGCGCTGGTGGAACTCAACGCGGCGTTTTGCCTTGTTACCAGACCTAAGAAATGGAAACATTAAATATTTTATTTACATAGATTTGTGGAATACAGCGTTTAGCTAAAACATATCTAAATAAAAAGATTATTTCACTAAGTTCATGAAATCGTCGTGGTGGAGGGACACAATGGCACGATTGTAAACACGACGATTGTGGGTTCGATTCTCACATAGTTAATATTTTTATTTCTTCAC
Organism: Heliconius charithonia; assembly: GCA_030704555.1. NCBI lineage: Eukaryota > Metazoa > Arthropoda > Insecta > Lepidoptera > Nymphalidae > Heliconius > Heliconius charithonia. The sequence continues at coordinate 12,851,297 of CM060811.1, read as the reverse complement.
TCTATTGACGAGCTTGGCGTTAAGTTCAACCTCATTTCATTAACATGCACTGCCTCCAGAATACGGCGAAAAATGAAGTGTCTTAACACTAGGCTCCCTCGAGCTACCCCAATATGGGCGATATATAGCATGTGCATCCATAGTCCTCTTAATCATTAAAAGATATCGCATATTATTTAACGTAACCCAACGCCGCATAGATATACAAAAATACATCTAATAATTCATATTAGAAAACATGTTTTAATAAGTGTCAAGTTGCCAACTAACGGTACAAGGAGAAGGCTTAATGAAAACCGTCCCTTGTCCAGATAATCCCTTAGTTAAGTAATTAGACAACTGTTACCGCGTTACCGACTTACAGGGGATTCACCGTTTGTGAGATGATTTGTTTTGCTTTGTGTTGTTATTATTGTTTATTTTGATCTCTTATGGATGTTGTTTAACGGTGTAGAATGAAAAGTAGTAATACTTCACTACGAGAATTAAAAACAGTTCTCTTATTTTTTTATATGTTTGAGATATATTTATATTGCACATATTATTACATTAAACTATTTAGCATGTTGAGGCCAGTCGTGGCGCATTATCAAAGTGTGACTGTAAAACCGGCTGGTTGTGGGTTCGATCTCCACTCGAGGAGCATACGCAATGTCTCCAGAATCCGGCAGAAAGTGGGGAACGGAGTGTCCTTAACACTACGTTCCCTCTGCATATCCTGCTGTGTGCGTGAATCGATTAATTATTAATTATTTAACCTGAATCAATCGTGTTTACCTTATGTTTTATACATTAAAATCATCGTCAAGTCCGGAGAATCCAAACAATGCTAAAATAAGTTTTTTTCACTTTTGTCTAGCTAGCCTTATATTTTTTTCTTAAAATGTTATCTTCCACCTTTTTTTTGTCAACAACTATTTAAGTTTCTCTAAATAAATATTAGCGAAGATCACCTTACATTCAGTCCGGCACCATTGCTTGGCATTACAATGATATATCCTTTGCATTTCACGTGAGATCGAGACAGGTGTCAATTTTTTCTAATACAAACGAAAGAGATAAAAGAGATGGCCCCCCGCGGCAGCGCGGCCGGCTTGAATATGAAACTTTGACATATTGTGTGTAAAGTAAACACGGTTGGATTGTAACTTGTACGTGTTTGAGTGTTAGTACGGCCTTTTGACGGGACTTTTTTCAATTTGAACTTATTTTTTTTATCCCCCCCATAACTATAGCAGGGCAAGTGGAGGGAACTTAGTGTTATGAAACTCCGTTCTCCACTTTCCGCCGAATTTTCGAGGCATTCTGTGTTGAATGGTTAACGCAGTGCTTGGGTTTTCTATTGGAGCGAGGAAAATAAAATATAAAAAAAAAATGTTTGAGTGGGAATCAAACCCACAGCCGTCGTGTTTACGGCCATATGCCATGCCACTTCGCGCCGCGGCGGCGGCCTTAATTATTTCAACTTATTTTCCATTTCTTATTAAAAAATGGTAATTTTGTTAAATAGTTTTACATTATAATTAGAAAAACAAATGCTTAAATTCATAATGTAGGTTATTTCTCTATCAATGTTAGGTAATTTCAGTGACAAAAATGAATGAAAATAGAAAAAGCACGACTTATTATTGAACTCTCTTTACTTGCCTTGCAAAATACAGACCTCGACGCATTTTGAATATAATTTTTATATTACACAGTAGGTAGCGGTAGTTACATTAAAATTTCTCCGAGTTACATTATTTCTCTCAAGCTTCATGCTTCACGCTTTTACCCGCAAAACAGGACAGAGAGAACCTAGAGTCATGTGACCTGTTCCCTACTTTAAAATCATGCCGTGGTGAGTGGCGGAATTTAATACCTTACTGAAGACAATTTTTTCAGCTTCACGCTGTATCCCGCATATAGCAGGGTAGACAGGTGTGGCTAGTGCTAAGATTACTGCTAATAAACAACTAATACTTAAAATTAAATTAAAAATTAAATTAAATTAGCTTCACGCTATATCCCGCACACAGCAGGGTAGGCAGAGGGAACCCTAGTGTAAAACACTCCGTTCCCCACTGTCTGCCGAATTTTGGAGGCATTGCGTGTTGAGTGGCAGAGCTCAACGCCGCGCTTTGCCTCGACACCAGAGCGAAGAAATGGAAATATTTCATCTCCTCGAGTGGGGATCGAACCCATAACCAGTCGGTTTTACAGTCACACTTTGTGCCACTGCGCCACGACTGGCCTCAACTTATACTTAAAATATTTTATATAAATTCTGTTTTATTCTTAAATCTCTTGTAATTTAATTCAACTAAACTAAATTATCACAATATAAATCAGAGATAATTACATCCTGTGATAATTCCTTAGTTACGCAATTTCTTATCACCGTTACCTTCTTGCTGCAATAGATCGTATCAACAAATTAAAAAAAAATGTTTATTACTTCAAAATTTTAAATATGTATTGTAAACCTTTTTAGATTAAAATATAAAATCTTGCCTTATTTTTTTTATCTTCACACTATTTCCTTCAGGATAGGCAGTGGGAACCTTTTGAATGATGGAACACCGCGTTGTAAATTTTAGAGCGGGGAAATGAAAATTATTCATATGTATGGTACACTACTGAGAAGGGATCGAAGCTATAATCAATGCGTTTGCACTCAGATATTTTGACCTTCCATTTTAAATCCAAAATCTATCTAAAAAAAAACATTTGTAAACAATGTCAAGTCTAACATTGTATTATTTTGTTACAGCACCTAAACTGATGATACCTCCTTCGGACTTCGTGAACCAAGGCGTGCTGGGAAGTCCACAAGACGGTCTACGCACACCCACAGGCAGTCAAATACTGTCGAACCCACTACTAAATCTAAACAACACAGGCCGAACCAACTTCACTAACAAGCAGTTGACAGAACTGGAAAAAGAATTCCACTTCAATAAATACTTGACTCGCGCTAGAAGAATAGAAATAGCGTCAGCGTTACAACTGAATGAGACTCAAGTAAAAATATGGTTCCAGAATCGGAGGATGAAACAGAAAAAGCGAATTAAGGAGGGCTTGATAGTAGCGACGGACGTAGCTCCTTCTACCTCTCATACTAACGTAGGTTCCAACGAAAACAGCAGGGAGTCGAGCTAAGTGAGAGAGACTAATTTGGACTACTGACTTGTTTAGTTTATGTGCATAATGAGTGATTAGTTTCAGTAAATTTGATTAAATCTTCCATATCATCACCATTTAGATGTGTTTTTGGACGTAAATAAGAAGAAGACTTTTTTGTTCAATTTCGTGTTTAAGTTATTTAAAATTCTTCAAATTCAAAATTTAATTGAATAATATTGTAAAAGTTAGGCAAGATTTGTTGTTTCTTTTTTTATATTTTCTTGTAGTTTTTTTATTTTATATAATGTTTAATTATATAATTCCAGTTTCTATTTTTTTATGTTTCCAATATATCTGCTTATTTATGTGCAAATATAATAAAACTCAAACCAATTAATAGAACAGTTAGAATGTAGCATTAAAAAAATTCTAACGCAGTACACTTCACGATAACGATTAGATAGAATGGTTTGAAATTGTCTTTTGAATCGTAAATAATCACAATCCTTCTAGTTATCTATTGTAGGATACAACTATGAATGGTAGTAAAGCGGTAAAAAATATTTATATACAAATATAGTCACTATATAAATATGATATTTATCAAATTTCTTGTCAGCATACCAGAATTGGCCAGGATTTTACAATTTTCACTTTAAGAATCTTGATTTGATTATATAGTCGTAATCAATAAAATTAAAGATTTTCTATAATAAAAAAAAATATACTATAAATTTTGCCAAATGAGACTTCGTTGTTGTATTCAACTTTAGATGCACTAACTCTACATTACTAAATTTCTATATTAATAATGTAAATGTTGCTAGTGTAATGTTTAAGTGTTCAAATTAATAATGAATGCTTATTTGTTTTTTTATAAAAAATCAAAGGATTTTTTCCTCCTCTACAACATGAAATAGGATATATGAATTTGTAACAGGATTTATTGTTTATTTTCAATTACTTTTACCCACTTTTGAATCCAACATTTCAAGTACTTTGCTGTAGTCTGTGGTCACGGGTACACTGCGCTCAATGAAATACTAAATGTTAAAAGAAATTAAACAAATGTAGTTAAAATAATTTAAACAAAATATATTTAAAAAAATATATTTTATATTTGATTTGCTACATATTTATTTTGCAAAGTAAAAAGAATAATTAAAAAATATTTCGAAATCAAAACTAATATACGCTTCAAATGCTACAGCTAAAGAACTTAATAGAGCAGACAAAAAGACAATTTTTAATGTAATAAACCTAAAAATCAGTTTACCTACAAAATATTACATATGTGTCGATCTAAAATGTCAGTTCTGTCAGTCAATATAATTCGATTTACTTTTTTTATATATTATAAGCCAAAACTTTAAATTTGTAGACGAAAGTGTTCAAAATAGTTTGTGTTCTTTAATAGTCATAATAAAGCATTTTTTTGTGCTTGGAGATTACTTAGCGATTAGTCTATTTTCTTAGAACAAAATTTAGTTTAAGTTAGCTGTGTAATATTTTTTTTCACTAATTTCACATAATTAGGTGAACTCATTTTTTGTAACTTATTGCTTTTTTTTTATTTTGTTTGTTTACAAAAAGAATTTTTGGATATATTTTTGTTTTTTGTCATTGTATTTTTTTACTATGTAATTAAAAACCAAAGCTCATTTTCTTTATTTATTAAGCTGCGGACAGCAAGAAGTTTTTGGATGTCAAATGAAAATTCGCTTTTTGCTGCTGCGACGCGTAGAGTAGGGGTCATTTTCAAATTATAGATATTATGTTATAATATTATGTTAAGCAAAGCCTCCGTTTTTGTTTTTTTATATAATTCCCGTAAATTGTCAATAATTCATAAACTTAAATTGAAAACGAATATTTTTAAACTAGAAATAGCATTTCTTTATTGTTCTTTTAGTTTCACACTGTATAGGGTGGACCGAGGTCGTTTGAACCTAACGTTGAGACACTTCGTTGTCCGTTAAAAAACTTCTATCACCCACTTTCTGTAGCATTTTTAAAAGACAGATAATTTTCAAAATTTTTTGCAAATTCTACTAACGCTACTAATGTGATATACTTATATTGTAAATGAGAAAGTTTGTGAGGTTGAATGGTTGTTTCACTTTGGATATTTATTTATTATACTCAAACTTAATAGTCATATATGTAGCTTATACATCAGAATAACACACAGGCCACAACTAAAGTAAATATTTTGTATAATTTGACTTAAATATACAGTAACTTTAAACGGCGACGCCGCCGGTGGATCGTTAGTTCTGAAATAATTTGAAAATGACCACATATAGGCCCGTATTTACAAACTGCTCTCAATCTTGAGATGTCGTTTTTATTTCAAAATTTAAAATCTATGAAAGAGAACGGCAACTTAAGGCCGTTCTCAAGATTGATCTCAGAGTTGAGAGGGATTTATAAATACTGGTCGTAGTACCTATAGTGTAGTATCTATATAAAGGTATAGTTGTACAGGTTACTTGATATAACGTATATATTATAACTATTGTACATATATATAATACAGCAGCGGGTACGTTTGTGTGTAAATTTTTTGTATTAAGTACCTTTTAAATTTATCAATAAAATAATTTTATCTATTTTACATTGCATTTTCTTTACCTTTTATATACGTTGAATTATATATTTTTTATTGAGTTTATAAAAATATTCCTAACCATATTATGTAGCACAGAGATAGGTACAGTCTGTAAACGTGACGATTGTAGGTTAGACTCCCGCTCGGAATAGTGCTTATATTTGAGTTATTTTTAAATCTCCACCCTGACAGACAAACCGTGGCGTTAAATTACACTGCTCAACACGCCTTGCCTCACAAATTGGGCAAAAAGTGAGAACGGAGTGCCTTAGCACTAGAGTTCCTTCAGCCTACTATGCAATAGTAGAAGAAGTATAAAGATGTTTTTTTTTATTTCATAAATAAATATTTACCCCTTTATATAAAAGGGCTAAGACACTAATCTTAGATATTATAGGCTTTGCTTATTAAATGGCGGAACTCCATAGTCGCGCAACCAGAGGAACAATGAAAAAAATAGATACATAAAATTTTATCAATTTATTGCATATATAAATGTAAAAAAAACTAAAAATAAAAAAAGAAACATACTTTTTTGATATAATAGCCAATATATCGAACCTTAGAAAGTCTTTTAAGTGTAATTTAATTGAAAAATAACAAGAATTGATTACAAACGGATCGAACCTACAACCGTGACGCATATATACATACACTCAGCTACCATCAAAGATACCATATATATTTTTAACTTCTCGGGTTTTTAGCTTCTCTGCAGGGTTGTTCGAAAGAACCTTGAAACGTAGCGTTGCATCGATCCCATCAATGCTTCAGTTGCCGATTTCGTTATAAAAAAAATCAATATTTTTTTACATATTTTATAAACGGTGGCCTTTATTATACCAAATTTTAGCAGTTCCGTCACCCAACACGTTTCTTTTTAAGACATACATATTAAAATCAGGCAGAACGCGAAGGATTATTTTAACTGTAGATTACTTCTGCTTATCCTTCTTTGAGCTCATTATCATTCTTACTTTTCCCACGGGGGAAGTTTTATATACTTTTTTAAACTTTAGAAACGGTGGCCTCTATTTCACAATACCGTAAATTAATATAAGAAAACTATCTACTTTTTTTGATTAGTATGGTTTTAAAAAAAAAATTTGGTAACAACCAAATATCCAATGATAACAAATGGTTGATGGCAACAACGCAGATTTATAAAATATACTAAACAAAAGTTTTATTTATTGTTTAATCGTACTGAAAACAGCACGATTACCTGTGGACCAAACCTTTCTCTGATCCGGCCCTAAATTTAGCTTAACTGTAAAAAAGTATCTAAAATTAAATATGAATATATTTAATTTATGAATATGAGATGAATGACATATTAATATATAACAAATATAAAAATACAAGTATATTGATAGGTGTTAATACAATGGCCAAAGTAAATTTTAATACATTAAAATTCAGATTAATAAAGAGTAACAGCTAGCGCCATCTTGTATTAAACAGTAGATACTATCATACCAAGAGCTGCCCTCTCGAGAAAATGATGTGACTTAAGCGATGTTGTTATTAAGCTACGATAGATGGCGTTGCTTCACTTAACATTTTTTTACAGCTTCACACTGTATTAGTTTTCGTTAGCAACGTTAGATGGCGTTATTTTACTTAACATCAATAAAAGTTTTTTTTTTCTTTTTAATTTCTCGCTATATTTCGCTTACAGCAAGATAGGCAAGCGAACCTTAGTGTTAAGACACGCATTTTTCCACTTTCTATCGAATTTTCACGGCATAGCGTGGCCAAATTCAACCATTTATTTGTTTATATTTATTTTTTAAATACCTTTATTTTTCTTTCTCCTTTCTTTTATACTACAACACTGTAGGAGTCCATCAATACGGCCCGTATTAGTCTCGTAATGAAAGTAGACTATACCAATAAATAGAAAGAGAACGTGGCGCGGTCTTTTTGTCATACCTTATTTAACGGGAACCTCTCGTACCCCGCATGCGGGTATCAACTAATGAAAAGGATTTTAGCAACGAGCCCCTACGATATGCGTGAATAAACCTCCCGCACCCAGAATACGCGTCGTAACGAAAAATAAAAATGACCCCAAAAGAAAGAGTGAGCAGAAAGAATCTAAACTTAGGATACTCTAGAACGGAGAAATGTAAATATATAATTCTTTCCCTCGAGAGGATAGTGAATGCATGACAATAGCGACAGTGGGCTTGGTCACTGCGTCACGTTGATAGAAAAATATTTAGTATATATTTTTGCTTTTAGTCAGTCGGTCGGTCGAACTTGTGTTGAGGTACTCCGTTCCCCTTAAACGTGCCAATTCCGCACGTCACTGACCGCCGACCTCTGAGGGCTAGCGCTTGATAAGCAGATAACAAATAAATTAATTTTTAAAGAATTTATTATATCCATTACCAAAATAATCTTATTTCCAAAAATACACATTTAATAATTATTTTTTAAACTTCAGCAAAATTATATCTATTCTATTCTATCTAATTCTACACTTATATTTTTTTTCTACATGTACCCAAAAATATTATTATATTTTATTTTCAGTTTGAGTGGCGGAACTCAACGCCGCAGTTTGCTCCGACACCAAATCGAAGAAATAAAAGTTAAGTGGATCGAATCTACAACCTGTCGCGTTTATAGCAACACGCGTGAGCCACTGCGCCATGAACGGCTTTTATTTATATTTTTTATTTATTATCAATAATTTCAAATTTAATATTATAGTTTTGTAAATGTTTTATAATGCTTGTGTTTCTGAAGGCGATTCCCGGTGTTAGTACTCCACCACTAAAACAATAGAAACACATAAAAAATACTATACCTTTTTTAAACAAAATAAAATAAATGAAAAACATGTTTAGTTAAACGCACTAATCATCCCAAAAAATATTTTTGCTCCTCAATCTCGGCGTGAGTTGAAAAATATTTTTTTTATAGTCCGTTTATCAAGGAAGGCTATGGGCTATATTTATATACCCACGGCTATATTATTTCCAACAACGATTCCAACCAACCGTTCCAAACTTTCGCCGCCGTTTCTCATTATATGGCAAAAATAACAATTGAATCGTTGCTCAATTACTGAAGAAAGGCGCGTCTTCATTTTGAACTCAGAAAGTATGGATTCATTTGAGTGAAAAATAATGAAGTGAAATCATCAAACTACAGGGAAGGTTGGGGTTTCAGTTTGCAACCACTTCACGGACTACATCCATGATCCACTTTAGTAGGCGTTGCTCACTTTTAAATCTATAATTAGGAGTATTTATTCCGTTTTTCGAACTAAAAATGTGATCACTGCTATATTTTATCTTGCTAGTAAAAATCAGTAAGTTATTGTGCGTCTTTAACAGCAATGGCTGTTGGTTCTGAAAAAACTTAACTTTCGTTCTCGTTGTAAACTTTATTAAATTTTAAATTATATTAAACTTACTAACATACTTAATACAGTCACTGAGAGTGAGACCGTCGTGGACCAGTGGCACGAGTGTGACTGTAAACGCGACGGTCGCGGGTACCATTTCCACTCGGGGATTAGTCAATATATCACTATTTAATACTTTCATTTTCCCGCTCTGATAACGTGGCAAAGCGCGGCGTTGAGTTCCGCCGCTCAACACAACGTGAAGCCAAAAAAAGTAGAATATAAGAGGAAAAGGTTTTTGTCACTACGTCAACTCTCCTTAAATGCGGGAGAGAGTACAAAGGAAAACATCCAAAAATACTTACACATCGGGCATTTTGTGTTTTTCCTTCAGAATCATAATAGCAGAGAATATAACAGTCGCCGCAGTCCCCGCGTACGCCGGGTCTACGCCGTTTATCTACAAATATTAAAGAGACTCACTTTTTTGCTATTCTTTAACCCCATCGGGGTTATTACCGACTTCTCTGAGGAGTATTTTTTTTTTTATGTTAGTTACCGCAGTACTTTCGACACATAATATCAAAAGTTGTCTTTAACTTAGTACTAGAGTACTTTGGCGCACTCGGGGCGGTTAGGAGGAGCGGCGTGACGCTTTTAGTGCACCTAACGGACGATCACACCTGCTGTTGCATGCATCCTACAGAATAAGTCTCCGTAAAGGGGCAAAAGACGAGAACACCTGTATATTTACTATCTTCAAATACTGGAACCACCATATCGAACTGACTATAATATATTTTATATAATAAAATCTTCATAGCTTTACGGCAAAAATGGTATTTTTAATCGTTGAACCGAGAATGGCAGTACATTTGTTAAAAAAGAGCAGCTTTACGCTGAAGACTCCACAGTAAAGCAAGCAAAGGAACCTGGTTGGCGCCGTTTCTACTCATACCGCCCAATTTTATGGACATTAGGTGTAGAATCTTGAAACTCAACACCGAACTTTATCTCCCAGATCCGGAAATTACTATAAATTAGTAGGTAATAAAATTCGTCCTTAAGATCTGGTTGGTAAGATATAAACATTGGCCACTACTTGAGTATGAGTTCGACGTCTTTTCGCTTCATTTAAATTATTTACCTGGCTCTGTGCTCTGGTAAGCAAAGCGCGGCGCTGAACTCCGCCCCTCAACACACATGTCTCGATGCGAACTTAACGGAGTGTCTCAATACGTGCTAAGATGTGAGACAGTGTAGAAGTAACATAAAAAAAACAATACTTACACTAACTCTAGCGACAAGTTTCTTATTCATTTTGTGAGTAACATCGGTGCCTTTCTCCCACCCGCTACCAATCATCTCGTATTGGAAACAAGAGTCGTCCATTACCCCCTCTTTGGGGTCTCCGTGGGTCACTACGCCGAAGGAACACAGCCTTAAGTATAAAAAAATAGGTAAGTTTAAAGTAAATTTTAATACGAACCTTGGACTAAATAACTAGTTTGTGAAGTTCTTAATTAACTTAGTTCTTATAGATACACTATTTTTGTTCCCATTAGGTTCAAAAGTATCCGAATATACCGGTACTGTGTTGTGACGTCATTGCATCGAACAAATTGTTCTCAAAAGTAAATGATTGTTAAGTTAGTTTCTTGGAACGTTTTATAAGATTTTAATATATACTCGTTACGCTATTAACGTTAATTTTATACGATAGTCACGAATTCATTCCCTAAAAAGAGCAATTTTTAAAATTAACAAATAAATTAAAAATATAAATTTGTCTCTAAATAAACAAGTTGAGGAAGCGTGAAGGTAAAATTAAAAAATATATATAAATTAAAAATTAAATTAGCTTCACGCTATATCCCGCACACAGCAGGGTAGGCAGAGGGAACCTAGTGTTAAGACACTTCGTTCCGCACTTTCTGCCGAATTTTGGAGGCATTGCGTGTTGAGTGGCAGAACTCAACGCCGCGCTTTGCCTCGACACCAGAGCGAAGAAATGGAAATATAAATTGAAGTAAATATTTCAACTCCTCGAGTGGGGATCGAACCCACAACCAGTCGGTTTTACAGTCACACTTTGTACCACTGCGCCACGACTGGCCTCAATAAAAAAAAATATATATAATAAAATAAAAATAAATACCTCGGATACTTGAGCATAAAATTTCTACTCCATGACATTTTGCTAAAAACAAATAATAAGAATGCAGCAACAATAGCCCCCGTAGCCGTAAATATTGACGGGAAAGTGATATAAGGTCGGTAGTGCAAGGTTCTCTTCCCGGTCAAGGCAAGATGGCGGCGTGTTCGAGACACTACTGAGGAATCTGCGCCAGGAAATGGAATACACCACTTGTTTAGATTTTTGTGAACTAAACATCTGAAAATTTATATATTATTTAAGTTAAGTTTTGTATCCATGGAGGTTCCTCATGCATAATAATAATAAAGAAAATTATATAAATAATAAAAATGAGATTTTTTTACCTTTCCTTTATCTCTGGATCCATTTTAATAGAATTTTGTCGCACCTTACTTAATGAAATGTAAGCGATGCTGAAATAGTTTTTGAAATCGTATATTAATTAATTAAAACTGTCATGGTGCAGTGGCACAAACGCGTGACTACAAACGCGAAGATTATAGGTTGTTATCTCATTTGTAGTAGTTAAGCCTAATTAAGCAGCATTTTCTAGTTTTACCAATAAATAACCTCTGTCTCTCCTGCGGGATACAGCGTGATGATAAAAAAAATGAGTGCTAAAACTGAGTTTCGCCACTCAATACTCAAATCTTATAGAATTCGGCAGAAAGTGGGAAACGGAGTGTCTTAACACTAGGTTCCCTCTGCCTACGGAGAGGTACATTCGTACGGGATACAACAATAAAAAAGTAGTGCTAAACAAATGTAATATTTGTAATATAAACAATGCAATTCAAATTAAAATATGTTTTAGTTCCTTTTTCCTATAACAGTATTTTCCAAAAAAAATTAAATACATATATTATGAAATATGAAAGGAAAATACCTATTTATTACGGACTCCCAGCTGCTGTACCGCACGATGCCGCTGCGGCGACTCTCCGCCATCATTTTGGGAGGAAAGTGTGTTATTAGGTACGATTCCACCAAATGTAACGTACCTTTACGTAAAATATAATGAAAAACATAAAAAGATTTAGATTAAGCTTTTCACTCAAACTTTCAGTGAAATATTGGATTTTTTTTTGTCACATCAAAAATTATAAATCTGCAAATTATGACACATTAATGAAGTACTCCATACATGCCCAATTTATTCAATTATGGATTCGAACCTTCAATGTATCTAGATTGATTTCTTTAAAGCGTAAATGTACATATGTATCCTTTTCCCTTCTCCTGTTACAGGACAAAGCGCGGCGTTGAGTTCCGTCACTCAATTATGTGGGTATAGCGTAAAACTTAAGAAAGATTAAAGAATGGTATAGAAACACACCATTAAAATGTTCCTCCAAGTACAACACTCCCAAGTCAGCTGGAATACTGCTCAGGCCGCAAGCATTTATTACGTAAATATTGGTTTCTTTTGCTTGTTCATCATAATATTGCTCTAAAAGTTCTATAAACTAAAAAAAAATATTTACTTATAACTTTTATGCTTCACTCTGTATCCCACATATAGCGGGATAGGCAGAGGAAAGCAAATGTTGGGCAAAATGAAAATTAATATAAATCATTGCCCCGAGTGAGAATCGAACCAACACAAGTCGTCACGCTAACAGTCAATCTATGCCTTTGTTTCAAGACGTTAAAAAAACTATTTAAAAAGTATTGATAAAATTGTATTTTTTTTTCTGACGACTTAAGAATGATTTTTTTATTATTATTTCATCGAATTGATATGGCCACATAGTCTGTTTTTTTGTTCAGTTTTTCTAAATCTACTTATAGTTGTTAAATTTTCCTTATTTTTCTTTAACCAGGCGAAAAACTAGATATATGATGTCTAGGAGAGTTCAGATATTTGACTTGCATTTCGATTACACTTGATATTATTCAAATTACGGACTACTATACACAGACTGTGGGTGCTGTTACCTACTGTGTTTTGTTAATAGTAACCTACCGGAATTGAACCCGCTAACGATTAAATACACCGTAAATACTTGCTACGCTAATAATGCTACGACATTTCAGATAAAAAAAATAAAAGAATCATTGTTCAGCATTTATTAGAATGATATTTACTTTCTGTTGCTACCTGCCGCACAATCTCTCTCTCTCTCTCTCTCTCTTCTCACCTGTGTCTCTCCACTGACATCGACGTAGTGTGTCTGACACTCTACAGCGCTGGACACCACACTCTCGCCGTACTTCACGAAGGGGCCGCAGCAGTTTATAAGCACCTCCGCCTGATTGCACATACGTTTCAAAGATTCCTTGTCATTCACATCGGCTATTATTATTTTCGTTTGAGATAAATTTGTACCTGTAACAATAATTGAAACCACAGGTTAAATATAGTTTAAATACAAAAATTAATAATAAACTTGTTTCTCACTACACTAATTTGAAATTTTAAAAATTAATACAAATTTAAATATAAAATGATAAGACTACCAAACATATCGCTTCAATTGTTTTTCTTGCGTGATCCGGTTAATAGTATAATTAGGTGGATAATTGACCGTGACCAAGGTTAGCTAGACGCTGACCGACGCCTCGTAACCGTGTTGACTTGAAAGAAGTGAACCAAGACTAAATATATACTTATTTTTCATTTTGACGCCGTATTCCGTAGGTAAAAAAAATAAGATAAATATTACCAGTTTTGGAGGAGACATCTTGTAAAACAGCCTCCAACTTATCCTGGTCCCTCCCAGCGATAGCCCACGTGATTTCGGGATAGCTTCTGCCTATCCTGCTCATTTCCTTCACTACATGTTTACCAGTGAAACCGGACGCACCAAACACTACAATGTTTATCCGCTCCTTAGAAACAAAATTTATTTTTTGAAAAAAATGCATTTTATGAGAAAAAAAACGAGTCGTGCACGTCCACCGCGGGTTCCGTACAAAAATTGACGGTCTCGACCTTTTAAACATTTAAGCTCAGCTTAGCCAGAACCAGTGGCGTAGCTGGGGGGGTGCGAGCGGTGCAGTCGCACCGGGCATCGAAAGGAAAGGGGCATCAAAGTCTGAGATCTATTCTTCTGTTTATACAAACACATTATGGAAATATGCAAATTAAATATATTTAGTTTTTACCCAATATAATGGTAATCAATAGTGTTTTAATTATATTTAATTTGGTTTATAGGTAGGTGTAGGTACAACGATTTATTATCATTGATATATTTCTTTAGTTTCACTCTGCTCCCGACTTTCCGCCTAATTTTGGAAGCATTTTTCTCGACACCAGAGCGAAAAACTAATATATTAACTATTTCATTTCCTCGAGTGGGAATCGAACCCACAACCTATCGCGTTTACAGTCACACGCTTGTGCCTCTGTGACCTGCCACTGGACCCTACAATGATTAGTTCATACATTCGCGTATAACGTTTCTTTTCGCGTAAAATATCAAAAACAGCATTTTAAAAGCCGAATCGAATTCGCCCACCTAGGCTTCTTTACCAATTTCAAAATTGTAGGTCAAGAAGTATAACTTATAAAAGTAGACAAACTTAAGTTTAACAATACTAATAATATGCACTCCTTTGTATGAAATGAACAAAATTTTGCATGACATTACAAACCACAAAGTTTGTAATTATTTTTTTCTATTAAATGTCTCTTTTCTACTTATTTAGAAAACGTATAAATGCGTTGAACGCATGGCTTAGTGGTCAAAGCGCCTGGTCGGTTTCCAGGAGGCGCGGGTTCGAGTCCCGCTGCGTTCAAATTTTTATACGTTTTCTAAATAAGTATTTTTCTTTCCTAAGCGTGGAATAACACTTCAAAAATGTTTAAAAATGTTCTCTTTTCTGTTTTTTTTCTTTTATGTTCATTGTAAGTTTTCACTTCGTGCCAAATTTCATAACTGTAGGTCCACAAAGTTACCCTATAGGTTTTAATAACGCGAAAAAAGCTTAAAGCTGAAGCTACAAAGGACCATAAAAGCGGGCAAGAAAAAAAACTTTGGTTCCCGATTTCGATTATTTTTTTAAAACAATTATACAATTTTTTGATAGTACAGTATTTAGTTTAGGAGTTATGGGGGACCGAAGTCGTGCGTAACCGGTGGACTCTTTCAAATTTCGTTATCCATTATTAATAAGTGACCAATAAATAAATAAATAAATAAAGTAGTGGAATAGAATCCTCATTGAATGAGCTTTTTAATGGCACTTTAGTTAATTAAAATCAAGACAAACTGTCTTGACAGACTGACAGACGGACAACAAAGTGATCCTATAAGGGTTCCTTTTTGTATATCTAAAAAAAGATAGAAGAAAAAATTATGATGATATCAAGACAATTAATTTTTTAAGTTCCATTGAGATCATGATGATTTTAATAAAGTAAACCAGGGAAAACGGTAATGATATTTATTTACAGTATGGGAATAGAAAAAAATAACGTACCATTACGATAACGTCTTCTTGTAGAATGAGGTTAAACTTGAAGGAGGGCTTTTGTTGCTAGCTTAGGCTGATTGCAAACTTCATTTTTGTTATACCTTAGTATTTATTTCTAATAATTATACATATGTTATACAGCGCTCGAAAAAAAACAAACGGAACGGCAGAAAACTTATTTAATATTATAATATGTCCGTCTGATAAGCGGCCGAAACGCTGACAAAGGAGAGATCGAGAGAACAGCGCCGCGCCGGTGGGAAAGGAATTTCTTCTTTTCCCATACTTATTATTCTATCGTGGAGTCATTAAGTCGTAGGTTAAGTTAGATTAATTTAAATTTAAGCAGATTACTGTTTTTCCAACATTGAAGTAATCTTCGATATTATTTAATTTTAGATTTAATTTGTATTTTTTTCATTTAAAAATTTTATTAATATAAATTTACCTATAAAAAAATCGTATTTTCTTAACCCTCCAATTGCAGCCCTACGTAACTCATATGCATCGACACTAAAAATTAACAATAAATGTTTTTATAACTTTCGCTTTGTCTCCGTGGTCAAGTGCAAATAACTAAGAATTTTCTAATCGTCCGACGTAACTCCAATGCAATAAAAAAAACATTTTGAACAATTAGTCACTTCGAAACAGCGCATTGACTCAAACTAATTTTTCAAATTTATAAAATTTGTATATAAAATATCTATATTGTATAAGAAGAGTTAAATATATTTTATAGTGTCTTATAAATTATATTTAACTCTTTTTCTCTTATTTTTTTGTAATTAATCTCGTCGTAACTAAGTTGAGACCAAAAATATTGATTCGTAATTTAAATACCACTCACCGACAAATGAGTAAAATATATTTCATCAGATTCACCCTTTTCAACATTTAATAGAGAGAAATGTTGGCAGTTGAGACACGTCGTTCACCAATTACGGCCAAATATTCTTAACACCTGTTGAGTGGTGGATAAAATTAAAATAATTGAATTAATTTCAGTTCTTTAACTGTGGCGTTTCGAACATGCTGGTTGAGATAAAAATAATTAATTGCAACAAATAGGAGTTCAACGAGCTGCTGCGCCACATCAAAATAAATATTAATATCTTATTTATACACACACATTTTCCACCATTAATACGATAACGACAAACTCCGGCCATATTTGTTAATCAAAAACGAAGTTTGTAAGCACCCTTATATATTATTCTACGTGAGTCGTAGTGTAGTGTATATGGATATATACAATCATTTCGTTTGTAAAAGGCAAATTATGTTATTAGCCGTTACATTACCGTGCTTGCAGTTGGAAGAATGCAATTACTCATCATGTCTATTTTTCTTTTCTTTATTATATTATAGACTTAGAATTGCATGTCAGGCTTTAATGTTTGTGTAATTAAAAAAAAAGTTTGTTTTATGAGTTGAAACTCTCCGTTTTGTACTTTTAACTAGAATTCGAGAAACTAAGAGTGGTGGAGGTCAACTTTAAACTTTCTTAACTTTAAACTTTTTTTTAAGAGAGGGAGAAAATGAAAATAATGAAGTCCCCCGAGTGGAGATCGAACCTGCAACCGTCAGAAATACTCCCTTTTAAAAATTATAATTTTTAATTTTTAAATTAAGTAATTTTTCTCTTGATGTTTTTCTACCTTATTGTGACTATTATTTATATATTCATTATTCATTTTATAAAATCTGTGGTTTTTTTATTTGGTCCCATTTCATATAAATTTACTGTTCTGACTGTATAAATAATTAAATAATACTATTATTAAAAAAAATTAAAAATCATCTTCACGCTGTATCCCACACACAACAGGCAGCCCCTCTGCCTTTGTTGAGACACTCTGTTCTCCACTTTCCACCAAGTTCTGGAGACCTTTGGCCTCGACACCAGAGCGAAGAAATGAAGATATAAATATAAATATAAATAAATATTTTATTTCCTCGAGTGGGTATCGAATCCACAACCAGTTGATTTTACAGTCAAACTTTGTGCCCCTGCGCCACGACTGGTCTCATTATAAAAAAATATTAAAAGGAAAAAGAGGACCAAAATGATGAGGCCGTTATAGCGCAGGGGTATAAAAAAGTACTGTAAATTGTAGTAACAGTTGTGGGTTTGATTGCCACTCGAGAGAATAAAATTATATTTTTTTTACCTGGCTCTGGTAACAAGGTAAAAGCCGCCGCCAAGTAGCACGCAAAGCCTTTAAACTTCGGCAGAAAGTGGGTAACGAAAATATCTTAACGTAACATTTTGAAATATGCTCCTGGTGTAAAATAAGAGCAAAGTACCCAATTTGTTTTATTGCTCTTAATTATGGTTTAAGACTGCACAAATCTAAAGCCATCTTTGCGTTTCAAATAAAAGAACTGGCAATATATTTTGCCTACATTACATTATGTAAGAAAAGCTGATTTAATATAATTTAGTTTATTTTTATAACAACTTAAGTAAGTCCACTAAGATAGTGGTATATCTGTAATGTAACTAGACATGCCTCGTTTCAAAATCTATACAAAATAGGTCAGGATCCACCAATTGCTGAAGGTCCAAGATAACCTTATCTGGCAGATAAACCTCAACTTATGCTAATAATCTGTGATAGGGTTAATATTATGAGAGCGTCATTTCTTGCTTCAATATAAATTATAATAGTTATTAAGTAGAACAATTGGACGGTGTTCAAGAGATGCGGATAGGAGAATCCTGAAATGGGTATATTTTTTCAAATTCTCATACACCCTCAGCCTATTCTGCTATATCCACATATAGCAAAATAGGCTGAGGGATCCTAGCCTTGAGAAACTTCGTTCTCTTCTTTCATCGAATTTTCAAAGCATTGCATGTTCAGTAGCGAAACCCAACGCAGCGTTTTACCAGAGCGAAGAAATTAAAATATGAATGAATAGTCATTAATTTTCCCGAGCGCGGGAATCGAACTTACAATCACGTTTAACAATCAAACGCTTGTGTCAATGCGCACCGACGGCCTCTAGGTAGGCCTCTAGAATATTAGTAACAGTTAGTTCATCCAAAGTTCAGACACACAATATTTCAATAAACTTGACTATATTGTGTGTAGATAATATGGCTCTTGATTTGATAATTCAGTACAGTACGAAGTCGACTATAATATCGTCGATTTTAATAAATTTCTTTCGAAGTTGTAGCAGTTGTAAATATACCTAAGTACCTATCATATAAATGGAAAATTTTTCCGAGAAATTAGTGAACGAGCATACTTACACTTATAAAATTATGTTTAATTTGATAAGTGTAAGAATGCTCGTTTTTGATATCATATTTTTTAAATATTTTCTATTTTCTTCTAACAATGCATACATGTAAAACTGATCCTTTTCTTGAAATCGTATAACGAATGATTACTTCAATTACATTATAAATTATAATTTCAAGTAATTGTAGTACTCGTACATGTCCAGCAACCCTTACTTGCTGTTACACTTTCGGGGTCAATTGTTATTAAGAGGTCAATTACGCTAGTTCAATTTCAATAAAAACCGATTTGGATAAATAAATCTTTTTTTTTTTCAATATACACTTATAGGTACGGAAGTAGTTTTTCTTCTGTAGAAACTATATTATATAGAAATCTTCAGCTCCACGCTGTATCCCACACACAGCAGGGTGGACAGAGGGAACCTAGTGTTAAGACACTCCGTTCTTTCTTCTGGGGACATTGCGTGTTGAGTTGCGGAACTTAACGCCGCCCTTTTGCCTCGACACCAGGGCTAAGAAATAAAAATATATTCCTTTAATAAATATTTGATTTTCGAGTGGGGGATCGAACTCACAACCAGTCGATTTACAGTCACGCTTTGTGACGACTGTCACGACTATAGAAAGTTTACCATCTTGTTTTCCGTAAATCGTAAATAAAAGCCTATAAATGCAACGGTTGTGGTTTCGATTCCCACTTGAGGTAATTAGTTATTTTTTATTTCCTCTCTCCAGAGAGAGCTATCGTGGCCAGGGGCTAGACGAAATGCAACGTTCTGCCATTTTGAACACAATTGATCGAAAAGTGTCTTAACACTAGATTGCCTCTATCCTGCTACATTTATATATGCTTATACTAATGCACGCTGTATACGATATACAGCGTAAAGAATAAAAAAGGTTAAATGTAAAAACTGGAACAATCACGACTAGCCTACATCCCAAGCATTCTACGATAGCGTAATTTCATATAATAATAGACCCTTACAATGCCTCGGGATAATAGCTTTCTTACCTGTAAATCCACTTTACCTGGTACTACGCCGTAACTGTGCAATAGGAATAGTTTACAAATCACTATCGAATTATATAATGGGAATGAAACGAGTCACGAACAACATGTGGAATACCTAGTTCTTACACTTACTAGGAGGTTTTGTAATATTGTTAAGGTTCGTTTTATCGGATTTTTTTTATTTCCATGAAATAAACTGTCAGGACACTTCGGCTGATATTGTCTGTTTAAAAAAGAATTTTTGAAATATGAACAATCATCGATGTTAGTAAATAGCACATATTCTGAATCCTGGTATATTCAACTCATTATTGTATTCGCAAATTGAATTTATTCTTCAATATTGAATTTCTTTATATAAAGAAATTAACATTGAAATTTTAATAAATATTGGAAATATTTATTATTATTTTTTTCGCTCTAGCACCAAGGCAAAGGCCCGGGGTTGAGTTTTGCCACTCAACACGCAATGCCTCGATATGCCTCAAAATATAACGGCAGTACAAAATCAAAGAAAATAATAATAAGAATACTAATATAAACAAAATACACAGAAAAATGTTTTTATGTTTTTACTTTATATTCATTAATAATATTCCACCAACGCATAAATAGAAGCACATTAAATTATAATTTTATACGAACTTGATACCACTTTATAACACAATAATTCAATGTGTGGGATGACGAATTTACCAATAAAGACAGGGCGCGTGCTTACGAAATCTTACCTAATATGGTAACCTTCGAACTCTAAATTATTCTTTATTATCCAATTAAACACTTTCTACACGGTGAATGCCGATACACCTACACGAACAATTTATATCTATTGGCGCCATTTAAAGTTCAGTTACAATTCAAAATTGAAGTTTATATATCGTTTCGTTCCACGCTTACTTCAATATGTCAAAGTTTTTTTGCTCATGAATAATTTAAATTATCACATTATTGATTAAGAATATACTTAAAACTTTATATAATTCTAAATATGTGTATTTTTTATATTTTTTTTACGTAAATATATAAATATAAAAGTTTAGGAAGTGAACACATGAAACGGAACGCGCCACTACCAAACATAAACAAAGAAATGCCGTGCGTGACTGACGTTAATTTGAAAAGTTAACAAAAAACAAACGACGGACAATACAAGCACTCTGTTTTTGATAAATTAATAAATTATGATTATTATATTAGATATTAATATAAAAAAGATAACATTTGGCATTGGATTTAAATAATCTATAAATAAAAGTGATAGCGCAGGAAATCCCGCAGGAAATGAAGACATACAAGTCGCGGGCTCGCCGACTCGACTTTTAATTTAGTTTCTATTCGCGAAAACCATGGGAACGACGTACCGGGAGCTTTTTAAGTTGTACGATTTAATACAGAACGGCGATGCTCGGTAATTCACTTCTTCATAAATACAGAGTGCATTAAAATATTTATTAACAATGGAATAAGAATAAGAAAAAAAATCTTAAATATATTATTTTTTATTTACACACAGGTCCGTCGAGAATTTTTTACAGGACTCCACTGTGGATTTAAATATGATTTTACCATGTAAAGGTATTGGTGTTTTACATTTGGCTGTTGGAATAGAACCTTTGGACAAATCAAAAAAATGTACTGAACTTATTTTAAAATATGGAGGAGATCCTAACTTAAGGTAATTTTTATATCCGATTATCTTTATTTTAAGTTTTGTTTATATATGAATCATATAAAGACTGTACTCAGTGATCAGTAATATCTAATATTTATCTTTGTGTTATTGCATAATTAAATGGTTATTTTATTTCATAATATTACTACATTTATAATTAAATCTCAATAACACTTCAATATTTAATATTTGTTTAAAATTTACTTTTTTTATTTCTATGTGACTCTAATAAAAGTTATATTATATATTAATTAAAATGTAAATAAATGCTGATATATTTGTTTATTATTTTAGTAATGATGAAGGTATAACCCCTGTGCATATAGCGGCAATATGGGGTAAAGTAGACAATTTAAAACTTCTTATTGGTTGTGGTGGAGACCCATGTAGACAGGACTTTGATGGTATATCAGCTTTTGACTATGCTGTAAGGGAAGAGCAGTGGGATATTTATGACTATTTACATAATGTAATTGATGAAAGTGATGAGTCTATAGGATCAGAATGCGCTTATACCTTAGATTTAGGTAAGTGTTTTTATATTTTTGTCTAATTACAATTTTGGGTGACATTAAATCTGACAAGATTAAAATATTTTATGAAGTTTACATTGGAACAGTAAAATATGTAATGTAATAACTTAAACAAAAAAACTGAAATATTGCTAAAACTCTGTTTGTGTGATGCCATGGAATAAACTTAGTTATTATAAGTTTGTAACATTTTTTTTAGTTTTATGCTTTACTCTGCTATGTGTAGAGTACACATAGCAAGGGAAACCATTAAGACACTGTGTTCCCGTTAAGACACTTCCCCACTTTCAGAATTTTAGAGAACTAACAGAACTAACAGAATTTTAGAGGCATTATGTTGAGTTAGAGAATTCAACATTGCACTTTGTTTCTTTAGCAGAAGCGAGGAAATGAATATATTAAATATATTAAATATTTCCTTTCCGAGCCATTGGAGTGGAACTCACAACCTGTCGACTCTTGTGCCCCTATGCCACAACTCGACCAATTAACATAATGTTAAAAAACAAGATGAACTAACGCGCAAGAGGATACATTATAGAAATGCCACACCTTATAACAATATTATCCTGTTTCTCACTGTTGATTTATTACACAATATTATTTTTGCCAAATATCCATTTTAGAGTTGCATACATACACAACATGGTAACTTCCTTTGAAACTGCTCTAGAATAGAAAGGCGATTTCCTTTCTTTAGACATTTAGAAATGTTTGTTTAGTAAAAAAGTCTCGGTAAACTTGATGGTTTGATTGATGAATCTGCTGGCTTAAATTAAAAAAAGTTTTTCAGAAAACATATAAAGAATTGAACATAGCAGGCTTCAATACGGCGCCTCTTGGTAACCCTCCAGCCCAGAGGTGCAAGTTCAAATCCTGCTATGTTCAAATATTTATAAAAAAAAAAAAACAGCTTCACGCTGTATCCTGCACACAGCAAGGTAGGCAGAGGGAACCTAGCGTTAAGACACTCCGTTCCCCACTTTCTACCGAGTTATGGAGGCATTACGTGTTGAGTGGCGGAACTCAACGCTGCGCTTTGCCTCGACACCAGAGCGAAGAAATGAAAATATAAGTGTAAATAAATATTTCATTTCCTCGAATGGGGATCAAACCCACAAACAGTCGATTAAACAGTCACACTTTGTGCTCCTGCTCTACGACTAGGGTAGTCTTACTAAGTTGAATAGTAATTAAAAGATGTTTAAACAAATTAATTATTATCAATATGTAAAATAGTCTGTAAAACCTAATAAATTAATGTTGGGTTTTTCAAAAAACATATGAGAACATACAAAAATATGACGCGAAGAAACTTTAGGATTTTCCTTTTGTGAAGATATCTCTTCGCGTTATCAAAGTTTAAGAAACACGTTTAAGCATGCAGTATGAGCAGTGAGTCATGATCGTATCGCTTAATTTTGGGGTCAAAAGTGACCTTGTCTCCTCGACTTACTTAAAATAATCTGACTTTTCTAAATAAACATTTTTGTATCATGTATGCCGCATTTACGTGGAGTGCAGTAGGGAGAAAGAAAATAATATTTGGTCACTCTGTTTTTATCCCCAGACGCCAGTACAGGGGTGTTATAAGTCTAACGTGTCTGTTATTTTTTATGTAGTAGTTTAAGAGTTACAAGCACTTTGCCATAATGCAGTGGTGATATTTTTGGTCAGAGGTCGTTTTTAATTTCGCTTATCTACTTTTCGCTTACGTTCAGAGAATAGAAATAATAGATTTTTTACTGACGTTACTGACATTTGTTTTTTTTTAATACGATAAAATATGTGATATTTTTTTATCGTATTTGATGCTAATTAAGATGAGGTTAGTGTATTACGTTACAAGGAAGCTTTGAGTAATAAATAGTATTTAAAGAGCTCGCAATTATTACGCTTAAGTTAAGAAGAAAGGTTCAAATATAACCTAGTTCAACATTAATATATGGTATATGTTTATTTGCAAATCTCCGTTATTTCTAATATCTAACAAATTTCAAGAAAAGTAATAACATGGTGCGTTATATATATTTATTTTTTCTCAAGCAGAAGTCGATCTAGCGTGCAAAATGTGCGCAATTTATCCTTTCACGGCAAGTGAAGCCGATCTTTGAGAAATTTGATATAAACATGATATAACCATATCCTATAAGGTGGTTCATGGGAAACGGTTTGTACCACATTTTTGCTATTACATATGAATAATATATATTCTTTAACATCACAAATGCCACCGTGGGGTACTTAACGCGATGAGTTTAGGTTCAAATCGTTGTTTATCTATATATATTTTAAAAGGGATTACGTCGTTGAGTTACGGCGTGGAGTTGAGTTATGTAATAAACAATGATATTAAAAAGTTATGACGGGTGGTGAGAACAAAGTATTTTTTAACTGACTGAAGATAAAAAGGATGTTATAATAGTTTTACATACAGTATGTATCTGATATTTTTGGAATTGGATAATATTTGTGTATGGTAATTTAGTCTCCCAAGTACGTGCTAAGTTTTGTAAGTGTATGTATGTTTGATCATAAACTTATCGGGAACTTAGTCATATCTTGATGATCTTTTTTATTTAAATGAGGTATGTTCCAACTTAGGGAACTGTTATCTTAAGACATAAATTTTATCAATATACATGTATTTTTGGAGTTGTTCATATACCTACGATATTTGAACAACTCCAGAAATATATATAGATCGAGTACGCAGCTACCAGATAATTGGCAGGTATTACAAAACAATTTACGGTTTTAAAATTACTTATTATATTAATCACTATGGATTGTCTCTGCAAAATGACAAAAGAAAACTATTATTCTTTAATTCTCAATGGAACCTTGTACTTTGATTCCCAATGAAAACTTTCAAAATTTATAACATCAGTAGGTGTGTTTAAATACAAAGATTTATATACAGCGTGGGAAGGCTAGCCAATTTACTTCATTACTTGTTTACGCCTACGTTATTACATAGTACAGTACGGTCGACAAGGAGTGGCCTCCCTAAATTTAGGCTCTCTCAACTTTTGCGCTTTATACACTTGGGAACAATATAATAAAAGGTACGAAAAAAACCCATAATCAAGTCAGAGTAGCCGTCCATCAGGGCGCAGCCATTTTCGTTTAGGCCACGACTCGTCGAACGTACTATACGTTGCGGTCGGCCGCGCTCCCTTTCTAAGATTAAACGGAAATGCCACCGCGAAGTCTTAATGTGTTCGTGTTGTTTAAGTATTAATGGGTACAATATATATTTGTATTGCGAATTTTGTAATAGCTCTTTAAAAAAAAAAGAACGTACCTACATATAAATATTAGAAATAAAGAAAATTCATAGTCTTAAAACTAATTTAACTAATTTCATATGAGTAGACGCCGCAATCGGGCATATGTAAACGAGACAGGTTTTGAGTTCGATTCCCTCCCGACGAACGGCGTTGAGTTCCCCCATTCCAAACGCTATGCCTTAAGAATTCGGCGGAAAGTGAGGAAGGGAAATATTTTTATGGGAAAGGACACTCCGTTCATCGCTAGGTTTCCCAAGTTCCCTCTGCCTAACCTGCTATGTGCGAAATACATCATGAAGTCAAAAAAATATATCGTATAAAGGTTTTAAAAATCATATATACATATGTGGGTATATTAACAACATCTGCTGTTTGAGACTTAATTGGTATTGGTGCGTTATAGTGGTTTCAATGGACGACAGCTGCACAGCGCAGACTGCCGCCTCCTATACACCTGCACAGCATCCACGAGCCAGTTTTGCCAACCACCTGTTGTAGTAGTTTTGTTTTCTTTTTATTTGTGCAAAATTTTTGTATTAGCACGTTCAAATCTCATAATTTAATTCTCTCTTGTCGCTACCGTAGAGAAATTACATAGTATTAATATTTAGCAGAATCAAAAAAATCCGCTTTACAATGTATCTCGCATGTACTAGGGCAGGCAAAGGGAACCTTGTTAAACACTCCGTTCTCCGTTTTCAACCGAAATTTTCAAGGAGTTGACGTGTTAAGGCTTTTGACTAGGTCCCAGAGCGAAGAAATGGAAATATTAATACATAACAATTCTTTTCCCAATTGAGATCGAACCCACAACCGTTGTGTTTCATACTTTTAATAGAATAATGCTGGATAAAGTCGCCTGCATTAAAAGGAAATATGTATAATAAGTTAACTACTTATAATATCTTATCAGTATTTTTGCTAGAAACTGATAAGAGATTATAAATAGTCAACTTATTACAGGCCACGCTTATTACGTTAATTATTGCTTGTTAAAACTGTAACACTTATAATTTATGAGAAAAGCTTTTATTACTCTATTCATTAATTACTTTATTAGCATAAACAATTTTTTATTTTCTAAGTGACTGAACTCACCGCACCTAGTTACCAGAGCGAAAAAATGAAAATATTAAATATGTATTTCATACCCCGAGTGGGAATTGAACCCACTTGATGGCCGTAAAATATCGTTAAAATATCAATATCTTCAAGTGAGAGTAGTATTTACAAGCACTTACAAACACGCCAGCGCATTGTCCATTATATTGAAGCCATATAACAATAGTAATATTTATCAACACTATACATTATTGTGAGATCGTCGTGGCGCAGTGGCACAGAGCGTCTTGACTGTAAACGCTACAGCTGTGGATTCGATTATTTTTATTAAATTAGCTTCACGCTGTATCCCGCACACAGCAGGGTAGACAGAGGGAACCTAGTGTTAAGACACTCCGTTCCCCACTTTCTGCCAAATTTTTGGAGGCATTGCGTGTTGAGTGGCAGAACTCAACGCCGCGCTTTGCCTCGACACCAGAGCGAAGAAATGGAAATATAAATTTAAGTAAATATTTCATCTCCTCGAGTGGGGATCGAACCCACAACCAGTCGGTTTTACAGTCACACTTTGTGCCACTGCGCCACGACTGTTTTTCATAATTCATTCCTCGTTTTACTCTTTTGTATCAAGAAAAAATGCGTTATTGATTTCTGCCAATTAACACGCAATATTAGGAACATTAGAGATCGGAGTGCTGTAACACTAGGTTCCCTCTGCCTACCCTGCTAAATGCGGGATACAGCGTGGAGCTATGCGAAGCTTTTTTTATTATGCAATATATAACTAGTAAAATGGGACATATTAACAAGGAAGCAAAACGACCGGAAGTTTTACAAATGTGACACACTATATTTGGACAATTTAAATTTTTCTATTACATCCGCTATCCGCGCAATTAGTTACGTATTCAACTCGTTGCTTAAACAATAATGATTGTGTTTCCTTTTTTTCGTCATTTATTTCGTCATTTATTAGCAGTGGCCCCAAAAGTTGACTGACCTCCTGGGTCTTTTAAAAACATAAAAAAAGTTAGGCTATCGTGGTACGGCGGGTCGGCGCTTGACTGTAAGCTATGGTTGTGGGTTTGATTCCTTTTCGGAACAATGAATCAGTTTCATTTCCTCGCACTAGTTATACAAAGCGCGGCGTTATACTCCGCCATTCCACAATCAACCCTTTCTTGTTTTCACGCATAGCTTTCCTAATGTTAATATTACGCCGTCATCCGTGCACTCATCCGGTACTTTGTATTCAATTCCTTGCTCAAACAATCATGATCGTGCTTTATTTTTGTTGTATTATTTTCTATATATAGACTAAAGTTCACTGACCTCCGACTATTGCAACAAAAATGTATATTTTTTATAAATACCGTAACTTATATTTAATACGTTTACATCTGAATGTGTGGTTTTTTTAAGTCACATAAAACACAAGCACAAAGAAATTTTCAATTCGAACCAGTAGTTCCTGCGATAAGCGCCATTCAACCAAATAAACATTTCAGCTTTATATTATTAGTCATTTAGCATAGATATATAATTTCCATTCATCTTCTTACCAGAGACAAAAATTGTACCTTAATGTAACGACCCTCATACAATAATTTCGTCTGCCTCGCGCCTCCAGAGTTCGGCAGAAAGTTGGGAACGGAATATCATAACACTAAGTTCCCTTTGCCTACCCTGCTGTGTGCGGGATAAAGCGTTAATTATTTTTTTTTACATTTAATTATTACAATAATTTTGTAATTTTTAATATATTTTACAGAACGTATACTAGTGACAACAGATCAAATGGTCGCTGAATATACATTAATGGACGAAGAACCAGTAAACACTACGATTAGACAATCTGAAATGACGCGCGACTGGTGTGATAAGAATACTTTAGTTATTAACAAGCTATATCCTACTATATTAGGAGATACATACGTTTTAGACGTCACTGACTGGAACAGCACTAATTTACCCAAATCATCGAATATTTTAGACGATACAAGCACAACATTTAAAACTTGCAAATCAAACAAAAGCTTGGAAATCAGCGGAGTACATCCTTTAGAAAAAACTTTCGAAAACAGCAAAAGGCACAGCGTGTACGAAAATTTCTCGTTACCAGGATCACCTAATAGTATTATACACAAGAACTATAAAAGTAGAACGTGTTTGAAGAAAAATAAGGAAAATACAATAGAAAGTTCTAGAATTGATCTAGATAAAGCCTTGGCTGTCGTTCAGAATAGGACTAACGAGTGGTTATCGTCGTGTAGTGACTTGGAGGAGCGCTTGGACACCAGGCGGTCGAGTAGTGGTGTCAGTAGCAACTTCTCGGGGTCGATCATATTGGCGAACGTTCAGGAGGAATATAAATATAAGGATAAAGAGGAAGATATAGTGTTCATAGAGCGGAGATTGCGTGTTTCTTCAGTTGTGTAAGTTTTTTTTCTTTATATCTTAAGAATTCACAATTCAACAATCTAATCTAATCTAGCTTCACCCTGTATCCCTATCGGGTTAATCGGAGAGAACAAAGCGCATACGCTACGGTACCCCATTAAATAAAAAAATACGGAAACCCAAAAATTCGGCGGAAATTATACAATAGACCCCTAAACATAAACAAAATCTTTACTTCTTTTATTAAGTATGGTAGGCTATAAAAGTAGTGTTAAAACAAGGCATTCTCCACACAATTTTCAAGACATTCCATGTTTACTATTGAGGACAGTCGTGGCGCAGGGACAGGCACGCGTTTGTTTTGTGGGTCCTATTTCCGCTCGAGGAAATTGATTATTTCATATTTTTATTTCTTCGTTCTGTTAACAAAGCGCAGCGTTGAGTACCGTTACTCTACACACTATGACTCCAAAATTAGACGGATAGTGGAAAACGATAGTGTCTTAGTGGGAACAGAGTGTCCTAACGCTAGGTTCCCAGGTGCCCATCATCATGTATACAGCGTGAAGCTAAAACAAAAAAGTTATGTCTTTTACCAGAGCTATAAAAAACGTAATAATATGTTCCTCGAAAATCGAACTCCCTATCGTCAATTTACATATTAAAATGTATATAAAATATTTCTCCACAGCTTACCTCTCGAAGAAAGTTCTCCCAACGACAGTTCAATGTCGCTCTCCTCCCTCCCGCCCTCAGTGGAGTACGACGCACAGACTCTGAGGAACGAGCTGATAGCTCTGGGCTGCAGCCCCGGACCCATCACGGAGAACACCAAGCATTTGTACTTGAAGAAGTTACACGCACTGAAGAAACGGAATGTGGTTGTTGAGAAGGCGGGTGGCAAATGTGAGTGTTATTTTTGTTTCTCTTCACGCTTTACCCCTCGCAGGATAGTGAGACGATCTCCCCATACCTCTCCTTCTTCTCCGTCATCAACCCACACATACCTGTCCTTGAAGACCAACCGAGGTCTCTTCCTCTCTTAGCCTTTGAAAACAGTACTCGCCATGTTGTTACATGCATATCCGGATATATTTATATCAGGATAGATATAAACATATTACACAGTTGGTGAACGAAGAAATTGAAGGAGTGTACAAGTAGTAAAAACTTGATTTTTCCTAATTGTCAAATAACACTTTAAAAGTATAAAAATATTTAATAAATAGCTTTCTCTTTTACCAAATTATAAGTATTTCTCTTTGGCTAGCGGAAATATAGAGATGCTATTATTTGAACATAAATAAGTTGTAACAAGCGTATAAGACGACACGCGGGTTCAAATCCCGTTACAACAAAACTTTTATACGATCCCTAAATAAGTAGTATAAACTTTATAGATACTAATCGAATAAATAATATACGTAAAAAATATCAAATGTCATTTAAATTATAAGTTGAATTGTCATTCTTTTTCTTACATTTTCTTTTAATTATTTACACATGTTTTTTGAAACGTTATACAATGATATATTTTAAATTATCAAGATTTCCATTAAAGTCGTTTTGTAGAGGTAACCTCTTTATTTTTTTATGTCACATATAATAATACTAACAAATTATTTTATAAAATGTAATTGTATTAACATAATTGATACAAATTTATAAAATTCCAATTAGTTTAATTAATGTAGAAAAGCTTAGGGAATATTAAATACTACTCAACAAGGATCAAATAAAAAAATACTCCTTATTAATATAATATGCATATTTTTTTAATAGTCGATAAACATTTATTTTCTTTGAATTTTCAGGTTATTCAAAAGAACTGCATAAATCACTTCAAACAGACGAATGGATGAAAAATCTCACACCGTATATAGAATTACAAGATATTATCAAAAATGATTTCTCACAAAACAACAAAATATGGCGGGAGGGTAACTCCAAGAAATCCTTCACGTACTTACTACTAGATCCTCGAATAACCAACAACTTGCCCGCTCGAGCTGGAGATAAAAAAAAATTAAATACTTGGATCACCTTTGTCGATTCTATATTTTATGTTGGAAAAGGTAACGCTTCTTTTTATATTTTTAAATTTTCATATGTAATTTTAAGACCTCATGCGAGACCCCAGTTCCACCTAGATGTACGTATATCGCAATACGTTACGGCGACGCAATTTTTGCATTCAAAAACATTTGGATTTTTTAAACTGAAAATCAAAAAATGTAGCTATGTATTAAATTGTGGACACTTCACCGCCGTTACCCACAGTACAGTACACTACCACTCGTAGTTGCAACTGTGAAACTGGGAAATTAAGTATTCATTATTTTCACTACTAATATATAATAAAATTAAACATAATAAAATAAAATAAATATTATTTTCATTTCCTCGCTCTGTAACGAGGCGCAGCGCGGCGTTGTGTTCCACCAATAAACGCAAAATACGTGAAAGTGAGAAACGGAAGTGTCTTACGAGAACGGAGTTCAATTATAGCACTAGGTTCCTAGGCCCGCTGTGCCTACCCTATTATACTATTATTCGCGAGATACAGCGTGAAGGTTGATAACGTTATTTATATTTTTCTTACAGGCAAACGCTCTCGCCCCTACGCCCACCTGTACCAAGCCCTAAACCTTTGGAAGAAAAACTTCAAAACATCAAGAGACGAGAAAGTCCAAACAATATTGGACATTTGGTCGAAAAATCTAGGCGTAGTCTGTCTCCACGTGTTCCAGAACGTGATCCCGGTGGAGGCCTACACCCACGAGGCCTCCATCATAGATGCAATAGGTATTAAAAACTTGAAAAATATTAAAACCGGCAACTACTATGGAGTAGCGAAATCCTGGGATGGCAACAGGCAGAGGATGCTCGGTCTGTATTTACTTTATAAGGCCATGTTGATATTTTTGAGTGAGGGCGAGAGGCAGTTGGGACCTGATGATATATGAATTTTGTAAATTACCAATAACTCATCCAAATTTTTTTTTATATAAATATATGTGATATATTATTTTTATATTTGTAATAAATTCATATGTTGAGGTCGTCGTGCTTCAGTGGAGCAGTGTCTAAATAAACAAGATTGTAGTGGGTTCGATTCCCACAAATTTGTTTAGGAAAATATATTATTTCCATTTTCCTACTCCATTTATAATTTAGAAGTGGTTAAATAAAACCTTTAATGGAAGGCAAAAAAAGGTTAAAATTGACTAAGGTTAGATGAAAAAATTACCATTAAATTAATTATGTATATCTTGATATGCATTAATAAGGACCAATTTTTATATATTACTTGGTACTAAATATATATATATTTAGTTTTATAATTAAACAAACTAACAGACTTACTTATGTAAAGCCTAAGGATAATTATTTAAATATATATAAATAATTATAAAATGCACTGAATATATAGACTGTATATAATGTATTATTTTAAAATGCTAAGTAATTGCACTTTTACTTAATAGAAAAATTGTGTTTTAAATTTAAATTGTCCGCATCTTACTTATCTTATCTTATGTTATAACATGTACTATCATTTTTCAAAATTTAAAACTTATAAAAAATTACATAACATTATATGTAAACTGAAAAATATAACATACTATTGCTTAGTAATTCCAATATATATATTTTTTATACTAAACATTTTTTAAATAAGATGTTTTAGATATATTTAAAAACTCATAAAAATAATATAAACTTTAAATTTAAATTCTAAATATTAAGGTAAGTTTGCTAAGATATAATGTAAGAACTGCATTTAAATCGATTAAGCCGTTTCTTAATTTATCACGCACAATTTTTTGGAGTTCTATTTTTAATCTACATTGATACATTCCCCCAACAATAGATTTTCTCATATACATACATACAATTTTATATATATTGATTTTCTTATCTCTACCTTATTCTTCTCTATTTTGTTTCTTGAAATCTTATCTTGTTAATGTTTCTTCATTTTTATATTGTATTAATTAATCATTTTTCACATACTGTTCCACTCAAAACTAGATTTTATTCATTTTATGATATGTTGTAAAAAGAAATGTACTTATGTCGAAAATATTTTTTTACCATATTGAAAATTTCTAATATAAGAGAAACCTATAAAATGTATAATTCCATGGACATTTACAACATACAGATGCTTTTTGAACCTACGTAATCCGTAATATTTTCCAAAAAAAACTATGATTTTTTCAGCAGTTTAAGTAATTGATGTTTTTTTATATATTGTGCAATGTAAAAAGTTCAAACTGTTAGTTTATTTATATTATTACATTTATAATATGTAATATAATAAATAATACTTTTTCTGTAGCTTAGGATTAAAAATATTTATAGTTTACTTCAAAATCAATTATTTCGCTTAAAACTAAATAAGCCTTTTTATAATTGCTTGCTTTGAATAAGTTATTTTAATATTTAAATGGACTACTAAAAAATATGTACTTTAATTACTTGTATACTTAATTAAAGGCAAAATATCCCTCAAGTGTAAGCGGCCAGACGTGGCCGCCCTGAACTTAGGTTTTCTGAACATTTACTCACTGTGCACTCGTACTCGTCAAGAAAATAATCAGATGTAAGAAAAATCCTAAAATTAAATCTGCAGAACCATCTACAGCTATCTTCAGGGCGGCCACGACTTGCTGACCATACTGTACCATTTCTTGCCAAAATATTTTTTGTACCTTAATATATTTTTAACGAAGACTGCGACTATCGACAGCCAAAGAAAAAACATTTTAAATAATTTTGATGACGTTTTATTTTTTTTAACTTATATTATTATTAATGTTTTAGGATTAACTTGTGTATCTAATGGAAATATGTTAGTATTTTTTAGACGTTTCTGATTCCGTTTAAATAAATATTGCATCAATTTTGATGGAATCCTTTTATTACCTACATATTAACATTGTGACTATAATATAAATAATATTTAATTTGTAAGTTTTATTTTTGTTATATAAACACTATAATTATGCATACAAAGAAATGTCAAAAAAAATGTTTTTAGTTACCTCTTTTTTTAAATTATTGCATTTTGTAGTATTACACGAGATCTCTGAACTATTTATCTTATATTATTTGTGACACGTGACTCGCGTCATTCTAATATCTGTGACACTATCTAAATGTTCCTAGTCATTGTTAGTTTAAGTGCATAATAATTTTTAACGCTTTATTTAGGAAAGAGTATGTATTATAGCTCAGATTTTAAGGAAATATAACATTTTTCAACCAAATTTGTTTTTTATTTTTCATAACTCCAATTTTCTTATGTCATTTCTTATTTAAACCATTCTTATTTAGTCTTAAGTATGTTTTATTAGCATTTACTTTCTATTAATTATATTATTTTGTAATAATATGATAGATAATATGATAGATAAGGGTTTCAGTGATAAATTACGGTTAAATCAATTTGTTTACCTTAGATTTTTATACAAGGTCACACTGTCACAATTATAATTTTTAATATTTAATATCAATTCGGATACTGAAATATCTGAAAATTCTTAATAAAATTTTTTTAGCTTCATAGTAGAGGGAACCTAGGAACCTAGTGTAAAGAAAATCCGTACCCATTAAGAACTTTTCGTTCCCCACATTTCGCCGAACTCTCAATGCATTAAGTGGCAGAACTCAACGCCGCGCTTTGTAATACCAGGGAGACGAAATGAAATTATTAATTATTTTATTCTATGTGTAAATGTCTATTTGATTTTTTATCATCAAGAAAGCATCGCGTTTAAAATCGCCTCAATAATAATAAAAGTCCTGCATAATTTATATAATAATAATAAAAAATGGTTTTCGTAGTCTTCATACCAACCAAAAAAAAGAGAAACAAGATAGGATATAAAATAAAAAAGACCACATTTACAATCCATTTTTGTATTAGCCATTAAAAAATACAATTTGTGTTAAATTAGTAAACAATATTAAATTAAAATAAAATGAATACTTATTAATAATATGCTTTTAATTGTAGAAAATTTTTCAAACTTATTATTTAAAAAAAACCACTTATAATAAGAATGTCAAGACCGAGTCGCTTATGACGTTCTTGTGAATCACTGCGATATTATATAGAGTGTAGTACATATATAGTACCAACGTATGATTTTGACTTTACAAGAGTTATTTGTTAAATCTAATAATTTCTAAACTATGTTTCGTACATACATAAGAAACTGTAACACCAGTATAGAAAATATATATTAAATCTATATATACTCGTTTATTTATTTATTTAGTTATTTATGACTTAGGCCACTTGCGTGAAAAGGTTTTACTATATATGTTAAACAATCAATATGGATAATAAATCTTTATGTTAATGTCTATTTGACTTTTTATTTTCAAAAAAGCAGAAAAGACAGATTGAATTTAGTGTAAAAAATAATGTTAAGTTATTTTTAGTTTTAAGGAAAATTATTTACTTAGATAATATCCAAATGGCTGCAAATAGAATTGCTAAAAAAAAATACAGACACGAATAGGCAGAATAAATGCTATATAATTACTCATCGTAATCAACAATTTCAAATTTAAGATTGTTTTCTTGCAAATGCTTTATGAAGTCGGTGTTGCGGAAAGCGGCGCCAGTTGTGAGCACCCCGGGCCTGGAAATACATTGTACAAAACTATTTTAATCTATATTGTGAATAAAGAAACTAATAACTTCATATTAAAACAGAAATATGTTAATTACATAAATCTGTAGTAAAGATATAAAGTTGTACAATTTGTTCGGTTGAAGTGGCTAATCTCGTGAACTATTCATTGGATTCAATTGAGAAATTCATTTTGTTTTGTGTAGTCTATTTATCGAGGAAGACTTAGGCGTAGACTATTTATTAAATATTTTAAATTGTTTATGATGGCACTTTTAATAGCATTTAATGTATAAGAGCTGGTAATATAATCAATAGAATATTTTAAAAAACCTACTTAAAATTAGCATATAACATAACTGAATGGAATCTAATAAGTATTTTTTTTTATATTAAGTCGAAGAGATTCCGGAAACGGAATGGTTTCCGGTTTCGTACCTAGGACTAGGACTAAATCAACGGGAAGTACAACTTATAAAAGTTACAAAGTTACGCTTGCGGGCGTATGCATTTATTTTGTATGAAATGAGCCACATTTACAAGTTTGTATAATCGTCTCAAATTTCATAACTAAAATATATAAATTATGGGTCTGCCAAAAGTTTTTGATCATGCGATAAATTTCATACAAAATCGATGCATACATATCATTTGTTTACGTTGACTTAGAAACTTGATTTTTTTGTGCTTCAAGGGACTGTAGACTTGAACATTTGAAATAAGTGATACCTCTACGTCCAGTCTTATTATTATCTTGTCATCGAGATAAGTGGTCGTGACAGACGGACAAGACTAACGGACAATGATCCTACAAGGGTTCTGTTTTAACCTTTAGAGGCACGGATCGCTAAAACTGAAAATAAATATGTCAAAATATCTTACTCAGGCATTTTATCAGCTTGCTTTAGTATAGTGATGGCCGAGAACAACAACGACACGACGGTCGCTCCATAACCGGGATTTTTACCCGACACCTGTATTATACATAAAAATATATATTTACATTTTGTTCAATAGATATTTAATAAATTTAAATAGCTTCACGCTGTATCCCGCACATAGCAGGGTAGGTAGAGTGCACCTAGTGTTAAGACATTCCGTTGCCCACTTTGCCAAATTCTGGACGCATTACGTGTTGAGTGGCAGAACTCAACGCCGCGCTTTGCCTCGACACCAGAGTGGGGATCGAACCCACAACCAGTCGTTTTTACAGTCACACTTCTTGCCGCTGTGCCTCGACTGGCCTCAAGTTACTTTATGATCATAAAAAAATATATTTATATTTTTAATGTGAAACTGGATTGGATATAGCTAGATAGGATATTTCTTGTTGAAAGAATTACATTAATTTTGTCTTGTGACAAAGTGCGACGTTGAGTTCCGCCACTCATCACGCTAGGCTATGGAGTGTCTCAACACTAAGTTTACCTTTCTTACTGCAGCTTATATATAGAATACAGTGTGAAGCTGAAAAAAGTTAACACTTTGTTTTGTTAAATAATGTTTCAGTTGACAGTTTCTTATCACTGACCTTCACTTTGACTTTCTTATCGGGCGCAGTAGAATGTACATCCGCGCCTTTGCTCCATCCTTCTCCATACAATTCAAAAGCAAAGTCAGTAGCGGAGACTGCTTCTTCTGGGGGATTCTTTTTAACCATGCCCAAAGAGAAGAACTCCGGGAATCGAAGCAGTAACCATATACCGATACGAGTACGGGTCAATAGGAAGTAAATTGTTGCGACCACTAGGAGAGATACTGCTGAGAATAGCGATGGTAGCTTTACGTAGGTTTTTATCTGGAATTTAATAAAGAAAAGCAAATTATATTTTTTTATCTCATATCCCGCTTTTCGCTAAACTGGTTTTTAGGACTTTCTTTGTAAATAGAAAATTCTTATATTATTCCTCTGCAATTCTAGAATAATATGCTGGAATTACAGAAGAATAATAATAAATTATTAGTTATATACCTTAAGCATGAGTAGCCGCGAGGGGGTCGCAAGTATATTATAAAAATTAAATAAAATTATTATTAATACTGTTTTTTTTTTGTTGTTATATAACAAAAACAGTAGTAACCTTCTTTAATATAGGGGGTGTGGGCAGAGGAAACGTCGTGTTAGGATACTCTTGTTTGGAGATATTGTGTTTAGGATTTAAGTTTGAAATAATTATCGTGTTTACGGTACAGTACTGTCTTGTCAGCCGAAGACAGTTTTTGAATGTTTTTATGTATGTAATAAATAGTGAATATTTTAACTGTGGACGTCGTGGCGCCGAGGTGCGGGCGTCCGACTGTAAGGGCGACGGTTGTGGGTTTGATTCCTTCTGAAGTAGTATGAAACATTTTCTTATCCTGTAGAGTGAGAGGGCAGTGCGCGTACCTGCGCGGGCCGCAGCTGCGCGGCGCGGTGGAGGCGGCGCTGCGTGCGGTACACCACGGACGCGTCCGCGCCCGGGAACGGCACGCACCAGCCTGCGCCGCGCGCGTGCAGCACGCGCCTGCGCAACCGCTGTCAGTTAGTGCTTTAGGTGGCAAAGATGATACAAGCAGTGGAATTGCGTCAATCGGGGCCATTGCTTGTCGGCAACGGCCCCTACTGGAAGGAAACTAGTGCGAGGTATTATTAGTAGGTGATACATATCACTTACTGCAATTACATAGTATCCCGTTCCAAATAGTTTAGAAACATATAGACGATGTGTATATTTATCGTATTTTCTTTAAAACTATAACTGCTTCCGATTTCTAATAATATATACTAATAAAGATATAAAATGTTACCGCGACTTTAGCTTAGGCTTGAAAGTGGGAAGTCTTTCTGGATACAATTTCTTCCTCAAACTCGGTAACTCATTGAGGTGCGCCACTCTGAAATGTTAAGAGTTAAAATTTATAAATTGTTATTTCACTTTTTACTATTTAAGTTAATATAGCTTAGCATTAATTAAGTGTTCCATTTTTCATAATCTTATAATGTCATGTTTTATTAATTACTATATTTTAAACTTTATACGTTTCTGTGTTATGTTTGAGGCCGTTATAAAAGCCGCTATTGCGTCATCGAACGCTATGTTGTTTAATGGATTTAAATTTGTGGGTTCAATCTCCACTCGAGAGTGTAATTATATTCAAAGCCAATAATTAATAATCGATAGATTACCGATTTAAATTACTATGAATTATTCATATCGATTTCACATTATTAAAAATTTATTGATTAAAAATTATGAATAATAATTTATAAACAATCAGCAGCTGTGGGTCGAGCCCAACTCCTATAAGTCTATATAATCTCCGCCCAACGGCCGCATTAAAATATATATTTATTTTATTTGACGATGTATCCCCGTACATAGCAGTCTAAGTGTTAAGGTACTCACTCCCTATTAGGACGGAGGATTTAGGACGAATTGCCTCGAGATTGCCTCCTCCAGAACGAAGAAGATAAAAATAAATAATTGACGCATTTACATATTTTTAATAACGTAAGTCGTTTAAGACTAGAAAACCTTCGAATTAAATTATAATGAATCAAATTCGACTATAAAATAAAAACAAATATTTTTAATAAGCATTCTTTAAAGTTCTTTTTAAGTTATAAAAAAATGTAAAATTCTTCCATCAGAAATGCTACTATAGGAAAAAATACTTTTTCCTAATTGTGGAATAACATTTTAAAATTGTCATTTTTTTTTATTGAAAAATATAACTCACAATGAGTTTCTGCACTGAACAGGCATGTCTCGAAAATTCGCTGGAGCTTACAGGACGGAAGTGTCTTAACACTACATTTCCTTTGCCTACCCTGCTATATACTGCTATATTTGCCTACCCTAGCAGAGTAGGCAAATATAGCAGTATACGGAATTAAGCGTGAAATCAAAAATTTTATAATAAAAATATAGTCGACTTCGACACGCCTGCTACTACGCCACTAGCAGTTCCGTATAAAAAAAAATGCATATTTTATAATAAAAAAAATTTGATATATTAAGAAGGAAAAATATGTTCTGTTGGAAACAGGAATATATTTGACAGTTCTATATTTGTTTTATTGTTAAGGATGTTTTATTTACAGAAAATTTTGACTGTTTTTTTTTTAACATTTTTGAATTATCGATTACTGAGACGTAAGAACGTAGAACTTTTATTATTTTACGTTTTTACATTCTATGTTTGAATGTGTCAAGACACTGTTCTCCACTTTCCATGAGAATTCGGGACACTATTTTGCAAAAAAACATATAAAAAAACATATATTATTATATTTATATATGTAGATGATTAAACGCGCTAATCTCAGAAAGTACTAGTCCAAATTTTAAATATATTTTTGAGTACACCGTTTACCGAGGAGGTCTACATGTAAATGTGGAACAACAAGCATACCCGTGAATGAGCGACTCCCACGTGGCGGTGTTGATGAGTCCGCCGCGCGCGAGCTCGCGCGGCGCCGACGTGCTCAGGTAGGACTCCACTGAGTTCAGGGTACCTACAAATTGTATGGGGAAACCTATTTTGTATGATACTGAATATATATTTTTTTATATTTGAATCTATCTTGTATCTCGCATATATCAGGGTAGACAGTGGGAATCAAGTGCATATAGGTAATAATAAAAACCACATGCTTTTCTATAGCTAAAAAACGTATTCTATAGAAAAACATGTTTTGAAAGTGCTATAATTTATGAATAGGCTCGAAACTATAAATTATTTATTAATTTTCCAAGTGCGTGAATAGAAACCTTTCAAGAGCTCCACCATTCATCTCCTGGCTCCACACACCATCAGACCAGCTTGATGATATCATAATATCATAATATGTTATATTGTCTAATTAATACAATAGGATCTAAGTTTGTGATATAAAATATGAATGAATGTAAGTAGAATTATATTAGTAACAAATAAAAAAAATTATATCTAAATAAAAGTATGAATTACATGTTAAATAGGTTTTAAATGTTAAAAAAATAATAATTATCAATACATGAACCCCTAATCGTGCTGTGGCAGTTTATAGGTAAAGCAACAACAAGCCCATAGTTTTAAGACATTTTTGTCATATCCAAATAAGTGTATGTTTTGTCAGCTTTCCTTAATAAATAAATAAAAGAAAAGTTTCCTATTTAAAAAAATATTTAAAAACAGGCAAAAGGTCAGGTAAGGTTAGCAGGTGATTTCTTTTCACCTGCACTCCATATATGCACTAACTTATTAATACACCTAACTATGTAGATAGTATCACTCAGTATACACACTTAAAAAGGAAAATTTATGTACCTATGGGCGGTAATTTAAATAACATGAGTTTTTATTTATAATGACAGAAATGTTTTATCAAATACACAACTTTACTATATAAAACTTTGCAAAAATAAACATTAAAAGAACGTTCGGCATGTGTGAAATATCTAATCTATTTTGTGTTTAATAGTTTACGTCAGGCACTCACCTCCAAAGTTCTGCTGCAAGTATATGACGCCCATGTCGTTGGGCACGCTGTCGAACCCGCACGCGCTCAGCACGAACACGCCGGCGTCGCGCGCCGCCGCGAAGTACGCCAGCTCCATCGTCTCCATGAACTGCGCATTGCACGTACGGTACACTCACACTGTATCCCACACACGAGGGAGATTGGAGCTGGGACCCTAGTGTTAACTCCCCTTAGGACACTTCCATTCCTCATCTCTCAGTCTCAATAATTCGGCGGATGCATGGGAGAAAAAATCGAGTATTTAAAAAAAAGTACAACTGTTACAGAAGTGCAAATAATCTTTATCTTGATTTTTTTATTGTTTTATATGTGCAAAGTCCGTTTTTATTTACATGAAGGTAAATTATAAAGCTATTAGCGTGAATGTACCGTGATTATCCATTGTTTATTATGATTATATAGGAACAGTAATAAAATAGGAAGGGTGATTATATTTTTTTATTGTTGAGAAATAAATGTTTGCAAAATCATCTCATCTGTATACGGTTGCAAAAGAATTTCATAACTTAACTTAGTCAGAGAGAATGAAACGCCAAACGCAACGGTCTCTATATATCTATTTCGCCTCGTCCATTGTCATCAACCTCTTCATACATGCCATTCGGGGGATACCTTCTTTTCTTCACCAAACCCGTCTGAACACGTTCTTTTCATTCTCACCGTGACATCCTCGCTAGTACCTTTTCGCTGCCGTATAACAGACTGCATTGAGTACGGCCAAACGCGCAGCTGTGCTGACGTTTCGCCGTCTCATCAATGCAGCTAAGGCTCCGTTAACCTTGTTACCGGCAGCAATACGCCTTTCCACATCCATCTCGTATCTTTCCATTTCTTTATCTCTTTTAAAAATTGCATAATCAGTATTATACATTAGGTTATTCTGTATTAGTTGCTCTGGCAGTTGAGATGCATTTAAATAGTAATATAGGCACACTAATGTAAAACTGGACTTACAAACACATACAAATAGGTCATAGTGACATAAAAGTAGCATCAGCAGAAAAAAATTAAACAATAATATACTAATTTAATATTTGTTTTTTTTTAAGAGCAAAAGTACCATCTGTCTACATGTCTATTGTATTGTATGTAACTGAAAACATTTTCATTGCAGGATTTTTTGATAAGAGATAAAGATTTAAAAATGTTGATTAAGAGAATTTCTATACACAAAACCAATTTTTTCGGATAAAACTTGTAATGTTTTATTTATATTTGCCGATTGAGTTCTGGATGAAATGTCATATCACAATTGTCTAATGTTGATTTGAGGCAAACTCATTTTTTTTCGAAGGCGACTTAAAATTTTATGTTTTATTCATTAATTCTTATATATTTTTTTGCTGACTTTAGATTTGGCTGTGACGTTTACTAAGTCACAAATGACAATTGTATGTTTTTGTAATTACCATTATTTGTATGTGTTTGTTAGTTCAGTTTGAGAGTAGAAGGTCTCTTACGACAACAAAGCAGATTCATATTTTTGAATGGGAAATATTCTTATATACACATTCTTATATATATAGTCTCCATTCCATTGAAATTATTAAATCGAACTCAGCTAGATGTATCCCTGCCCACAGCAGGATAAGCAGAGGGAACCTAATGTTAAGACAGAACGGATTCAATTTACGTTATTCTAAAAAAAATTTAAACATTAAAGACATGTTGACAAATCACTTTTGGCTTTGAAAAATAAATAAACCAGGTTAGTAATCGTAAGTTACCATATCAATTTTAGGAATGCAGGTCGAAGTACAATTTACAAAAGTTTACAAACTTAAATTTATAGGCTTATGCATCGATTTTGTATGTAATGAACTACCAATACAATTTTGTAATGATTTTCTCTGTGAAATATTTATCAGTTCTCTTTTCGGATGTTTTCCTTTTTTTGTTTTTATAAAAAAAATCAGTAATAATTACGCACAACTGATTATTTGATCTCGTTGACTCACAATTTAGATACTTGACTTTTTCTGTGCTTCAATTCCGGGGACCATAGACTTCAATTTTTAATATTAACTTAACAGCTTTATACCTCAACGCGGTCTTGAGATAAAGGATCTTGGCACACAGAGAAACTAACAACAAAGTGATCCTATAAGGGTTCCGCTTTTGCCTTTTGAGGTACAGAAAAAAAATCTGTGAGTGATTATTTTTACTACTAAATTTTTATTTCAAATATTTATACGTCTTCTATATAAGTAAGTATCTTTAATTCCTAAGTATGGAATACCACTTTAAAATTGTTAAAAATATAAAGCATCAAAGTTATTGTGCTATCATATATAATTATGTAAGCAATAATTGGTATTTCTACCTAACAAGCACCGCCTACTATGGACGAAGGACGTGGGTTCAAATATTCTAATAATAGACGTGAAGTAAGACTAATAGGTATTAATCACTATTTGGTCATGATTCTAGAAACCAAAGAACATTTTTTTTTTGTTAGTTTTTTTTATTATTATTTTTAAAGCTTGAGGCCGTCGTGACACAAGCGTGCGACCGTAAACGCGACTGGTTGTGGGTTCGATTTTACACTCGAGAAAATTAAATATTTAATCATTTTATATCCTTGCTTTGGTACGAGGCATTGACTCCGGAATGTAGCAGAAATTAGGGAGCAAAAGAATCTTAATGGGGACGAACATTATGTCCCCATGCCTACTAAAAAACCCCTTGGAAAGTACTCAGGTACTAATGGCATATGATGACCTTTGATCCCTGATCATCATGGGATAAGTCTGAATGTTTCGTGTCTTAATGTACCTATCATTTACAGACAACAGTAGTTTCGTATAAATAACGGGAAAAATAAGTAT
Organism: Heliconius charithonia; assembly: GCA_030704555.1. NCBI lineage: Eukaryota > Metazoa > Arthropoda > Insecta > Lepidoptera > Nymphalidae > Heliconius > Heliconius charithonia. The sequence continues at coordinate 12,807,419 of CM060811.1, read as the reverse complement.
GATGATATGAAAAACACTACCGGCATTTCTGGATATAAATAAAAACGACAAAGAATTAAAACTATGGTATTATCATATATAATCAGCTATATCACTGTGTTTATTTCCATTACGCGGCGTTAGGTTCCGCCAGCGACACAAGTATCTATCTGTAAATGGGCAAAAGAGAAGACATAAACCCCTATTTTTTTTAATAAATTTTCTACACAGACACTCGTACCTTAATATTATGCATAGATGATGTCACGACGTATGCCAGTTAAATATTTTGAACGTAACAGGATTTGAACTCCGCTACGTTCAAATCCCACCACGTTAAATTTTTTATACGTTTTCTTAATAAGTATCTTTCTTTCCTAATTGTGAAATAACAATTTAAAAATGTTTAAAATAAAAGTATGCCACTTAATTTTTTTTTAATGACAATTTAACTCCTACTATTTTTCGTTTTAATTGTTAAAATTGACCTCAGTGACTTTGACTTTGACTGCTAGGATAACCTCTTTTGTATGGGGAAAGAAAAACGTTGTTTTTATTATATTCCTCTCTTTTTTATGGTATTTTCAATATTTGTTTAGCGATTAACAACACATTATATACATATTTCACAATACATATACGTATATATACGACACGAAATATACGACAAACAACGGCTTGTATAGCAAAATGCCATGCACTCGTTAAACAGGGTGTCGCAACATCTATTTCCTTCCTGATGCTTTAACAAATATTAATTATTCAGTTAACAACTACGGAAATTAAACTTATATAAAAACTTACGACACGACGTTTTTAAGACAATCATTACTTTTTAGCAACGAGACAAAGCGCGGCGTTAGATTCCGTCACGCAACACGCCATGCCTCGTGAATTGGAGGAAGTGTCTTGTGTGAAAATAATAGAAGAACATTAGGTTCCTAATTTCCCTCTGTCTACCCTGCTATGTGCGGGATAGTGGTACTCAGCAACGTGAGGTGTTGTTTAAAACAAAGAGCCGAAAACGATTCTGAAAATCATTCAATATGATTTCCCTAAATATGTTTCGAATCCACAATACCATCGCGCTTATAGTTATTTTGTTTATTTGAATAAAGTGTATCAAAAAACTTAAAATTAAATTAAATTAGCTTCACGCTGTATCCCGCACACAGCAGGGTAGGCAGAGGGAACCTAGTGTAAGACACTCCGTTCCTCACTTTCTGCCGAATTCTGGAGACATTGCGTGTTGAGTGGCAGAACTCAACGCCGCGCTTTGCCTCGATACCAGAACGAAGAAATGGAAATAGAAATTTAAGTAAATATTTCATCTCCTCGAGTGGGGATCGAACCCACAACCAGTCGGTTTTACAGTCAAATTTTGTGCCAAACAAAAAAATCAATAAAGTGTATCAACGACTGAAATTATTGTGTAATATTCATATTCACGTTTTAACTATGTTTCAATTTCAACTCAAATACGCAGTAAAATTTTTTGTTTATATTGTTTAGACACTAACTAGCTATATAAGAAAATATTATTTTTTTCGAAGCCAGTCGTGGCGCAGTGGCACATAGTGTGACTGTAAAACCGACTGGGTGTGGACTCGATCTGCACTCGAGGAGATGAAACATTTATTTAAATTAATATTTCCATTTCTTTCTTCTCTAGTGTCGAGGCAAAGCGCCGCGTTGAGTTCTGCCACTCAACACGCAATGCCACCAGAATTCGGCAAATGGAAAACGGAGTGTCTTAACAATAGATTCCCTCTGCCTACTCTGCTGTTTGCGGGATACAGCGTGAAGCTGATTTATTTTATTTTCAAATTTTTTTTTCATAATCGTCTTCAAAAGTTGTTTTTTGAATAATAGAACTTTGTCACTCGGATCAAACAAACACAACTTCAACAAATTCAATGTCATCATTATAAATTTAAATACTAAGTACGCAAAATATGCTCGTGGGACTGTAGGCTTGCGCAGACTAGCGTTTTTAGTGGTAAATATAGGAGGCATATAACAATATGTTATATTATATATTTTATTCTGCTTAGCGATAGTTTTTAGATTTATATCAATATATATGTAGATTAAAAAAACTTGATGGTAGGAAACACAAAAACTTATCTAAAACTAACGTTTTTACAATTTCAAATATATACTCGTATGTTGTTCCACAGCTCCCTCTATCTGCCGGTGAAAGTCTTACTAAAATCTGTACAGCGTTTAAGGAAATTAGCCCTGACAAACATAAAAACAGAGAGACATTTTTATAAATTGTTCGTTTGTAATATATGCATTTGAAAGAACACGGTTATTCAGAAATTACTCATAGACTCTCCTCTTAATATTATGTATAGATGATGTGTGACGTATTTCAGTTAATTTTATTTTCTTTTAATGACAGTTGAACTACCACATTTTGTTTTAATTGTTAAAATTTATCTCTGACTGACTTTGACTTGTAGGATTAAGTCGTTCGTATGGGGAAAGAAAAGCGTTATTTTTATTAGCAATAATTTTCCTCCTTTTTTACGGCATTTTCAACATGTTTATATATAAGGTTCCCCGTACCTGCGGTTCCCCACTAACGTCCACGTAGTTGGTCTTGCTGTCGATGGCCGCTTTGACCACAGGTTCACCAAAGTGCCTGTACGGCCCGCAACAGTTGACTATCACTTTGGCTTGCAAGCACATCTCTTTCAATGATTTCTCATCTTTTACATCTGCCACTATTACTTTAACTGATGTCAAATCTTCTCCTGTGAAATAATTAATTAAATTTTACAACATATTATGTAAATATATGTATTATGTTATTTATTATTTAAATAAATATATAGATTTTTACAGGCCGTCGTGGCTAGTAATCGTTTTAATCTTCGTCCGAGAAAATGATTTTCTAAAAGAAAATGATTTTCTAAAAAGAAAGTAATTTGAGAATTGGAGTGTTAGGCTTGGTTCTCCATAGACAATCTAATGTATGTGGTATACAGGATTAAGTAAAAAAAAACTATGACACCATGGTGGCCCAGCTATGCGTTCTTCTGGCAGAGGGAATGTAGGAACCCAGTGTTAAGACACTCCATTCTTATTGTGTTAATGAGAATGGAGTGTTTTAATACACTAACAAAATCCGTTCCCCACTTCCCGGTGAATTTTCGAGTCATTGCATGTTGAGAGAGTTGAGTTCGCATTTCCCCGAGCGGGGCAAGAACTCCTAGCCTCCTAACTCTCGCGTTTACAATTGCATGCTGCACCACGGCGACATGTGCCATATATACAATTTGACTACGGGAGCGAAGCCGCAGGTGAAAACTGGTTTATAATAAACTATATACATTTGAACATACAGTTTCTGGAGTATGACGCATATTTCATGCTAATTTGACATTTATACTTGTAAGGTTAATAGGTGCTGATCAAAATATCGATGATGATCGTAAATTATGTTTGCACGGAATTTTTACGGCCATATTATGTTTATGTTTATTTCAGATTTATGAGTGACTAATTTCTTCATGGTGACGTCTCTTGTTTGGTCATATCCTCCTTATAGTTAAGTAACTAGCTTGTATTTATATTTTGTAGAAATTACGAAAGTTTATTAGAGTTTTTCAAAGTATTAGTTATTTTTTAATTGTTTTATTACGTTGTATTTATCGAGGAAGTCCATTGGCTATGTAAATTTAAATATGAGGCCAGCGTGAGGTAAAAGCACATAGGCCCGTATTTATAAACCACTCTCAAGTCTGAGATTGACCTTGAGCTACCATAGTCATTCATAAATGATATATCTATAACTATTTAGTCGCTATCTCAAGATGGGTCTTAGAATGAGTCATACACATAGGTCATACACAACTCTTACTTAACTCCATTTGACCAGGCGAGCGAAGCCGCAGCTACAAACTAGCTTTATATAAAATTAAATATTAAGCCATTGCCAAACAATAAAGACAAATGATAAAAAATATACAAAATTGTACAGTATAAAACATGTTAGTTATTAAGCAGTTTATGACGTGAACTTCCAAAATTATAGTTAAGTATAAATATACTTATAATAAAATCGTAACTGATAGGTTTGTACATAGAAGATGTATAAGAAACTCATTTGGCGGGATTTAGCAGTGTAATAGAAACCAAAACAATGTTTTTTTTTAATTATTGTGTTTGTAGGTTTATTTGTGCGTTCGTACACGCTAATCTCAGAAACGGCTTAATCGATTTATGCAATTTTCGCTATTGTAATTTAGCATTTTCCCTTAAAATTTTGTATTTGCCATATTAAATCGATTAATAAAAAAAAGTGATATCAATATAAAATATTTTGTTCGATAAAATTGCTAGAAAATAATTATTATATTGAATTAGTTTAGTTGTTAAGTTTTCAATGTAGATGTTACCTTAAAACTTATAATGTAGGTAAAACACGAAAATAACCCAGTTCAGTAAATAAATAGTTGTTTAATTCAAGCGGGGAAAGCGACAAGCGAGTCGTTAGTATTTATTAAACTATAACATTGACCGCGGAATGTTAAACAAAATATATATTTTTTAATATTAATTATAACTTTATACATAAATTTACAAGGTTATTACAATAAATAATTTTGATAATAATATAAAGAATACAGAAAGTCGTTACACAAGATGCATAACACGCAACGGTTGTGGGATCGATTCTCATTCGGGAGAAAAAAATATTTTTATTACTTCGCATTAGTATTTATAGGTTTGAAAACTTAAGAATAAAGTAATAAATGTTAAAAGTTAAAAATATAGTAACTACTCCACATTAGGTCGAGAGATTTACACAATTTAATGAGCGACATATATTATAGATCAAAATGAGCTCTGACCAAAATTACAACATTCAGTTGCTTGACGTCGCGGAAGCTGACGCAATGAGCTTATGCGAACTGTTAAAGCGACTTTAACTATGTCGTGGCTGATCTCGCAGTACACTCGCGGTACGTAAGCTATGCTTGTATGGCGTTAGCTATTGATACATTGTATACCACTTCTACGACTTGGTATACGACTAGTAGGTGTGTGGTGCTTGGGATTTTATGTCCTAGCTCCGGTGTATGTAGTAGTGTCCGCCTGTCCCATACGGATGTGTTGTACTATTTTATGTCCTCGAACTCTAGTGTATGTAGTAGTGTCATGTCACCATTCTAATATATATAAACTTGATATAACCGCAACAAGTACCTTCAGAAAGTATTTTTTAAAAAAAATTAAAAAGATTTTTTATAACATTACAAAGATTGAACGGTTCAAATCTCGGTCCGTAAAAATTTTTATATGTCTTATACTTATTTAGAAAAAAAAAAAAAACAAATTATACGTTTTCTAAATAAGTATTTTTCTTTCCTAAGTGTGGAATAACACTTTAAAAAATGTTTAAAAAAAATTATACGTCTTCTTTATAAGTAAGGACATAAATAATTTTTAGAAACGGTAACACCACGAAATTGACAAATGATTAATAATGACATTAGCGTACGGTGCGAGTATCAAGTAACCGAAGTCTTTTATTGTATTGTATTGTAATCTGAGACCTTCATATAATTGCTAAATTATGGAAAAAAAAATGTCATAATATTAAGCTTAAGCCCATTAAGCCAATGATATACAGCATTGGTTCCCAACCAGTGGCCCGCAGAAGCCTAAATATGGTCCGCAAGGGAAGGAGTTTCTGTTTGATAATCAAACCGAAACTTCCCCTCACAGTTAATTTTTATTATACCTACATGCATAGTGGTCCCTGCTACCAAGAATGATATAAAAGTGGGCCGTGATCAAGAAAAGTTTGGGAACCTCTGATATACAGCAAAAAATTTGGTTGACAAGACTGGGGGCAATCATAGCTACTGTGTGTGTGTACGTTTGCTTCTAATGTAATAAGCTTATATTCGGTAAGCAATTGCACACACGGTTTTTACGGTTACGGTTGTATTGCTATCTTTACTGCATAGTCACATAAAAATATTATCTGTATTATTTCAATTATCTCTATTTTGTACTAATTATATAGATAATAAAAATATTATCTTGTTTGTTAAAATAAAAAAAACGTGTTGGATTGTATATTTGGAGCTTCATTGATAATTATCACTATAGTTTAAGCAACTAATTTCTATTTGTACCCTATTTAGGCCGTGACATAAAAAGTACACAATCACGATTGTTGGAGTTAATATATTTAATAAAAAAATAAATTTAAATTAAAAAAAAAGGTCAATAAAAAAGGTTGTGGCGCAGGGGCATAAAGTGTGACTGTGAAATTAACTGGTTGTGGGTTCGATCCCCACTGGAGGAAATTAAATATATATTGACATTGACATTTTCATTTTAATTTTTTCGCTCTGGTGTCGAGATAATGGCGTTGAGTTCCACCACTCAACACGCAATCCCTCCAGAACTAGACGGAAAGTGGGGAACGAAGTGTCTTAACACTACGTTCCCTCTACTTACCCTAGTGTGTACGGTATACAGCATGAAGCTGATTTTATGAAAAATAAATAGTGAAATAATACGCTTATAGCACTGTATGTAATACTATTAATTGATGTCTATAGAACTCTTTCAGACTTGACAGAAGTCGAATATTATAAATACCTTTAATTATTATCTTTTTCTTATTTTCAAAAAAAAATATTAAATATTTTTAAAAGTAATGGTTTTCTCGAATTTGTATTTTAAAAAAAACACGGAATGGACATGACGAAGCGATGCGTTGAGTGCCGTCATTTGGCACGCAATGTCTCGAAAATGCGGCAGATAAATTAAAATTTAAAACAGAGTGTCCTAAACTAGGTTCCCTCTGTCTCTGCTATATCTAGAATAAAGCGTGAACTGTGTGTATAGTACGTATGTTCCAACATACCTAAAATTAAATACAATTTAAAAAGTACACAAAAAAGTCTACTATACGTAATATGTAAGTACATTATATAAATGAAACAAATAAAAAATCTTAACACATCATGTTTTAGAACACTAATTTCTGCAGAAACTTTTAAAATGTAGAAGGTCATTCGTGTGTTTACGTTAGCGGTTAGCGGTAGCGGTTTGAATTATTTGTGCTTGCATGTGAACTTTCAAAATAGAAAACATTCAAATTTTGCCTACAAAAAATCAAAGTTTTCCTACAGACTATAGGGCATGCGGAATGCTATACATACCTACATACTTTTTTTTTAGCTTCAGGCTGTATCCCGCACATAGCAGCGTAGATATAGGGAACCGAGCGTTAAAATATTTCGTCCCCATTAACACACTTCCGTTCCCGACTTTCCGACGAATTTTGGAGGCATTGCGCGTTGAGTTGCGGAACTCAAAGCCGCGCTTTGCCTCGCAACCGGAGCGAAGAAATGGAAATATTAATTTCGAGTGTGAATTGAACTTGTTGAACTGAACTGAACAATGTTATTGATATAACTTTTATTTTTTTGAACAGATTAAAAGAAAATTTCAACGGAAGCTCGCCAAAATACAATAATAAACACTGTAATAAAACCGGTTAAGCTGTTTTTGAGATTAGCATGCATAAACGTATGGTCAAAAAGAAAATTCAAAAAATATTACATTGATAATTACCCCATATAATAGTTTCTGTCATATATCTTCGGTGTTTAGTTACATTTTTATTATAACAATTAATCATTACTATTTCATCAATCTTTTCACGCCTAAGCGGGAAGCTAACGGGAACGTTGTGGCACACACACTTAAATTCCTACGAGAAATGAAAATAATATAAATATAATCATTCCCTCGAATGGGGATCGAAACCACAACCATCGCGATGCAGTCATATGCTGTCCCAGCGCCACAACGTGCTCAGTATTTTTACACAGACAAACTAATTTGAATATGTAAATATAAAGTATTTACATATATTTACTCTAAAAATACCTGTTGCCTACGACTTCTCTCCTGTTGTCGAACGGAAACAACTAAAAGTGATGTATGACATATCTACCGGTTCGACAATCCGACTATTTTTTTTTTCAATGATAACTAATAGTTCAAGAGAATCGAGTTTAACCAAACAAGCCATTCAAGTTTATAATAAGTTCTTTTGGAAGTACAGTTTCACAAACGAGACATACGTATATATAGACATTATAGAGGCAACTATTTTACGTACGTATGTACGCACTACGATTAACAATGCAATTTTATTTTACCGCTAGTGGTGCAGTAAATTGCCATTGTCCCGTGCTCCGTGGCTGTCTCTGTATAGGCACGTCAGTCGAAAGTACTCAAATCAAAAACACATACTACACAATTTATAGAAATGAGGCCAGTCGTGGCGCAGTGGAATAAAGTATGACTGCAAAACAGACTGGTTGTAAGTTCGAAAAATATTTACTTAAATTTATATTTTCATTTCTTCACTCTGGTGTCGAGGCACGCAATGCCTCCAGAATTCAGCAGAAAGTGGGGAACGGAGTGATAACACTAGGTTCCCTATACCTACCCTGGTGTGTGCGTAAAGCTGATTTAAATTTTAATACTTAATTGTAAATTGCAACTCTGCTTAAGAATAGATTTCTTACTAGTCTTCAAAAGAATTTAATTATATACCTACATTTCAAATATGAATGCAATATGCATAGGTGAAAATTACTGCGTAATTTAAACTTAAACATAGCAAACAACGGCACAGCGTCTGAGTGAATATGCGACGGTTGTGTGTTCGGTTCCCGCCAGAGGGAATCAATTAGAAAACGGAAATGGGAACGGCTTCATACCAGATACAGAGTGCAGCTAAAGGCACGCACTCTGTCATATAACCAAATTAAAAGTTGATTCATGCTATAAAACTACAAACTCATGATGACGTGTAAAAACTTGTTTTGAGTTTTGAAATATCTTATCACTAAATCGAATAGTAATTCAGTTAGTAACGCCAAGTATCTTATATCTTATCGCTAAACTTTTAAACAATGCCTCAAGAAAAACGACGGAAAGTAGGGTTACTGAAATTTCTTAAAGGGAAACGGAGATTTCCCAACCCTGGGTTCCCAGGTTCAATCTTCTTACCCTGCTATGAGCGGAATACAGTTGAAGCTAAAAATAAAATACTTGATAATGAAATATTTTTAACATAAAATAAACGTCCTGAATATTTTTACCATTTTGTTTAGTGTTATTCCACGCTTAGTAATTTGCTACAAAATTGAAAACGACAAATAAAACAGAGGTGAACCTCTATTTTATTCTCCTTTCTCTGAGGCTCACCATTCCCATTCAAACACTTCCGTTCTCGAGTTTCCGTCGAATTTTGCAGGCATTGCCGTGTTAAGTGGCGGAAGTCAATGTCGCACTTTGCCTGAACGAAGAAATGAAAGCATTGAATATCGCTCAAACTACCCATAGTTAGTGGGTAATTAAGTAGTTCACGTTACCCGACCTACATGGACTTACTGGTTAAACAATAAAGGTGTGTATTGAATGTTGTAATTTTCTTGTGAACATTCCATTTTAAGCAAATTCATTTATATTAAGCAACTATGAGTTGAAGAACGTTACGAAGTCACGAAAGAATAATTCATTCACCACTTAGTTTTGATAACAATTAAAAAACAGTTTAGTTCGACTTGACTCAACAGCTGTAGATTCGATTCCCACTCAAGGCAATTTAAACTTAAACTTACAATATTAGATGTTTAATGTTAGATAATTGCGGTCGAACACACGTACTTTTAGAAAAACAGTCTAGAGCAAATGAATAAAGAAATATAAACGAGAAGTAATAATTGGGTTAATTAAAAAATTATTTAAAAAGGTTAAAGCAACCTTTTTGATGGTCAAGTTTATAATTACGCAATGGATCTATTTTAAGAAACACATTTACACATTTTTATCGATATTAAATACCTATTCAAATTTAATTTCAGTTTTTTAGCATCAACCTGTATCTCGCACATAGTGGGATAAGCAGAGGGAACCTGAGAAAATAGTGTTAAGAGACTCCGTTTAGTGTTAAGACACTCATTAAAAGAATTCCGTGTCCCATTTGCCGAATGTCGTCGTCGTCGTATCGTCTGAATTCAGAAGATATTGCGTGTTGAGTTACCAAAACGAGGAAAATAAAATATTAAAGATTTCATTTCCTTCCTCATTCCCTTCTATGCCCTTCTATCCCTACGCCATGACAGGCATAATTACAAATTTTAGTTACTTTTAACAAGAATAAAATATATTATTAAATTACTACCTATAATATGTGACTAAAAAATTTACTCACCAATCACAAAAAAAATTACATATTTTTTTAAAACCACAAATAATCCATACCTATATTATAAATTCGAAAGTAACTCTGTCTGTCTGTCTGTCTGTCTGTCTGCCTGTGTAGCAATCAGGACCAAATCGCTAAACAATCGGTTTGTCCTTTAAAAAATCTATTAAAAATCAGCGACGGTATGTGTATCTCTAAAAATATTAATAATTCAAAATACATAATCACAATCAGATACAAAAATCCATGTTAAAGTATATTATTATAGTTTTGAAAAACGTCTAACCGTTACACTGAAAAAAGGATAGGTAAAAAAAATATAAACAACATACCATTGTTTTTAGAGATCTCGTCCATTAGCTCCTTTAGCTTTGCTTCGCTTCGACCAGCGACTCCCCAAGTCATTTCAGGGTATTTTTTGGATAAGCGAGAAAATTCCATCACCGCATGTTTGCCTGTGAAGCCGGTGGCCCCAAATATGACCAAGTCTAGCCGTGACATCTGTGAAAAGGTTATAATTTTTTAAATTTTCTAATTTAGGCAAAGAAAAAGTTTTATTAATTTACAAATTTAAAGCTCTGGATAAGCTAAGCTTGAATTTCAGAATAAGCTCGAGACCTCCTAAATTTTTGTATGGAACTCTCGGACAAGGTGGGCCAGCCCGACTAGCACTTTTCGGATATTTTTCCTTTTTTGTATTGTTGGTCTGCGGGAAGTAAGTACACTATGAAGCAAAAACGATACATAATCATATCTTTGACTCTATATCTTTTGACTGCATTGTATTAGAAGCTTAATTTCTATTCTCCAAGAAACTGTAAGCCTGAACATCTGATATTAATTTCAGATTGATACCTCAACGCGATCTCAAGTGAAATGTTGTTAACAGACGCATATATGGACAACAAAGTGATCCTATGAGAGTTCAGTTTTTTCCTTTTAAAAAAACAACCCCAAAATTGAATAAATTATTTTAGCTTTTTTTTATACTTATATGCATTAAATAGATCGTAATTTAAGTGTTTTGGTATGATATCTGTATTGATTTAACTTTTAGAAGAAATCTCGATGTGTCTTGGGTGCCATTTGTATCGTACTTTTTATGTCATTGACATATAATTAATAAATTTAAATTGAACCAATAATTTTTTTTCTTGCTTTAATTCTGAATACATAAATAAAAAATGTTATTAAAAAAATATAACCAGTTACATAAACGTATTAACGTACAACTAACGACCGTGTCCATGATACATACAAGTTTTTTTTGTTGATATTAGTGCTCTAATATTATAGACTAGCGACTCGTTCTCGGCTTCACCCACTTAAACTACTGAATTATTTACTTAATGCACTGAATTACATTCGTGTTTTATTTAATATATCTATAATGTGAATATTCAATTAAATATTTGGAAAAACAAAAAACAAGTTCCCGAGTTGAGGCCAGTCGTGGCGCAGCGGCACAAAGTGTGACTGTAAACCGACTGGTTGTGGGTTCGATCCCCACTCGAGGAGATGAAATATTTACTTAAATTTATATTTCCATTTCTTCGCTCTGGTATGGAGGCTAAGCGCGGCGTTGAGTTCTGCCACTCAACACGCAATGCCTCCAGAATTCGGCAGAAAGTGGGGAACGGAGTGTCTAAAACACTAGGTTCCCTCTGCCTACCCAGCTAAATTTATTTTTATTTTACATTTAGTAATTTTGACTGAAATGGATAGAGGGATACTTAAAAAGAATAACAGAAAGCAAAAATATTTTTTTTGAATTTCTTGTCTGTCTGTCTGTCGATAGTTTTTTGTCCACATTTTTCTCTAAAAGTACTGAACCGATTTACTTGAAAATTGACTAATTGCTTTGTTTTAAATCAACCTAACTACTAAAGTTTAGTTCATCAAAATCGGTTCATACTACAGTAGGATATCTTTATATTCAATGTTTAAAGCAGTTTTTTTATAAAATAAAATATTCTTTAGAAATTACTCTGATACTCTGTATTAAGTATGGCGGCTCTGTTTCCACATTTACGTCCCTGATATATTAATAATATGTGCTATAAATATTAAGCCATAATTGATATCGATAATGAGCATATCGAAATAAATAATAGAAACAAAAACACAAAAATAAAACAAAACATTGAAAAGAAAACGAGAAACGTAATTATGTTGTATTTTTTGGTACTTGAAACATATTAATAAATTTGCATACAATTCATTTGTTTTGAGAATAACATTAAATTGTAAAATATATTTGGTACTTCCTTAACGTCATCATTTTATGTATTTTTTTATATGCACTCTTGAGAAATATAGCTTCTACAAATGAATGTAACGTACATACTAATGATTAAAATGTATTTACATCACTACGCCATCTAAACGTAATATTAACTTTTATAATCTGTGGAGTTACAATCAGAATCTACATTCCAAATACATTTACTTTTTATTGTAGACATCGCTATTTAAACTAGTCCGCACAAACATACCCATTAAACGAAAAAACTAGCTTCACGCTCTATCCTTAGCGGGGTAGTCAAAGCGAACCCACTTTATTTTATTTTTCAAATTGAATGTCTCCTTAAAATTTACATTTTTAATCAAAAAATTTGACTCTTTTCATCACCAATATAACGTTACGTTTAACATATTTATGGTAGAAAAAACTATTAATTGTACTATCTTCTTTTAAATTGTGGTTAAATAAAATAGGAAATTGTGATTAGTTCATTAATATTTTTCAATTAAAGCATATAATTTAGATTTTAGTTTTACTTTCGAGTAGTCAATGTAATTTGATTGTGTCAAATTAAGCGACTTCTGTAAAGAAAAGGTCCTAAGAACTTTTGAGTAAGTGAAACTATTTTGATGTTTTTTCTATTTTTCGGTTTTTTTTTGTAAATTATAACGAAAACCGGGATGAAACCCAAAAAAATATACCTTCAGTCCCTAGGCCCTAGACTATCACTACACAAAAATCATTCATTTCTGTATGGTAGTTTTTGCGTGATTGGCGAACAAACAAACAGACCGACAGACAAGAATTTTTGCTGAGCGGTTTTTTAGCTTATATAATCTTGGGCAGGGTCAAGACAATGCGTGTTAAGTGACGGAACTCAATGCCATGCTTTATTTTCTTACCAAAACGAAGAAATAAACATATCTCTCCCCCACATGTGAATCGAACCCACAACCGTCGCGTTTACAATCAACCGCTATGCCTTTTTATAGCAATTAAGATACGAAAAAGAAGTTGTAGTTTATATAATATGTTAATGACTTGCGTGTTAACTAAATACAGTGCTTCGCGAATTTCTTCGCAATTGTGAAATGAATGTCTCCTTCAATAAAAGAAACTATTGGATGTCTGTAATTAAAACTAATCGCATCGGTAACTGTATTCGATATAAAAGTTATAGATAATTTTGGATATGGACGAAGTTTAAACTATACTTGCTATGACAAAGCAATGCGATAGCCACGAAACACTCTTGTTACTAGAAAAAGATAAGCAATAAATATCACAAGCGACGAGTCACTTGACACCGATGTCATAATATAAATAAATGTTATCAGTAATATACAGCATAATATACAAAATTTCTTTGGGTAAAAGAATCAGCTCCACTCCAGAACCTAGTGTTAACTTAAGACACTGCGTTGCCGACTTTCGGCCGAATTTTGGAGGCGTTGCGTGTTGAGTGATGAAATTCAACACCGCGGTTTGCCTGGACACAAGCGCATAAAAATCTATTATCCGCAACGGAAACTATATGAAACTGACGGATAATTCGAAATATTTTTATATCCTTAAAACGATATAGTACTCCTTATATTCGCATCTGCATCCAGTTCCGATACATTACGGTAAGAACTAAGTACTAACATCACCGGTTCTTAATACGTAAAGGTTAAGACAACGGAATGAACTATCACATACATTTATATGCATATATGCTAACTCCGCAATAATGCGAAAACAGTTAAACATTACCTATAGATTAGTCATTCTGTACCAGTAATGTCGGATTCAGCTTCACCCTCTTGCACGGAGCATGGTAGGCAGAGAGAATTCAAGACACTTCGTTCTCCGCTTTAGTGACGATTCACACTATAGTAGGCACTGTAGTGTGAATCCTCTCTAAAGCGGATTATGGTTCGTTCATGGCCCGATCTCATGTTTGAGTATGTATGAGAAATATTCTTATATGCGTGATTAGATCGGAACTTGACCGGAACGGCAATATGAATGTTCTCCTTGTTTCTCATATAACAATATTTTTAAGACTGAAATACACTGTTAATGCTAACACGTATTGTATTTAAACTAGCTTTTATCTAAGACTTAGCCAATTTGGTCTGTCTGTCTGTCATCTCTTCTACATGACACGTTCTATGTGTCCGAGATAATTCTAACCGCAGGTATAGAGGGTTACACCGAAACAATTAACGTAATGGAATACAGCCCACAACCATTCTCGATAAACGGACTATCAAACTCACAAATATATTTTTTAATCCGAATAAGCAGTTCCCGAGATTATTAGTTCCACGTGTAATGTGCGGTTAGCGCTCAACAAAGCAAATTGTTCATATTAGGTATAGATAAATAGGCGATACGAAAATCGGACGTATGATAAAATAAATAATCAGAGGTAAAATTAAACATTATTGAATTTCATATTTTTAACAGTAAGAATACACAAAAAACAAATAGAATTATTTATAATTCATCTTCACTGGTTCCACACATACATTAGAAAAGTCAATATTACCGTACAAACAAGAACTATTTCATTTGTGTAGTACTAAGTGGCCGTGCTGAGATGAGAACGGTTTCTTTTTCTTTGAAGAAGTATAGGGGTAAACTTATTTTCCTAAAATAGATATATTTAAGATTTGTTTTAATTATCAAAATAAGACTTCATATTGCGATATTTTATTATACATTTAAATTGTTGAGATAATTATGCCAATATACAAGGAAACAACAATAATTAATAATTGGATTTATTTATCTGGAGTTCGTTTTAAAAATAACTTACTGGAATGACGCAGTGCTGTTGAGAAATTTGGGAGGAGCGAGGACGATGTTTCACGAAAATATGTTTAATAAACAATTGTGTACTACTGGACAACAATAATTTAAAATTGCATAGGCATATCTTAAATAAACAAGCTAATTATATAGTAACCAGCAAAGATAAGAGCATATCTTGCGTGATCTGTTTTCATAATTTTTTTAATTACCATATTGATTATTTTATTATCTAAACAGAGTGTACTTACAATTATATACGCGTAGATAAATTAAATGATTGTGAGAGTTCGTTTATGTAAACTCTATACTATTATGACGGACCACAAATTCCCTGTGCCTCGCAACCCGGCAAATCGAATTGTGAATTATTTGATGTTTCATAATAAAACCGCGCCGGCTCAGTCATGGCACAGATAATAAAGGCATTTGAAGATCGTATAAAAAAAATATTAAACTGCTGTAGTATTTATAAATAATAAATTAATTTTATATTTTGTGGATAAATAATGTTATTTAATAATTTTTACTATTTTATATGTTCAAAATGAGGTTGAGAAATGAAGTGTCATTGTTCCGAAGTCGTGTCAACTTGTAAAAAGGCAAATGTCAAAAACAGTTGTTAAGTTAAAGTGGCTAAGAGCTATAACCTCTGTATTTGTAAAGTATTAGATAAATAAATTAAAATGGAGTTAAATGAAAGGATTTTAAAGTATTTAGAGAGTAGAGACAAAGTCGATACCCTTAAATTAGCTAATGAATTCAACGAAGATCACCAAAAGATAGTTGGAGCTGTTAAAAGTTTAGAAGCACTTGAAATGGTCGTCTCAGAGCCAGTAAAAAGCACGAAATGGGAATTAACGGAAGAAGGAAATCTAGTAGCCGAAAAGGGCAGTCATGAAGCCGTTCTATATAGAAATATTCCCGAAAATGGAATGCCGCAAGCTGAAGTTATGAAGGTAACCTTAATTTTTTTGTACTTAAATATTTATATAAAAATATGGCTGTAACAACTTTTTTGTATTAAAATATGGCAATATTTATTATTTACCATCACATCATTTAGCATGTTAATCCCTTCATCTGTTTTTAGACTGTACCAAACGCAAAAGTAGGCTTTAGCAAAGCTATGTCCCTTGGATGGATATACATGGACAAAACTGGAGGCCCTCCATTAGTCAAGAAGAAAATTGAATCCATCACCGACACAGTACAAGATTATCTTAATGAAATTAAGAAGGGTATCGACAACCTACCTGATAATGTGAGAAATGATTATAAAAAAAGAAAGCTTCTTCAGGAAATCACCTTAAAAAGTTTCTTATTATCTAAAGGGCCACAATTCTCTACTTCAATAAAAAAATTGGAGACTGATTTAACTAGTGAAATGTTATTGACCGGATCTTGGAAAGACTTGCAGTTCAAACCATATAATTTTGCTGCTCTAGGTAAGTATATGAAATACTTTTATGCTTGCTTATTTAACAAATGATTAGAATTGTAGAAAATTTATTATTTAGGAAAAAATCTTTATAAAATTCATTATGTAATGTGTACATTTATGTTTATTTACATAATTTTATGTTATTTATTATGGTATACAATTTTTATGCTATTAATACAAATTGAAATTAAATTTGAGGCCAGTTGTGGTTTAGGGGCACAGAGTGTGACTGTTAAATCAACTGGTTGTGGCTATTGTGTTGAGGCAAAGTGCAGAATTGAGTTCTGCCACTCAATACACAATGCCTTCGGAACCAGGCAGAAGTGGGAAACAGAGTGTCTTAACTCTATGTTACCTCTGCCTACCCTACTGATATTGATACAGTGTGAAGCTGATAAAAAAATTAAAGCAAAATAATATATGATATAGATAAACTGATATTTGTAAGAATTAAAGGTAACCTTCGTCAACATTCTTATCTCATTTTATAACAATATTTTAAAAGAAATAATATTTACATTTATATATACATACTTACAAACTTATAACATACATATTTGGTGTAGTTGTGTGTTGATAATAACCTTTGCAAAAAACTTTTATGTTAATAAGTAATCTTATTAACATAAAAGTTTGTGAGGACAAAAAGTTGTGAAAAAATTATGAAAAAAAGAAGGACACATAGGCTACAATTTATATGAAATATTTGTATTATGTCATAATCTAACAAAAACTTAAGGCAGACAAACCTTTAGGTGGGTTGATAGTATTTTAAATATTAATAATGTATACTTATGAGTCCGTTTTGTTGATTGATATTTCACAAAAAGATCTCACAAACTACGGGCATAAATTGGAGAAACCGTTTTAGCTCGGATGTAATACAGAATTATGTATATGTATATATTACATCATGTTTATGATCAATTTAGTAGCCTACTATACTTGCGGCCAAAGTTACCCATACTTAGAATGTATAATGAGATATACACAAATGCAAAAGCTAGTATTTAATATAACTTCATTTTATTCTCTTTCAGGTCAACCTCCAGAATGTGGTCACCTGCATCCATTACTAAAAGTCAGATCAGAATTTCGTGAAATTTTCCTAGAAATGGGTTTCACAGAGATGCCAACCAATCAATATGTGGAAAGCTCTTTCTGGAACTTCGACGCCCTCTTTCAGCCGCAGCAGCATCCCGCCAGAGATGCTCATGATACATTTTTTATTTCATCTCCCAGTTTGTCAAAGGAGTTCCCTATGGATTATTTGGAAAGGGTTAAAACCGTTCATAGTAAGGGTGGTTATGGGTCACAGGTGAGATATTTTTGACAAGTTTCTAGTGCATATACATTTCAATTTTCCACACAATATTTCTTCCTATCAAAACATAATACTTTGCTCATTATAAACTTCTTTAAATACATTAGTCTTAACTAATTTACAATGAGTTAGAATGAGATATTTTAAAATAATGAAAAAAATGGATTTTTGTTTATCACTTTTTCCTCTAATGCTCCATCCGTATTTCTGCTAACATATTCAATATTTTTATAATAATTTAACTCTAATGGCATTAAATTTAAAGTCATGACTATCATATCTTGTGCTGTGCCATGAAGGGTATATAGAATAATTATTAATTGTTAATAGTTATTAACAATTGTAAAAATAGTGTATAAATATAAATGCATTGTTCAATCATTATAATTATTTGACGCCAGCCATGGTGCAGACGAACAGGTTGTGGATTCAATTCCCAGTCTAGGAAATGAAATAATTAATATTTTCATTATTTAGCTCCGGTATCGAGGCAAAGCGTGTCATTAAGTTATGCCACTTAACACGTAATGCTACTTCGCCGCTACAATTCGCCAAAATGAGAAATAGAGTGTCTCAACACTAGGTTCTCTCTGCTTTAAGCATGAGATCTAAAAATATATATAATTATTTTCCAGGGTTACAGATACGATTGGAAGTTAGAAGAGGCTCAAAAGAACCTCCTCCGTACACACACTACGGCGGTCAGCGCCCGCATGTTGTATAAGGTGGCGCAGCAAAAAGAATTTGTGCCGCATAAATATTTTAGTATTGATAAGGTAAGAAAATTTTGGTTATTTTTTTTTAGTTTTTCTCTTTATTAGTAAATAATAGGGCGAAGAAAAGTTAGTTTTACGACACTTTGATATGAATATTATGTTTCTACTGACTGTATATTTTTTTGGTTATTTTAGTATTTGAAACACCACATGGTGTGAAAAAAATACCAAATATACCAATATACACCATATTTATATATGTGTGTTTGGTTTGGTATATTAGTGTATTTGGTATTTTTTTAAATAAAAAAGATGTTTATTAAGAGAAAGAATAAGTATTTTTCTTCTTAAATGTGGAATAACACTTTAAAAATGTATAAAATATTTAAAAAAAAGGTGTAATTTGGAATTTAGTTCAATAATAAAACAACTTATTATTATTTAATTACACTAGACTCTTCCTGAACTA
Source organism: Heliconius charithonia (assembly GCA_030704555.1). Lineage (NCBI taxonomy): Eukaryota > Metazoa > Arthropoda > Insecta > Lepidoptera > Nymphalidae > Heliconius > Heliconius charithonia. The sequence goes on along the minus strand of CM060811.1, from coordinate 12,788,179 downwards.
GCAATGAGACTCGAGATATGTTGATGTATTTCGTGAAGTAGAAGCATGTAACACATACAATATGAAATTTTACTTTTTTTTTGTATAATTAATTTGTCTAGTAAAAAGACCGTCGCCGCGCAGGATCATAAGCGTGTAACTGTAAAGCGACGGTTTTGGATTCGATCCCCACTCAATATAATGAAATATTTAATATTTTCATTTCGTAGCTCTGGTAACAAGGTAAAGCGCGGGTTGAGTTCCGAACCTCAACACGAAATACCTCGAGAAGTTGGTGGAAGGTGGAAAAGGAAGTGTCTTAATGGCAATGGGGTGTCTAAACACCAGGTTCCCTCTGCCTACCCTGTTATTTGATATGGGGATACGGCGTGAAACAAAAAAAATAATATAAATAATGTTAATCCAGGTGTTCCGCAACGAAACTTTAGACGCGACCCACTTAGCGGAGTTCCACCAGGTGGAGGGCGTGGTGGCGGCGAGAGGGCTCGGCCTCGCCGACCTCATCACCACTCTTGACACGTTCTTCAAGAGACTCGGCTTCAACAAACTGCAGTTTAAACCCGCGTATAACCCCTATACCGAGCCTAGTATGGAGATATTTGCTTATCATGAAGGTATGTAACCCACTGTCTGTGAGATTATACATTATATTACTTTGGAATAGGTTTTTAGTTTTCCATTTCTTGGTGTTATATAATTATATTTTTACCCAAATATTACTTTACGATTTTCAGCTGTTATCACTGAAAATAATGAGATTTTATTATACGTTAAAACACATAATAATTAGAGAAATATCTAATAATATAATACAAAATTAGAATCTATACATGTTAGATGCATACACTGTCATCAATTATGATATGCCTTAAAGTTACCTAACTTTTCTGTACTTTTGGTGTTTTGTTCACTTGGTAAGAAAATAATGGAAAGTACAGATTTTTATAACATAACAACTTAATTGTTTTTGTTTTCTCATCATTCTTTAACGGGTTTACAGTAACCCAGTCTTTTGGAAGGCTTGTATGGGAACATATCCTTATCATCATTATGATTTTTTTAACTTCATTCTCTATCCCGCACATAGCAAGAAGGCAGAGGCAGTTATGACACTTCCGTTTCCCTTTTTCCAATAACTTCTAGAGGCATTGTGTGTTGAATGTCGGAACCTAACGCCGCGCTTTGCCCTATTACCAGAGCAAGAAAACGAAAATATTAAACATTTCAATCCACCGAGTAAAAGTCGAACCTACAATTGTCGCGTTTACTGTCACACACTGGTGCCTTTGCGCCACGACTGGCTTCACATAACATATTATTATATTGCCATTACTTTTACAGGTCTCGGTAAATGGATAGAAATCGGCAACTCTGGTGTTTTCCGTCCAGAGATGCTCCTCCCCATGGGGTTACCGGAAGACGTCAATGTGATAGCGTGGGGGCTGTCTCTGGAGAGACCTACCATGATTAAATACGGTTTGAACAATATAAGGGACTTGGTTGGACCCAAAGTGGATCTGAACATGGTCGAAAATAACCCGATATGTAGACTGGATAAGTAAGTGGATTGTGAATAAATTATACATTGTTTTATTTTAGACTTGTGTTTTATTACTACTAACTAAATGTATTATTTTTAGAACACCTAACACGAAAGTTGTTAAAGCCGATGTACTCTTGAATGGTGAACCCGTAGATCCAGTCGAGTCTACGGTATTTCTCGGTATCACCATAGACTCTAAATTACAGTGGGGACCCCATATTGATAGATTGGCGAATAGACTTAGCTCTGCAGCTTTCGCGGTCAAAAAAATTAGATTATTAACTGACGTAGAAACGGCTCGACTTGTTTACTTCAGTTACTTCCATAGTATTATGTCCTATGGGATTTTACTTTGGGGTAATGCAGCCGGCATTCAACCAATATTTGTCCTGCAGAAGCGGGCTATTCGTGCAATCTATAACTTAGGTCCTAAAGACTCCTTAAGGCAAAAGTTTAAAGAAATTAATATATTGACAGTTGCATCTCAATATATTTTTGAAAATGTTATGTATGTTAAGAAAAACATTAATAATTTTACCAAAATTGGTGATTTTCATAATATTAACACTAGAAATAGGCATAATCTTGGTGCACCTGTAACTCGGTTGCATCGAATCCGTAATTCTTTTATGGGACAATGTGTACGCTTTTACAATAGGATCCCAGAAAACGTCAGGGAATTTTCTATATCACGATTTAAAAAAATTGTGAAAAGACGTTTGTGTGTTAAAGGTTATTACCAAATTAATGATTTTGTAAATGATAACACGCCTTGGGAATGAAATGCTCGCCCCAGTCTGTTTCAAAGGTATCATTGTCACAGATTATTAAATATGTATTTGTTTAACATTGATTTTAAAAAAATAAGTCCCGCTGAGTTTCTTGCGCCGGTTCTTCTCAGGTCTGAGGCATTAATTTTAGTGAACTGGTGGTAAATTATTTGACGTTCAAAAAATGAAGCATGTAACTTCTTATTTTGAATAAAATGATTTGAATTTGAATTTGAATTAAATTACTCTTTAAGTATGATGCAGTTTTTCCTGGACAGCAGATATAGAGACTCTTATAGCCACACTTTTATATGCAAGACTTTTTAAATTAAAAATAATGTATGTTTATATTAAATACGATATGATGAATTATTGAGAAAAAAATGTTATACGAAAATAATGTTTAAGGCTTTCGAGGAATAAGGTGATTAGTTTGCTAACCACCACGACGGTGGGTATAAAATGCAATAAAAATAAAATGTTATTTAAAGATAAATATGAAAATGTATGAAAATTGTATCTTATAAACATCTAAAAACCATTTCTTGTCTTTGCGGATACAAACAGATATATTTTACAGGTACTTGTACTAAATTAATCCTGCTGAAATGCAAATTGCGTTATTTGGTTGGAACTACGGCACCATAGTTTGCGGTCCACTATTGCATTATTCACCTGGTTATCAGAAAGCATAATAGAAAAAAAAATTATTACAAACAATCTAAAATTACTACAAAATAAACACGCTCACCTTTATCATTGAATTTCAAAGTTTCTCGGTGAATAAATGACACAACTAATTTTTCAAATATTTATAAAAATTAACTGCCGTATTAGATTTCCAAAAAATTTTGCGCAATTCTATAACATGTTACTTAAATATTTATATAAGTGTAAGTATCAATGGATATATTGCAAATACATTTATTTAAAATTTCCTCGAATAAAACACAGTCAACGCCCTTTAAGTACCAAAGTGGGAATATTATAAGAATTTAACACATCTTTTTTTTTTCTTTACTGTAAATAATGTTTAAAAAATATATAAAATTATGTATGACAATGTAATTTTCTGTCTTAAGCAATCTATAAAATAAAATTTCTTCCTTATTATACTCTATTTAAGAATAATAATTGAACTGAAATATAAGTTTCAGTTTACTTAAAGTAAGCCAGTCAAATTTCTAAGCTGACATTACTTACAGAATCTATTTTTCAACCAATTTAATCTTCAAAGGGGCCCCTGTAATAATTTAAATGGGTGGTGATTTCCTGGGGAAAGTGTTAATCCTACAGAACCCAACTTTTCTTTTTTTTTTCTTTTTATTTTTATGCAGTTAATTATTTTTATTAATCCTTTAATTAGAAAGAGAGAAAATAAATGGTTCCACAAACTATCAATATATAATAAAACAAAACCACACAGTTTATATTTTATTTCCAATAAATAAATAAAAATAACAAATAAATAAACCCTACAATCTAGCACTTCCTCTATTCTCCTTGTACCACGTGACCGACTCCTGGATGGCTTTCTCGAAAGGTGTAAATTCAAAATCCTTGTATAAACGACGCAATTTCTTATTAGACGCCGTCTTTTTGAACTGTCCGTCTGCTTTACTTGTATCGTACACAATTTCTCCGGAATAGTTGTGTGCTTTTTTTATAGATTCCGCTACTTTGCTTATTGATACCTCGTCTTCTTCGTCCACTGGAAAAGGAAAAAAAAAATATTTAATTATTCTGCATTATTATATATTTGCGATCAATCATGGCGCAGGGTGTCACAAATGTGACTGTAAACGAGACAGGTTCTGAGTTCGATTCCGACGCGAGGAAGTGAAATATTTAATATTTTCATTTCTTCGCTCTAGTGTCGACACACAGCACGGCGTTGAGTTTCCGCCACTCAACAGGCAATGCCTCCAAAATTTGGCGAAAAAGTAGTTGATAGTAGGAAGTGTGTTGATACTAGATTTCCAGGTTACCTCTGCCTACCCTGCTAGGTGAGAACTGAAAAAGATTCCATTTCCATTTAATGGAAAATTTCCGCCGAATCCTTGAGGCATTGTTTGTTTAGAGTCGCTAACACAACGCCCCTTTTTACCAGTTAATGAAAATATTAAATATTTCATTCCCTCAAGTGGTAATCGAACTCACAAATAAAAAAGGTATGAAGTTTTGAAGGAAAAAAAATGATAAGCTAAAATATGTTATCTTAATGTGAATTAACAAAAAAGAAGTATCATAATGCGAAACTGTTGTTAAAAGATAAACCCAAATCTAGAATATCATGTTACTTCAATATAACTTAATTGAATATATATGTTCTTTTGCGTAAATATAAAATGTACATCTAATTTCGAACGAAATCCACCGTTCAGTTGATTGGCATATACCTATATGGTGTGTATTAGGTATTGGGTTCAAACACAGTAACTTTTATTTAATTTGTTTTTATTTATTGCGTGGTGAGTGACGATACTCAACTTAGCGCTGTTTCGTTACCAGACCGAGGAAATGAAATTATTTATTATTTAATTTCCGCGAATCAGAATCGAACCCACAACCAGTGGCGTTTGTAGTCGCATGCGTGTGCCCCTGCACAGGCTTCCTATTTTTATATGTATGTTTTATATTTAAAAATGTAAAAATTTCCTCTTTGATAATTAAAGCAATCTATAGTAAGTTAGAATTACAAAAAGGGGGTTTTCTTCACATATTTTAATTACAAAAAATAACAATATAAAAACTAAAACTCACCCGACAGTATAACAGGCTCCACGCTGTCGTAGTTCCTCAACACCCACACGACTAACTTGGCCAAGTCCATTGAATATATGAACTGTCGTAGCGGCTTACCGCTGCCCCATACAGAGAACGTTGGATCACCTTGAAACATAATTATATACATAAATACATATGTTTTTTTGGTTCCCGCTGTAACGTACCCGCTTATAACGTGGTACGCAGAGGGAACCTAGTCAAGACACTCTGTTCTTTAAGAACCGTTTGCGAATGAGAGTGGCGAAGCTCAACGCCATGTTTTGGTCGTATCGCCAGAGTGAAGAAACGAAAATAATTCATTGGCCCAAGTAGGTATCGAACACACAACCGTCACATTTAAAATCAGACGCTGTATCGCTTCGCTGGCGCCAAGACGACCGTCTTTTGTTTTATTTGTTTTTTAATAATAATCAAAATAAGAAACAAAGATTTAACTCCAATATATTCACTTCTATTCTAACTGTAAACAGTAACCAATATATAAGTTAAATACTTTTAAAGGCAATCAAACAAAAAAATCCTATAAAAGACTATATTTTCTATAAAAAAAAAAGAAAAAAGCCTACCATTTTTCATAGCGTCGTCCATCCGTCTAATCAAGGCGGGTATGACGTGGCCGCTCTGCGTTGAATAATTGTCGTGTGGCCCAAACACGTTACACGGGATCACGGAAGTGAACGTGCAGCCGTGTTGGTCATTGTAGCCTCTGGAATGAGAAAACTATTTAATAAAGAAGAAAAATAAAATGAAGGCGACGGTTATAGGATCGATTTCCGCTCAGGGGTATGGAATATTAAACATAATTTCCTCGCTCTGGTAATGAAGCAAAGTGCGGCGTGCATTGAGTTCTGCCACTCAACAAGTAATGTCTAAAGAATTCAGCATAAAGTGAGAAAATGTTAGTGTGTTAATAGGGACAGTATCTTGACACTATGTTCCCAGGTTCCCTCTGCCTACCTGCCAGCCTTCTACATGAGGGATAGAGTGTAAAGCTAAAAAAATTAAGAGAAAGAAATCTTGTGTTAAGACACTCCATTCATAAATTTGATAACAAGTGATGATGGAATATGAATGGAATTGATTGCCATATTTTGTGTTACTGAGAAAACAAGAATGTTTAAAAGATAAGTAAAAGTAGTATAATATTCTTTAAAAAAATATATTCTATAACTGTTGGTACATTTACAGGCAAAGCCATGAAAATTTGGCATAAAGTGGAGAATGCAGTGTCTTAATACTAGATTCCCTGTTACCCTGTTATATGCAAGATACAGCATGAAGCTAAATGAATCCTACCTATTTAATACATCAACCATCCTTTTTGCATAACTGTAACCATAATTAGATGAGTGAGGGGGTCCATTGTGGACCTGTAATATAATTATATATATATAAAATAACATTTAATCATTTATGTTATATATTGTGTTGTTTTTCACTGCTTGGTTTTGCTTAATATATTCTATTAAATAATACAAAAGTAAATATACAATACAAGGAAAATATATACACTTTTAAATTTCATAGTTTTGCTCCATGATTTATCCAATTTATGGCAGGGCAGGCAAAGAGAACCTAGTGTCAAGACAATCCATTCTCTGCTTTTCGCTGATTCTTTAGACATAGTGGAAAACTCCTACTATCAGTTTGGGATAATAAATACCAATAATAATTATCAACTGTACCACAATGACTGCAAATAATAATATTCTTTTTAATTTGTATATATTTTCATTATTATTTTTTAACATACATACCATAGTCTCATCAATAGGATATGTAATTTTATCTGGAAAAATGCAAGTGGATAGGCAAGACACTACTTTCTTTATTTTATTTTCAAAGCTCACATCTAAAACATTTTGATTGATCGACATATTTTCTTTCTGAAAGTCAAAAAGTTCAAAGTAAAAAAAAATTATAAATAATAATATTATTTAAGACTTTGAATATATATAAAAATGTTAAATAAGAAAGGGACTCAATTTCACATCTCTTTTCCTGGACTGATTCAAAGAAATGCAGATTCAAGTAATAATGCTTAAAATGAGAAATCCAAAACATTTAAAGTACACAATTAAAACAATCTAATAATTATCTAACATAAGAGTAACTTACAAAAAAGTCCAAATTATTTCCCATATTGTGAAATAATCCACCAACCATAGCCGCTAAGTGTATAACATGAGTGGGCTTGTATTTTGCAAATAGAGCTGTGGTCTGTTCCTTGTCCCTTAATCAAAAGTTTAGTTACTAAAGAATATAAAAATACATAATTGTATTTAAACAAATTATAATATATATATATATATATGACAATGTTGCAGTGCACCATTTCAATTCCTCACATCTGTAAACATAATAATAATTGTGAGTTTGATTTCCATTAAGGGGAATGTATTAACTTAATTTTTCCTTTTTCTGTGGACAATACAAAACATGGTACTCCAAATGCAATGTTTAAAAAATTGAGCATTGTATTAACACTAGGTTCTCTCTACTTCGTCTCTTTCTGCTATATGCTGGATACAACATAAAGTAAGAAAATACAAAATATAATTATTACTTTTTATGTAATAGTTATTTACTTACCTAAGGTCACCATCTCTAGATCCACAAAATATCCAAGTTTCATTTGATATGTGTTCTCCGCCAGTTTTCTTCTCTTCCTCGATAACTGTTTTAATGGCCTGGCCAACAAGACCAGACCCTCCTGTTACGAGGACAACATTGTTTACTGAACTCATCTGAAAAGATAAAAACAATAATATTTTAAACAAGCGATTAAAACGAATAATTCATTTTAATAATTTTTTTCGTAATTATTTTAACGAATTATTACAATTATTTGAATACTTATCTTTTTTTAATTTATTAAATATGTTATTAAAAAGTTGTTATATACCTTTGGTAAATTTTAAACTTGTGATAAATAATATGCAAAAGAACAAATTAGCACCAAAGAAGTGAAGAAATAAAAGTTAAATAACTTTCACGAACTTCCAAATCACAACTTCAATGACATTGACATCCGAGACTGAGGCAATGTGTTTTGACAATGACATTGGCATTAGTACCGGCTTATTACTAATAATATGGTGGCACAGATAAAAAGCACTATCTAATATAAGGACTCAGCTGAAAAAGTGTTCGCAAGTAAACAATAAATTGTAATAAAATAGTAAATAATCATATTGAGTGTAGATAATTAATATTTTTAAGGATTCAAATTGCTTGAATCATTATTTCAATTGATTTCGAAAATAGTTTTATAGTCTAACTATGTGTGCCACATCCTTTAAAATTTATTTTATGGTAGCGCTGTTAACCCTTATTTTATCTGTTTTTAAGCGACTCTTTTTCACATACGAAGACCTTACCTAGAAATAGAATACCAGTAAACCTGGTAACTCTTACCTCTACCCATGGATCCTCCATAGGTATAGGTAAGAGGTACTAGGTTTACTGGTATTCTATTTCTATAATAAGATAATTTAATAATAAATTTAATATTAATTTTAACTACCCACTGAATTATTAGTTTAATAAGTACACGAGATTATGTTAGTGTTTTAATATATAATGTGTGTTTGCAACGCACTTTACGTCTAAAGTGAAAATTGTCAAGACCTTAGAGCTGCTTTTTCGTAATTCCAATAAGGGTATTTAATTATTTCGAAATAAGAATATATTGCATTATTTTTTTTTGATTTTTTCGTTCACTCAACATGCAATGCCTTCAGAATTCGGCAGAAAGTGGGGAACGGAGTGTTTTAACACTACGTTCCCTCTGCTTACCCTGCTGTGTGCGAGATACAGCGTGAAGCTGATTTTTTTTCTTTAGATTGATATTTATAAATTCGCAATATCTTTGGAATAGAATGTCCGATTTTAATAATTTTAATAATTTAAAAAGTATTAAATAGTTTTAAGTAAAATCTCTTTGAATGGGATAAGAATTAATATAGAGGTATAAATAATATGGTTTGATTATTATCGGCACTTCTATCTACTTTTAAAAAAGTAACTAATATTGGCATAAATACAGTAATTGGACATATAATATCGCGGACTTTTATGTAGATATTGATGTGTTTCATAATACTGTATAATATTTTTTTGTTCTATCAGTAATAGTCTCCGCAGCGCACGTAATGACAGTTTTTTTTACATTATTTAATTTTTATAAGGGATCCCTACTTTTTGTTGAAATTAAAATCTAATCATCTTAAAATATATTTCATATAAATAAGTTACATATTGCAGTTTTGCAAAATTGACTAGCGTTGTAATAAATTACACATTACTATGTAATGATTAATTTTTAACTATAGTCTATACCTTTTTTAAATAAACATTATTTTCCAATAATTAAAAATGTAATATATCATAACTTTAAGTATTAAATATAAAAGAATATCAGGCAACAAGTACAGGGAATTCCAAATTCAATTTAATAGTTTACCTATCCTATGACTGTACGAATATCATATAGCAACTATTAAACTGGCGGCGTTCTCTGTTGCCAGTATTTTTAAAAAAGTATATTCTCGATGTCTATGCGCAAATCCTCGCCAGTGATTGGTCCGCAGATTCTCTTCGAGCTTCATTCTCGCTCTGAAAACGCCAAATACGCTTTCAAACCAAAATGGAGGATTTGTCGGTCGAGGTGTACGGTGAAAATGGTGCTTATTATAAGGTTTGTAAATCGTGAAGTACGTTTGAGTTGTACTTAAAACGCGTTATTTTCACTAGTGGTTCACATATTCAGTTATACCGAGCCGTTGTTTTCCAGTTTTGTCACATACTTACAAAAATATTTTTCCGGGAAGATCATCGCGGCTGGAATGGACGCCATGTCCGACTGACAGGGCGTGAATTTTCCATGTGTTTTATTGGTATCAACTTCTATAACCGTAGGCGTGATTGTGAAATTTTGTCGGTGCTTTTATTACTTGAGGCGAATCCATGAACTCTCATAAGTTTGACCTAAAAAAAATATTTATTTCTAGCGCATTACCAAGTTATTGGATCATCACTGTTCTAAAATTCTTCTATATTTTTAGGCCATTGTCACCGACGTGCTCGACAACGAGGTTCTCGTAGCCTTTGAAAATGAGTGAGTTAATATATTACTTTTTGCGTTCAATTTTTTAGTACCGACTCTTTATTTACACGTACCGTTTTGCTTCTAGCTGGCAGCCGGAATCTAAATTTCCATTTTCCCAAGTGTTTTTACCACCCAAGGATACCGGCAAACACACAGAGTTCGTTGAGAACCAAGAGGTCGAGGTATTCGCGAGGTCAAATGAGAAGGAAGCATGTGGGTGGTGGACAGCAAATATCAAGGTATTAAATTACAATGTCATTATATATCATGTAAAAACCTTTTTTTATCTTTCTAGAAGTCAATAAACAAAATGTACTTTTGAGTGTCTACCCTCAAATAAGTTAATAAGTTATTGCAATCTTGCTTTGCAATTTTAGTTAACAGATTAAAAAAGAATAACATCTGCCTTTCATATTGATTGGTAGTCAATAGAATGACCATGCACAATATAAACCAGTATTTTTGCCCTTCTTTATATCAGATCTATATTAGAATAATGCTATAGACTTTTATCAGGTTGGTTTATTAATTTGTTTTTTTAGGAGACCTAAGTGTGTTTTAATTTACATTAAATATAAAATTATGATAATAATTTGAAAATTAAATGGGATCAGAGGTCTCAGTGTCTAAACTGTAAATATCTCTTTGCTTGTGTTTCTTTATGTAAATAAAACAAAAAAAAAAACATTTTATATTATTTTTAATATAGCAGCTTAAAGTAAAACACAGGCTGATTACATAAAACAATAATTAAGTAACAAATCTAAATCACTAGTGCGTGGAGAGCAATTAATGAAGAAGTAGGTACTTACTAGATATTGTATCATACAAACAATAGAAAATATACTGCTAAGTTGGAAGTGATCATTATGCCTTTAATACCTGAATAATATAAAAAATATAAATTTAGTTTAAATATTCAAAGGATAAGTAGATACACGAGTGTCTTGAGGGCTACCAATATATGTATCAGTATTTAGAAATTAAGGTTTTTATTCAATATCTACAATATTTTATTGCATTGCAATTATGAGGCCAGTCATGAATCTGTGGGACAGTTAAAAATAAAAAGGAAAAACATTCAATTATTTTATTACCCCATTCTGAATTATGTGTCTTAAAATTAGAATTACACTTTTTTCTGTTAACTGCCTGCCCTGCCATATGTGGGATATTGTTTATGTAAAAAATAAAAATTTCTATATGAAATCAAATTTGATGCAGAATATTTGCTTTTTTATGTCTCCATTCATATTTCAAAAAGACATTCTATAAATATTTACTTTTTTTGCAATAGTAAAATCTAAATTTTACTGTCAATGTTACAATGTTTTACATTTGTAAAAACTTTTTTATTAGATAATTTTGTTTGAGGGGCAATGACCTTGTGAGCGAATCATCAATTAAAATCCAATTGTTGAAATAATCATTGGTAACTAGAAGGTTTAAAAGAAATTTTTATTCATTTATTACAAAATATTTAATAATTTAGAAAAAAATCATTTAGATATAATATATAAGATTACAATAATAAAGTAGTAAAATAATTTAATTAAGTTGAATTATATATGTCATTTGTTTAGATATGAATCATAGACAATAGGAAGCATGTCATGTTTCAAAAGAAAAGACCCAATTGCTTAATAGTAATTACATTTGTTTAGATTATTTAAAAAAAATATTTAATAAAAACATTTTTTTGTCATTTTTAAAAAACAAGAAACATTATTTTGTGTAACAAAAGCACTATTAAAAATAAAAAAAAATGTTTTCAAAATCAATATGTTGACTGCTGTGCTATTATCACAGCTGACTGACTATAAATGAATTTATTGAAATGAAAGTTTATCAATGTACTTATGTATTTAAAAAAGTAAAATATATATTTTTTCAACAGTTACATTACATTAAAATGAGCACTTATTATTTATAGAATAAATACATTTATTAAATCATATCATCATGTATATTAACAAATTTATACTTAAATTTTTACTTATATTTTATTATTAAGCAAAGGTAATAATAGTTGAGGTCCTCGAAGCGGAGCGAGTCCGACTAAACGCAACTGTCGTGGGTTCATTTACCTATAAGAAATAAATGTATTTCTTAGTGTGACTGTAACACCGACTGGTTGTGGGTTGGATCCCCATTCTAGGTGATGACATATTTAATAAAATTTATATTTCCATCTCTTTGCTCTGGTGTCAATGCAAGTTCTGCCACTCAACAGATACAGTGTGAAGTTGATGCAACATGACAAAGCGCGGCATTGAGTTCTACCACTCAACATGCAATGATTCGAAATTGGTGAAAAGTGGGGAACTTAATACTAGGTTCCTTCTGCCTATCTTGTTGTATATAGGATACAGCATAAAGTTAAAAAAAGACCAATGGCTGTAACATAAAAGATTTATTATGTACAGCTGTCCTAATTTAAAAAAAAAAAAAACAAAAATAAAAAAAAAACATTAGACACGGTACCAACGATCACAAAGTAAATAATCTTATTTCTTTGATTAGCAATGCTATAGTAGTCTATATCCAGCCTTGACTGCGAAGTGGGGCGCGACCCGTTTAAGCGTTTCACGCGTGTTTTTCTCAATGATGTTACCCAAAACTACTACTACACTGAAACATATTAACGTCATACGCATTGGGGGTTCGATTTAGACGGGGGGATGGAATTATTAATATTTTCATTTCTTCGCTCTGGTAGCAAGCCAAAAACTCGGCGTTGTGTTCCGCCAATCAATACGCAATGTCTCTTGCTTCTTTTTGCCTATCCTGCAATATGGAGGATACAGCGTGAAAAAAAAAGAGTACTAAGAGTGAAAACCTACGACTTTCCCTAGATGTGTGACTTTGGCATTATCATCATCTATTTTATTATATAAATCAACAAAATCAACTTAATAAAAGAGTAGGTTGCGTATTTATTTCTTTTTGTTCAATAAATTACAAACTTCACTCTTTCCCATATTCAAACATTTTTTCTATAGCTTCACGCTGTATCTCGCACACAGCAGGTGGGTAGGCAGAGGGAACCTAGTGTTAAGACACTGCTTTCCCATTAAGACAGACAATACAGTTTCGTCTAATTGAAAAAACTAAACTAAACGATATAAAAATCTTATGCTCAGTAGCAATAGTGTATTGTACCTATTAACTTTTTTCTAAAACAATCTCTGTCTTTTTTTCATATAAAGAGTGAATTACAACTTGGTGAAAATAGACATCAACAATACAGTACATTAAAAATTAAATTAATAAATAATGTTGCAAAGAGGTGTTTAAATAATTTTATATACATTAGGACTTATATTAAAAGTACATTTTTAACACGCTTTTATTAGTTTCTGCTGTATGTTTGTAACGGATATTTGAACGTTATTTTGATCTACTTTAAAATGTCGGATTAATTTAAATATTTGCAAACTTTTGCAATGCAATAATTTGAAAAAAAACTGCTTCTTGGACTCGCCCACCAAGGGTTCCGTACGATAATTAATGTATCAAGCTTTTTCTGAAATTCAAACTTAGCTTTACTAGAGCTCCTTTTTCTATACTCTCGCTTGAAGGCGTTAATATTAAATTTTGATCCCCTAGGCTATTTTTTTAGGATTTAACCACAAATGAATAGTTTTCAGACTTCTTTTCTGGACCAGTAGATACTAGCTGCCAAGTTTAATATTTAAAGGTCAACCGGAAATACCCTATTGATTTTGATTCCCTTTATTATTGTGTCGAAAAACGCGTTTTTTGCGACATAAACGCCCATGTCTTTTTTTTAAGTAGCTGTAGGTAGAAATACAATTATTTCAGGAAATCAAGGGACTTATATATGTTTTGAATTTCAACTCGATATATCCAAGTGTTACTAAGATAAAGGTTCATAACAGACAGACAGACAGACGGTCGGACAACAAAGTGATCTTATAAGGGTCCCTCTTTTTTCTTAAAAGGTACGGAGCCCTAAAATAACTAAAAAATCATAGTTTTGTTTGTTGTTTTGTGACTTGTTTTTTTAAAATCGAATTAAAGAATGTACAAAAGCGGGGGGGAGGTACATAGTGTCAATAGATGACATAAAAAGCACCCTGATCTTTTTCTGGCCACTACGCGTAATTCAAATTAAAAAATACGTTATTGCTCTCAATATAAAAATTATAAAATACAATGAAATTCGTAGTACTTTTAAAGTTATAATTTTGGCTTTTCGAAAAATGTATAATCTTAGAGTTCTTAATTTCTATTTTATATTTATTTTTTCAACATACAGTAATTTATTTTGTTTTTTCTGTGATATTATTAAGAACTAATTTTAGTGTGGCTTCTTAATAGAAGAAATACTTGTTGCGGCCCTTATATATTAATGGAGATGAAAGTTCTCGTCCCCAATATGTCAAATTTTAATTTCTACACCAATATTAAAGTTTGATGTCTGTCCTTCTTACAATATTAAAATAGGCGAAAAAAGGAATTAATGTTTTATATATAAAAAGAAAGAATAGGGATATACCCTATTCTTTCTTTATATTATTTTCAACTTTGTATTATTATTTAAAGCTAATTAATTACTCATTATTTTTCATTATTTTCCCATTTTCTCCATATTTTTTTATTTTACAAAATGTTAATATTTATTTTGTAATAAAGGGACTTTAGGGACGACTAAATATTTTTTTTATACGTATTATAATTATTTTTTGAACTTCACCTGTATCACTAGCAGGGTAGGCAGGAAAAACTTTGGAGGTGTTGAGTGGCGATACTTACGCCGCGCTTCGTTGCCCAAAGTGGGAAACGAACCCACAACCGTCGCGTTGATAGTTGCACGTTTGTGCTTTTGTGCAACCACGTCCTCAACGTATTATTACAAATATTCGTAACAATTTAAAAATAATATAACAATAGATATAGTTATTATTTACAAAGACTATGTGCCCCTATTAGGGTTTATTCATATTTTTAATTGTAGGTTATAATCCGTACGTATAATATTTAGACGAGCGTGTATATGTTGAATAACTTTATCAGAGTCCTACTAGTACCAGATTCTATTAATATTTCCAAACTTAACCGCACCGGGGCCGACTCGTTCGTGACTTAGTGAATAATAACAACAGAAATATTGTTAAATATTTCTTATAAGTACAAGAAATATTTGTGTTTTTGTTTTCTAAGTTAAATAGTTTAGATGTGTAATTGTGTTTTGTGCTTATTACTATAATTGGTATTGAATGATTTGCTATTTTTGGGGTTCCGTACCTTTTAATGCAATAAAGTGATCTTATAAGTATAAGATCACTTTATTGTCCGTCCTTCTGTGTGTTTGTCCGTCTTTCTGTCCGTCTCTCAAGAGCTTTTATCTCAGGAACGCTTGGAGATAGGGAATGAAAAGATCGAGAATCAAAGTGAATAGGGTGCTTCCGTTGACCTAGAATTATGAAATTTGGCAGCTAGCATCTACAGTAATCTAAAAAACCTTTGTGCTTAAATCCTAAAAAAGTATATAGCCTTGAAAAAGGGGCCAAATTTGGTATTAAATCCGCTAGTTCAAGTGAGGTATCAATCTGATGAAAGGGCTCTGGTTAGGCTTAGCTTGAATTTCAGAGAAAGCTTTTTTTACGGAACCCTCGGTAGGCGAGCCCGACTCGCGCTTGTTAATTATTTTATTTTAAGTAATATTACGTAAATGCAACGATACGGTTGAGTTTATTTGGTCGACTTTAATTATGAAATTTTAGATCATGTTTTTATAGGTTTCCCATATTTCCTCTGCCTGCTCCTTTAGATACGGGAAACAGCGTGAAGATGGATTCTAGATTACACTCGGAGAATGCAATTGCAGATTCAAAATAAAATGAACATTTTGAATCTGCATGCACCTTGCGTTCCATCTTTTACAAACATTGTTTAGTCACTCTGCCCTTAAGTACCCCTAAAGATTTAAAACAAAACTATGGAGGCCAGTCTTGGCGTAGTTAAGTGTGACTGTTACTGTAAACGCAACTGGTTGTGGGTTCGATCACACTCGCGGAAATTAAATATTTATTTAAATTTATATTTCCATTTCTTCGCTCTCGTGCTAAAGCACAGCGCGGCGTTGAGTTCCGCCGCTCAGCACGCAACGCTTTCAAAATTAGGCAGAAAGTAGGGAATGGAGTGTTTTAACATTAGGTTCTCTCTGTTGAATGAACGTGTAAAAAAATATCGGTAGTTTAATTACTTTTAAACAAGATGTTCACGTAAGCCTTAAGGTTTTGCTGCACTCACAGACCTTAATTAGCAATTACTTTACTTTAAGCCGGTACTGTATTACTCATGCTTCTCGAGTAGGTACCGTTGTTAGAGAGAAATATTACCAAATCGATGACAAACACTTACGGATACTGTGATATGATGTGCTATGCAGTAAAATTACATGCTCGTGACGACTATATTTTACGTAACTGACTTTTCTGTTTCTTAATGTTCGTCTTGCTTGTAGTGAGTGTAGTATTTGCATATTGTATTAGGATAATATAAAGCACTGTAGTAAACTTTCGACTTTTTTTTTTGCTTTATTAAAATAACTAAATCTATTAACTGTGCACTTCGTTTTCCATTTTCCGTATTTTTATCCCACAGCTGGGGAGCCCAAAAACAGGGTTACGCTATTACCACGTCTGTTTCCGTTTCACGTTAAATCAGTGAATTGGTTTCGATAAATGATACGTCTTAGGAATTGACTTGATGGTGCAAGTTTTACTGGATACATTAAATTAGTTTATGCAGTTTGGTTTTATGTTTTGCTTATAATTCAATTTTTGCGATACTCTGACTGTGTGTGAAATTCTAAAGTTCAAACCTAACACTAATTACATAAACTTGAATCCGCGACAATCGAATTTTGTCAAACACATGCAACTGCAATACGATAGCGTGTTTTATCTGTACTTCTAGGTAGTTACTATTATTATAAAGCTGGAGTGTTTGTTTCGTTGAACGCGCTATCTCAGGAAGTATTTGACTGAATTGAAAAACTATTTTTTTGTTGTTGGATAGTTCATTTTTTTATATATCTTTTATATATATCACGTTAATCGTTTCTGGGTACAGCGGGTTACGATGTGGATAGAAATAGGCACTTCATTGTCATCATCCTCATCATCATCATCAGCATCAGCAGCAGCCTTTCCTCGTCTGCTGCTGGACATATATGCTCTTAATTATCTCCACTTTGAAAGAAGCCGCGGATAAGCAAATAATATAAAAATAAACATTGGTTCAAGTAACGCTATATAATTATAATATTTATTTTCCTTGGAGTCGGTCTTGATCTTGGCGATTATAGGTAATCGTTGAAGCCTATGCCTATAAATGTATATCGCTTTTTCTATTTGAAGTGTTAACACAAATAATTAAAAGCTACATAATATATTTAATTAGTCAAATATTTAGTAGACTAGTTTGAGGCCAGTCGTGGCGCAGCGACACAAGGTGTGACTGTAAACCGACTGGTTGTGGGTTCGATCCCCACTCGAGGAGATGAAATATTTACTTAAATTTATATTTCCATTTCTTCGCTCTGGTGTCAAGGCTAAGCGCGGCGTTGAGTTCTGCCACTCAACACGCAATGCCTTCAGAATTCGGCAGAAAGTGGGGAACGGAGTGTCTAAAAAAAAAAAAAACACTAGGTTCCCTCTGCCTACCCTGCTGTGTGCGGGATACAGCGTGAAGCTGATTTATTTTTTTTATTTAGTAGACTAACTTCATTTGTGTTTTCGCCTGCGTTACGGAAATTAATAAGCCCTGCTGTATGTGATACATGCTCAGTGGCCAAGGTACTACTGACTGCTAGGTACAGTGGGTTATGTAGACACGTTCGAAGCGCTTGAGTGTTACTTGAATGTCTACAATAATCTCCTATATTCAGTCACAACGTTCTTAACGCCAATCTCAGAAACGGCTTTACCGATTTAAAACAGTTTTCACTACTGTATTTTGGCAATCTTCCCCTATTATTTTTTTCAATTGGTTTATAAATAAATAAGTGATATTTGACAAAATTGCTATAAGCAACTGTTTTATTGAATTGGCTGAACTTTACAATATAGCTATAGATGTGGTTTTTAAAACGATGTTATTAATAGAAAATAAAGGTAAGGCAGATTAGTAAATTAATGATTATGTAGATCAAGCAGGCGAAGCCGCGAGCGGGTCGCTAGTATGTATTAAATATACTATAATAGTTGGGCGTATTAAATCATTTTTTACTAATGCTTAAGCTATTTTCAAACACCCATAAGATTTCTCATTTTGATGTACGTCGCGTCGTGGTGACAAATTGCGATGTTATGTCTACTCAAGACCAGTGATAGAGGAGTGTTTAATTTATTTTTACTTCTTGTGTAATTATTACATGACCTAAATATTTTGCATATTTTTTTGAGTCATTTTTTTTTATGTATTATCGCATTGAAGTGTACCTTAGTGGGGTTGTCATAGCCCTACTAAAATAGAAAGAGCTTATTGTATTCTAGATGCGTTGTGTTAACAATGAAAAATAAATATTTTTAAGATTTTTTAAAGTTCATACTGTATCTTACATATGGCAAGATAGACAAAAGACACCTCGTTCGCCACGCATCGCCTAATTTTTGAAACATTGATTGTCACTTCTAAATGCAATCTTTGTTATTGGAGAATGTGAAAATAATTCTTGCGCCTTACTAGGAATCAGACGCAGAGTCACTGCTCCATGACCACCTAAATTATAGACAATAAATAATCAAATATCAGAATTTTTAAGTTTTCGTACTTAAAATAAACGAAACAAACACACACGTAAAGTCACATTGACTGTCCATCTGCAGCTTTCTCAGAAAGACTGAGTTGAAATTTATTACGCATAATGCAAATCTACATTTTATGATTTTTATTATTATTTCTTATTTCATCTTAAACTCTTTCATATTGGTATTGGTCCTCGTTGGGTCGTTCTTTGTACATGGCCTACTGCATACAGGCTTATTAAATTAACGAAAGGCTATTTATCTATAGCCCAATAAACTTGAGAAAAATGCACTGGCTTCTAATGGATTAATTGTTTTTAAAAATTAATCCATTATTCAAATGTTTATTTTTTACGACAATTTTGTTTTTTTTTTTTATTGTATTTACTTTATTCTATGCTACTTAAAATTGACTTACTAACTAACAATGCAATCTTTTAAAACATTGTTCACCGTGATTTTAACTCTGTTTTTCTGTATGTAGGATGACAGGCATATCTCCATATTTAAATTAAGTTTCTTTTGCGCATGAACGTACTCTTGATGGTTTTTATTATTTTGTCATACGTTCCACGACTTAATTTTTTGCAACTCCGAAAAGTGAAATAGTATAAATCGGTAAGCAATATAATATGTGCATTAGGGATAATTTTTTTTGCTATTACGCGTAATGTATATAATTTCCTAATTTCCGCCGAATTTTGCGAGGAGATTTTTAGAAATTAATATATCAAGAAATAATACTTCATTGGCTCTACTGTGATCGAACCCACAACCGTCGCGTTTTAATCAAAAGTAAAATTCAAGTATTTTTCTTTATCTATAAAACACAGTTTGATTCTTTGATAATTGTGTGTGTGATTATTATTATAGAATATTTGACTTTGGATGACTTTTTGATAATAAATATGAAGATTCTTCAAAGTCAGCTTTTTGAACCGACAACCGTATCGATTATTATTTTCTTTTTATTAGCTTTTATGTGTGACTTCGCTCTTGTAAACAATTGCCGTTATGTGGGACTCCCGTACAAATAAATAAGTAAAATGAATGATATACGAAACGAGCTAGTCGACAGAAAAGTAGTTTTATTTTACTGACCAGTGTAGTTCTTAAGATTCAACCAAACAAACTATCCAACTTTATAATATTAATACAAAAACGAGCTTGATTTAGTATGGTATATCTAGTAGATTTTTCATGAAAACAAAACTTAACTATTATTTATAGCAAAGTAGAGACATTTTACTGTCTTCGACCCGTGACCGCAAGATGCCTGACATTAAAAATTTAAAAATACATTATTTATACATAATATGTGTTTAAACAGGTTTTTGATCTACATGTTGAAATATTTCTTTTGTTTCTATTTTGAACACGAATGTTTATTATTGTTTTCTTGCAATTAAAGAATAGCGTGGTCATGTTTAATCATTATTAGGGTTTATATTTTAATATATAAATTAATTTGGATACATTTACATACTATGTCATGTTTTTTAGTCTTTAAATTTTATTGTTTTTTAGCCTCACGCTCTTAACAGGATGGGCAGAGGGAAACTGGAAACCTAATGATAAAACACTAGGTCTATATAATCTAATAATATTGTTATTGTTCACAGATGATGAGGGGAGAATTCCTCGTGATAGAGTATTTGGAATGGGACAACTGCTACACAGAGATAGTGCCAAAGGACCGCTTGCGCGTCAAAACGCCGAAGACGCCCATCGACAAGAGTACCTTCCACAAATTTGAGATCACCGTGCCAGATGATCTTAAGGACTAGTACGTATTTTATATCATTATAATTGCAGAAAGCAGATTTCTATAAGAACCCTCTTTATTCTTTAGATTTACTGGTTTTGATATATAAAACAGTTGAATTTTTTTCAATTGACAAGATGTTATAATATAGCCTATTTAACTGTTTGTACATGGTTGCATGCGCAGCGCGAAGGTGGAGAACGCGCACAAGGAGTTCCAGAAGGCGATCGGCGCCGCGCTGGTGTGGTACGTGGCGGAGCGCGGCGTGCTGGCCGTCGTGTCGCGCTGCGACTCCTCGCACAAGCGCGCGCAGATGCTGCAGGAGATGCACTTCAGGTGATTTTCAAGTTAACACCATTTCGATATATTATTGACGTGATTTTAGTTATTTTTGATGTCTTTTTAGCAGCTTTATAATATATTTGATAGACCGCTACGAAAAATGTTTATATTTCTTCTGGATATTTGAACGTTTTTATTTCTAGACAAAGTCTTGACTTTCAGTCTACTCTATATTCAATGTTTCTAAGTTTATTAACCTGGGAAAGTTAACCATAAAACAAAAAGTAAATATGTGTAATAACACTAATTAAATTATTTTTACATTTATGAATGCTTTGAGTTCCGCGACTCAACACCCAATGTTTTGAATATTGAGGGGCGCGCGAGGAAGGGAGTGTTTATACACCAGCTTCCCTTTATCTTGTATCCCGAAAAATGTCTATATATAAACAATCTCATATTATAAACAATATCGGTACACAGCTTAAAACATACTTATATAAATATTAATTTCCCATATCCAAATCACAGCACTTTAACGAAATTACAAATCTAAGATTTATTTGTGATTTCATTTGCTCCGTCAGCAGACTCACTGGTGGTGTAAATCTTGTGCTTACATGAAAGAAAGTCTCAGGGCCACTGGTGTTTAGATTTCCACCAAGATGGTAGTATGCGACTTGCGACACTCATAATGTCTAATTTATATCTCTTTTTGTTTCTATTTAATTGATTTTATCTTAAACTATCTTCACGCTTTATCCCATAGGCAAAGGCAAATCAGAGTTGAGACCCTCCGTTCTCCGTTTCGCGATGGAACTCAATGTATAGTAACAATTTATTTCTCTTTCAGAAATTTAACGCAAAAGCTGCTACTGCTAAAAAAGACTGAAGAAGCCGCGAAGCAGCTAGAGTCGACAAAAATACACAATCGAGGAGGGTATGTATATAATAACTATTATAAAAATAGACCAAGCCGTAGGGTGTGACTGTTTATACGCGAGCGGCAGTTTAAAATTTCTTCTCTCCGGTGTCGAGGCACACCGCGTTGAGTTCTGCCACTCAACACTGAATGCCTTCGGAATTGGCGCAAAGTGGGCAACAGAGTGTCTTAATACTAGATAACCTCTGCGTCTGCACTCTTTTGTGTGCGAGTAGGCAGCGGGAACCTAGTGAAGACCAAGTACAACATGAAGCTAAAAAATATATATAAAATGATGCATCATACATTCAAACGGTTTAGAATGATTGTTGTTATAGGAACAATCAAGCCTTGTTTACAAAATTTTCTTCTTCTAAGACAAGAAAAAAATGCATTAAAAGCCAGTGTATACTAATATTTTTTAGTAGCAAGTTATGTATTCAAATACATTATATAATTTATGTACCTCATGAATTTTTGTACATACTGTCATCGTGGTCACCTTTTCGTCTGTACATATATGTATATTGCTTTCCTTGTTGTTTTTTTTTTATTTTTTATTTTTTTTATTGTAATTTCTTAACATTACAGACACTTGGTCCGTACCCTTTTTAAATGTATTATTATATCTAATTTCCTTATCATATATATTAATTACATTATCGTTTACATACAATTAATACCTATAATAGGAAAATTATATTTTTAACTTTACGTTATTTTACCTTGTTGTTTACATGTATGTTAATTTTTTTGTATAGGTACCAGGATGAGTTCAGCGTACGTGAGGAGCTGATGGGGCTGGCCATCGGCACGCACGGCGCCAACATCCAACAGGCGCGCAAGGTGCCCGGCATCACCAATATCGAGCTGGAGGAGGTCACCTGCACCTTCAAGATTTGCGGAGAGGTACCTTGTATATCTAATAACTAATACGGCTGATGAGTCGTGGTCGTCATGATTTTCTGGGTACTGCCGGTTGTACACTTAAGTATGTTTCTTTTAAGAGAAACATAATAAAAAGTAACAAAAATATAAAATCAAGTCTGACAACCATCTAGGGCTAACTTAATTTTTTTTTAACTTCACGCTTTTTCCCGCATAGCAGCAGAGAAGCTATTATTTAAACAGCCGCTTCTTCACGCACCGCACAATTTTTGAGATATTGCGTGTTTTTGTGTGCTGGATCTTCACACCCTACTTTGTCTCGTAAACTTATTCCCCCAAGTATTAAACTCAAAAGTAAGACCCACCGTATTTGAAGTTAGACGTTGTGCCGCTTCTAAATGTTATAATAAATGAATATCAGCTAATATGTTTCTCGATTTTCCAGAGCACAGAAGCAGTCCGCGCTGCTCGTTCCCTCCTCGAATATGCCGAAGAATCGGTCAAAGTGCCACGCGATTTAGTCGGCAAGGTGATAGGCAAGAACGGCAAGGTCATACAGGAGATTGTGGACAAGAGCGGCGTGGTGCGCGTCAAGGTGGAGGGCGACAACGAGCCCCAGCCCTCCACCCCGCGCGAGGAGGGCATGGTGCCCTTCGTGTTTGTTGGCACCAGGGAGAACATTGCTAATGCTAAAGTGTTGGTCGAGTACCATGTTGCTCATCTTAAGGTTGGTGGACTTTTGTATGTTATTGTTTAAAGTAAACTTTAAAGGATGGTAATGAAAATTTACATTTATCTCAATTATATTTCTCAAGAAGTATATATACATGGTACTCTATTAATGTATCGAAATATAAAATAAATAGTATGGTGCCTATGGTTGTACTTCTTTGTCTTTAAGAGTGAATATTGTAATCATACTTTACTAACACGGGCTGCTACATACATACTGCATCCATTTAGCCTTGGTGCAGGGACACAAAGTGTGACTGCAAACGCAACTGGTGGTGGGTTCAATCTCCACTTAGAATTAAATATTTACAAAAGACTTTTCTCTATTGTAACCAGTTAATATATTAACATAAAATCATAGGCATTGGAATTATTAATTTGCCACCTTGATAACATTCAAAACATCAACATTTGTGTTTATATTTTGGTTCATAACTTTAATATAGCTATATATTCCGTTTGTCACCTAAATCTTTTCTCTCGCAGGAAGTAGAGCAGCTACGCGCGGACAAGCTGGAGATAGACCAACAGCTGCGCGTGGTGATGGGCGGCACCGTGTCCTCGTACCCGCCGCCGCGGGGCGCGCCCGCCGCCCGCGCGCGCCGCCCGCGACCTCCGCACGCGCGCTACCCGCCTGGTACTGCCGTCTTGTTCATTGTATACATTGTTCTTTTCTCTTTAATTTATATGAGTAGGGTGAGTAGGTAATTGGAACCTGTACTTGAACACTGTCTGTCATATTGTTTATGAGAGTAGTAGAGAGGGTGTAGTGAGTGATGAGTGAAGAGAAAAGCTTAAGTATACAACACTACGTCAGTTGATTGAGGTATCCTTTCAGATACGTTACAAAATAGCCTGCAGCAGTTATAATGTAACACGGCAAGTAGTTCGATAATCATTTTGTTTGTACTGTCTTTAATACTTATATGACGTTGTGTTTTCAGGTGCTCGCAGGACGACGCCGGAGCTGGGAGAGGAGCGCGGGGAGCGCGGTGATGGCTCCTACCGTGGACGTCAGCGCCCACAGAGGCCCAATAGGTCAATATCATTATTTTGTCTTTGTAGTTAACAATCAGAATAAACCCATATGTGTAGGTAGACAAAAGTGTAGAATGTAGACACATTTCTCCACTTTTAGGAAATTTCGAGATACTGCGTACTAATTATTCTATTGTTTCATAAGACTGATAATAATATTACATGTTGAACGGCGGGACTCTGTTACCCACTGCACCGCACTTTGTTAACCAGAGTGAGGAAAGGAAAATAATACCTGGAGCGATACTGATATTTGCAATAATTTATAAATTAAGTTTATGTTGACCGATTGGTACTATGTTTACAAGACTGTAATGATATTTCGCATATTAAAAAACACAAATTAAAATTATAATAGTAAATAATAATTCATATTGTTTACTTTATAATCTGTAATAAGCAAGTTGCACATTTTGTTATTTCTTCTCATATAGAGTACAATATGTGTGGTCTTAGTACAGATCGCAATAAAGTGTGTTGCACTTGCAGGTCGAGCGAGCGTCGCGGCGAGGAGCGGCGCGTCCCGCTGGAGAACGGGCGCGCGCACCCGCGGCCGCCGCGCGACGCCCGCGACGCGCGCGACGGCCGCGACACGCGGGACGCCGTGAGTTGTCCTTTGGTTGCTTCATTTTAAACCAATGGAAATTTGCATGTTTTCTATAATGAGCCTAAACAATGTTCAACTTCACCGCCAATACCTACGACTCTGATTTGTTATTGAGGCGTGTGCGATATTATCTCTAATAGGTTAGTGTCTATGCGCGTACTAACAAATGACTTTTTATTTTACAATGATAATTTATTATTTATTTTATTGGAAAAAATATATTTATTATTGGCAAAATCTCTTTCGTTTTAATTCTATTAGGTTTTTATTAACTTAAACAGAGCGGACGCCGACGTGATGACCGGCGAAGGCAGACGGACGAGAACAGCTCCGCGCTCGACAGCCAGGACGTGTCCAGCGCCGACAGAGGTCAGTCACCCGCCTCCTCTAGTCATCTACTACCCTAGTACTCTCAGTACTGTAGCGTCAATGTTCTAGTGCCGTAATCTGTGCGCAACGCGATTCAAATAAGAAAAAAAAACAAAGTTGCGCCACATTGTGACTTTATAGCTGTCAATTCAATCCAGTTGAGTAGGGTGAGCTAAACAAGAATAACATTTAGAAGCACCTTTCAGGCGAATTGTAGAGAAAGTATTGTTTAAAAAAAGTAGAGGTCTCTAATTAAATTAAAACATTAGATTTAATGTAGTTTAAGCCAGTATAGTTGATGTAATAATCAGTTATACTAATTATTGATATGAAAATTATTATTTTTCTATTTTTTGCATAGGCAAACAGTGCTTTTCAAGTGACATTTAAAATATAAAGGTCATTGAAATTACTTTTATTTAAATCACATTAATACTACAATCATTCAACCTCAGTTTTTGTTATAAGTAGTTGTACCACTAGTGTCTACACTAGTGTAGTATAATGGAAGTGTTTTTAATATCTACATTTAATACTTTATTCTCTATTTATATATGGCGTTGTCTTATTTTAGAATTGACAATTTCATGAAACTCGTATCTTAAATTATGCTCATATAATAATAAAAACGGAACAGACTCTTATTAAATATTATTTTATGAAAATCTGTTTCAATTAAATTTTATGGAACAATGTAATTTAATATTTAACGAATCCTGCTGGCTAGAAAATTATTAAAATAAAAAAATATTTTATTTCATTTTAAATATTTTTTTATCTAGTGAATCTAACTAAGATTAGACTTATTATAACATTAAATTGATGACTGAGCTATAAGTAGTTTTTTTTAATACTATTACAGTCAACTCCATCTAATAGCTATGAGTAATATATATTGTTTAATTTTGACGATCCAATGATATGGTTGCAAAATATCTTGAAATATTTAATTTTACAATACTAGCACGACATGTACTAAAAATATAAAAAAAATGTCATCTATTTTCGATAATATTTGGTTTTATAAATATTTTTTTTTATTTTTCTTTAGACATGTAACTTTTGATTGATAATATAGAAGTTTTATGAAATCTGAAAATATTACTGAATGTGCTAGTTGAAATGTAGTGTGTAGTGGTTGGTAATGGTATATATTTATTTTATCTATGCTTAATTGTTTTGTTTTTGTTGTATTCAATTTTATATATAGAATAGAGTACCTCTGTATGTTACTTTTGTAAGAAAGTTTTGCAATAATAAAAAAATATATAGAAGCTATGATTGTAAACATGGCAGGCTGTGAGTTCGATTCCCACTCGAGGAAATGAAATATTTTCATTCCTTTGCTCTGGTGCTTTGCTTTTGGCAGAACTCAACGAGTGCTTTATTCGACAAATAAAGCACTCGTTGAGTTCTGCCATTGAACATTGCATTGCAAAAAAGCATTGAAATGTCTCTAGAATTAATCGTAAAGTGGAAAACAGACTTTCTGTATTCTATATATGAGCTTTTAATGACAATCCTTTACATTTTAATTAGTACATACAAATTTATAGTTTTTAATTCTGTAGACTATATAATGTGGGAGAATAATATTTTTTATCTGAATATTATATTCTTATATATTTATAAGTTTACAATTCAAAATATTTAAGTTTTGTATTTGATTATGCTTATTTAACACACTATGCTAGTAGATATAGAAAGTAGTATTCAGAAATGTTTCTCCTGCTACCTAATGACGGATATGCTTTGAATATTGGCAAATTTTGTTTTTGCACAAATAAAAAAAATATTTAATTATATTGGAATATACTCCTAAAAATGAATACCAACATCAATATTTAGATTGTTTTTAAAAGTTTGTCAAATGTTAGTGTAAGAGTTTTGAGGCATGTCCGTCGTGTGGGGATGGGGGTTAGGCAGTATGGGACACGTGTGTGTGGTGTGCAGAGTCCGCGTCGTCGGAGGACGCGGCGGCCGGGGACGCGTCCGCGCCGCGCCCGCGCCGGCGGCGACTGCGGCGGCAAGGTACCCGCACGCGCGCACACAGCCACACGTACACACACACGCATATGCATATACATATACACTTTTACATTACACTTATGCTCCTACTTATCTGATGAGTTGCATTGTGTTATATTTTTTACGCTTACATGTTTTTAAATTTGTGTCAATTTTAATTAACGTGGCAACAATAATATTTAAATGTATATCCATGAGGTGGGTTTAATGTGCTCAAATAAAACTTCAATTCATATTTTACTCACATTTAGATATATTCACATTAAAAACAAATGAAATAGATACATATACATTATCAATTAAAACATTCATTAAAGATAAAGTCTTACTGACTAACATAAATTTTGTGCAATGCACTATTTTTGTGTTTGACTAGAAGTATATTTTTATTATTACAAATACAAATATCTAAGTAATTAAAGTTTCTCAGTCATCTCATTTGCCGCTACACTACTAATCTGTTTGTTATTTACATGATCTACTATACTTACTGTTAGTGATATAGTACAGTAGTGCTTATAAATACAGCATGTTAATGTATAATGTTTATTTCATGGGAGTTTACTTAGTGCATGTTATTTTGTATTTAATATTTTTTGGAGTAATTTAATTATTTTATGACGTAAGATTTTCAGATTATACTTCATATAAATTTAAAAGGATGTTATTTTATAAGCGATTACAGAATAGGGGTTGTTGAATAGTATGTTGTGCCTTTTAATTGATTAATTCTTCATCGTTATTAATAATATCATATTGTCACTTTTTTGTTATATATGTAAGTTTTTGTATGATATACATGTTGTTATACAGGAGGCGGGTGGAAGAATGGCGTGAGCGCCCCCAACGCCAACGCCAGCAGCGCGGTAGCGACTGGGGCCGGAGGCGCCGGGGCCGCCGGCGCGGGGGCTGCGGCGACCGGGGCGGCGGCGACTGGGGCGGCGGGCGTGGGGACGGCGGCCGGCGCGGGGCCGGCGGCGGGCGCGGGGGCGGCGGCGGGCGGCCCCAAGCGCCGCGACGCGCCCAAGCCGAGCGCCAAGAGCGAGCCGCTGGTGAACGGCACGGCGTAGCGCGCGGCCCCCCACTAGACTTACTCGTATTATGCTTTTGTAAGAGATTCGTGATTTGTATTCCCGATTATTCGATATTATGAAAATTACACGTGTACGCTCCTCCACGAAAGGAGCTCTCCCACGAAATAAACATACTTCTGTACATACTTTGAATCGTATATTTTCTTAGCACCGGCGCGCGCGGGGCCGTGCGGCGGCGGTGCCTCGTAAAATACAGCGACTAGTCAGGACTAACGGATGCGACTACACGCGAGCGAGCGCTCGTGACTCTCGGAATGATTCAAATAACGATTACAAATTATGTACGTACTCTAAGATTTTCACTTAGCCTATACAAATTCGAACCGACACTGCGGTGCGGGAGTCGGTGCATCATTGCCGGGCTCTCTCACGTTCGACATTTGGACTGTTTTGTAGACGTTTCGTAGTTTATAGGAACGTAACGCGGACGCCGATTTTTTCGTTTCGAACTGAATAAAAGATGACAGTGATGGAAAACGGTATTTTTTTTTCTTTGAACGTTTAGATTCTTTTTGTGATGTAAACAAACAAACGATGTGTTGTTTTCCTTTAAGTAGACATTTGCCTTTATTTATTTCACTTACATTATATATGTAAATCGTACTCTGATTTGTTTAGACTTTACTATTGTATCTAATAAAATTTGGAACTGATGGGGGTTTTTATGTTTTCCATGGGAAGTGCGAGATGAATGCAAATTCAGAATATTTTTCCTATACTTGAAATAAGTATGATATGTTACTCCTTTTTTGCCTTATCCTTGTCTATAATAAAATTGATAAGAACACTATGGTTTAATTTTGAATACTAGTACGTAATTTAAGTCATGGCATATAAAAAATTGATAATAAATACTCTTTTGCTTCAAGTATCTTATTGATATGCTAAAATTGTTGTGTTTTTTATTGTTTTTTAAATGCCATACATTATACTCTGAACCGTTACATTGTAACATACAATAAATAGTACATTTAAGCTAAAAAAAAATAAAAAGGACACATTTATAAAAAAAGAAAATATATTAAATACCTGTGCCACAGTAAAAAGGATGTATAAAATGTGTCAAAAATGTGTTTTTTTTTACAAATAAAAATGTGTTTTTGACACATTTTTATATGTTGTCCAAAATGTGTTTTTTTTACATATAAAAGTGATATTAATTTTATTCATCAATAGAATTTTAAAATATTTTTCTTTTCTAAATGTCATATCATTTATAATTTTTATACTATATCCTTTTTACAGATGGCATAGATGTGTAAAAAAAATATTGCACGAATTCATCGACAAATATACTGGACAAGTGTTTGTTTGTATGTGTAACATTATATGCTTAACGTTTATATAAAAGCAACACCACGATGATTCAGTTCATGTATGGTTTAATTTTGTGCTTTTTCACGCCTACATTGAGTGTAGATACGTTTTCTTTAATAAAGAGGTAGTTAATGTTTCGCATTTGCTTTTTTTTTATATTGTTTGTTTTGATAATTTATCTTTTTTACCCTTTTTTGTAAGAAAAACTGTTTCTTTTTTCTTGGAAACCTTGGATTGATTTTTTTTAAATGGTATTGAAGATGCTACCTTAATTTTGGTGTTAACATATTTTTTTGTTCTACAACGAATTCCTTAATATGTTATTACAGAAAATAAATATAACTTGACATAATGAAAGGAGATTGTATTTAAAGAAAAAAAAGGTATGACGACATACAGCCAAAAAAATTAATAAGTTATTAAAATATAGTGGTAGATTATTATAAACACTTTATACATATAGGGTTGCCACTAGTAAGTAACTTGTATATCTTAGTAATGTAATTTAATAATCATAGTTTATAATAAAAATATATAGCAATAACTTGAATGTTAAAATTGTATTTTTTTATTATAAGTAGTTTTTAATCCAAGTAGTTTTGTCGTAGAATTAAATAGCTAGTATTGATATGCATATAATTTTATTAATTGATGTGAACCCTGTTTAAACAGTCCTTTGCCCTTCAAAATTAAAAAAAAAAAACAGAAGTAGTAACTACTGTTTATATGAATATAATGCACATTTCCTTTAAAGAAAAAATCGATATTTTCTTTTTACAACATGATTTTGCATATGCTTTGCTGCAATAATTCAAATCTTGTTGTGATCTATACTGATATTATGAAGCTAGAGTTACTTCTAGTGCTAGAACATTTGTTCTTGTCTGAAAATTCTGAAAGTAGTAGTTAATTAAGATTTTCTTAAATAAAGCTGATACTACCTACAAGATAAATAAATATAAAAGTACATTTTTAAACATTTTTTAAAAGTGTTATTCCACACTTAGGAAAGAAAAGTAGCTATTTAGAAAACGTATAAAAATCTGAACGCAGCGGGACTCGAACCCGCGCCACCTGGAAACCGACCAGGCGCTCTGTCCACTAAGCCATGCGTTCTCGCCAAGCTGCGTCTGCTGCTGCTGCGTGCGGAGGCGCGGGTTCGAGTCCCGCTGCGTTCAAATTTTTATACGTTTTCTAAATAAGCATTTTTCTTTAATAAGGGTGAAATAACACTTTTAAAAAATGTTTAAAAAATATTTAAAAATAGTTTCTCTGTTGCCAAACGATAATTCTTAGTAATTATCTTTGGGTAGCAGAAATTTGTAAAAAGATTTTTATGGAGATCCCTACAGAGAAGCTAACAACATAAATAAGTTGTAACAAGCGTATAAAAATTTCGACGTAGCCCGGCGAGAACGCATGGCTTAGTGGTCAGAGCGCCTGGTCGGTTTCCAGGAGGCGCGGGTTCGAGTCCCGCTGCGTTCAAATTTTTATACGTTTTCTAAATAGGTATGAAAGTACATGTTCATTTATCTTGTAGGGGCGCTATATTACATGATGTCAATCGTTCTGATGTAGCCCACAGTGCCTGCGATCCAGAATGACCGCCTAGCACTTAGTGACTTAATTAGTTATTGCTTTTCCATTCACACGCGAGAATTCCATAGAATAGAGAGATTAGAGTAGAGAGAATCTGCTCAGAATATTGTTAATCGAATATCGAAAAAAAATCTACATTATATATTGAATACAAAAAACAAAAAATATACTACCACATACTACTTAATAAGGCTCATTCAAAAGTAAGAGATTATAATGTTAAAATATTATTCTATGTTTGCTCTGTGGTTGTTAAATTAAAATTAAATTACTTTTATAATAATATAAAATATATAACCAAACGTCAACCATTACTTTTTTTTATTAGTAGAAAAAAAGTTCTATACTGCACATAAAGAGTATTCTAAATCACACGAATCTGTACAAAAAGAAACTTAAATGGAAAAGGGTATTCCAATATTATATCAAATAATATGGTTTTTATGTCAAATCGCATATTACTAGCGACCGATATGTTAATTTCAATATTAACCGATATTGTACACTTCAAATGAAACGGTTATTAAAGGTTTTTTTTTATCAAATTCCTAATATCCTTCGTATAAAATTTAAATAAAGTGCAAGATATCTTTTTTGTTGTAGAATTAAGTCTTATACATCTAGTAATAAATTGAATTGTTCATATTAGTGTTCTGTTTCTCTATTTTTTTTAGTTCAGTTTATAACAATATATATGCTTATTACTATAGTAATATACATCAAAAGAAATAATTTGTTAGTTTTTTTCTAAATTACACGTGTATGTAATCAGAGATCTTTCATATAAACTTGTATGGTCTCTAAAAAAATATATACTTAGTTATTTTTTTTTAATTGAATATTGGTTGTAAAATTTTGTTATTTTTAGTAACGGTTTTACCTAAATGGTGTTAAATTATGTTCTTTTGACTGTCTCACTCATAAGTAGATAAACTGGTAAACTATTGGCTCACAAACTTGAATGATTAACTGGTTAGTGAAACGAACGACTGAACGATTAGATAGGTAACTTTAGAAGTTGAATCTTTATTTTGTTTATTAACCTTTACTAATTATCAATGATAATATATTTTATCATGTCAGATTTTATAAATATTTTATAGAAGTTAGCCCTTTTAGTAAACATTTGGTTCAATGTAGTGGTTATATTAGACACGTCCAGTATTAATGTCGATGTACGTATATGTTATAAAAATACACTTTTTATACTTTTGATTGGAAACTAATAAACTCATCAAACCAATGTGTCGATATCTTATGTTGGATATACAGCTCGTATTACATAAAAGTAGAAAACCACCTAAGGTGGGGTATAGTATAGCTAATATTTACAGAAATTTTAGTTGCGGTTGCTGTTGTGCAATTTTCGTATAAATATTACAAATTATATGTCAATAAGAAGTAATCTATTATTTTTTAATATTAAATAAATGCAATAAAAAATTTTCGTTATTCTTTAGTGTTGCCACATTGTAATTGGAATTAAAGAAATATTAAGATATTTTTTGTTTACAAATAAATTTAGTACAAATTAACAAGAAAATTACACAACGCAAAAGCAGCCTATATCCAAACAAGATATCGTCTGAATTTGCATTCGCTACTCAGTAGCTAAGCTGAAGCTAAACGAAAGTGCCCAGCTCGGCGGGCTTGTCCCCGGCAACGATGAGGTGGTGGCATTAGAGCAGGCGGTGGCGGTCGCAGTCGTCGCTGTCGTCGCTGTCGCTGTGCGAGCAGCAGCTGGAGTCGCTCCAGTGCTGGAACTCCTCCTTGTGGTGCTCCAGCGCCATCAGCGACGGGAACAGGCTGTCGCAGGCGCTGCACCTGGAATTTGTGTGTGGTTTTTTTGGTACTTTTTAATGTGTTGGACATATTTAGTTAAATTAATTACTATATCTTTTTAATTTTATGCTGGATTCCGCATATAGTTTCGGGTAGGCAAAGAGAACCTAGAATTAAGATTACATTAACCAAAATATATTTATAAAAATTTTGCGATTGAATAAATTGAGTGTTTGATCTATTTAGTCAGTGGCTTGAGACTTAGGCAGAGGTCGTAGGTTCGATCTGGAGCTAGAATAAGTGTATTTGTGTCTAGTGTCTAATATTAAGAGTCTGTTGTGATGAAGTGGGGCAGCGTTTGATTGAAAACGCGGACGTTGTGGATTCTTTCCCCACTTGGTTGGTATAAACTCTGCTTTGGTAGACGAGGCGGTGTTTAAATCCATGATGGTAGGAACATAATGGAACAGAACAAACCTCAACACAACGTTGCAGGAAAAAGTTTGAAACTTGCTTGAATCTTTTTTAAATTATTTATACCGGTAATTGAACCCATAAATGTATTCAGTTACATATACTCCATAAACAATGATATGATTGCAGTGTATATTTTTAATGGATTGCATATATGGATGTAGTAGGAAATTGAATAATATTATTCAATTTCCTTCTTTTGTCTTTAGTTGTATAATATAAGGCAGAAATGTGTTTTATAAATGAAACTAAACTCAAATTATACATACACCTTTTTGAGTTAGTCCATAGTTGGGCTATTAATAAACTACTATAGTTTTACTATATGACATTATGTCGTGGATATAATATGAATGAATACATTGAATATTGTAAGCAAAAATTGAAGTCAATTTAAAAAATTGTATCGTGGACTTCTTTTAGTGGTATTTCTAGGATGCGTGAACGAAACCCGAAGAATGTTTGAAAATTTAAATTTCTAAAAGAAACAAAATAAACATGGAAACTAAATTTGTTTTCAAAATAGAATAGCATGACGTAGCGTCTCTATCTCTAGCCGAAGTATAAAAATTAATAAATA
Source organism: Heliconius charithonia (assembly GCA_030704555.1). Taxonomy (NCBI): domain Eukaryota; kingdom Metazoa; phylum Arthropoda; class Insecta; order Lepidoptera; family Nymphalidae; genus Heliconius; species Heliconius charithonia. Next base: position 12,753,712 of record CM060811.1, on the reverse strand, counting down.
TTTGTAGTTTACCCAAAATGTCGTTTCTTCTGTTGGTGGTCACTAAGTTGGCGTCGCGTGGGGAACGACCGGTCGCACACGTTGCATGTCAGCGCCTCGTCTGAAATATTCGATTTATTACTGGATCATTTTTAGTTTCACATTATATAGGGGGACTAGTAGAAATGAACTTGTTAAGATACTAAGAGATGCAAATTGTTAGGTGTCTATTGCTTGTTCCATGTGACAACTCTAAAACTTTTACACGCCTCTCTAGTTCACCAACAAGAGATTTATTCTCTTTGGTAAATACTATACAGCCCTTTTCGATTTCAGTTTCGTTCACCGTTACGCCGAATTTATACAAAAAATGTGAGAGCGTGGATTTTTGAAATAAATTGTATATTTTTGTCTGTATCTTAATAATCTCTATCAGGTAGCAAAAAACCGGAATTTAAGTACGACGTGACGCGGAGTCACAAGCGTGCGACTGTAAACGCTATAGCTTGTGGGTTCGATTTCACTTAAAAAAATGATATTGCACATTTTTATTTTTTCGTTTTGGAAACGAGGCAAAACGCGATACCTCCAGAATTCGCCGGAAAGTGGCAAACGGGCAATAAAAGAGAAATCAGTACGAAGCCAACTGTGCCTGCTTGTAAATCCGCCAATAAGATTTACTCTCTTTACTACTTCCCTTCTAATTTTCAAAATCTTGTGAACAAAATCCCCGACTGGATATGGAATCTACACATCTACGTGAGACCCACACCCACTGCGCCACAACCCACGTCAGCCTTACGTTACATAAATGCCACTGTAAGCATTATTTTATATACCGTATGCAAAATGTTACAGCGTGTGCGATCCTTTCGCAAATAACAGTTTATAATTATTATATGAAACGTTCATAATCAAATTTTCATTTAGTTCGGTAGAATTAAATTGGATCGGCGTGTTCAAATAATTAATAGGCAAATATTTTAATTAAGACTTCATTTATTATCGCTGAAACCCTCATTATTTTATATGTTGAATGGATAATGGGGTAGTGGGTGGTATGGTGCTACAGTGAGAAACTGTTGGCATTTTTTTTTCTCAATAAGGTAAGGTATAAATAAAAGGCAAGTACAGTTCAGAAATATTTAATAGAAAATATTAAAAAACCTACCTATTTTTTAATTAGGTGCATATAATGGATGGTCCATATAAAACATGTAGCCCGTTCAAATCTGATAATTTATTAAGGAGTATCGTTATAAAATGGGGCAAACAAGATTTATAAGTTATTATTTAGTGTTAGATAATTATAAGCTACAGTCACTCAGAGAAATCAATTGACATATAACTAACATTAAATCAGTGTGTATTCATGTATGTTTTAATGTAAATTAAATTGTAATTAAAGACTATTAGGACGAGTGACTGTTAATTATTCAAAAAATATGTTTTTCTTTATTTCATGAAACATTTATATTAGTTTCCATTAACAATAATAAATTAAGTAACTTCACCTATATCTGACATTTAGCAGGATAAGCAGAGGGAACCTAGTGTTGTCTATTAAGACACTCTGTTCTCTGCCGTCCGCTTAATTTACGAGCCATTGCGTGTTGTGGCGAACCTCAACGCACGCTATGTTTTGTTATCAGAGCGAGGAAATGAAAATAAATCATTTTCCCAAGAGTTTTTAATTTCAATTTATTTAATAAATATACGTAATGTCTTTTCAAAGTATTACCTACAACCATATAGGTGATACTATAATGTATATAGTAGGAGAGCTGGCACTAATTTTTGCGTAAATATTTGAGGTACGCTGAAAACTTGGTACATACTTCTCCTATTATACCAAAACACGAAACTACACATCTAGCAGGTGGACCAGCAAAAATATACCCCAAAATTAGTGCCAGCTCTCAGAATAATATGGGTACATATTACAAAACAATATATATACATGAACGGAATTGACATTAACTGGGAACTAATCGAATACTCACTGGAGAAAAATGAGCATTAAATAGCAAAAACAAAAAACATGGTAATAGAATCGTTTTAATATGTACAAGTATGTAATCGAATCTCTTATAATATTAGCTGCTTAATTATTTGTGCGTTTATCGTGATATGTAAATATTATATATTTAGTATAAACAGTACTCTGTAAATTTATATTCTCTCTTCAATTAACCACTTTCTTTGGGGTAACAGAGGGAACGTAGTGTTAAGAAATTCCATTTTACACTTACCGACACCAATTTTCGAGATATTTCGTGGCGAGTTTACTTAACGCCGCATTTTACTTGCCAATAAAGGAAAATAATTTTTATAGTCATTCCCTTGAGTGCGGATGAAATCCACAACTATCCCGTTTACATTAAGAACCTGTGCTATCTCTATTCTACCACAGACAATTCTTTATAACACATTTTTTTTTTAATATACAAAACTGAACAATTAAAGACACTAAAAATACATATATTTATATATGAAATATCAAACATTACTTTAATATTTTTTATTCAGTAAGTTTTAGGCTAAAAAACCATTCATAATTAAAAACAGTCTATCATAGAAATATTTACATAGGAATCGAGAAACTCCTTAACTCTTAAAAAAAAAACAAATAAAGCATTATTACATAGTTTACATAAATAACCACACACATGGACGTAAATTAATATTTAACAGATTATTTTATTTAGCTTCAAACAAACACCACATATTATAGGGTGGACAGAATTTGATTGAAAATTGTGGATTGTGAGACATTGTGGCTTGAGAGGCGGAACTCAAAGCTACGGTTGGTTTTAGTATATTTAAAATTTAATAGGAGTTTATTGCTAATAGAAGTGTGGTCAAATAAAGGCGTATAATATTTAAAATTAATCCATTTGGCGAAATTTATTTGTTTTATCATAGCTAAAAAACAAGATATCAGCTAAAAATCAATAAATTCATTGTTACCTTTGGGAAAACCAATACATTTTTAAATAGATGTACAATAGATAACAGATTTTTCAAAAAATAAAAATAATTCATAACATTACGGAAACAATATTCATTTTCATAAATAGAGGTACCTTGCCCATTCAAAAGTCAATTTAAAAGTTTAAATTAAATACAAAAAAATAGTCTTGGCTTATACCACACTGTTTACAAGAACTGAAAGCACTTTTCGTAATTTCAAATATAATTATCTGTTAAATAGGCAAAGTGCTAGACACTGAAGACTTGAACATACTGCCAAAGAATCTTGCCCCTGTGGAACCCCCGGGAATCGAACCCAACATCATCCACATTAACGCCATAACTTGTGCTATTGCACATAGGACAGTCCAAAGTGTACTTTCTAAATATAAGGCACAGTATAATGTAGCTATTAATGTAAAACCATATAGTAGTGTGTTAAGTACTTTCTCTTTGGAGAACAGCGATTTCATATGCGCCCATGGACCATATAGAAAACTAAAACTGTAAAGAAAATATTAAAATTAGTATAAAGATTTAAAATAATGACAAAAAAGCATTTTTTTTAATTTCACGCAATTATGGGTAGGTCAGAGTGAACCTAATTTTACTCCATTGTTATCTTTCTAAATTTAAAACAATGGAAGTTGAGTGGCGGCCATCATCACAGATTTTGAACAATAATTTTGTTAGAACAGAGAAGTAAATATAATATATTTTCCCTTTAGTGAGAATCGAACCCATAACAATAATGTTTAAAGCCAGATGCTGTCCCACTGCACCACAATGACTAGAAGTAATTGTGGTGCCATATAAATGTAAAACATATTCCCAAAGATAGAAATAGACGAAAAATAGAAGAAAGAAGAACCCATTAACACTCTAATGTTGTATTCAAAACCATACTTTATTAGAGTCACAATTAAAATAAGCTGTAAAAGCATTTGAAAAACATGAGCACACATTGTAATATTGATAACAGAATTTTACAATTGGATTATTAACATATACTGGCTTTTAGTTCCAGCTTTACATTTTCAGATAAAAATTGGTAAAAGTTATGTATATTTATGAGACATATTGAGTGCCTGATATAGTTTTGACCCGTGTACACTATCATACACATTACTAAGAAATGATTAAAGTGATGCCTTTATCCTTCGGTGATGAACAGATTATCTAGTACAAAATTAGTAATTGCATGAAGTTTTTTTTTTATTTAAATTGTTTATCCTCGAGAAGTTCTAGCTTCCCGAGGTTAAACAATTTAAATAATAAAAAAAAAAACTCTTTATAATATTAGTAAAGACATATTAAACAAAGAGTGCAAATGAGGAATGTGGTTCATGACATAATTATTATCAGCAATATGTTTATGAGGTCACTGACATAGCATTGTTTAGGATGAATTATTCAGGTAATTGAGATTATTAACAGTGAAAATGTATAAATAACAGTGTTGTAAAACTTACCTAAATATAAAGAAGACGCTGCCAAGTGTGAATAGAAGAGAGAATTTTTTAGCCTTCAATACTAAAACTGGTATATAAAGGAATGACAAAAAGAAACACAATATACCTAAAGCCAGGCATATACCAAATCCCATAAATCGTTGAGTTCGAGTCTGAAATACAAAAGGTAATTAGTAGAATTACTTCATATTAAAAGATGTAACGTTATAAAAATTAAACAATAGTAAGAAATATCAAGACAAGAAATACAAGTTTTTTACTTACCAAAGTAAAATATTCTTTCTGTACATTATCAAACCAAGTTCCGGTAGAGCTGTTAGAGCTCGTGGGAGTTTCGTCATTACTTCGTGAAAAGAAACTAGGAGTAGAGAATGGTAAACTAATCTTGTAGCTGCGACGGTTCTCGTTTTGGAGTAAATACTCATCTAAATCTGACTTTAAATTAGCCATGGTCTCCGTATATTAGATTATTGAATTGTATTTTACTTATTTATCGTTAGTTTTTTGTTATTTACAAAGTATTAGCTATAAATTCAATTGCAAATAGCAATTAATCACAGCTCAGTCCTAGATCTCTTTCAGTCACAACAACAGTATTTGCTCACTGAGAATGACAGTGACAGCTGATGCACGAGCTATGACTAATACAGACTACACCATAGATAAAGTTCTTTAGTATATATAAGTTTATGGTATTATAAGAACATTTTAAACATTTAACAAATAAATTTAAATAAAGTGTTCGTTATTGTGTTAAATTTAAAATAAAATAATGTTCATGCGCTAATTTCTAACCGTGTATAATTATTGTACTTGTTAAAATATGAATACTAGCTTTTTTTTGAGGTCGTATTGAAATTATTATTACTTCAAAATTCTCTAAAGAAGATCTATCCAATACAAAAATAACTTCGTCTATTCGAACCTTTATTTTCTCAGATTAGAGAGCTTTAGCAAACAAGATTATAATATTAGCTTAAAAGTATAATATAAGATACGAAATTATTTTACCATAATCGCTATCATCGCTAAAATCATCGTGGGCGTGTCGACGAATATTGTTGTTGTACCGATCATGCGCGCAAGGAGGGCAGACACCGCGCGTGTCTCTCTCCTCTAGATCAGTGCTGCTCGCGTCGGAGTCGGCGCCAGCTTCGTCTATGTGAATATCTTCGATATGTCTATTATCCAGTTTCTCATTTGATGACAACTGGTTGTAGTCTTTGCGCTGTGGACGGGGCTCTGTAAGAGAATAAAAATATTATGTTTAGAAATAAAAGGTTTGTTTGTCTTATTTTAGGATTAAAATGTTTTATAATAAATAAGCAAATATAATATTGTTCAAATGTTTTAATATAACTTGCAAGAACCAGTAAGTATCTGTAGTACTTAACCCTCCAATTTCAAAGTTATAAGTATTTTTGCAGGACTCGTAACTTTGAAGTATACAAAACTTACAAAAAGTTGTTAAAGTGAAAAAGTGAATTCAAAAGAAAGTCAAGTAATGACGGTAAAGTAAAAACATAAAAGAAAAAGTTGTACATTGTTATAAATTACAATTTTTTTTAGCTTCTGCCTACTCTGTATCTCGTACATAGCAGGAAAGGCAGAGGGCAGAATTTAAACTTTTTTACTTGCTATTTTGTAAAGTATTGTTATTATCTATAACATTATAATATAGACTAATTATTACATGATATTTTGTTTTCAAGCAACACTGAATATATTAATATAGGCCCTTGTTGTTCTAAATTTCGTAATTTCATATTAATTAAGCCATATTTGTACTGCACAAAGTGTCTGAAGTGTTGAAGCAAGATAATTATTTAATATATTCAAATTATTTGTAAGTATTTGAAATTACGTAATATTAGTTAGTAAACATTAAAATATATAGATTTCGGTTTTAAATATAAATATTTATATAAATTGTTATGAGATAAGACTAATCGATAACTTATTATATCTTCTTCTATAAACAAATATTGAATAGGACTGATTATATTAATTTATATTTTTTACTTTGCTCATATGTAAAGTCAGTCTATGTTTTGTATGTCATTCTTTCGTTTTTGCTCTTTTCCATTTTTCACTTCGTCACAGAAATTGCATAATTTTTTAAATAAATTTTTAAGATTGTCTTTGCGCAGCATCTGACTCTAAACGCGACTGTTGTGGGTTTGATTCCTACGCGAGGGTTTTTGCTTGTAATAAGACAAAGGGCGGCGTTGAGTTTCTCCATTTAACACTCAGTGTATTGGAAATTGATTAATTGAATTGATTGAAAGGAGACATTGGGTTTCCTTTGCATTCCCTCTTCTATATGAGGGATATGAAGCTAAAATAAAGCTTTAATTAAGATGAATTAATTCAAGGTAATTTACAGTTTATCCCGCATACCAGAATATTTTTAACTCAACATATATTATTACTGAATATTTTTAGTCAACCATTAGAATATTTCGCCTATATGACAAGTGCCTAAAACAAAAAATCATATATAATTAGTGATTATGGAAATAAGTTATTGTCATTAAGAATAATCTAATATTTGTATTAAGTATTATTATGTATATAGATAACAATGGATGCGAGTTCTCCGAGGCTAGCTATTCTCGGAGCTGGAGTTGTCGGATCTACAGTAGCCCGTATTTTACAAAAAGAGTTAAGAAACGCTGAAATTACGGTAATAGCAGATTCCTTTAAAGATGCTACTACTAGCGCCGTCGCCGCCGGCCTTTTCAGACCAGGAACTAGCTTCAAAGGGCCGACGAAAGAAATAACCAAGAAATGGATCGACAATTCTTGGCATTTTTGGCAAGATATCCTCAAAACTTCGGACGCACCACTCGCTGGTATCATGGCGGTCTCAAGTTACATTTTTTCAAAGGAAAATTATCACGTAACAAGGAACCATCTTATCGAGGATCTTGTACCAGTTTACAGAGCGGTGGATAAAGATGAATTAAAATTGTGCGGCCAAGGCTGGAACTACGGGTCATTTTATTCAACCGTGAAAATCGGTTGCGATAGATATCTACCGTGGACGGAAAAATCGTTTGTCGATAACGGGGGTAAGATTTTAAATAAGAAAATCGATAGTTTCACATCACTATCTAATTACGATGTGGTATTCAATTGTACGGGCTTGGGAGCAAAGTATTTGTGTAATGATCACGACTTGGTGCCCTTACGGGGGCAGGTGGTTAAGGTGAGAGCGCCGTGGTTGAAAATGGCTTATTATGGGGACTATGACACTTATATAATACCCGGTTTAGACGGGATAGCCACCTTGGGTGGGGTGCGGCAGTATGACAGCTATAATAAAGACATTTGTAAGCACGATGCCGCTGCTATATTTGAACGATGCTGTGATCTTTTGCCCGCTTTGAAAAATGAGGAGATAGTAGCTAATAAAGTCGGTCTACGACCTCATCGTGTGCCGGTGAGAGTGGAGCCTGAGATAGTCAACGGTGTGAAGGTGGTCCACTGTTACGGACACGGCGGGTACGGTGTGATGTGCGCTCCGGGGACGGCTATAGACGCTGTCAAACATGGCTTGGATTTGTTGAGGGGTGGTGTAAGAAGTAAAATATAATTATAATAAAATATGATGTAATGCAATGTAACTGTAGTTAATACAATATAAAAGTTTTAATAAAATATCTTGTTTTAGTTCTGAATTTTTTATTTATTCTTTCTTTGGCACCTGTGTTAAAGTCCAAGTAATCTTTAATATCTCAATTTTTTTATGTAGATTATGTCATTTATGCTTTATAGGAGAACGCTTATTAAATTCTCCTTTATAGATGTTTGACCTCACGATCATCCTTTCACGGTTCTACCGTGTGTTTAATTGGCCTGAATACTATCAAATATAGTTTTATGAAATGAAAAATTAATATTTATTTAATTTATATTTTAATTCAGCGCCGTTCAGTTCCGCCACTCAACACGCATCACCACCAGAATTCGGTGGAAAATGTCTTAACACTAGGTTCCCTCTGCTACCCTGTTGTGTGCGGGATACAGGCTGAAGCTGAAAAAAAAGGAAATAGTAAAATGAAGCCCGTAAGTTTAAAAGCTTTTGGTTTGGTTTAATCAAATGTTTAGTGTTCATATAGATCAGGTACTAAAAATACGTGAATATCGATATTAATTAGTGACGCATTAAAAATTATAAAATATTTTTTACAGATTTATATTTTAATAAGATAGCTTTTGTTCTGACAAGTGATTAAATCAACGTTATACTTTTGAGTTCAAATTTCAGTTAATTTTTTGATAATGAATGACTTTATTTAAGTATCATTAGCTCCTTTATGGCATAGTAAATGCCACAAATTTTGTATGTGTCGTTGAGCAGGGGTTCCCAACCTTTTCTTGATCAAGGACCACTTTTATTGTTTGTTGGTAGCAGGGACCACTATGCATGTAGGTATAGTAAAAGTTAACTGTAATAATTAAACAGAAACTTCCCGTCACTATCGCCAGTAATAAAATTATAATTGTTTGCGGACCATTTTTAGGCTTCTGCGGACCACTGGTTGGGAACCACTGGTCATTCGTTGCGTTGAGTTGAGTTCGTCACCCAACACGCAGTGTCTCGAAAACTGAGCACAGTTACCTGCTATATGCGGGATAAGGCGCCAACTTAAATCAAAACAATATCTGACATTGTTTCATGTGACTTTCGTGTAAAATTTGGAGAGATTCCAATAGTTAAGATAAAGTTCAAAGGTCAAAACTGTCCTCAATTTTCATCCAGCAGACAGATTCCAAGTGACTACAGAAGATTAATATAACAGGTTACAAAAACTACGAGAGCTGCCGTTTAAAAATACGACCGATAAAATCATTATTTTTTTTAATTTCAATTAGTATTTCCTTTAAAGTGCCATCGTGACTCAGTCGGGAATTGTATGAATGTATGTATGTACATACATTTTATAAAATGAGATTATAGTGTTCTATAAAAAACATTTATATTTTATATGTTGGGTCAGTTAACGGCAGCGTTTAGCTCCGTCATTCGACGACGACGAGATTTACGCAGCATGACGAGGATGATGGAAATGATGAATCATACCCACTAAAATATTACGTACTACATTTTTAAACATAGTGAATCATCAATCTCATCGCCACATTCCTTCAAATTGAGATCAAAATGTAGACTCACGGCAACTTGTAATTGTAGGCTAAACTTTCGTTTCCATCCAATTTTCTAGATATTACGTCTTGTATTTTGGAACTCAACGCCGTTTTGTCCTGTTATCGGAGCGAGTGAGAGAAAATGATTCATTCCCCCGAAACGGAACCGAGTCGCGTTGTATTTAATGTAAACTTTCTCAAGACATCATTAATAAGAGAAAATACAAACAAAAGATGCAATTGCACTTGAGATTTAAAGTTAAATATCAAACATCTGAAATTCGGTAACTTTTACCTCTCGCTTCTTCTGCAACAATCTTACTTGAAAGGGTAATTTATCTGGGTAGTAAGTATATTGTGTGTGTGTGTGTGTGTGAGAGAGTTTGTTGTGTGTATTGAATACGCATTTATTATCTACACAGTAGTGCAGACAGAGGATCCTAGTGCTAGGATACTCTGTTATTCATTTTCGGCCGAATTCTGGTAGCATTGCGTGTTGAGTGGCAGAATTCAACGCCGCGCTTTGCCTTGAAGCCAAAGCGGAGAAATGAAAATATTAAATACTTCAGTGTCAGTTCACGTACAGTGGGAATTGAACTCACAACTGTAGTGTTTACAGTCACTAACATAATATGCTTAGTATGTTATTGTATCATACATACCTACCTACCTACTTAAATAAATCATTATCGGCTTTAGAGGCAGCCGCGGTACAGCGTGTGACCGTGGCACCCTATGGCTGTGGGTTCAATTCCCACCATAGAAATGAATTATCTTTCTTTGTTCTTGTAACGGGTGTAAGACAAACCTATTCCACAAATATTTCCTGTTAGTGGCATTTTTTGTTTAGCACAAAAGTGGAAATGAAGATACTTTAAATATATAACGTTTTCATGAGTAAGAATCAAACTCACGACTTTTGCCTGTAGTCAGACGCCCAACTGCACCACTATAACGGGTAGACGACGGTAAAATATTATAATTATTTATGCAAAAACTTTATCCCCGTTCAGAACGCAGAGTCATGTACATGCATCGATCACGCTGTAATGAGACACGGCTTGTATACCCCTGTATAGTATACACAGATACAAATTATACATGGAATTTATAAAAGAAATTATTCGGAGCTTATTTATAGCCTGTATTTGTATGAAATATCAACAAAAAGTTGTATGTCACACATACACACTGGATGTGACTCGATAAACATGAATGCATATTAATTAAGTAGATTTTTTTAGCCTTACGCTGTATCCCACACACATAGCAGGGTACCTGGAAATCTAATATCAAGACATTCCATTCCCATTAAGACATTTTCGTCTCCCATTTTCCGCCGAATTCGTGGAAATGAAAATATGAAATATTGCATTTACTCGAGTGGGAATCGAACTCACAACCTGTCGCATTGTCATCATTGTTGATTGTTGTTCTGCGTGATACGATGTTAATCTGAAAAAAAGTTCTTGAATAAACACTGACCTATTAATATGTACCACGTTTAGAACCAGCGATTGGCAAAACGAAAAACTTGAATTGAAGGAATATTAAGACTATTAAATTAAATTAGCTTCACGCTATATCCCGCACACAGCAGGGTATTCAGAGGGAACCTAGTGTTAAGACTTTCTGCCGAATCTTGAAGGCATTGCGTGTTGAGTGGCAGAACTCAACGCCGCGCTTTGCCTCGACACCAGAGCGAAGAAATGAAAATATCAATTTAAGTAAATATTTCATTTCCTCGAGTGGAGATCGAACCCACAACCAGTCGGTTTTAAAGTCACACTTCGTACCACTGCGCCACGACTGGCCTCGAATAATAAGACTTTAAGCAATCTATTCTCATAATATACTTGTAAGTCGAGTTTAAGCCAGCGTTGTAACGAGGGATTGAAGGATGAGATTACTTTTGAACGCAATATTCTTGAAATATTAGTTTATACTAGTTTTCTATATTTTTAGGCTTTATAAAAAAAAATCAGTTTCATGCTGTATCCCGCACAGAGCAGGGTAGGCAGAGGGAACTTAGTGTTAAGACACTCCGTTCCCCACTTTTCACCGCGTTCTGGAAGCATTGCGTGTTCAGTGGAGGAACTCAGCGCCGCGCGTTTAGGCTTTATATAAAATATTTTTTTGATTTTGTTTTATAGTTTGGTTGGAAGACAGACGTGGATTCGAAACTCGGAACGGAGTGTCTAACACGAGCCATTTTATTATTTGTTTAGTTTGACACTTCATGCCCCATAGTCTATAGAAGTAGAAGCGTGATGGTTGTGGGTTCGATTCCAACTCGAGGAATGATTTGCTATTAATTTTTTTAGCTCGCAAGGCTAAAACGCGGCATTGATCCACTCAACACTCACTGTCTCGAATTTGGGGCAAAAGCAGGGAAAGGAGTGTCTTGTCACAAAGCGAGTTAAAACTCTAAAGAAAATATTTATATGAATGAAAGCATATACCTTAATTTTTAAATTACTCATTTTAAATATTAAAGGACTAAGCAAACGAACAAAAGAATAAACTATCGCAAATAAATCAAAAAGATTTTTTATAAAACGTTCTAAATTACACGATGAATGCGTTGTTTTATCATTTACTTAATTCCTTTTGTTTTCTTTTTTTGTCTTATCTACAATTTACATTTAGTTGTGAAGATCGTGGCTTTGTTATTGTTCTTAGACTTTTTGGGTGAATGTTAAACAATAATATTTTTATTTCTTTTTACATACACAAATAAAATCAAAGTTCGCAAAATGTCTCTTAAAATATGAGAAATGAGCAGAGAAAAGAGAGAGAAACTTTCTTAAACGAGACGATAGACGAGACCATGTCTAAAGAAAATGTTTTCAATAGCTTATACAAAGTGAGAATGACCAGTAAAAATGTCTTTGGAGACAGAACCTAATTTTAAATCAGTTGGCTCCCGCGTTTAATCAGTCCCAGCAGGAAGGCAGAGGAAGTCTAGTGTTAAGACACTCCGTTCCCCATTTGCCGCCATCAAGTTATAGTTTATTGAGTGAGTGAAAATAATTCATTTGCCAGAATGGAAATCGAGCCCAGAACTGTCGTCACATTCACAGTCAGGCGCTGTACCGTTGCGCCATGACGGCATCTTTCGATTAGAAACAAATACTATATATAACTTAATTTTAATTTAAAAATAACTTTTATTTAAATTAAATTGATTTATATTTATAAAGTACTCGTTACGTGAGCGCAGTGCTCAAGCAATCGCAAAGTAGGTCGAGTCTTAATCTGTCTGTCGTACTACACATTACAGGGATTACGCGGAATACCTCCGATCAGGGAAATTTATGGACGTTTATAGGGAATTTGTTTTTTAAAAAAACATTTTTTATTGGTTATGGCCTTCTTTTTTGTATTAGTCTTTCCCTTACTAATAATACTCCATATCCTACTCCAGGCCTTGATATTTGTAATTTCTAATGAAATACTCGTGGAGGTCTATTGTGAGTTGACCTCCGTATTCAATATTTCAAAATCTGTATAATATACTATCTATGATTTTACTATAAAATTATAACTTACTATATAAAAAAAATCAGCTTCACGCTGTATTCCGCACACATCAGGGTAGGCAGAGGGAACATAGTAATAAGACACTCCGTTCCCCATTTCTGGAGGCATTGCATGTTGAGTGGCAGAACTCAACGCCGCGCTTTGCCTCGACACCAGAGCGAAATGGAAATATAAATGTAAGTAAATATTTCATCAGATTCTTCCAAATTACCGACCAAACTTTCTACTAAGTTACAAACAGTTTGTCCTTGTTTCATTGTTTTTTCTCAGGAATACATACTCTGTATCTGACAAGTGGCAGAAAAACTTTCACCAACATTAATTTATATCTTGAGATTGACAGCGACAGATGGAGGAGTGTCTTAAAAAAAAATATCGACTAAATGTTAAATTTTGTTTGTTTTCGATACAATTTCGAAAAATCATGTCCCAGTGTAGGGCTCCCCTACGCTCCTCAAATACCCTTTATGCCAATATTTAGCGTTCTACACCGCGTAGCCCCGGCCGTGCGTTTTCTGTCTGTCAGTCGTTTGATAACGAAAGAATTCTGCATAAAAGGAATATGGACATAATTTTTTTATTTTTTTATTATCTATACATATAAATAAAAATTAATGTTATATCTGTTATTATAAAATAATCGTGTTTTGCCAAGTGCATGGTTATTTACAAGATACCAAAATACAAACCCAGAATTGTGCTGTCTTTCTGTCTTTTCGCTTGTACGCACCAGCTGAACAGATTAATATGGGACTAATTACTATATAAAACTATTTTTATACCGTTTTTTTTTAAATACACTTAAATTAATATACGTATAGCTCAAGTGGGCGAAGCCGCGAGGAGGCCGCTAGCTTTTAATATTTTCATTTTCTCTCTTTGGTAACGAGGCGAAGAGCGGCGTTTAATCCGGCAGGTGGCCTCTGTCTCTGGTTCTCTCTTCTGGTTCCCTCTACCTTTCTATGTGCACATACAACTAAAAAAAATATTTAGGTATATTTGTCAGAAAAAAACCGTCATTTCTAAACCAATCCAACAACCAGTATACCTTAGTACCAACCAGCAATATCTTTTGAGAACGGCGTGTTCTTCGATAAAACTTTCGCCTACTTTCGATAGCGATATGAAGCCCCCGGGAGCCCTTCACGACTACCGTGACCCTTTTACCCTAATACAGCTGAAATAGGGAACATTGGTACGTATTGAACGTATGCTGTATTTTTTGTTATCTTTCGAATAACACGATTTTGTCGCTGTTCTTCATAATGAAATAACATTATTTTATAAGATTTCCGTAATGCAATGGTTATACGTTCAAATTCATTTGAGGATATGTTTTGTAGCTTCAAGCTACGTCAGCTAAGACACTTTGTACCCCTCATATCTTTCAATTTTCAAGACACTGCGCGTGGAGTGACTGAACTGAGCGCAGCGTTATATCTTTGTATCAGAGCAAATAAACATTATAAGGAATAATTAATTTGCTCGAGTGGGAATCTAACTCACAAGCAAACGTGTAAACACCTTAATAACAATCTGAAGTACGTAACGAACGTAGATATATATAATTAATTTTATCGTCCATAAAATTTTGGTATTTTTGATGAAAATGCCTTTAAAGTTGCTCGCAGTGTAAAATCAACAAGCGTCCAGAGCTCACTCAAACACGTTTCAATTGCGTCATCGAGTTTTACCAATTGTTGTGGCTTCATATAGGTAGTGAGTTCAAATTAATATTTTTGAGGAAATACTTTTGTGTTTAACACATTAAAATATTATCATAATTTTTAAAATATAATTTCACAATTGGAATAGAATTACTGGAAATATATAATTTGAACGCGGCATTATTTGAGCGACAGAAACCTTAAGCCTAAACATAATTTGTTTTTAATTACAAAATATGATTTTGTGTAGAGTTCATAATTGATTATAATATTTTTAATTTTTTGGTCTAACTTACTATTGCCATTATTTTTTTTTTAAATAAATATACATTTAAAACCGTGTTTCGAATGAGCGCTCAAAGAAATTGGCAACCTCAAGACCTCTCGCTGTGATGAGGTCGCTGTCTTCATTAGCGAGAGTGGAGGACTAGGAATATCGTGATTTTCTATCATTTCAAGAAGATACGTTTAGATTTTATAGAAATTTAGCACTTTTCTCTGCAATGCATGGTAACCATGGTAACCACTGTTAAGACACTCTGTTGCACACTTTTCGCCCAATTTTCGAGATATTGCAATTTTTTTTTCGGCATCACGCTGGATCCCGCATGTAGCAAGATGGGCAGAAACCTAGTGTTAATGCAATCCGTTTCCATTAAGACAATAGCGTCTTCCACTTTCCGCTGAATTTTGGAGCGATTGCGCGATGGCGGAACTCAACGCAACGCTTTGTCAGAGTAAGCAAATAAAAATATTAAACATTTCATTTCCTCCGAACGGGAACGAAACCCAGGGTTTGATTCCCGTTCGGAGGAAATGAAATGTTTCATACCAGACCACAATTATTACGGAACATTACTTTGTGATTCCTTAATAATATAAAAAAAATGCCTAGTCGTGGCGCAAGTGCACAGGTATTTTGAACGATTCCCGCTCGAGAAAGAGAAATATTTAAAACACAAAAAAAAAATTTGCTTCACGCTATATCCCGCACACAGTAGGGTAGGCAGAGGGAACCTAGTGTTAGGACACTTTCCGTTCCCCACTTTCTGCCGATTATTGGAGACATTGCGTGTTGAGTGGCAGAACTCAACGCCGCGCTTTGCCTCGACACCAGTGCGAAGAAATGAAAATATAAATTTGAGTTAATATTTCATCTCCTCGAGTGGGGATCGAACCCACAACCAGTCGGTTTTACAGTCACACTTTGTACCACTGCGCCACGACTGGCCTCGAAATATTTAATATTTTTATTTCCTTGTATAATATAGAAATTGGACAGATATATGAAGATAGTTAAATTTTTTTTAGCTTCACTTTGTATCCCGCATATAACAGTGTAGCCAATGGGAAACTGGGTACTGGAAATATTGTTAGTTCACTCCATTCCCAATAAGACACCTCGTTTCTTACTTTCTGCCGATTGAAATTAAACTGCACTTAATTAAATTTCAACAAATCCTTTACAAAATTTAAAACAATTTAATTTCGGCAATGACCAGATTAATTTAAAATGAAAATAACGTTGTATATTTAAACGATAAATCAATATTTAAATTGAGTTTAAATGAAGTTGTAACAATGTTACTGGCCCTCCGCCAACCGCACGCTGGCTTAGAAATTTAGTCTTTTACACTGTACCTAGTTGGTTAAATTTGCCCGGCTTGGCCGTGGTACTTTCCGTGTCTCATCCTATTCTAATTTGATCCCATTTTAATTTCTGACAAATCATATCAGGTTCCCTCTGCCTCCCCTGCTTTATGCATAGGGATATAGCTGAAATAAAGATGAACACCCGTGCTTAGAAGCCTTAATTTAATTGTAATAGAAGATTTAATTGTAAATTTTAGAAATTTTATTTTATATATATATATATATATATATATATATATATATATATATAATAAGTGTAAAGCTGTAGAATTTGTTCAGGAACTAACTTTCAATTTGAACTTTTGTGTGTTAGAGTCCATTTTTCTAGACAAGCTATAGGCTATATTCTTCATTATGTTAATTGTTTGACATAACTCACTGTACCTGTGGTTATTGTTACCTCAGAGACGTAGAACGTAATTATGTGTCATACACGCCTGTTTAGTTATTTCTATTTAATTTGCAGGGTACAGCCGCGGGTACAAGATTTTTTTTTTAAAAAAATAAATCCGTCAAGGGCGAGTTGGAGTTCTCTTACCGGGAGTAGCTAATTACGCGACGTATATATTTTGTATGAAAATAAAAAAATACATCTTTACAATTAAAAGTTTGCTTAGAAGTTTAATTTTCTGTGCTCTTGAAGCACATAAAAATGGGCTGTAAATCATCTTTACAGATGGACAGACGGACGGTAAAGGGATCATATAAGGGATCGGTTCGTTTTTCAGTTTGAGTTACAAAACCGTAAAAAGAAAAGTTTTTCAATAGTCGTACTACAATTATATTTTTTTGGAAAAACATAAACATTCAGCTTTTAAAATAAAAGAGAACCTTAAGGTTAGCCAACATTTCAAACTTACCAAGGAACCTACCTGGTGCGAAAGAGTTTAAGACTTATAAAATATAAAGAAGAAATAATAAAACAAATTCCCCCATTTTGTGTAACAAAGTCAATCAAACGCTCGTTCACGTGTTGCGTGAGTTAATTGTGTGAGCCGTTTTGATGCTTCATTTCGCTGAAGTTTGAACACGAACATAAATTATTTTGTAATTGTATTATACGCTTTGATAATATAAAGTAAATATAAAATTATTATTTTAGCAAGTATGATAAAATTGTACTAGATTTCAAAATATTGTAAGTATTATCGGTAAATGTATTTTTGACGTTATAACACGTCAATATCGATAAAAAAACCCAAAAAAAATAAAATAAAAGCAATATCAAACTTTGGTTTTTTGTACCTTATAACTAAAGTTGTTAGTACAGTAACATATTACATCTGGACTCTGATTCGGCTGGAACAAGATCAAAGAGCCGACTCAAGCCGATAATTTAGGGGTTTTGCGAATATCGGAGACGGATCGAGTGTTAGTGAAGGGTCTGTCGGTGTGCTCTAAAGGGTTTTCTCCATTGGACGTGGTGTAGCCTGCATATGACATAAATAAAGGTATGTTTTTAAATAAGTTTAGGCGGATTTTATATATTTATATTTTTTTTTCAAGTATGCCATGGATATGCCATAACACAAAATTAAAAATTAAATTAAATTAAATTAGCTTCACGCTATATCCCGCACACAGCAGGGTAGGCAGAGGGAACCTAGTGTTAAGACACTCCGTTCCCCACTTTCTGCCGAATTTTGGAGGCATTGCGTGTTGAGTGGCAGAATTCAACGCCGCACTTTTGCCTCGACACCAGAGCGAAGAAATGAAAATATAAATTTAAGTAAATATTTCATATCCTCGAGTGGGGATCGAACCCACAACCAGTCGGTTTTACAGTCACACTTCGTGCCGCTGCGCCACGACTGGCCTCAAGAAATACAAGAGATTTTTTAAAGAAACTCTTACAGAAAAAAACTTTTACAGAAACTCTTTAACCGGATTAATCGTGTCAATAGTCCGTGGCCACGGATTGAATGAGAGGCAACTTCTGTCTGTCAGCTGACGAAGAAGTTAAATGCTTCATTTTTTGGATTTAAATAATGTATTACCAGTTCGTCTTCATTAGCGAAGAAGTAGCGGTGCAACGAGACTTTTTTCAAAGTCTACTAATTATTTAGAGGTTCATACATATTAAGTAGAGACAATGATACCTTTTAGATAGACTAAAAAAAGAATTAGACCAAAAAAATCTAGTCAGTTATAAGATAAATGCTTTACTGGCATCGCTATATCAGTGGAACGTTAGTTTTAGAATGTAACCAAATGTTAAGCATTCAAGGGACGCGTGAGATCAAAGAGACTCACGTTCTGCAAATCGTGACGTCGATCAGATCCACCTCTAAGACGTTGATTTTGCCTAAAATCTATTTACAGCGAGATGTTATAATCGATTAAGACATCTTTGAGCCACATCTACTTAAACAATGTGTATTTTTTTTAATTTCACGCTGTATCCCGCGTGTACCGGGGTAGTTCACGCCGTATCCCACATGTACCAGGGTAGGCAGACGGAGCCTAGTGTTAAGACACTTCGCTCTCTATTTTCCGACGTATTTACTGAGTAGTACTGCGTTTTGAGTGCGCGAGAGTGATAAACAATTATTATAAAAATATTTTAGTTCGAGTGGGAATTGAACCCACAACCTGTTTGCGGTGACACGCTTCAGATCAAACAAAGAAATATATTTCTTATATAGAGTCTAAAAGGGATATTAAATGAGAATTTTGGTAGAAATATTATGCGTGGATCTAAAAACAACTAGAGCTAAGCTTTATTGACAGTAAACATGTGTTGTTTGTTGGATGCGAAGTTTTCTATTATAACCAGTTTAGTTAGTATTAATACTATCGGCTAAGCCAATTTGGCTTATAACTTTATATATTTTTTTGCGTTTTTTAGGTTCATTCTATATGACGCATATAGTACGGTAGGCAAAGGAAATCAGGTACCCTAGTTTTAACACATTCAGTTCCCATTAAGATACTTCCGTTCTCTACTTTTCCACGAATTCTGGAGACATAGCTTATTGGTTTACGGAACTCAATGCCGCGCTTTGGCTCGTTACCAGAGCGATTAAATAAAAATATTAAATATTTATTTACTCAAGTGGAAAGCAATTCAAATCTTTGTCTTTTGGACCTAAGCGGCTACTACACCTCGATCTTCAAATCTCCAGTAGGTATAGTAAAATCGAATAACTTCTTCTATATATGTAAGTACAAAGTAGGGGAGATCCGGACGATAAGGACGGTGATATATTTACTTCAAATTTGGCGCTATGTGTGCGTCAGGTAGTTGCACATTGGCAAAAATTTATTATTGTTTAATTAATACATCCCGTACACAGCAGGGTAGGCAGAGGGAACCTAGAGGTAAGACACTCCGTTCCCCACTTTCTGCCGAATTTTGGAGTCATTGCGTGTTGAGTGGCAGAACTCAACGTCGCGCTTGGCCTCTACACCAGAGCGAAGAAATGGAAATATAAATTTAAGTAAATATTTTATCTCCTCGAGTGAGGATGAAGCCCACAACCAGTCGGTTTTACAATCACACTTTGTGCAACTGCGCCACGACTTGCCTTTACTCTGTTACTGTTATTATCTCTTTATGTCTTTTTATTAATGTTTTGAGTGGAGAATTTGAAGTAAGGAGATATCCTCTTAATAAAACAAAACAATTTTGTGCCTTTTTTTATTAACATTTCTTAACACTGCAGACACTTTGTCCGTACCTTTTTTAAATGTATTATTATAACTTATTTCCTTATCATATATATTAATTATATTATCGTTTACATACAAATAATATATAATAGAAAAATTATATTTTTAACTTTACATTATTTTACAAAATTTTACTTAGATGTAAGGTTAAGCGAATGTTTATATATGTATATTTAACAATTTTACACGCAAAAAAAAATGGTGCCTTGTGACTTTCATATTTTGGTACTGCTACTGGCTACCTTGGGGCTCTGTCCCAATTATTATTTTTGTTGTTTCAACTATAAAAAAGCTATAAAAAAGGTTATAGTACAACGATGGTCAATGCGAAAGGCTGCTGAAGAGTTTGTTTTATTTCAAAATATTTGAGATAAAAAAATAATATTTATCAAAAATATTTTAAACAATTTCGTAATTATCACTCTTTATCACTCTTTATTCTTTAACAAAGTTCAGCGGAGAAATAAAGTTGTCATATAAACATATTTCATCACTGTCTCGTCACTGTCCCAAAGTACTAGACGTGATTATTATACCTTGGGACAAAATTGTTTTTTTTTTATACTCAAAAAGATAAATCTAATTAGTTCCATGTATAAGTTTATTAATATTAATATGAGGATGTGATATATGAAAAATCTATATTTCAGTAAATTAAAACAGACGATGTGTGGGATTGGATAAAAGTGTCCTAAAGAGAAAGATATCGTCTACATGTCAACCCTTATGATTGCGGGTTCGATCTTCACTTGGAGGAATATATTATTTACATTTTTCCTCTCTGGTAAGATAAAGGACGGCGTTGAGTTTCAGCACTTAACACGAATTGTCTCTAAAATCGTTCGAAAAGTGGAGAATGAAGTTTTTTCTTACTAAATCCTTTAAGCTACAAAATAAATATCTATCAACACCACATCAGAGCCCACATATATTCATTAACACGACTTTAATGAATATCATATCATATCGTATCTGAGGTAGTGCGGTCTGGTCTGGTCTCTACTATGCGAGGCGCTTCCCTCCCGTCGAGAGTATCTGGATAGCGGACAGGCTAATCTTGATGCACTCCGATCTTGACTCACTGAATGGAAGTTCACGGTCTTGGATTATATGAAAAATGGGTATATGTTTTATGTTTGTAAAAGGGAAGATTGAAATATGCTATTTATTTATACTATTTTTTGCTTATACACTAATTTATATAGTAAAAGAAGCAGATTCTACGAGAACTATAAACGGATTCGAACTATTGGTTCAAATTGACAAAATATTATTGTGTGTTGTGTTGAATAGTCCATGTATCGAGAGAAGAAAAAGAGAAGAAGACTTATGCCAAATCTCGTGATATTTCGATATAACGCACTGTTCTGTTTGATATTTTCTTTCATTGGCCTAATTAAAATAAGGTTTAGCGTTATTTTAAAAATGATTGAAAGTTTAATAATAACTAACAACTAATAATTCCCTTCTATGTAAGTATATCCAAAGAAAATATTATTGTTATTGGTTTTAATACTTCTAGCAAACAGTTTAGTACTTAGAGGATAAATGTTTCTTTTCCATTTCGAAATTCTTAATTAAGAAAGAACTTGCAATTATTTAGCCCTACTTTTGAAGTTTTCTTAGAAACTAAAAATCTTACTATAAATCTTATTATGTTCGGTCAAATTTCGACCTACCACGGAGGACCGTAGCATGCAGTCAATTCAGTGTATATACACTGAAGCTCATTTATAATAACGAAAAATATGAACCTAACGTGGCTGTAAAAAAGCCTTAGTGGTGAAGCGGCACTTTTCGTTTTAAACGTGGTGGTTGTGGGTTTGGATCTCTACACAGGGAATTATTTATTTTTTCCTTTTCCTCGCTCTTATATGAAAACAAAGCACGGCGTTGGATGGTGGAAAATGAAAAAACAGCGTATTTCGACACTAGCTTCCCCCTGCCTTCTGCTGTCAACGAGATATATTTTTTCAATCTAATAAAAATAAAGCGAAAGAAACGCAATTTTAAAAAACAACACACTCGATGTAAATCGTATACCTTTGAAGAAGTCTGTACACAACAAGCGACACTGTTACAAGTCAAGTAGGAAGTCATCCTCTTCGACTCCTCTCTAATCAATACGACACTGTCGCTAATTACCGTCTCTGATAGCTCAAAGAGAGCTGAGGTCGTTGAGATGTGTTGATGGTGAAGAAACAGTATGTCGTCGTTGCCTTAATTAAGATTTTAATTCAGGATTTTTCAAAAAAAATCTTAAAAATCCGTCGTAGTACAGGGGGGAATGGAAATGTAACACTAGGTTACCAGGTTCTCTCTGCCTACTCTATTATGTGCGAAACACAGCGTGAAGCAAAAAAAAAATAAATAAAAAGGAGGACATTTTCAACCAATTTCGATCAACAAATCGCATTTTTTATGCATTGGCCAGAATTTTACAGTGTCCGATTTTTCAATAAAAAACATCTAATTCCAAGAGCACCAAGACCTATATCAATTTAGCAAATCCGAAATTTTTGGGATTATCAGACTATTATGTAGTTCAAACTTACTTACTTGAGAGTGGGGCCCTTTCTTTTAGCGTCTATTAAAGGTACATAAAATTGGAAAAAGTAAAAAAAATATCACAAGCTCTAGTTTCTACTTAATATTTTCTCAAAATGTTATACGCTGAAATATTATATAAAAATAATAATAATACAAGTATTGTAAAAAATATTGTTATTCTGTATGAAAATATGACGGTAGCCTCGACAAGTCCTACTGGACAGTACCATCGACCGTTATAGCCAACTGGGGAAATTTGAGTTCGAATATTGTTTTACTTAATATTTAATCTGTGTTATATTTTTCATTGGTTCTGGATTTGAATTTTGTCTTGAAAAATATTTATCTTTATGTTTAAAACTATTCGGTTACTAATTAACGGACTGACAAGGCACAGTCGGTACTACGCAGCGTGGAAATGTACCTTGAGGAAATTTCCGAAATTCTCAAGGAATTCCTTAATTTCTTAGTATTTATAATCTACGCAAACAAACAACAACAAAAAGACCGAAGAAATGCGAGTTGGGCTCGCCCACCGAGTGCTCCGTATAAAAATTGGAGGTCTAGATGTTGTGGCTTTGCGTAGGAACAGTCCTTTCATCTGATAACTCACTTGAATTAGCTTTAATACCAAATTTTGCCCTCATTTTAAAGCTATTATTTTTTAGGATTTAACCACAAAAGTATAGTTTTCAATTTTATTCCTGTAGATGCTAGGTGCGAAATTTAATAATTCTAGGTTAACCGGAAGCATCCTATTAATTTAGATAGTGTCGAAATACGCGTTTTTTACTATTTAAGGAGATTTTTTTTAAGGATTTAACCACAACTGTATAGATTTAAGATTATTCCCTGAACAATTTTCTTACTTGCGGATGCTAGCTGCCAAATTTCATAATTCTAGATCAACTGTAAGTACCCTATGAATTTTAATTTCCTCTATAGTGTCAAAATACGCGTTTTTTGCAATATAAACGGCCATATCTATTTTTAAGTCAATGTAGAAATATTTATTTTATAAGAAAATAACGGGGCCGCTGAAATATTTGAGTATATGGGTTGAATTTCAACTCGATTTCTCCAAGTGTTTTTGAGATAAAGGTCCTTGACAGACAGACCGACAGCCGTACGGACAACAAAGTGATGTTGTAAAGGTTCTTTTTTTTTTCTTAATGCAGGAAAATCGGATTCTTATAAATGGAGTATAAATAAATGGGAAGTAAGCTTTATATAAACTCGACAATTTGTATTGTCTCTGATGTTGCAAACTTTTATTTGTCATGAAATAATAAACTACAAATAAAAAAATGTTTTTATATGAAATACTTATAAATCGAGAAACAATGGATTTCTACTGTCTACGGTGTATCATATACAGTATATGGGATACAGTGTGAAGCAATAAAAAAATATAAAACCCACACAGAAAAGTAAAAAGAATATTGTATGAAATAAAATGAAATAGCAACAGGTCACAGCTCAGCAAATAGATTTACCGCATCGACTCAATGTTGTCTTGAGTAATGCAATCAATTTGTTATTGACATCGAAACCGCTTTATAACGCCGTTCGGGAGCAGAATGTGTTTTAGAAATGTAAATAGCGTCTGTAATATTTTAATTTTGTAATGTAAGTGAGCGGTAAGTGATCGAGGGGGAGACCTCGACCTCGAAAACACAGAGTCAATGATACTCCCCTGGAGGGCCTGTATGAAGAGGTTGATGACAGTGGACGTGGCGAAATATATGTAGATATGTAGAGAACGTAGTGTTTGGCGCTCTGTTCCCTCTGACTACCCTACTAAGGGTACAGCGTGAAGCTTTGATTAAGATAATAGATCAATATTTTTTCAGAACCTCCTGGTAACACATTACTTGATATAACGAATTATTTTCTGATTCCCTTCAGTATCGTTACATCAAGGTTTTTGTACAACGTACATTTCATTGATCTACCATTCTGAAATTGGTACGGAGGTCTCGGTGGGCGTGTCCGGCTCACACTTAACCGGTTTATGTTATAAATAATAATGTACCGTCTTTTATCTTCACAACATGCCTGCTTATCAAAGAACAGTGTTGCCATTTTACATATTACTATTATCATCGATAAATATACCTTAGCGGTAAGTTAACAATAATGTTCTCAGGTTCCCCTCCCTACCCAATACATGCGGGATACAGCGTAAAACTAAAAAAGACATCGATTTTTCTAGAAACACTGTAATATATTCAATAAAATGATTGGACAGCAAAACAGTAATTTAATTTAAAAATATTTACTGGAACATAATATGTAAGGCAAATAAAGCACTTTGGAGCAGCGTGTTTGGTTAGGACTGCCCTAAGGCATTATGTTTTTAGTGACTACTATTCACCCTTTTCTGTATATATACGTATGTATGAGTATTTAATTTAAATATGATTTCCAACATCAACATGAAATTTAAAGGCCCAGCTCATCGTCGTTCCGTAAACGTGTCTTTCGTAGGTTCGATTCCCAACCGGGGAAATTAATTATTTTAATTTCTCTGCCCTAATAAACGAATGAGGGGTTGCAATGTTTTAAAAATTGGCGGAGATTACGCCCTTCTGCTTATTTCACGTGCTTTAACATAAAAAATGCTGAAATCACCCCATTTTATTTAAGTTTATTCATAGAATACATAATGTTCCAAAGTGTAGAACACGTTGCGAATAGAGACACCAACGCTTGGAGTGACGTGACCTAAATGCTTCCTTTAAACGATATACCTTTGAAACTGTTTGAGTGAACTTGAAAGAGTTGATTTTCTAGTGTTCACTTCGTTCTGTCACTCTGGATTTGTAGTAGGTTATTTTTGTAGCTTCAAAATGTATCCCGCATGTAGAAAGGTAGGCAGAGGGATTTTGGGGTCATAACTTTAATTTATTCCTTTCTTTTGAGTGGAAATTGTACTGGATTATAAAGGTTAAATGGTTAATACTAAAAGATTGTAGGTACAATTTAGTGCGAAAAAATAAATGCACCGTTAAGTTCCGCATTGCATGACATTAGCGGAAAAAGACGTTTGATATTTGGTAACCTACCTGCGCTGAAGCAAAAAAAATATCTATCGTTAACACTATAGATATTTTTAAAATTAAAAAAATAAATTAAATCAGCTTCACGCTATATCCCGCACACAGCAGGGTACGCAGAGGGAACCTAGTGTTAAGACACTCATTCCCCACTTTCTGCCGAATTCTGGAGGCATTGCGTGTTGAGTGGCAGAACTCAACACCGCGTTGATAGTAGATATTTTTAAAACGTAAATTATACATAATTATAACATTTCTTACAACACAGTGTTACATAGTATGACAGGCTCTATATTAAGCCTTAATCTGTTGTAAGAACAAAGACTTCAAACACCAGTCAGCTTAGTATACAGGAATGTGATCCTTGAATGGATAAATATTTGAATACAATTGTGAACTCTTAGCTTTGTTACTTGAAATCTTATTAATATTACTAATTGAGTCAGTCAGTAGCCTTCACGCGACTTTCCCCGCTTGAACTATATGACTATTTATGTAAGATTATTTAGGTACATTTCGGGAAAATTCATTGATAATTTTTCTTCTTCCTCTTAGTTTCTTCCCGTGAAGACACCAGACAGACACACGCTTAATTTTTTTTTACATATAGATATGTAAGTCGTCAGTTTTTCGAAGTTTTACCCGTGGCTTCCTCTTCTTGGTCTAATTGAAATAATTAAGAGTTCTATGAAACGTAACACTTTTTAGTGCCAGAAGTAATCCTTGCACGTGCAAGTATTATAATGCAATAATTAAAGTGATGTAATATTTCTGAGAACCGTCCTCGATAGCTTCAAAATGTACCCCGCATGTAGAAGAGTAGGCAGAGGGAATTTGGGGTCATATCGTTAATCTTTTTCTTTTTTTATGAGTGGGAATCGTACTGGATTATAAAGGTTAAATGGTTAATACTAAAAGATTGTGGGTGATTGATTGTGTTATCTAACGCAAAGAGAGTTTGTCAATTCAAACCAGTAGCTCCTGTGATTAGCCCATTCAACCAAACAAACTCTTCAGCTTTGTAACATTAGTGCAGGATATAAACGCTCTTTCGATAAGTATTTGAACCGTTAACTATCGTATGCATCTATTTGAGCCTAAAAAACTTAATCGTTAAATATATATACGTTCGTTCTACATCCTCTTCCAAGGGCGACTGGTTTATATTATTATAGTGACTCGACAGTAACAAGCGCGGTAACGTGACATACTAGTGGAGTGAAGAAGTAATTATAGCTTTTATATTTATTATCTTGTCAAGTATAATCATAGACACCAGGAGTGTTGACAAGAACAAATTGTGTAATAGAACAATTCATTATAATTGAGTGCAAATGCTGCAAATGCCAAAGAGAGCAAATATTTTTTTTCATTTGCTCTCTTTGGTAACAAGAGAGCGGTCACGCCAAAGTCTTGAAAATTAAGCGGTGCGTCATTGACGTATTCACTTTCATCCTCCCTATATTCATGCGGTATCTTCATTTTATGTATATGTATGTATATAGTACATATTTATACGTGCGTTTGTCATCCCTCCATTAATCCTCATGAACGGGTTTTAACAAAATATATTTTTGTTAATTTTTAAATAGATTAATTGTTGTTTTAAACATACAATTGAAGTCGATAGGTGTCGTTACAGTCAATGTCTACAACAACAGATCAGCTAAACGATAAGAAATAGAGTTCTGAGACAGCATAATATACGTCTGCTAAACCCATTAAAATGTTCTTCCAATATTTGAATATAATATCCACCTACCAAAGAGGTGTAATTTCCATACCTCTATATCACGTAAATCGACTCGTGTATTTGATCGACAGCTCGTAAGCTACAATTACCGTATAATAGAGGTTAGTAGTGATAGATACCAATTTACAAATTCCTTTGAACAGTTCACACCACGTTTGTACTATGTAGTTAATAGTTATTTACAACTAACTATGGAGAACAGCAATTTTTAGTTAAGAATACTAGAACACTACATTTTCACTACAATCATACGACGGGTGCTCGTATCAAGTACCGCGTATGTTGCTTATTTCGTGTTGAGGTCAGTCATGGCGCAAGGGCACAAGGTGTGACTGTAAAATCGATGGTTGTGGGTTCGATCACCACTCGAAGTAAAATATTCACATTTATATATATTTATTTACTTTTATATTTTCACATCTTCGCTCTGGTGTCGAGACAAAACGCGCCGTTGAGTTCCGCCACTCTACACGCAATGCCTCCAGAACTCGCCGGAAAGTGGAGAATGGAGTGTCCTAACACAGGACCGAGTCGAATTCAAACAAACAACTATTGCCTTTACCGTATATTTTTGGATATTTTCAACAATTTAATATTAAGATCTAACGAAAATAATTTGAAATCCCACAAAGTGATTGCGAAAACCTTTGAAGCTACGTTTGAGAGATAATCAATTCTCTCACCTGCCCTTTGAACTAAGCTGAACATCCTCTTATAGGATTGTGTGTAAGAGAAGACTGAGGTTTTATAAGTAAGAATTGTGTCTTTAAAATAGATTCGCTCTGCCCACACGCGGGATACAGCGTGAAGCTACAAAAAAAGGTAAAAAAACTAAAAAAAGTTATTAAATAAGAAAATCACTAAATATAATTTATAATTGATAAAGACGTTTCAAAATGAATAGATATAGTTACGTTAACAATGCTGTTTCTTCATCAAATATTTGATTTACAATATTATTAATTCACCGACGCTCTTGTATGGAAATTTGGGCTTCCAATGAAAATTATATGTCGGTATGAAGTTGAAAAAATATATTTCTTTAAGCAAAAAAAGGTAAAAGTTCAACAGCATTATGTAAATATTTTGTTAAAGTTTCGGGCCCGAATTTAATAGCGGCTCGTGGCTGACCACCGTTCGATATTCTACTATGTACCGCTTCAGCTGTCACAGAGCATGGGGGTATCGTAGAGGTCAATTTAACTGTAAAATTAGAATTTTTGCGCAAAGTAATGTATTATTAATTAAATGTAGAACCAATCCACACACAACAGATTAGACAGAGGGAACCTGGGAACCTAGTGTTTACATTTTTGTGCATTTGTACGGTAAAGACTAGTTAGCTGATATTTTATTTTTCTCATATATAATTATATATCAATAAGTTCGGAAAATGAAAGTAATAAGTCTATTTTTATTCCTAACTTAATTTTAGGCTTTGTTTAAGTTTAAATAACCTTCGAGAGTCCGTACAGTCGTTAAAGTCCATTGATGAAATCGTAGAGGCGTTTGATTATAAACGTTGTAAATATCACTGTGTAACTTTCGATATTTCTTAATATTATTAATTAAATTATTTATATTTTGACTTAAATTGATTAAATGATCGTTTTGAAAATATTTCTTTTTTATATTTTTATTTTCTTCTATCAAAAATGTAATATATCTCATGTTTATAATTTCAATAAGGCACCGAGGGTCGTAGGGTGAGCAGAGGGAACCTAGTGTTATTTCACTCCCTTCCAATTTAGATACTTCCGATGCCAACTTTCCTCTGAATTCTGGAGGGATTGTGTATTGTGTGGCGGCGTTGAGGCGAGACTCAGCGCGCTTTGCCTCGTTACAAAGAAATGAAAATATAAAATATTTAATTCCCTCGAGGGTTTTAAGAATAAAAGTTCCCTTCATTAAAGAAATCCTAGACTACTAAGCCACGAGGGTGTTAATTGAAAACCTATTACCATTCGTTTGAAGTCCGTCGGAGTGTAACTTATGTACGCGTCTACAAAGCACTGTTGGTTAACTTTCACTCAAAGGCATGAAGGTGTTCGTGACTTTATATTCATTAGGAATAAATTATTAATTTTCTTGTTTATTTTGTCCTTAAGACTTTCACGTTTAAATGGTTTCAATTTGCAAATAAAAGGTGTTTTTGTAAATATGTTATTGGGTATACTTAATTTCTTTTAAAAAACCTCGTTAAATTTGTTTTGTGCCTTCTCACTGTACTCTCAACATATCAGGGTAGGTAGTGCCAACTTAGGAACCTTGTGTTAAGACACTCCGTACTTATTAAGGCACTTCTGTTCCTCATTTACGGAGAAATTCTTGAGGCATTGCGTATTAAGTAGCGAATTCCATAATAAATATAACTTAGTTTGTCTTTAGAAGCCAGTTTTGAAGACGCTGAAACAAAGCACGATTACCAAAGCTATCGTTCACTGTAGTTAGCTTCACCTCGCTTTGAATAATTGTATTTACTTAAGGTTAAGTTAAGCTTTATTTAACATGGAAACTTTGATAGACGTCGAGATTTACACCGAACTACAATATTTTACTTTAGGTATTTTGTTATTTTTGTTTAAATATTATATGACCAGTCGCGGCGCAGGGGCAAACGCGTGCTATACTGAAAGGCGATCGGTTATGGGTTAGGTTCCCACTCGAGGAATTGTAAAATTTAATATTTTCATTACCTCGCTCTAGTGTCGAGGCAAAGCGCGGCGTTGAGTTCTGCCACTCAATACACAGTGCATCACAAATTTGTCGGAAAACTGGGGAACGAAAGTAATAAACTGTTCAAGTGTAAGCACGACGATTGTTGATCGATCCCCATTCGGAGGAATTTATGCCTAATTTTGTTTGAGTTCCGTCAATCACGATCTTGAAAATTTCGATGTGTGAAAGGAAAGGAGAGTCTTAAGTTAAAGCAATAGGTTCCCTCGGCCTATGTGTCAGTATATGTGTCTACAGGTGTATGTAAAATAACACCTTCCAGAGCGAGGAAATAAAAATAGCATACCTGAGTTGGAATCGAACCCTCAACCGTCGTGTCAGTCAGCCGCTGCGCCTCTACGTATGAATATATTCTGTATAACATAGTTATTACGTTAGGCTTTC
Organism: Heliconius charithonia; assembly: GCA_030704555.1. NCBI lineage: Eukaryota > Metazoa > Arthropoda > Insecta > Lepidoptera > Nymphalidae > Heliconius > Heliconius charithonia. The sequence continues at coordinate 12,723,117 of CM060811.1, read as the reverse complement.
AAATCTTAGAATTACATATACCTGATGCCAGATGCCGTTCTGAGTGCGAGTTCTCACGTCTCGTCAATAACGCGGTACAGTATCCATCTGAGTGAGGCGCGCTCTATGATATGTTTAGGGTAAAGAATTTTTCTTTTCATATATGAAATTTATTTTTTATATATGAAGGTTAGTTCTTACACATAGAATACGATGTATACTTATGTTTTAAAAAAATTAAAATTAAATTAAATTAGCTTCACGCTATATTCCGCACACAGCAGGCTAGGCAGAGGGAACCTAGTGCAAGACACTCCGTTCCCCACTTTCTGCCGAATTTTTGGAGGCATTGCGTGTTGAGTGGCAGAACTCAACGCCGCGCTTTGCCTCGATACCAGAGCGAAGAAATGGAAATATAAATTTAAGTAAATACTTCATCTCCTCGAGTGGGGATCGAACCCACAACCAGTCGGTTTTACAGTCACACTTTGTGCCACTGCGCCACGACTGGCCTCACTTATATTTTTTTTGTATGTTATTTTATTTTCATTATTGCTTTTTCCAGTTACATTCTCTATATAGAGAGAAAGTAAAGAGAACATTGCACATTGAGAAGCGGAACTTTTGCAAGTGTTTTTTTTCTTTCTCTAAGTGGAATTTAACGCACAAACATCGAGTTTACAGTTATATTTCATTCCACCATGACGAACTCACATTAAACTTTAAAAATATGATATTGTTATTGTATAAACCGTAATGAAGAAGAACGTGCTCAGCTGGTTTGGGCACATCGAATGAATGAATGATGAAAGAATGGCAAAAAAGATTTATAATGGAAAAATGAGTGGTAGGGGGAGACCTCGGTTGACCTTCGAAAACACAGTATCAAAGATACTAGAGGAAGGTCACGCAAAAAGCATGAGGATCCTCCGGAGGGCATGTATGAAGAGGTTGATGACAGTGGACGAAGCGAAAGAGGTACATATGTAGAGACCGTAGCGTTTAGCGCTCCGTTCTCTCTGACTACCCCGCTAGGGATATTGCGTGAAGCTAAGTTAAGTTAAGTTATAAACCGTAATGTAAGTTACACTTATACCAACGAAAGTTGTAACCACCGTCGTAATAACGCTAAGACAGTCAGCGACGACAGCCTCTATATAACGTCCATATAATATAAAATCATCTCGAAGTAACTCTCATCAGATCCTGCAGCGACTCGCTCAAGATTAGCAATCCAAAGTAAACATCTAAAAATAAAAGCTGTATTAAAAAAGTATTTAGATCTCGTTAGCTAACGAGCTTCTAACCGCGCTGTGTTTACTTTGAGCTTGAGCAAATAATGTAACATACTTTGCAAGAGAAATGATGTACAAATATATACGTTACATGTTATATTGTAAGCGAGAAAGTTGTGGGTTCGATTCCAGCTCGTAAGTAAGATTCCATTTTAATTAGTTTATTGCTCTCCGCTCTGGAAGGCAAAGCGCAGCGATAAGTTTCGCCACTCATTTGTCTCGAAAGTTGTAAGGTTCCCCACTTTCTGCCGAAATTTTGGAGGTATTGCGTGTTGAGTGGCAGAACTCAACGCCGCGCTTTGAAGAAGAGTATATTCCTCCAATCAATCTTAATTTATAATTGTGTTAAGCTGTTTTTTCGTGTAAAAAGTATATATTTATCCATTTAGCGGTGAACCTTTGTGATTAAAAATTTGTAGCGAACATAATGTTCGAAATAGAAATCGTTACAGGAGTAAATGAACGAAAAATGGGTAAATTGTTGTTAATTTCATATAATGACTTGAACTGACTGGAACTGAGTACCTAATGATATTATTGCCCCAGTGTATATGAAAAGAGAATCGAACGAAGCGAAGAAATGAATATATTTAATATTCCATTTCACTCAGAGAGAATCGAACCCATAACCATCGCACCACGTTTACAATCGCGCCCTTGTGCCCCTGCACCACGACGACCTAAACTTGAATAATTTTCTGATGACTATATAAAGCTCAAAGCTTGATTTTGCAAAGAATGTCCGAAAAGTGAGGAACACATGTGTCCTAACACTAGGTTCCCTCTGTCCACCCTGCTATATGCGGGATACAGCGTGAACTAAATGCAAAACGTATACAGCAATGCACTTTAGGTAAAACTGTTTGTTTTCCAGAACGCCGTCGCTCACATTATGCCCTGACAGGTTCACTAACGCGCGCCTGGTGAGCACTAAGCTGACGTATCGTTTTAATTGCGTTGCGCTCAAAATGCAAATGTCGTTTCCTTTATAATTTACTTCAAATAAAAAAAAGTGCTTGGGAAATTTACATACAGACAGAACGTTTGTTTAGAGCTAGGTATTTTGTAATAAACTTAGTTTAAAGAAGGTAAAGAAACGTATTGAAACCGATTCTCTTTATTATATTTGAATTAAATTAAACGTTCTGTGTTTGTTGGCGGAACCCAACGCCGATTTTTTTGTAAATTTAAGGGAGATAAAATTTGTTCATTATTGAGGCCGCTCCTACTACAGCGGTGATTCCCACTTGAGGATATGAAATATTTAATATTTTTATTTTTTTTTTGCTCCGGTGAATGTAACCAGAGTATGAAAGAATTATCTTAATACTAGATTCCCAGGTTCCCTCAGCCTACCCTGCTATATGTGGAATACAGCGTGAAGCGGAAAAAAAATAAAGAAAATATAAAAGAACAATGTTTAAAACTAAATAAATTATTAGCGGTATAATAAAAGGTGCTGTTTTTTCACCGCAGGGCGTACATTTCAACGTAAAAAGGTTTAATCAAGAGAATAATCGACGGTGTAAAAAATTTCATCTGCTTAGTTACTAGAAACAAAATTGGCTTCGTTTCGCTTAAAAGTTCTCCTCGAAAATGTTTTATTATTTTGTTTTAGACAGGTTTTAATTTTTTAGATTTTTTTTATCTATAAATATTGTATAACAATTAATTTCAATGTTAACGCAACATTTGGGGGTTCGATTCCCAGTCATTGTAATGACTTATTTTAATTCCTTCGCTCCGGTAGCAAGACAAAGCACGGCGTTGAGTTGCTTTATCAAACGCTCAATGCCCGAAAAGTGAGCGGAGAGTGGGGGACGAATTGTCATAACTCTAACCTATCACCCTTACCTGCGTCTATCCTACTGTATGCGGGATACAGCGTGAAGTTAATAAAATATATACAACAAATTAACAATTAATAGTAAATGAACTAGTATATCGATTATTAATTGAACTCGCTTAACAAACTTATGTTTCATAATATATTTGCTTTAATTGATTTAGAAGTTCATAATTTATAATTAATTTAATATATAATATATATAAAATACTCAAAATATTATTATATATTGTACACTGGCCGTGGCATTGTAAATGTGACGGTTGTCGATAAGAATTTGTATTCTTATCGACAACCGGTTCGACAAAAGGAACGTTAAATTCTGTCACTCAACACGAAATATTTTTAAAATAGGGTGATAAGTGTAACGCGGAGTGTTTTAACACTAGGTTCCTACTGCCTAACCTGCTGTGTGCGGGATACAGCATGAAAGCTAAAATAAATACTAAAACAAGCATTTTCACGCTTTTCCAGAATAGAAGGGTAGGCAGAGATATGCGCGTATTTACAGATATTTTCCAGGGGGGACCTGGACTTGGCTTTGAACTTGATATGTTCGTGTAAAGGTTTTTCAATCCAAACCCTCTATTCCTACACCTATGGGCAGAGAAAAGTTAATGTTGAGACACTTTGTCCCCCACTTACCGCCAAATTGGCAAAACATAAAAAAGGCAACTTAACGTCGCGCTTCGTCTACTTCAGCGGGAAAACAAACGGATTTCGAAGAAACCTTACATAAAACTTCTACTAAGTTGCTAATAATATAACAATAAGGATCCCAAACTAGGGATCGAACCCACAACCTTTACCGTTCCATTGCGTCACGACGGCCTCTATACAGAAATCCTCTATGTAATTTTACAGAAAATAAACTGGTATAGCTACATAGGTTTAACAAAGCCCGGTTTAATTCGCAAGGGTCGGCTGATTTCATCAACTCTACGGCCCTGTGGAGGCTGTTTGCTGTGCACAATGTGAGCTGGGTCTGGGAGGGAATACGTTTTTGATTCTATAGAAACTGTGTTATATGGAATGGTGGTGGAATTGAGAGTATGACTGTAGACGCAATGGTTCTCGGTTTAATTCCTGTTCGTGATATATTTTTAACAAATTGAGTATCTATATGAAAAATACCTAAAACAACCTAAAATTGCCTTATCAAAAAAAATACGAGGTAATTTCGATTTTGCTTAAATTAATATCTTCATTTCATTGAGCTAAAATCACGTTTAGTTTGGACGACAATCAGGGACAGTTGTATGACGTCATCCTAAATCCAACATGACGGAAATCCAAGAAGAGGGGTAACTTTTTTTAATGTAATCCTACGTTATATATATAATGATATGTATTTCGAATGACAGGGTTTGCTGAGAATAACTCAGCTAAAAATAAAATTACAAAGAAGCTCAAATGTAACTTTTTATTTATATACGCTACAACGCATCAAAATATTTTTTTCTCCTTTAAAACTTAAACGAAATATCAACTTATAAGGTAACTTCATAATTTGTATGATTTAAATAAACAACTGAATTGAATAACAACTAAATACAATCAAGTATTTAAATCTTGCGAAACGTAAATTACATGAGTTATATATTGTTTACTACTATTTCCTCGTTCTAGGAGCAAGGCGGCACTGAGTTTCACTCAATGTTTGGAAAATTGGGCGGTGCGTGGGGGACGGAGTGTTTTTCTTTTTTAGCTTCATATTGTATCCCCAACACAGCAGGGTAGGCAGAGGGGCCATTGTATTAAAGCACTTCGTTCCTCCGTTTTCTTCCTAAATTAGGGAGACATTGCGTGTTAAGTGGCGGAATTCAACGCCACGCTTTGCTTCGACACCAGAGCTAAAAAAAGAAAATATTAAATATTTTATTTCCCCGAATGGGAATCAAACCCCCAACCTGTGGTGTTGTTAGTTACACGGTTGTCAAAATAAGAAATAGCTCCACGTCTCTAAGCGAACGCTATTTGCAAATATGTTTACTTTAAACAAGTGCCTGCTGGGAAGTATTTCAGATTCAAATGTCATGCGAGATGGCATTTTTATTTGAGAGCATTTATATGATTATATTTGTATGATATTTTTAGTTGAAGGTAACTGAGAATGTATTTTCTTACATGGTAGTACTCAAGACCGTGTTCCAAATAATGAAAATATTTTTTCTCCAGCGTGGGAATCGAACCCACAATTGTCGAGTTTACAGTTGCGTCAATATGTTTGTAAAAAATTCCAAAAAATCTGTTATTTTTTATTGTAGAGTACGCAGAACCCTGGAAACTTACAATTAAGACAATCCGTTCGCATTAAGACACTTCAGTTCTCCATTTTTCGCCGAATTTTGGTGGCATTGCGAGTTAAGTGGCAGAACTCAACGCTACAATTGGCCTCTTTACGAGAACGAGGAAATGAAAATAAACACAAACAACTTTATTTCCTTGGGTGCCAATCAAACCCACAGACTGTCACGTATACTCGTACTAGCCTCAGTCCTATATATAGGCATTTATTTATAAAGAAAACGTACAATAATAATTTGTATCAATATTTCACCGTCACCTTACAGCGTTTAGATATAACAATCGAGTCCTTCAAACGCTTTGAGATCGAAATTTGCGTCTTTGTGTATTTGCTCCATATTGTATTTTATAACATCAAACAGTTACGTACGTACTGTCGTATTATTACAGTAGTAATAGACTTTATCTACACTTCTATACTAGGTATATATATATATATATATATATATATATATATATATATATATATATATATATATATATATATATATATATATATATATATATATATATATATATATATATATATATATAACTTACTATTGTATGTTATATCATAATAACTATGGGATTTATATGAGAAAATATATTATTGGAGGCATTGATCATTGTAAACTAACCTAAAACAAAGTTTTTTTTTATTTTTATCTCTTTGTCAGTTTGTCAGTTTTTATCTGAAAATTAAAAATTTAATTAAAATTAAATTAAATTAGCTTCACGCTATATCCCGCACACAGCAGGGTAGGCAGAGGGAACCTAGTGTTAAGACACTCCGTTCCACACTTTCTGCCGAATTCATTGTGTGTTGAGTGGCAGAACTCAACGCTGCGCTTAGCCAACTTTCTGAGGTTACTCATAGTGATTAAACACTCTGCTCTACAATTTTCGATAAAATTCGAAAGACAGACAATGCAATTTAAATCCAGTATTATTTAAACATAAAAAATGAACGCTATATCAAGTAAATAAATATTTAAAAAATAAATATTATTTTTCTAGTAGTACAGCAAGTTACCTGAAACAAATAAAACTTACATTATTATATATTATAGATAATATTCTTGAAAAAATAAATGCTTATAATAATGCTGATTACAAAATCTCATATTTAACAAAGTTGATCCAAATTGGTAGGCGACTATATGTTGCCTTATATAATGTAAGTTCTAAGTGACTTTGACCGCAGGTGCCGCAGCTCGGTACGGTTGTTAATACGATGTATATGATGTAACAGCCATTCGCAGTATCGATTTTATTTTGAGCTTCTCTCTGTATTCCGCATATCCTCCTCCACTCCTTACTTTCCGCTGAAGGCTGGAGACATGTTGAGTGGCGGAAATACATATTTAATTTCCTCGAATGGGAATCGAACTCAAAACTCTTGTGCTCTGCGCTACTGGCCTCATTAATAATATATACTTATTAGCAAGTTCGAAATTAGTACTTTTTTACCATAACTAAAGATGAAAAAATAATAAAATACTTGTATTCTAATTATAATGAGGCCAGTCGTGGCGCAGGGGCACAAATTGTGCCTGTTAAACCGACTGGTTATGGGTTCGATCCCCACTCGGGGAGATTAAATATTTACTTAAATTTATATTTCCATTTCTTCGCTTCGATGTCGAAGACAAGCGCGGCGTTGAGTTCTGAAACTCAACACGCAATGCCTCAAGAATTCGGCAGAAAGTGGGGAACAGAGTGTCTTAACACAAGGTTCCCTCTGCCTACCCTGCTGTGTGCGGGATACAGCGTGAATCTGATTTAATTATAATTTATATTTTAGAATCTAATGTTCAGACAATTCTTTCTATATTTCGTTCAATTTTTGACGTGTTGAGTGATGGAACTCAACGCCGCCCTCTATCTTGTCAGCAGATCTTGAAAATTAAAATCTTTAATCCCACCGAGCGGAAATTTCCATTTCGTAATAAAAACAGTACCACTGCGCCACGAATGATGTATTTATTAAAATCATATTTATAATGGCCATTATATAGAATAGAAGAGAGACAACAAACGATATCAAATCAATCACTTCCACTACATTGGGTCTAGTTGAAACAATAAGGTCAATCACCAGCTGATAATACGCGCTTTGATAGCTGACACTATGGATACAATAAATATTGTAGGCTAATACTTTTACAAAATATGTTTATTTTGTCATATTTTAAATAGTCAGTGTGAAATAGGCCAGCCGTGACAGGCATTGAAGGCCAAGTGAAATAAAATATTTTATATTTTCATTTTCTTCACTTTGGTAACGAGGCAAAGCGCGGCGTTGAGTTCCGCAATACCTCAAAAATTCGACGGAAAGTGGAGATCGGAGTGTCTTAACACTAGGTTCCATCTGCCTAAACTGCTGTGTGCAGAATACAGCGTGAAGCTAATATATTTCATTAAATATAATAAATTTCACGCTGTATCCCGCACACAGCAGGGTAGGGATTAGTTTTAAGCTTATTAAGTTTGTTTTAACCAGACTCGCCGCTTATATTATTAAAGATTACGAAAGATTTTAACATTTTGTTTCTACAAAGTGTTCGTGAACGGTGGTCACATATTCAAAACATCGGGATTCCAAAAATGTGTGAATTTCAAATATATGCGATTAAGACGGTTAAATAGTTTATTTAAAGCCACAGAAATAAAAGATTTTATTTAACTAGAGAAGAACAATAAATATTAAATATAAACAGTTCTTTCAGCTAGAAATCGACGATTAAACTTCACATAAAAAAACAAGAAACCAAAACTTTAACAAGCAAAACAAGAACAAAAAAGGCACGGACGGCAAAAGTGTGTGGTGCATAACAACTCAATGGTAAAAGGGTTTGTTTTTTGCTTTTGAGATACGGAACACTGAAGAGACTTCGTTAAATTTCAGAGACCAAATTATATAAACAATTTTATAATATTATAAAAATAAAAATATATAAATAATATATAATTACGTAAAGCTTCTAGTTTACACGAACTAAATATTATTTTTACTTGACACGTCAGGCTTTCCGGCCGTTTGTATTTCCTGTCACAATAAATTTAGACACGACGTTCCAAACAATGCAATGATACTACATATTTCATTTCCTTACTCTGTTAACAAGACAACGGGTGGCGTTGGGTTGAATCAACAGTCTCGAAAATTTATCCTGCATAGAGAACGGAGAGTCTTAACACTATGTTTCCTCTTCTACCATACCATGTGCAGATGTATGCCTTGTTATGAATAATCATAAAAAAATAATACACACCATTTTCATAAAAGCTTTATCGAAATGTAAATGAAAAATCTATTTAAAAGGAAACGTCCAGTAATTAACCACGATAGAAAATTACCATTGGAAATGAGTCCGCGCTGGCGTCATTACTATTTCTATTATCGTTATAGGAATTATATTTGTTAAGTAAGAAAGGTTTTTGTTATTGTTTTTTAAGCTTCACGTTGTATCCCGTGGCTATCCCAAGGGTAGGCAAAGGGAACCTTGAGTTAACTCACTCGGTCCGCCGACTCCTTGAAAGCGTTTTATAAATAAGTGTATATTATACTGTGTAAGCTTAAGAAAAGAAATAAATTTATTAGACACCCTTCACATTTATACATTTTTAATAGCTATCCTTATAAATAAAGTAAGTGGTAATTTTTTTTTAAATATGAGATTTGAATCTACTACCACCGTGACAAACGCAGTAAATAGAGCCACAACGGTGTTAAACTACGTATATTGCTATTTCCCGCCGCCCAGTAATGGACGGTGATGATTGATGAGTTGATAGTACCTTCGAGAGCATCAATCAATTATATTTATACGGCATCGGATTTAGTTATCGCTATATACATATTGTTTCAAAATAAACATTGTTTGTATTTTAAATTTTGTTATTTATGATACAATATTTATATAAATGTATATTTCCATATATTCGCTCTGGTGTCCAGGGAACGCGCGGCGTACCACCACTCAACACACAATGCCGCCAAAATTCGACAGAAAGTGGGGAACGGAGTGTCTTAACACTAAGTTACGGAGGTAACTTAAGTAACCAGTTACTCTGCTGTTTGATAAAGCGTGAAGGAGATTTTTATAAATATTTAAAGCTTTATTCGCAGTTTCAATTTTATTGGATTACTTTTTAAAATTAGGCGTCTGTTTTCACGTTATTCCTATAGTTTTAATGGTAGATGATATTTTTATATACTATGTCCTGAATATAGCAGAATAGGATTAGTGTTAAGACACTCCGTTCTTCGTTTTTCTTCCTCATTCGAAACAATCGTGTTAATAAACAAAAATTGACTCCATACAATATCTAGAATAGCGGCAAAAAAATGATAAATCTTTTCTCCAAGTGAGTTAACACAAAAGAGTTAAATTGTCTTAAATTTTAGGAATGAATACAATTACCGGAAAAAGAAATGTAATGATATGTTTTTTTTTAAATTAAAGTATATATAATATAATAGGTAAATATTTTGTTTTCAATTTTAAATATTTGTTTGTTTGTTTGGACTGATCTCCGGTCCTGCTGAACTGATTTTTATAAGACTTTCACTTGAATATAGAAAAGGCTTCGGAGCTACTTTAAGGCTATATATGTCCCGGAATTACGAAGGATTGGGAACAGTTCGCATTTACCGGGCGCGATTAACCTACAAACAGCCATGAAAAAACTATACAGTTTTATATTAATAATATTTTTTTTGTGTATAACATCCTAAATACACTTATAAATAAACAATCCTATACTTCAAGCAGACGAAACCGCGGGCGGGCCGCTAGTGATGGAATAAGAAAATAAATAACCGAAATACTCCTATTCAATTTAAAAGCACACGCCAAATGTACAAATAGCGATATATAAATACATTTTAAATTTTGTCGCGTAATAAAGGTAAAAAGATATCGGCCCGATCGTCCTTTACCTCGACACGTTTCAAAAGTCACGTAGCAGTACAACTTGTATGGCGCGCGCTGTGAAGGGAACTTATTTATTCTCTTGTTATTTTTTAAGTCGCAGGTAAAGGCGGTGCTCGGGGAGGTATATAATATTGCTGATAGGATTTTCGAAGCCGTCGTGGCCCAGGGGTACAACCCTGCGCCTGTAGACGCGGCGGTTGTTCGATTTCTTTTCGAGGGAATCAAATATTTAATATTTTCGTTTACTCGCTTTCGTAAAACAAAGAGAGTGAGAGAGAGTGTTTGAGTTCTGCCACTTAACACGTGGTGCTACAGAATTCGGTGGAAAGTGGGAAACGAACGTGTCTTAATGGGAATGGAGTGTTTTAACATTAGGTTTCCAAGTACAGTGAAAAGCAAAAAAAATGTGCTTTTTTGTTACCTCAAAACATTTCGTTATCCACATTCCTCTGCAGACATTATAGTGGCAGAGTTAAACACAGTGCTTTGTCTAACGCTTATTAATTCGAATTTATAGATAAATTCCGAAATCTCTAATTACTTTTAATTCTTGTGTTTTTAAACAAAGTGTTGTTTAACAAGTTATGGACCCGCTCTTTGTACTAATTGCTGATGAAAGTTTTATTAAAACAAGTAAATTAATTATCTGAACACGAACTTTAAACAACTTTGGTAGCTTTTCAAAAAACTTCATAAGCTTTAGCAGGTCTGTAAAATAAATATAGTTTTATTTATTTTTTATTTAAAAAAGTAGTATCCAATATAACATCCTTTTTTTCTAGCGACATTGCAGTGTCTAATGGTTTAACTCGACACCGTGCTTTGCCTTGTTACCAGAGAAAAAATGAAAATATGAAATATTTCATTTCCCCTAGTGGGCATCGAACTCACAACTATTTACAGTCACACCTTTGTGCCTCCGGCCCAGGTTAGCTTCAAAATTTTATTATATATGTTTATTCTCATGAATGTAAATATAAGTATATATCTACAAATTGTCAACGCTCGATCTAAATTACTTCAAGTCGTGTAAGCACATCAAAAGATCTTTTAATTTAAATTCGCAAATTAAAAATGCTATTTAATAGGCCGGTCGTGGCGCAGGGGCAAAGTGTGACTGTTAAACCGACTGGTTGTGGGTTCGAGCCCTACTCGAGGAGAAGAAATATTTATTACAATTTATATTTCCATTGCTTCGCTCTGGTGTCGAGGCAAAACGCGGCGGTGAGTTCTGCCACTCAACACTACATACTCTACACACACTGACTCCGCTCTTCACTTTCCTCTGAATTCGCTTCGCCTTGACACGAGAGCGAATAAATTAAAATATTAAATATTTCTTTTCCTTAAGCGGGAATCAAACCCACAACGTGTCGCATTTACAGTCACACGGACACGCTGACCCTGCATCTCAACTGGCCACTTTGTATTCAATCATTGAGTCGTGTTAAGACCTGGAATAAAAATGTAATGCAAATTTTATTTAATCCTTTTTGTGAATGGAGTAATATTTTTCATTCAAACTCTCCTTAGGGACTTCATTAAAAATATTTTTTGGTTTTTGAAAAAATATTAAAAGTAACTTCTCTTTACTTTGCTTGCCCAATAAAAGATTTAATTTTTACTCTATCTGGTCACTTCCCGGACATAGCAAGATATGCAGAGGACACCTGGTAACCTTGTGTTAGGACTCTCTACTTTCCGACGAATAAAATTAAAAATGTTGTGAAGAACAAAATATTTAAAATAAAAAACTTCTTCGCGTGAGAATAGAACTCATATGCTTATAATGGATGAAAACCACAAAAAAATCATAATTAAATCACGATTTAGTTACATCAAACGTCAAGATTACCAAAAACTTAATTAAGTTTCGGTAATTGCTTCAACCGTTAACGAATGTTTGTAGGTAATTGCTCTGAAACGTTAAGAACTCCTCTAATTAAATCGAAAATGACTTACGACTGCTTAAGAGCGTGATGAGGTAAATAATCCATGCCATGCCATGTTCCCAATTAAATAAAGGACTAGCCTTTACTTGCGGTTTCGTCTGTGTTTTCAACTAGAAATATAAATGTAGAGCCGCAGTTGCCTCGTTGTCTGTTTTTATTGCATACGTTTGATAGACCGTGCCTTGGATTTGCACAAATTCCTTTAATATATTTATTTTTTATTTTAATTATTTTTTACTTTTTTACCATAGATCTCCTAGACGAGACCTCACTCCAAGAACTTTAGAGGAAATTAAAGATTGTACGGAAGAAACGCTTTAAGATATCGCATTCTTCATTCGCACAGCTAGAGGATGGATCTCACAAACTTTCATATATATGATATAAGTGAACTCTAAGACGAAACAACGCGCAAAAATTAGTAACTTATTATAATTTATACAAATATGATTATTTCAGAAATTTCACGATGTATGCCGCACACAGCTTGGTAGGCAGAGGGAACCTAGTGTTTTAGACTCTCCGTTCCCCACTTTCTGCCGAATTCTGGAGGTATTCCGTGTTGAGTGGCAGAACTCAAAGCCGCGCTTAGCCTCGATACCAGAGCAAAGAAAATGGAAACATAAATTTAAGTAAATATTTCATCTCCTCGAGTGGGGTGGAACCCACAACCAGTGGGTTTTACAGTAACACTCCCGCCGCTGCGCCACGACTGGCCTCAATAATATATACAAATATAAATATTTCAGAAACAGATGTCAGTTAATGAGAACGACGCACAAGTGCCGCTAATAGACTCTACCAGGCGCTACTCGTCGAACGCGAACGGGCGACAGCTCGAATAATCGCGCTTAAATTATAATTCTCGAGGTATTGAAGGACTTCGTAATACAAATGTAAATATAATTGTGAATATTTGAATGTAAACTAAATATAATTAAGAGGCAGTTGTTGGCGCATTGGAAGCATTTGAATGTAAATGATAGAGTTTTGGGTTCGATTCTCACTTAAGAGAATTCTATTTTATTTTAATAATTTAAATTTTCCCGCTCTGGTTCCATTCAACACACAGAGTCTGGAATATTAGGCATACGACGGGAACCATAATAGTCTCTTAATACAAGGCTCTCTTATCCTGCTATGCGGGAAAACATATTTCATATTAAGTTACTATGCGATAGCTGTAGATTCGATTCCATTATATGTTTAAATTTCGAAAAGTATAGAGCCATGATAGCTTTGCGTTTAAAAAAAACATATCAATCTCGCCCTGTCCCGCTAAGTAAGCAGAGCACGTATAGTAATACTAACTTTATAAATATTGTCTTTAGTTAGAAAACGATGAGGAGTTACTATACGACAGTAAACATATTTGCTTTGGAAACTTCCACCTTACTGGAACATAGTTTATAATAATTTAAATAATTTTAAGATATTTTTCGATATTACAGAGAATTTTATTACTATCTGTTTTAACAATTGCTTGACAATGAAAGGATGATAAATAATGATAATATGTCTTTGTTTGAAAACAATTTTATAAAATATTGTTGAATTTAATTTTTTTTATTTATAATATTATAAAAGCTTCCTTGGATATTTGAAATAACAGGAAAACAGCTCTTCAGTTCTATCACTTTAATATTTGCTCCTTATACATACACCACTGTATCTTAAAGTGTACTTGTCAAGGCACAAGCAAAGAATGCCTGCACACTGCTAACTTAATGCCTTTTATAGTTTTAAAATTAGTCAAATCAAAAACTATCTTGACAAGTACAATTATAACAAAATTGTGTCATTTGACTTCACAATATATTATTTAAAAATTTAAGCCAAAGAGAGAATTATAAAGTTTATCAATAAAATATTAGTCAAACAACTTTACATTATAATAATAAAATTACAAACGCTAACAATTAATAGAGTAAAACCCATTCTGTATTTTTATATTTAATAGTTATTAATAAATTTAAAACATGGCAGGGTGAGAATAGTGTGTTATACAGTATATTACATTAAAAGGTCTTTAATTCGGGTTTAAATCGGAGAATGGAGTGTTTTGACATTGCCCGCTAAACATATTTGTGTCTTTTTTCTTTTATGTTAAATATACACAGTACCTATGAATTTTCATAAACGTATACTATAAAATTTGTCAGAACTTTAAACTTTTCCATTCAAAACATTTTGTACTTGGTTGAACAATTTAATTTAAAATTCTTTTGATGTAACTCACGTTGATGTTTACTTTATGATATAAAATTCAACTGAGTGAAGCCAAACTGGCGTGTTGTTTCAATATTTTATAGTGTATTATAAACTTGCTTAAAATTAACTTGAATGAACTCATTTCTTTTTTTTAGTTTCACGCTGTATCCCGCATATAGTAGGATAGAAAGAGGGAACCTGGGAATTTAATTTTAAGACACTGTATTTCTACGAATTCTAGAGGCATTGCGTGTTGAGTGGCGGAACTCAACGTCGCCGAAAGTATAGTAAGTACTGTCATAACTAGCTTAAAATTGAGTACCTGAACATACGACGATTGTGGTTTTGTTCCTTACTTGATGTTTACATTTTAAAATATTTTCGTCTCTTGTCACTAAATGAGCGGAAATTAAAAAACGGATACCCCTTTCCTTAATTTCCGCATTTCCTTTGGGTACTTAGATTAAATTCTCTTTGTCAATCATAAAATAAAATGCGAGTGACGCGTGGACGTACAAATTTTGTCTTCTGGATTCGAATCTAGGCTAAATTATAAAATAAAAAAAATAATAAAAAATAATAAAAAATAATAAAAAATAATAAATATAACTTCAACATTAAACTAGTCTAGGATTCGAATCCAGAACATAAAGTTTTCTGGGCACCGTTAAAATAACAAGAAAGATAACTGAAATGAGTCGGAAAAGTGCGAAGAACAGAAAACCGAGTATCTCCCGGCTCAAAGTTACTCAAAATAATACGGAAGATTTATCTTCAATTTCAATAAGCAGAGACAACCTAGTGCAAGACATTCTGTTTTCTCTTTTCCTTTTGTATTCGAGACATTATGTATGTAATGGCGGAACTCAACGCCGTACTTTAACTTTCTAGAGCGAGGAAGTGAAATTATATATTAATAGTATTTATTATATATGAACTTCCTAAAATAAACCTTATCTTCCGAGATAAGGTTTATTTTAGAAAGTTAGTAACGATCGTGCTCCTTAACTATTATATCGAATATTTCTTAGAATTGAGGCCAGTCGTGGCGCAGTGGTACAAAGTGTGACTGTAAAACCGACTGGTTGTGGGTTCGATCCCCACTCGAGGAGATAAAATATTTACTTAAATTTATATTTTCATTTCTTCGCTCTGGTGTCGTGGCAAAGCGCGGCGTTGAGTTCTGCCACTCAACACGCAACGCCTCCAAAATTCGGAAGAAAGTGGGGAACCAAGTGTCTTAACACTAGGTTCCCTCTGCCTACCCTACTGTGTGCGGGATATAGCGTGAAGCTAATTTAATTTTAATTTAATTTCTTAGAAAATTTGTCAAATTTCTCGAATTTTCTTTTATAGTTGTATAACAAAATTTCTCTTGAATTGGCAGTATTTTATTATTTTATGAACCATTTGTAAAATATCATTTCTATTTTATTAAATAAATTGGCGTTAAAAATGAGGACAAATATAACCCACTATTTTCTACTCTTTCGTTTATTACTGTTTAGTTTCTATAAATAAACGTGTGCTGAATAAATCACTATAGATGTATAATAATTTAATTTTATAATAAAATATTATAAAGCTGAAGAGTTTGTTTGGTTGAGTGCACTAATCTCACAAACTACTGGTTCAGAATGAAAACATATGTTTGTGTTGAATAGTCCATTTGTCCAGGAAGGCTATATATAGGTTTATATCACATCACGTTAATCGTCTCGATATGACGTAATGTATTAAATTATAAATCAATTAGCTTCACGCTGTATCCCGCACACAGCAGGGTAGGCAGAGGGAACCTAATATTAAGACACTCCCTTCCCCACTTTCTGCCGAATTTTTGGAGGCATTGCGTGTTAAGTGGCAGAATTTAACGCCGCGCTTTGCCTCGACGCCAGAGCGAAGAATTGGAAATATAAATTTAAGTAAATATTTCATCTCCTCGAGTGGGGATCGAACCCACAACCACTGGGTTTTACAGTCACACTTTGTGCCACTGCGCCACGACTGACCTCTATGATATGTGTATACAACATATATATATATATATATATATATATATATATATATATATATATATATATATATATACATATATATATATATATATATATATATATATATATATATATATATATATATGTATATGGAAAGTTCAACTAATGTTTTAGTAGGAATTTATATATAATTCAAATATATAAGGCACCTAGTATTCAAGCACTTATGTTATGAAGCTTTTATCAGTTCGACCACAAACCAACAGACGATTTCATATCTAATAGTGTATTCATGGGTTTGTATAGTGTAATATTTGTACTATTTTTTAGTTTAATGCTATCTGAATTTAGGACATTACGAGTTGAGAGGCGGAATTTAACGCCGCGGTTGGTCATGCTAGAGCGGGGGAAAAAAAAAATAATTTATTTCTCTTTGAAGGATCGTCTTAAGGCTAGGTTAGGCAATTAAATCATTAATGGTTCAGTAAATTAACTGGGAGTAATATGAAAATATCTGTTGTTTGCAATCGAACATGGAAAAATGTTTGTTTTACGCTGTATCTTTAGCGAGGTAGCTACAGAGAACGGAGTAAAATGTTTACTTAAAAATATAATATTTTTACTGTTTTTTTAAAAGACAAATAAAGCATAGAGTTCTGTCAATGTCTCTAGATAATTTAGGTGAAGATTTCAAAACGAAGTGACCTCCCACTACAATATTCACTCAGGATGAGTGAATATTATGGTATATACTCACATATAAAAGCTGTCATTTTCACCTCTAACCGCAAGTGTCGATATTCCATATATTAAATTCCAACCCAGTTACATACATTGAATCTTTATATCAAATCTGGTTCATAGCGGTATTGAATTCATAAGGATATACATTTTCTGCGATACCTATGACCTCAATAAAAAAGAAGAAGTTTTCTTTTCAAGCCATTTTTCTTATATTTATAACGTCGATATAATGTTGTATGTATTCAAAGAAAGTATCTATCTTATGGAGGGAGGCCATCGTGGCGCAGCGGTGCAATATTTACAAACATGGCAGCTGAAGGTTCAATTGAAAATCTGGAGTATACATTATTTTAATTTTTAGAAAATAATATGACTTGTTTTGGCCTATTGGAATAATTTTTGACTAAGTACAAGTAACATTACTTTGTTTTTTTATCCCGAACATAGCGGGAAGGTAGAAGGCATCTGGGAACCTAGTGATAAGATAATCCGTTATTATGAAGACACGTCGTTCCTCACTTTCCGTGGAATTCTGGAGACATAACGTGTAGAGTAGCGAAATTCAACGCCGCGCTTTGCCTCGTTACCAGAGGCAAAGCGAATGAAAATATTAAATATTTCATTTTCTTGAGTGGAAATTGAACTCACAACCAGTCGCGTTTACTGTCTTGTGTTTCGGCGCCACGAGTGGCCTCAGAAAAAACATTAATTAGTTTACACCACATTGGCACGGAAGTGCTGAAATCGTAGGCTATAGTTTATGGTGTGACTATGTGGTCATTTACAATATGAGCACGAGAGAGAAACCGTATATAAAAGTTAGTTTTTTTATATTAAATTGATGGTCAACTTAAAAAATATTTTTAGACCAAATACTAAGGAACAGTCTAGTCTAGAACAAACAGATCGTTCATAAGATCCATTTTCCAGAAGACTCGTCGTAGAACATTTATTTTCACTTCACCTACAATTCTTGTGTAATCGATATTGATGGAACTTGCTATTGACAGAATAACTTTACGTAAGGCAAGTTTTGACATTATATAAAAATGACTAGTCTTATATAAAGGCTTATTGAAAGATTTAATTTTTATTTTTGCAACCCTCAAATATTTTGTCCTTTTTCAGGTTCAGGTATTGCAAGGTAGGTAGATGTACGTAAGGAAAAAGCCTCAATGGCTACTTAATATACAATGCTTTAAGAATCCGATGGAAAGTTGGCTACGGAAGTGTCTGAATGAGAACGGATTCTCATGTTCTCTTTACCCACCGTCCTACATACGAGAAGAAGCATAAAGCTGAGAATAAATCTATCCTAGACGAAAATCAAACCTGTAACCCAATTTAGTTGTCAAAGTCTTTCATTGATCTTGAAAAACACTGTTTTATACGTTTTTGTTACAAGTCATAGATAAGAAGTGATAAATGAAACAAGCCATAACGCTAAGAACAGATTTTTCTTCTTATTTTATGTTTAACATATATTTTACTTGAGTTGTATTTTATAGATATAGACAGAAAAAAATAAATTTGATAAAAAGGATTGCGAGTTCGATTCCTAGTCGTGAAAATGAATTATTATTTATTAATATTTTTATTTTCTTCGCTTTGATAAAAGAGACAAAGCGTGGCGTTGAGTTCTGCCACTCAATACAAAACACTTCTTCCTGGGAAAAATGGGAAATGGAGTGTCTTAACACTAGTTTCCCTCTGCTTACCCTGCTAAAAGAGTAATATAGAGTGACCCAGAAAAAAAAAATGATTGTAATAATTTTAATCTATAATAGTTTAACAGCTTTCGCAACAACTACAGATATAGCAAAAGTTTAAAGCGAAAAAAAAAGGTTTTACAAAAAGCTTATTCTTTTATTTTATGTGAACGCAATTAGCCCATTGTGGCACAAGGAGAAAAGGATTATAGCAACTGTCAGAGCGACGGGTGTGGGTCCGATTCCCACTCGGGGAATGAAATATTTCATACGTTTATTACTTCGCTCTGCTAAAGATGCAGGCGCGTATTGAGTTCCGCCGTTCCGTGTAGGTGTCAGGTTCCTTCGTCATACCCTGCTCTGTGCAGGATACAGCATGAACATTATAAAAATGAAGCTATATACGACCTTATAATATTGTATATTTATCCTTTTGACGACCAAAAGGCAAAGGATATCTTATATAAATAATTCAAATGACGAAACGAAACTAGCCTTGACCGCGTAGTATGGAACCTTTTTTGTCTATACATATCATGCTGATTTTTGTGGAACGAACAGAAAATAACTAGATATTATTAGGAATGTCCAGTCTTTCCTCTCAGTCTTTATAGTAATATGGAGAAAACATTTAACTTGAAAACGTCTCTAACAATATGAAAGTATTTAAATAATGATATCCCATATATAGCGGGTAGACCTAAGCTCACTTTTCGTCCAATTTTCGAGGCATTGCGTGTTGAGTGGGGAAACTAAACACCGCTTCTTTGCCTTGATACCAGAGCTAAAAAATAAAAATATTAATAAGTAAATCATTCTCTCGAGTGGAGTCAAACTCACAACCGTCGCGATAGAATCACACGCTTGTGCTCCTGTGCGAGGACGGCCCATTGTCCAGGTTAATTTTTGTAAGCAGATACTATATACTATAATATAAAAACACCTTTGCTATTTTAAGCTTATTCAGTGCTTTTGAACTGCGATCCTGTCAGGGGTAGTAGGTAGAAAGGTAGCATCAAATATTTTCTTGATCTGACACATAGTGAGAATGGAGATGTATTCAAAGAAGAAAACTATTTATATATTGTTAGCGTATTCGTGTAAAAGAGGGTAGATTTAGGTGGAAAATAACTATAAAAGCAGTGGAATTTTGTCAATCGGGGGACAGTTGCTTGTAAGTGACGGCCCTATTGGGAGGAAACTAGTGTGAAGTAATTGTTAGTAGGTGGTACATATTACCTATTACGTGTTTTTTTAAAAATGTTACCCACTTCCGATTTCTAACAATATATATATATATACTAACATGAAGCTTAAGAAAATGGTGAAAGTGCTAATTTCAAGAACTACTGTTTCGAATTAAAAATTCTTTTATTTCAGAAAGCCCACTTATAATGGAATGTCATAGGTTAAATTGTATAATCTTACTACTCATGTCGCTGTGACACACAATGTGTTACAGCTATTTAAAAATGTGTCATGTGTCATACACGACTATAAGTTGACAACTATTTAGACACAAAAAAGAAATCATAATATATTGTTTTTAAGCATTTTACGAACGAAGCGCAGGGGCACGACGACTATAAAGATGACAGATTGTAGAATCAATTCCAGTCGAGGAAACGAATTATTTCATATAATCAAAGTGCGGCGTTGATTTCACTAAACACGCAATTCCTCCATTATTTGGCGACAACTCGGGAATGAAACTGTCATAAGGGACGTTGACGAATCGTTGACGATGGGCGCGGGTTCAAATTTCGCTATGTTTTCTAAAAAAGATATAAATCGTTCCCATACTTTATTCAGAAAGCATGTTACTGTATATTTTCTACTAGTATATATAACATATGAACCTACATGTAGCGACGTTCACCGACAATGCATTAGCCGTCGCGTGCGCTGACATCCGGTTACACCATTAAAGGTCCGACTCGCTTTCAACTTTGTCAGTCGCCACGTTCGCTGACTTCCTACCCCGCACATGTATGTGTATGTATTTATCAGGTTGTGGGTTTGATTCGCACGCGAGGAAATTAAATATTTAATATTTTCATTTCTTCGCTCTGGTAATGACGCAAACCGCGGTATTAGTTCCACCACTCAACACGCAATGCCTCCAAAAGATAGCGGGTAGTGGAGAATGAACTGAGTGTCATAAGAATAGGTTCCCAAGTTCCCTCTGTCTACCCTGCAATGTGCAGAATAAAAATAAACGAGAAAAGAAGCAAAGGCGCAGTCGAGTGTGTGATTGCAAAGGATAGCTACCATTATACTCACTTTTCTGACACTTCATTTTCCATTTTCTGCACACTTTTCAAACATTATGAGTAGCAGAACTAAACACACCATAGAATTAGTCTTAGTACCTACTATAGATTTATTCACCAAAGTATGTAATGTAATGTTAAAAATATTTTAAAAATTTGGAACCAGCCAGTCTAGAACTGGCTCAATTAAAAAAATATTTAATCAAGTTATTTAAAAAAAAAATCAGCTTCACGCTGTATCCCGCACACAGCAGGGTAGGCAGAGGGAACATGGTGTTAAGACACTCCGTTCCCCACTTTCTGCCGAATTCTGGAGGCATTGCGTGTTGGATGGCAGAACTCAACGCCGCGCTTAGCCTCGACACCAGAGCGAAGAATTGGAAATATAAATTTAAGTAAATATTTCATCTCCTCGAGTGGGGATCGAATCCACAACCAGTCGGTTTTACAGTCACACTTCGTGCCGCTGCGCCACGACTGGTCTCAAGTTATTTAACTACATATATTTATATGTAGTCGTATGTAAGAAAACATCGTGGCCCAGTGGTACTCTAAGAGAGACGTTCAACCTCTACGCGTTGTATTTGTGGCTCCGATCTCAATAAAAAATATTCTTCTACGATCACTTTGTAGTCCGTATATCTAACTGTCAAAATTGTTTATCTCGTGGTCGATGGAAGATTTAAACTGTTTATATAGCATAGCTTGTCTGCATTATAGAATGTTGTCTTTAAACTTGGTATTTAAAAATATCTTTCTAGTCTGGTTAGTAGAAGAAGACGTTAGGTTCTAAAAACCGCCAAGCGCACGTTTATGAGAGCAAAAAAACGGAAGAGCAACATTATAAAATGTGTATTTGTGAAGGTACAGATTTATTAATCGAAGATGTAGAATGTCAAAAATATATTGAAATTAAGACACTTTGGTGATGACCTTACGAATAAAAACTTAATAATAATAAAGCGTGGTGGCGTAGTGGCATATCGTCTAACTGTGGACACGAAGGTAGTGCGGTCGATTCCCACTCGGGAGAATGAATTTTTCCCATTTCTTCGCTCTGGAGACAAGCCAAAGTGCAGCGTTGAGTTCCGCAACTACACTCGTCTCATCGTGGCTACACTGCTATATGCGGGATACAGCGATTTCTTATAGCTTATAAGAAATATATTAGAAATACAATTACTTTGTGTAATTTTTTTTGTTCATATTATTAAGAAAAACTCCTATTAATACAAGTTTGTGTAACTTACACCTACCAGTAACATCCCGCACGTACATAGTTTCAGTATCTCTAAAAGGGTCTCCTAATTTATAAGTCAATTTATTAAAATCTCTACAACTGTAGGTGATCATCATGCCGTGGTGCAGTTAGGGCGGGTCTAGTTGATTGTGGTTGTAGTTATACTCGAAGAAGTTTCAATTCGACAACTTGTCTTGTCACCAGAGAGAGGAAAATGAAAATAATATGTTTCATGCTGTATCCCACACATAGTAGGGTAGGCAAAGCGAGCCTGAAAATCTAGTGTTAAATTACTCCGTTCTCATTAAGACCCTTCAGTTTCCCACTTTCAGCCGAATTCTAGAGTTATTGAATGTTGAATGACGGAACACAACATCGCGCTTGCCTCGTTTCCAGAACAAAAGTCATTAAAATATTAAATATTCCATTTTCTCGAGTAGGTATCGAACCCACAACCTTGGCGTTTATAGTCACACACTGACGCCACGACATGTCTCAAAGTTAGAGGTATAATTAAATAAGACAAAGCTCCACGTACAAGTATGAGAAGTCAGTCACATTGTCATACCAACTTTTGTCACAAAAGCACATATGGCGAACGAAATGCCAACGTCCTTTATACCTTTATTGAACATAAATCTAGGAAATTGCTTCCTTTGTTGCTTTCGATGTGAAATATATTGTACTGTTATAGTTACATTATATTTTATGTATGTGGTACATTTTAGCGAAATTAAAAATTTAAGGTAAGGCATAAAGTAGGTTGAAAGTTGACACCAGTCATGGCGCAGTCCAATGAGGGTGCAGGGTAACAGCGGCAGGTTGGGGGTTCGATTCCTACTTTAAAATCAAAATATATATTTAATATTTTCATTTTTTTTTACTTGTAGTAACGAGGCAGCGTTAAATTGTCTTAACACTAAGTTCTCAAGTTCCGTCTGCCATCAACCTAGACATGGACACGGTCATGGGCCTAAACTACTACTTTACGTTTCGAATATTTTCGTATCCTTGGTGTAATTTGATAAAATACCTACGGCGTTGTGTTACGTTATGTAATCGTAATTGGATTAAAAGCCTCTTGTGGTGAGTTTATAAGCTACATACATTTTGATAAAAGATCCTAAGGGCCGCAACTTGATATCCACAAACTCTAAACTTTTTACTAAATTCCATTTTCCATTTTAATCAAAGTGATGACGAAAATAATGTTTTAAAAAAGTAAAGTAACGTATTACAGGTTATATAAAAACATCTTTATTATCTGTTTTAACAAACTTTGCTGAATTAAGAGCGAGGTGGGGTAAAGTTAAACTGCGGGAGGTTCTAAATGAAGGAAGACGGTGAAATGTGGTAACTTTATACTGTTGTTATAATTATATACATGGAGAGTACGAATGTATGGTTTTTCTTATAAATTGCATTTTAAGATTTTTAAGAGAATGCCTATTATCACAAGTTTTCTTCTTCCACTTAAATAATTTGTCGGTTGGTAACGAAGAAAGAATGAGTGACGAAAGAATCGATAAAAAAATGTGTCCAGCAAGATTGAGAGGTAAAGAGAGACAGCGGGAGATTTCAGTTGACAAAACAATATTCAACACTCGATTCTTGTAAACAGTATAGCTGATGCTAAAGGAAAGTCAGGAAAAATTCGATCCTAAAATAGCCAAATTCCCGAAAGTCGCATAAGACAGACAGCTGGTGCTAGTGAAAGTCTCGAAGGACATTTTAATTATACTCGGACTTGAGCACATATTTTTGGTATAGTTCATTTTATAACAAAGGCTCGATTCTAAGAAAAATTTCAAGCATCGCTTTTAGACGAAACCATTGTAGATGTCGATGTAGCAGAATAGAGGTAAAAATATAAATGTGTATTATTTAACATTTCTTTCTTTCTTTTTCACTTTATTTATTTTTGTATAAAATAGTATAAAGATCTATTTTTACAAGTTTCAATATAAGTTTAGTATCATTTTCTCGTTAACCCACCCATCCTGCAGAAACGTGACCTATAGGTACTATTTAAATATACCTAAGAGTTATTTACGTCTACATCATATATTTGTTTTCACGCTGTTTCCCTATTGTGGCAGGATAGGCAGTGGGAATCTGAGAATCTAGGGTTATGATACTCCCATTAAGATACTTCCACTCCTCACATTCAGCAGAGTTCTATAGGCATAACGTCTTGAGTCACATTCAGTCACAGAGTAGCACACTGGTGTCTACTAATGATAATGGATATATTCGTGTGAATTAATCTAAGAAACTATTTAAAAGGAAGAACGAAACAGATGAACTCGTTACAAAGTAATAATAGAGTTGTAACTTATTTCTTCTGCGAGGGAACGACGTGAAATATTACGTAAAAATCGTATAAATTGTAACTTGGCAGGGATATAGAGTGATTATTTGTAGAGAAAATTGAGATTTTGTGCAGTGGGACATCTTTAAAGTGTTAACTTGATATTGTGGGTAATATTGTGGGTTAATTTCCAATCCAAGAAATGATTACATTTAAATAATTATATTTCCCTGCTTTGATGAATATGTGCGGCGTTTAATTCCGCAACTTAATGCACAATGTGGTGTGTGTGGTACTTTTCACAATTTTGTGTAAACTGAAGAATGGAGTGTGTGAACACTAGGATCCGTCTACCACCCCAGAATGAAGAGAACAGCATAAAGCAGGGGAAAATAAAAGATCCGTAATATTAAAATGATCATTTCTTCCAAAATAAGCATTGAAAAAGAAAAACTAAACAAAAGTAAGGTAATTGAGTGACGTTTCCACTTTGCCCGTGCAATTTTAACCTCGTCTGCTCCATTGTTCGCGTCCACGCTGTGACACTCTCGTGAGCAAGTTAATAAAACTAAAAAATATACAAAAAACAAAAAACACTGTGGAAAATTACGATTGATAGCTTCACGCTGCATGACGCATATAGTAGGATAGATAGAGGGACTGTAGGGAGAGTTACTATTGAGATACTCCATTCTCCACCTCTCATGTAATGTTTGTAGTAAATTAAACTAGTAGTTAATTACTGCTGGCGTGGTGTACTTAAATAAACTTTAACTGGATACAGGTATATAGGTTGCAAATTCAATTCCCAAATAAAGCAGTTGTTTTATTTCCCCGATTTGGTTGCAAAGATATAAATCAACTAATATTTTTCCACAGTTACAGTACAAAATGAGATTTTTTTATCGATACAAAAATGTGCCGAATTTCGTACATTCTTAATCTACCCATTGTTCCTAAAGCACTTTGCTGTAGGCTGTTTATCTCCGCACTACTAATGGATGCTCCATTGTGCAGGAATGATAGTTCGATTATCTAAAAGCTAACAAGATTTTTAGATTTCGTATCAATATATATAGGAAAAAATAGGTAATTTCACAATATTTTCCCGTAACGTATTGTAGAGGAGAGAATTAAGTGTTAAAACACTCCGTTATCTACTTTCCGCTCGATTATTGAGACTTTGCGCGTTGGTTGTCGAAACTTCAGCCTGCATTTTGTCTTGTTATCGAATCGAGGAAATTTATAATCATTTAGGAACCTGTGACGCTGTACCACTATGGCTGCAATATGTATAGTACTTTTTAAAAACTTCACAGTCATAAACTAGTACTAGCGAACTCGTGTGAAAGAGAGTAGAGTGAAAAACAGTGGAATTGTGTCAATCGGGTGCAGTTGCTTGTAGGCAACGGCCCTTATTGAAAGAAAACTCGTGTGAAGTATTGTTATTAGGTACATATCACTTATTGCAATTACACAGTATCTCTTTCCAAATAGTTTAGCCAAATATAAATACAGACGATATGTGTTTAATCATATTTTTTTCTTCTTCTTTTTCTTGTTAGCCGCTTCTGATGTGATATAATCTCTTCATTGTAACAAAACAATTGAATGTTTTACGGTACGAAAACACATAAATGTGTATTGGCATGTGCAGGAGTCCCACAAGGTGGTTGTATATCGTCATAAAATGTTCGTAAAGTGAATTGTTCCGCTGTTGTCTTTATTACGTCTGTGGCATATTTCGATGTAAACAGTAATATAGAGTCGTAATTTTGTAACAATTGCTTCTTGTATCTGTTTCTACATTTTGCTTGTGCTTGCATTGTCGTGACGTAGTGGCACAACATATAATTATATAGAGAAACTTAGTGTTACGTTTCCAAAGACGAAATTAACGCCGCACTTTGTCCTAATATAGAATAAGAATTTAAATAGTAAAAAGTATTTTGCTAATAGAAGATATAGAGCTATCTTTAATGTTACAAAACAAGTACATTTTTCCGTATAGAGTATTCAATATTTTCCTTACTCTCTGGAGCACTAACCTTACCCTTTTAAACAATTTGTTTGCGCAAACATAGCTTTTCTATACATTCCGCGAGCAAAGAGCACTCGCTTCAAGAATGTCGGTTTTTGTTCTTTATTTTTTAAAGTAACGATATAAAAATAAAGTTACATATAAGATATATGACTCTATTGATGAAAACCTATGAAAATAAGTTTAATTTGCTATGAGATGGTTATAAAATTTTATATTAAAACAAAAAAATCAGCTTCTTGTTTTTCCTGTTTAGTAGTATAGGACGGGATCTATAGTTAACATACTTCGTACCTTGTTGATACATTACGTATCAAATTATAACTCCGTCTAGGAGAAATAAAAGTTAATAGAATATAATCATTTCCCCGAATGAGGTTCGAACCCACAATCTTCATCTTTACAATCTAATGATATTGCACTACAATAGTCTTAATAATAAAACAAATTTAATAAAAATTAAATTGTAATTGAGCTCTTTGAGAGCGTTAGCAGTAAAGTCACTTGTATAATAATAGCTACGCCGTAGACTCAACGTACAGTTGTCGTAGCATCTACCGTGGTAGTACGTACAGAACGAATTATCAGAAAATAAGCATTTTAAACATATCTCATTTTTAATGGAGGAGGTTCAACTCTCACTATGCACAATTTTAATATATTTTGTAAAAAAAATATAAATTATTTTTAAAATAATCATGCTTAAAAGTTTACATAAAAATCTATTCTTAAATACTGAAAGCTTATATTAACAAAATTATGATCATTTGCGTATTGTTGCGCCCAATATATTTAAAAATAGAAGTTATTTGTAGGAATATTGTTAGCTTTGGTAAATTGTTATATTATGTCTTTATACATTTTCACCTTAACATATATATAAAAAAAAACCTGTCAACATTGTTCCCTCGACTTGATTTGAACCTAAGTCTTCGTCCATGTTAATTACTGCTCATCTTCTAAAATGTAAGCTGTCACATGTCATCTTCATCTAAACATGACCAGACATTTCTAACATGTTCTGATAATGTCCATAATACATTTAACTAATATAACGAATAACTGGAATTAACTTACTACAAATAATTAATATAAATATGTATATAATATGAGGCCAGTCGTGGCGCAGTGGTACATAGTGTGACTGTAAAACCGACTGGTTGTGGGTTCGATCCCCACTCGAGGAGATGAAATATTTACTTAAATTTATATTTCCATTTCTTCGCTCTGGTGTCGAGGCTAAGCGCGGCGTTGAGTTCTGCCACTCAACACGCAATGCCTCCAGAGTTCGGCAGAAAGTGGGGAACGGAGTGTCTTAACACAAGGTTCCCTCTGCCTACCCTGCTGTGTGCGGGATACAGCGTGAAGCTGATTTTTTTTTTGATGTATATAATATACGAGAATACGAGGCCGTCTGATTGTTGATGCGATTGTCTTGGATTCTATCCTTAATCAAGGGAATGAAGTATTTTCATTTCCTCCCTCTATATTATGAGAAAGGGGGCATTGTGTTACAATGGCGTCCTACAACATAATATTCTGTTTAGCTTTTTATTTTAATTTTGCTATTTTAATTCACCTTTACCGTGGTAATAATTGTGATAAATGTATATTCAACTTCTGCTCACCATTGCCTATTACTAGTACTTACAAAAAAAGCGTTAAGTTACAAATAATAGTCTGTAACATCGAGAGCAGCGTCAAGTGGAGTTCTCCAATATGCGTAATGGAGACTCCTAAGGGACAAATAGGATCGTGTCTCACAAGGGCTTTCAAGTGCCAGTTGATAGATATCTACAGATGTTGAGGTCATAGACTACGGCAATGGTTCGAATGCTATTATATTGTTACTAAATCAATGGGAAGTACATAAAGGAGTGATTCTTAACATTTTTTTCTCGGTCCATTTTGATAAGAGATGCTTAATTGTAAATGTATATTTCCAAAAAATAAAAATCACATTTTTATAAGATCTACAAAACATTCTTAGAACTATAAATTACATAAGCTCTTTGAAAAACCTTTGCCTCCGAAGAGTTCGACTGTTTAGATCTGTTTTGTTTGTTTCCATCATCTGGCCAGCTCGATGCTGTTGTATCATCACTTAAGCTAATGATGATATAATTGCCAATGGATCAATCCCACTTTCTTAGATTTTATCACGTGATGTCTGTTTAGTCGATACATTAAAAGCAAGTTAAAAAAAGATAAAATATTATTTATACAAGTCCGTATGACCTAATTTACTAAAGATTTACATTGAAAAAATAAAATCTCCAATCACCCATTATACTTCAATTCTAATAACAAGAAAGTAAAGCGAAAGCTTTTTGTGAAGTTAAATGAGCTTTCAAATATAAACAACAATTCTGATTGAGTTTATTTTGTTTTTCATTGAAGCAATTCCGAACAGTATGTTACAAAATGTATATTTTTCTTTTACTTTCACGCTATATCCCGCATATCCCGTTGTCTGTTCGCCGGACTGTAAACGCGACAGTTACGGATTTGATTGAACTTTAGGTAGTGCATTATTTTTATTTCCTAGCTCCAGTATGAAGAAGAAGAAGAAAAAAGAAGTGTTTTCCGTACATTGATGTAGATATGGTTCATTGTATGTTAGCTTCGGTTGAAAATAAAATACCGCCGATAGTTTATTTCTGATCTTAGAACTACAAAATTTTAATATTAGATGGATATTATTTAAGACGAACGCCCGTCGTTCTTAATTTTGCGCTTATTTAGACATTCCGCTAATTTCATTGATTTTGTTTTCTTATTTACATTTACAAACATAGCACAATGATTGAAATATAATTAACACGAAAAATATCTATATACACCAGGAAAAATATCTATATACACCAGGAAAAATATCTATCCAAAATACGAATGGACTCTACAATTTAAGGCTTACTTAAAAATTAAAATTATGGGATTCCTGAAGAATACTCAGAATATAGTCTAGAAGTTGTTATTGGTTTGTATACTTACTACACAAATGGAGTAGGTGTTAATATTTACAAGATTTTATTTAACTGGCCGTATAGTATGTGTGTTAGTGAATGTGAGATTTTGAAAGTTCATTTATGTTTAAGCACTTCCCAGCTCAGATTGAGTTGAAATTTGTAGTATTCAAGATGGCCGCCAACAATATGGTGGATTACCAATTTTTACATAACGCACCTAGTGTGGGTATTGGAATTGATTTGTAAATTAGTGGTAATATATATAGTAGAAGTAGTGTACACTATGAAAAAGAGGTAAAAAGTAAAAAAATAATATTAACTATGAAAGTTTCCTATTTGAAAAATGTTTGTTTAATTAATATTTTTACCACCTGCGCCACGTCGGACATCAAAAAACGTAAAGGTTTAAATTAGTATATTATGTACTAGGCTTACTCCAAAATTTTGCTTGTGTGGGCTCTAAGATGTAAACAAGGAAATGAAATGTTCTTTCCCTTTTTCAAGAAAATTTCAAGAAATCATCTCTTAGTGCTCTCCAACACTGTCTATTTACCTTTCACATTGCATTTATTAAGTTCTATTTATATTGGTGCCGTTTTCATAATAGACTATTAAAACGGCAACTCAAGATCACCCTAAGAATCTCCGGGTTAAGAACTACAGAACTCAGTAGTTTCGTCTGTGCGCTGTCTGTCAGTCACTCAGTAACAGAAGAGTTTTATATATATTGTATGAATCGGGGCAGTTGCTTTGTATTGAAGGCAATGGCCCTTATTGGAAGGAAACTCGCGTGAAGTAGTGCTAATGGGTGATACATATCCCTTATTGCAATTATATAGAATCTATTCTCATATAGGCCAGTCGTGGCGCAGCGGCACAAAGTGTGACTGTAAAACTGACTGGTTGTGGGTTCGATCCCCACTCGAGGAGATGAAATATTTACTTAAATTTATATTTCCATTTCTTCGCTCTGGTGTCGAGGCAAAGCGCGGCGTTGAGTTCTGCCACTCAACACGCAATGCCTCCAAAATTCGGCAAATAGTAGGGAACGGAGTGTCTTAACACTAGGTTCCCTCTGCCTACCCTGCTGTGTGCGGGATACAGCGTGAAGCTAATTTAATTTTTTTTCCGTTCTCCACAGTAATGACAGTGGCGAAAGAGGTATGTAGAAACCGTAGCGTTTGGCGCTCCGTTCTTTCCGACTACCCCGCTAGGGTAGTAGGTTTAGTTTTAGTTTTTTTATTTCCATATAGACTGTATGTGTTTTTATTTTGTTTTATTAAAAAACGTTAACTGCTTTCGATTTCTGACAATTTAATAAATTTGCATATAACAATCGTTTCAATCGCATTATCATAACGTATGTATGTACGTACGTATATATATATATATATATATATATGTAGAGGTGTGTTACCGCACGCCGAGGCACGAGCTCGTACGCTTCATTAACCGCGGACGTGATGGGAACACATTGTTGTTTAGATTGTGCGTAATCGATGTGAACCATTTTGTAATGTTCTAAATTATTTTTTATAAATATGTATAGGTTTTAAGCTTCACGGCTTATCCCGCACAAAGCAGGATGGGTAGAGGAGACTTGAAAGTTAGTGTTAAGTGAAAATTAACATTTTCGATAGGTAAAATATTTTTTCTAAACCTAAGACTAAATAATGTCGAAACAAGTGTAATTTTTTTTTCATATCTTAATTTATACATTATTTACAGTAGATATTTTTACATATATGTATTTGTTAATTATAGTGACGTCTTAAATGTCTATATATTTTATTTCTTTTGATCTCCACTTTATTTAGTTATGTTTATTTATATAATAATAACAATATTAAATTCCGTTTAACTTCAGAAACAGAAATCAAGTAATTATCTGTTACATATGCAAATGAAGGCGGATAATCATACAGCTGACAGTTACGTGATTAGTCTTGTGTTGTATATATATGTAACCTATAGGTTATATAAGGAAAAATAACCTATAGGTTATATATATAGATTGTGTATTATAAAAATTTTTATCTTCACGCCGTATTCCGCCCACAGCTAGTGTAGGCAGAGGGAACCTGCAAACCTAATGTTAAGAAACTTCGTATTCCTTAAAACACACGGAGTTCCCATTTTCCGCTGAATTCTAGAGGCATTGAATGTGGAGCTCAACGCCTAAAAAATATTCTGTTGCAGTGTACATGCACCAGATAAGAAAGCTAGAGTAGCATTTTTACTAAACGGAACAAAGAGGCATACGTTCTTTAAGCATATTTTACTACGTTAGAGTGTTGTCTGTAAATCTGACAGGTAGTTGATTCGATGTCTACTCGAGTAAATTACATATTTTATATTTTCATTTCCTAGTTTTAGTAAAGAAGCAAACCACACACTGTGACATGCACACTCAGTGTCTCCAGATTTCCACGAAAAATTGGGAAAGGGAGTGTCTTAATGGGAACGGAAGGTCTGAACACTAGGTGCCTCGGTGTCCTCCGCCCGCTCTGTCATGTCTGTGTGCGTGACGGCATGAAGCTATTTTACCAGGTGCATTTGCTAATTTCCTTGACAAAACTAACCAAAATGTACGACACATTTCTTTTATTTGCAATCAGAAAATTTTAAATGGAACGTAACTCGGATGAAAAATGGGCAGTTTTCACTAAAGCGGTGACATATGGCTCGAAATACGGGCGAAAAAAGTTTTTTAATTAACGAATTTGGTGTATCTGAAGGAATTTACTGCTTAAATATAATAGTTGAGTTGAGTTAGTATAAGGAAAATAGGGTCCAGTGACACAAGTGCGACTGTGACCGTAACGGTTGTGGGTTCATTTGCCACTCGAGGAAATTATATAATTAATATTTCCATTTCCTCGCTCTGGTCTGACGCGTCTACAGTCGCATGGTTGCGTCAGTGCGCCACGACTTCCCTCTTCGCTTACATTAAATTAAGTTTTTTAAAGAGGATTTTTAAAAAAATATATTTTAATTTAGAATTTTTTAAAAAATAATTTACTTTTCTAAGTGTGGAATAACATTTTATTAAAATATTTTTGTAAGTATTTTTGAGACGTTGCGTATTGAGTGACGGAACTTAACACGGGCCTTGCCTTGTTATGACGCAAGGAGATGAAATTTTAAATATTTCATGAGTAAAAATCGAACCTACAACCTGTCACGTTCTCAGTCGCATGCTTGTGCTTCTGATATATGTAAAGTATATTTAAGTTAATAAAAAAATAAATAAAAAAAGTTTAGGTTACTTTCACTTCAAAACAAAATTAAGAAATATGATTCCAATTGAAAAATTCTTTCTACCATATTTAAGTAAAGAGGGTAAAATAATTGGAAAATTAAGTGAACCAGCAAATTCAAAGTGAATGGAAACGGGTCGAGATGACAAAAAAAACTCTTAAGAAAGTCGAGTTCTTAAAAGGCTGTTAGAGCAAAGTGTTTTTTAACTTGCGATTATTTGTTTATACTAATTCGTCTTGTTAGGTATAACGAGTGAATGTAAAGACTTTATATTGAGAAGGGAAATTATTCTTCTTTTTATATTTTTTTTACTTCCCACTGTGTCCCGCATATATCAGGGTACGCAGAGGGTAACTGGTATTTAGACACTTCGTTCCCCACTTTTTTGGCTATCACAGTGGCATGTCTATAAATGTGACGGCTTTCTGTTCGATTACAACTCGGGGAAATCAATAATAATATTGTTTTTGTTATACTAAGACTATATTAAAAACAATATAACTCTCGAACTTAAAGATCAATAAGTAGACGCTAAATAAATAACTTGGTTCCCTTTGGAATTTACTTTGCAGATGGCGAATTTCGACACTCCACTTTCAAAGTTACGATCGAGACGGTCTGCTAATAAACTCATACAAAATACATAAATTAAATTACTTTACCCGCGACTTTGCCCGAGCGGTCAAATGGAATTAGTTAATAAGTAGAGTATGACATAAGCAAGTAAACTTGGTTACATTGAAGCACTTAGCGCCTTCCGCGATAAGTTGACACAAAAATATTTTAGCCATTTCAATCAATAGTTGATGACATTATTACATTTAACCAAACAAACAGATGAAGTCTATAATATCAGTATAGATGATAAAAATTGGAAAGTGGTATTTCTATAGTACCTATACAAATAAACATTAATAAAATAAAATTTATAAATGTAGCGGGATCCGAACCCACTAAGTTATATGTTATATTAAATTAATTTGACTTTATACTGTCGTCACTAAAATAAAAATAAAAATAGAAATTAAATATTTCTGCTATTAAAACTCGAGTAAAGAAAGGCCGTGGAGTATTATTGTAAAGGAAAGTGGAAAGTAGGTCGAGACTTAATCTGTCGTATAGCAGGTTGTAGGGATTATGCGAGACGAGACACTTGAAAACCAGAGCAAAACTCTACACGATTGAGACAAAAAAGTGTACCTACAAATTTTCTTCTATTGTTTTGAATAAAAAAATTTAAATAGAAATAGATATTTACAATGTAAACGCGCAAGTTGGGGGTTCGATGCCCACTCGAGGAAATTAAATATCTAATGTTTTTATTAATTATCTTCGGTGTCCTTATTTCGCTACCGCAAGTCAATACACAATGCCTTTAATATTCGGGAACCTTATGTTAAAAAACTTCGCTCCCCACTTTCCACCTAATTCTGGAGGTATTGCCTTCTGAGTGGCGGAACTCATTGCAGCATTTTACCAGAGCGAAAAAATTAAAATATTAAATGTTATATTTCCTCGGTTGGTAATCGAACCCACAACCTATCGCGCTTGTTAACACGCTTGCCTTGCCACGACTGGCCCCAACAAAATTATATTAACTTTGTTAATTCTTTAATAAACC
The DNA here is from genome assembly GCA_030704555.1 of Heliconius charithonia. Taxonomy (NCBI): domain Eukaryota; kingdom Metazoa; phylum Arthropoda; class Insecta; order Lepidoptera; family Nymphalidae; genus Heliconius; species Heliconius charithonia. Next base: position 12,688,439 of record CM060811.1, on the reverse strand, counting down.
AACGGAACCCAATTGTAGACTGCCTTATTTATTTTGTTTACAAAATAGAAATTGTAACAGTTGTTACGTAAACGAATGGAAAACCTTTCGTTTATTTTGTGTTGAATAAAGTGAAACTTCTGTGTTCATTGAATTTGTGTTTAATTTAAGATGCCATGTGGCACAGTTATAAGATGTGTGATTATTCCAGCGATAGTTGTGTATTTTTTTTAAAGCTTCATGCTGAATCGCGCACATAGCAGGGATGGCAGATGGAACCTAGTGTTAAGACAATCCGTTCCCCAATTTCTGACAAATTCTGGAGGCATTGCGTGTTGAGGGGCAGAACTTATCGCTTATAGTGTAGTAATATTTGTTTATTTACATTTAAAGATGTAATATAATCTTTACTAGATATAAATTAACAATATCAAGGTCGTCGTGGCGCAGGGGCACAAGAGAGCGACTGTAAATGCGACAGGTTGTAGGTGCGCGTTTGATGCTCACGTGAGAAAATGTATTATTTAATATTTTTATTCCTCGTTCTGATAATGATAAAAAACGCACCATTGAGTTCCACAGCTCAACAAGCAAAGCCTCCAGTATTCGGCGGAAAGTAGGGACGGAAGTGTCTTAATGGGAACGGAGTATCTTAAAATTAGGTTCCCAGGTTCTCTCTGCCTATCTTGCTATTTGTGAGATAGAGCGTAAAGTTATAAATATAAATGGTTATACTTGATAATTTCTGAACTGCGCCTCACAGGTCTACAGCGTTATGATGGCGTATAAAATTGTACGATAGTGCCTGTACTAGGGCGAGCCAATAAAAAAGGTCACACGAACTGTGAACGTTCCCTTAGGGACGATAGAGAGGAAAAATCGAGAAACTAATGAATTTTTATGGCAAGGGCTCCACTTTAGTTGTTTTATGTTTATTGCATACGTACCTCGTGTGTGTATTGCTAACACCTGGTGTTCCGGAGGAATGAAGGGAAAATAATTTACTATTCCGTTAGCTTAAGATATACTTGTGTAATACATCTACTTTCATTTCTTCGCTCTGACGTTGAGGCAAAGTGCGGCGTTAAGTTCCGCCACTCAACACGCAATACCTCTAGTAACATTCTTTGGACGTCAAATAACCTGAGAGAGGCGAAAGAAGCAGCGGTTTTTTTTTTCAAATAAAAACTTAAAGATTTACAAATATTGAAATGGACGATATACTCTTTGAGACATAGCGTGACCATGGCATTTTAACAGAGCAGGGCAGTGAAAATAATTCATTGACAAGAACGGGAATCGCATCCACAACCGTCATTTTTACAGTCAAACGCCGCCAGCTCTTTTAAAAAGAATTATTTATGTATCAAATCGATGAAACAATTTTTTAATTTTTTTAAATATAAACAGCCAAGCGAGCAAACTTATAAGTTATTTATTCAGTCAAAATAAATAAAAATAATATACATTCATAATTTTAATTTATAATTTTAAATATTATTTAAAAAAAAAAACACAAACATAGTTGCAAAAAATGTACATATCCTCTATATACGCCCTCTTGGCGCAGTGGAGCTGTAGGATGATTGTGGATTCACTCGGGGGTAACATATAAATATTTTTCCACCACTTAACACGCAATCTCTCAGTCATTATGCGGAAAACGGAGAAAAGAGTGTCTTAACACTACTTACTTTCGTAATATACAGTATATTTTCGGCCTTTCACCTTCAATTTTCAACTCAACTTTTCTTTAAACATATACGTTTTAACTCTGTTCATTTCCTATTAAAACGAATACTTTAAAGTGTGAGCAATCTCTCAAGATCGCAGCTCTCAACGTAATGAAGTCGCTGCCTTCATTAGTGAGAGAGGCATGGACATGGAAGAGTCGACGCTTGTGCTTTTTTAATTATTGCAACGTATAAAATGGGAATTTTTCTAGTTTTCCACTAAGATGTGTATTTAATTTTTTGATAACATAGTGTTAAGGCACTCTGATATCAATCAAGACGAGAATTCTTGGAGCCATGCGTGTTGAGTGGCGGACTAAAGGAAACGGAAAGAAGGAAAAAATATGAAATATTCTACTCGCTCGAGTGGGAATCACAGCTACACTCATCGCGATTACAGTTAGACGTTTGTGTCGCAGCGCTGCGACTACTGCCTTATTCCCGACTGCTAAAAAAGGGTTATGTTTTTCGCGCGTATCTTGTATGTTTGTATGTAATATTATTTATTACCTCATATCTCCAGAACTGCTAAACGGATTTACATATTTGAGGTATCGTTTGATTTGTATTAGCAGCCCAAGTGTTCTTAGATAGGTGACGTTAAAAAAAACAATCATGGTGGCTGTGGGACGCTATTGGATTTATTGAAAAAAAATCGTTTCGAATACCATAATATGGGTATCGAAGGCTCGAGAGCTCAATATGAAGATTTCAAAAAGGTATATCATTACTATAATAAATCCTAACAAAACAGTGAAAAATAAAAATATATTTATAAAAATAAAAACCCCGACTGCATAAAACTAAAAAGAAAATAAACAAGCCCAATAGTTTATTAGGATAAACAGTCGGGACCTATCAGTAATTCTTCAATCAATAAAATCTTTACCAAGAACCGCCCGCATAATTTAAAGAGGTCCCGACAATATTTATATTTTATATTTTTCCCAAAAATATTTTTTTCATTTTCATGCGTTATTTGATTTTTAAAAGAATGGATGGCTCAGGCAAAAGATCTAGACGAAAACAAAAAAGGGGAAATAAAAGCCTATAATGGCTTTGGTTGGACATGCTTCCTTAACGCTATTACTTGCATGGAATGCTATATATAAAATATCAATAATGCTACCAGTAGTGATAGAAATGTCAGTAGGGTCAGTCTTACAAAAAACTGTCAGCGTAAGGTCACCGGTCCTACAGGAAGCTACCTTCGAAATGGTAAGTGTAATGTAATACATCTTCAAAAAATGACAATTTGAACCAGAGGTTCCTGAGATTAGTGCGTATAACCAAATAAAGTCTTTAGTATAATATATTTATTATAGATTGACCATTAAAATAATAGAGACATTGCGCGTAGCATGGTGGAAAACAACGCTGTATGTCAACAGTTTTCTTATCAGAGTGAAAATAAAGTAAAATACAAAAAATTCTACAAATGAGACACAAATCTAAGAGTTACAAATATATAATATAGAAACCGCAATATTTGTCGATGTAAGCGAGCGCCGAGACTCCAGACGTCGCGATGGTGCATACGGAGTACGCAAATTAAAATTACTATGAAATTTGTTTGCAAAAATGTGCTGAATTTAAAATGTTTAATGATAATATTATGGATGCTGATATAAAACTTGAAATTTTTAAAGATTTATTACGGTGACAACTAAATTGTGTATAGTTAGATTTACATAAAAATGATATTTTTAAAATAATCATTGAACAGAAATCTTGGAAATAACTAAAATGAACCAATATTTTTTTATAGATAAATTTAAAAGATATTTAAAAAAAGTCACAATTTTTAGAACTAGTAAGTTATTTACCACCGCATTTTATTTGATCGAGAAAATGAAAATAGGTAATTACCCCGATGCCGTGGCGCTGCGCCACGCCAGCTTCCTATATTATGAAATAATTTAATATTTTTTTCGGGGATTGCTATTTAGATGCAGCAAATAATTATAAAAAATATGAAATTATTTAAGGTAACAAAAACGGTCAAGTGCGAGAAGAAATCTTGAAATTAATAATCTTGATACAGGGACAGATAGACAACAAAGTACTCTTATAAGGGCACCGTTTTTTCTTTTGAGATACAGAATCTCATCTTAGTATTAAGCATATATGGTCATTCTACAAAAGTTGTCAAATTGTCGATCAAGGTTGGATCTAAAAATACCCATAAAAGGCGGCTGAAGGGCTCTATGACGAGAACAATGCCGTCCTTATGTAGAAAACGCTTTGACATAACGACTTAATGGAGGAAACAAGATATTGTGCCCTAATATACATATATTTGAAAGCCATCGTGGCGCAGTGCACATAAGTGATTGTAAATAAGATTAGTTGTGGATTGATTTCTGAACGTGACAATGAGTCGTAACGGCATTTAGGCTTCGCTCCGGACATATTCCGTTAAATAAATTTGGGTTTTTAATGAAGAAAGTTCCTTCTCCTAATTGTCCCGATTGTGGGATTGTAGAGGATGTCTACCATATTTTAACGGAATGTACCCGTAGCGAACCATTGCTTTCGCGAGTTGCAGATAGAACAATTGGAAGTTGTAATTTGTATCTTGCAAATCCTACTTCAGATTTAGCTAAATTGTTATATAGTATAGTTAAACTTAATGTAAGCAAACGTAAATAATATGCAAATGTTAACATAATTTTAAAATATATTTAAGTATTTGTAATACTAACCAGAGCAACATAGTCACCTTAGTGACTCAGCTCTTAAAATGAGAATAAAAAAAAAAATATAAAAAAAAAATAAATCCAATTTTCAAAGCTTTACATGTTCTATGGCGGTATTCAACGGCGCACCCAATCTGTGAGAAATACCGACAACTATAATCCAAAATCATTACATTCAGTTCAGTAGGAACTGAGCTTAAACATTTTGTTGTAAGTTTATCAAATGCTTTTACTGATAGAAAATGTTAACAATTTAATAATAACTGTATTTTACTATTTTTATTTATCTGTGCAATAAAGAATATATATATAATACTAAAAACAAAAGTTTTATTTTTTTAGTTTCACGCTTTATCCCGCATAAGGAAGACATCCCCCTGTCCTACCTAGAGTTATGACACTCCATTCCCCACTTTCAGAGTTCAAAGCCGCGTTTTTTCTTGTTACCAGAACGAGGAATTAAATATATATATTTTTTCATTCCTCGAATGGTAATAGAATCTATAACCTAAAATTTGAATAAGAAGCGAAATCACAAAATAAAGTTAGCATAAAGTATTATTAAGTAAAAGTTGTTTACCGGCGTCTATATTTAACCAGATTAGTAAATTAATTTAATAATATATTCCATCAGCCGTTTAATATAATTGTTGTAATAATAGGAAAAAACTAAGTTGTTAATATAATATTAACTTAGTACACCCGTGACCACGGTCGTACTGCCAGCTTACTATTTGAATTATTTAAATTTATATTCTTTTGTGTAATATGGACGCATTATAAAATTTTGTTAGTGATTTTCATAGTGATTCAGATAAAAAAAACAAAGTGATTGGTCACTCTTCTCGCAGATTCGGCAAGGTAACTTTCAATTTTAAAATCTTGCTAGGAATCCGATCGAAATATTTTTCAGGGAGGCCTTGGCCTTAGCTTTGAACGGATTTTTGTCATATATTTTTTGGGCTCATTTTTTTCATAAAATTTTTACTAAGTTTAAAAATTCTGGAATTCAAACATTTATAGAATTTTTTTTTTGACTTTAATTCTTGGTGCGTTTTGTGCGGAGTGCTTATAAAATATTTCATTTTTCGAATGATAATCAAACCCACACTGGAAAAAGTCACGGCCCAAAAATTTTTCGTGGTGTGATTTACAATTTTATTTAGATTACTAAATGACTAAATACTTCATACTTCACATATCGTCAGCAACTACGTCAAAACAGTCCCATAAAATAGCACGTTGATTATAAATATATGGATATTATATATATTAAATTTATTGATACAATCCATAACGACTGGTCGGTGCGCCGTTACCTGTAACAAATGACAGTATGGATAGATTAAAATTCGGTATTTATTTCATTTGGATCTGCGTAATAACTACGAATTATTGAAGCCATAGTGGCGTAGCGGTGTAACACGATGGTTGTAGATTCGATCTATTTTTAAGGGAACTATGTTTTTTTTTTATTTTCTCTGCTTTGCACGACCAGGCTCGGTGTAAAAAAAAATCTTATTTGAACTTACAAAAACTTATGAACGTGGACATTACGTTATAAATTTCGAATAGGATCGGATTTTTAAAAACATATCCTGTATGTATTATTTTGCGCATGTGAGTATCAGAACCTAACGACAAGCTCAAATGGGAATCAAATCAACAACCATCGGGTACAATCATAGTCTGTGCCACTGCGCAACGAAGGCCTCATACAAAAAAATGCTTTCTAACAAAATCTATACTTATAAATAAACGATGAAATGCCTTTGTTTACAAACATCACGCATACGAGGGCGCGATCAAGTAAAGCAGTCACGTTGTCTCATAAAGGAGATGGTATGGCGAATAAAAACTGACGCTTAAAATATTCACAGTTCTTATTTTATATATATATATATATTTCTTTGATAATGGAGAAAAGTATTGTATAAGTATGCTTTTTATTGGAGGCGCAGTGGCGCAGTGGGGCGATGTACACGTAACGGTTGTGTATTCGACTTCGCTCAAAATAAGTTATCCCTGCTTTAGGGAAATACCGAATGCGCTGAAACCATTTTTTGCCACTATCTAGGTATTCGTATACTATTCGACAGTGTAAAAAAAATCAATTTTGTTCACATTTTCAAATAGTATTTATTATACTTATATTATATCATTTAGTAAAGAATTATACATTGGAGGCACAGCGGCACAAAATGTGACTGTAAAACCGACTGGTTGTGGGTTCGATCCCCACTCGAGGAGATGAAATATTTACTTAAATTTATATTTCCATTTCTTCGCTCTGGTGTCGAGGCTAAGCGCGGCGTTGAGTTCTGCCACTCAACACGCAATGCCTCCAGAATTCGGCAGAAAGTGGGGAACGGAGTGTCTAAAAACACTAGGTTCCCTCTGCCTACCCTGCTGTGTGCGGGATACAGCGTGAAGCTGATTTAACAAATTTAATAAAAACAAATTTTAGAATTTCACAAAATTGTGATAATATATTTAAGTATAATAATCTTAACAATTTAAAAATAAAACGTTGTTTTTGAAGAGATCTTCTGAGAATTAGGTCAATAAAATCTACGCTGAAGATATTGAAATAAAGGGCGTTGGGCTTTATCTACCAAAGCGAGGATATCTTCGCTTAAAGTCCAACACCACGTTGAGTCCGCCACTTAACAGACAGTGTCTCGTAAATTGGGCACCAAGTGGAGAACAGCGGGTTTAACACTGTAACTTCTTTGGCGAACTTTGCTATTGTGAAAACACCTAAATCAATATATTTTTTATCTTCATTTTACTCATTTGCTTTGATTTTATATACCATTTCACTATTCCTATTAATGTATAAATGTTATCAAAACGAAAATTCAAATTAACTCCTAAGAACTGCGCGATCAATAATAAAGAGGCTCCAACACAATCGTGAACCAAACATCGCTCGCAAGAACAATATCGTCCCTCGAATATCTCGAGCTTAAAACGGAAATCTCGGAGGAATGTCTTTTGTTCGCGAACAATGCTCCGTACACTTCAATCTTATCTATAAGTGGTGAATTTATCTGAAACTACCTACCGACTACTAATATATAACTTGAACATATTTCATTTATATATTAGTGAATATATCATAATATACTTATTTAGAAAACGTATAAAAATTTTAACGTAGCGAGACTTGAACCCGTACCTCCTGCAAACTGCAAATCAACCAGGCGCTCTGACCACAAAGCCATACGATAACAGAACGTATGGCTAAGGCTAAGGGTATAGGAGTAATTTTCAGGAACTGCGCTTTGTTCAGATTTACTGCGGGCGCTTACAATGTGACATACAGGACTTATAGGCCATATATGACATTAAAAAGGAGTAAAACGAGTGACAAACATACAAAACAGAGTTGACTTAAGTCGTTTTATTCTCCAAGTCTTTATATCAGGTTGTCTGCTTCTCCGGTGGTAATTAGCGCGGCACCAAACGCCTTAGTAAACATTAAACATTAGCATTACCAACGTTACACCATTTAACTCATAAATAAGAGGTTCACATTTATTAATGTTTTAAACACAATTCTGCCACTCAACACGCAATGCCTCCAAAATTCGGCAGAAAGTGGGGAACGGAGTGTCTTAATACTAGGTTCCCTCTGCCTACCCTGCTGTGTGCGGGATATAGCGTGAAGCTAATTTAATTTTTTTTTAAACACATTTGGTTCTCATAATTAATTCTTTGGTTTTTTTATATTTTAGTGTACTTGAATTGCTTATAAACCATCTCCTACTGTATGTCTGACTTTTATATGTGTGTGGCTTCTTCTTAAAGACTGGACCGACTTGGAGGAATTTTTGCGATTTGTAAATATAATTGGACCTAATAGATGTCGCTTCAGCCCCTTTTTACTATAGAATCACAAAACAAAGTGATCGAAAAGATGGCTACATTTTCAAACTTTACAAAATTAACCTTCATTTTCATCTAGACACATATCAAATAATTAGGATTGAAATAAAAACAAATATTTATATTATGTTGGTTTATTAAATAAAATTTGTTTTTCAAAATGTAAAATATTTTAAGAAGCAATTAAACATTATTAGACATCTCAAAATATTCTCTTAATGATCGTCAATAGGTAATTAATCCGTAAAATCATAGAAGCTCCTTTAATTAAACCGAAACGAGCTTCTAAATACTTTCCAAAGGTAAATTACTATGGAAACTTCAGTTACCCGGGATAATCGCCAGCTGTAGTGCTACAAAATGTTTTGAAATTAATTATAATATATTGGGGTAAATCACTTAATTTTCCCTTATCTCCCACCATATCTCTATCCTTTGGAGATAAACAGGAAGTGAAATCAGACCAGAAGGTAAAATATATTGTACATTCTTAACTGAGTATAAAGCAAGCAAAATTTTATTGGTCTTTTGTTTTAGCTTTACGCTACAAGCGACACTAGGTACTATATAGCAGGACACAGAGAGAACATTCCTTAGGTTCCCTCTGTGTTAAGACACTCTGTTACATTTAAGACATTGTCGCTCCCCACTTTCCGCTGAATTATCGAGGCATTGCGTGTTAAGTGGCGAGTTAATCTTCTTAATCTCATACAGTAAAAATGAAGAACTGTAAAAAAATTATGAACAACCGGTCTCCATCTTCTTGCAAGTTTAATAACAGTATTAATTTGTAGAAGAAAGATAGATGTAGAGTATAGAGATATCGACTATGTAGCACTCCGTTCTTTACTTTTCGCCAATTTTTAGAGATATTCGAAGCCAGTCGTGGCGCAGTGGTACAAAGTGTGACTGTAAAACCGACTGGTTGTGGGTTCGATCCCCACTCGAGGAGATGAAATATTTACTTAAATTTATATTTTCATTTCTTCGCTCTGGTGTCGAGGCAAAGCGCGGCTTTGAGTTCTGCCACTCAACACGCAATGCCTCCAAAATTCGGCAGAAAGTGGGGAACGGAGTGTCTTAACACTAGGTTCCCTCTGCCTACCCTGCTGTGTGCGGGATATAGCGTGAAGCTAATTTAATTTTTTAATTTAAATTTAGAGATATTGTGAGAGTAGTGGTGGAACTCAACTCTGCGTCTTCCCTACCAGACCAGAGATTTATTCATATTACAATTTTGTTAAGTGGGATTTGGGGACCCACAATTTTTACTGTCACGACTGCTTCATGTTCAAATTTGTAGGCATATTTTTTGTGAGTCTCATCATCTATCCTGCATATAGCATGGTACGCATAGGTAACCTGGGAGCCTGATACTAAGACACTTTGTTCTCCCGACTGGCAATCGAACTCACAACCGTTGCGTGTACAGTCGCACACTTGGCCCTTTGAGCCACGACGACTAAATAACTCTTGACTTATATGCATATAACTCTCTTTATGATGCAGAATATCTGTGATATTTGCATCATAAAATAAATCTTTTACATTTTCTACTTTAATTTAAATTTGAATTATAATTTAAGTTTCGTAAGAAAAAGTATATTACTTATTTCAATTTTCAAGTATAAAGTTTCAAAGTCGTTTCAATGTTGAAGAATTTTTTTTTAAATCAGCAATTTTTACAAATAATGTTGGAATAAGTGAAAACACTATGAATTATAGTAATAAATAATGTAGTCATTATTTTATGAAAATCTGTAAAAAATAAGAAGACACATAAGTATGTGTTTCCTCTTTTTTGTGGGAAACACTTGTTTCCCACAAAAAGAGATATCTATAAAAAAAATCTACTAATACTAGTTACGTGTCGAGTCCTAAAAAAAACAAGGTCACGTTTTTCCCTCTACACTGAGGCTAAATTACTTAAAAATTTTAAAAATCGTTCTGGTTTTGGCTATCATTTTTTAAACGCTTTTTCTTAAATAAATAAATTTCTTATATAAATCTGCAATACACTTATAGTGAGATCAAAAGAGATTGTATTCGGAATTTCAAATTTATACGATATCTTGTGTGTGTATGGTAATTTATACGCCACAAAGCTTTGAGACACATACAGGTATGCTGTCCTTGAAGACTACTTAGATAATCGTAATAGTTTGTTAAAACATATATTTAACATTTTTAAAGTGTTGCTCCTCAGAGAGACCAGAACGTAGTGTCAAAACACTCCTTTCTACTCTTCCTGTCCGAATTCGAAACCTTGCATGTCATATAACGTGTATAAGTGATACATCTCAAAGTCGTACTTTGTCTACTTATAGGCAAGAAATGAAAATAACTCATCTTCTCAAATGGGAAAGAACCGACGACTATCGTTTTGACTCCGTCTCAATATTAAATAACTATAACCGTGGAATTATAAATAACGATTTTTTATCTACTGCGCTATAACGGTCAGAAATGTAATACTCGAGACGCTTAGAGTCCTCCTAAGCATAAACATTAAAGCGTTCGACCGAGAAATGAAAATCTTTTCGAGACAACGATTAAACGATAAAGCTTAAATACCGTCATAATATTTTTTATATTGTCGTTATATATTTTTAGTATTTTATTATATACTGTTATATAATTTGTAAATAATTGCTATCCACCATTTTGTTGCGGCGGCCATCTTAAATTAATTATGACAGATACATTTCATTGCTATGAGGCCAGTCGTGGCGCAGTGGCACAAAGTGTGACTGTAAAACCGACTGGTTGTGGGTTCGATCCCCACTCGAGGAGATGAAATATTTACTTAAATTTATATTTACATTTCTTCGCTCTGGTATCGAGGCTAAGCGCGGCGTTGAGTTCTGCCACTCAACACACAATGCCTCCAAAATTCGGCAGAAAGTGGGGAATGGAGTGTCTTACACTAGGTTCCCTCTGCCTACCCTGCTGTGTGCGGGATATAGCATGAAGCTAATTTAATTTTATTTCAATTTTTTATTTACATTTCATTGCCTTCAGAACTAAAGACGTAATCCAAAGTTTAGATTAATCTGACACTGGGAAGTGCGTATAATAATTGAGTTTGCAAGATTTCACGTACACTAACATACATACACGTACTAACACGACAAGTTCAAAAAATCTTGTAATTAGATAGAATAATGAACGTCGGCGTCGAGGCGTAGACACGTGATCGATTGCATGCGAAGTGAGTTAGAAAGTGATAAATGCTCACCACTAAGATGCATCATGAATCAGATTTTTTTCAGGCAGAGGGAAGTGATAAGACACCATGTTCGCCACGCACTGAGTAACTTCACTTTTAAGTCATTGCGTGTTTAGTGGCGGATATAGCGGAAGAGTGCGGTCAACACCGCGTATTTTCAAAGCGGTGAAATGAAAATAATACATTCCTTCAGTTGTAATCGAACCCACAATCTGTCGCGTGTATAGTCGCACTTACTGGTCTGAAGAAGAATGTTGACATTTTCTCTGTAGGTTAGAGAAAGGGACTAAACAGAGGATTTCGCTAAATTCCTACGGGAACGGTAAACAACAGGATTTTCCATTGAATTGATGTAAACGCAAACTGGGTTAGGGCAACCAACTAATATTTATTTATACTAATATTAGAGTTTGTTTCGTTGACCGCGCTGACCCCAGGAACTACAGTATAGGATAGCCCATTCATTAGTTTAATCGTTTCAAAGCAACCCCACTGACCTGCAGTCGGATTTTAGATAACTCCGACTGCAGGTACAGTGAAATTTGGGGCTATAACTTAAATTAGACCACTTGAGAGAAACCGCAGTAAAAGCTAGTACAGTATGAAACTAATTAAATTGTCCTCCAATCAGCTTAATAAGTCAAATGTCACGCTCGGAGTTGTCTGTACTTTGCGGTGCCGTATGAAACTTTTGCCATACACTTTGGAGTACAGCGGTTTCAATTCAAACTTATTAGAATTTAAGTGAAAATACCATACAGATAGAAACTAAAGTGACTGTCAGCCCTATAGCTTGGTTATATGAAATATTCAATATTTTCATTTTCTTGCTCTGGTAGCCAGGCAAAGCGTGGCGTTGAACTCCGCCGCTCAACATGCAATGCTTTGAGAATTGCGGTGGGGTATTAAAATGCCTTAATGGAGAGCGGAGTGTCATACGACTAGATTCATTTTGGCTATTCTGCTTTGTGTAGGATACTGTGTGAAGCACTGAAATAAAAAAAACATATTAACCTTATTAAATTGTACCAGTTTTTATCAAAAGTATTTAGATAAGCATAACTGTAGAGTTATAAAAGGAAAATACCTGAGAGAGTATAGATTACAGTACTATAAACTTTCGTAACCGTTATTCAAGAGACGTAATAGTTAAAGTTTAATTAGAAGAGTCTGTTTTATTACGAAATTTTATTTATTTTATTTTTGCCTCATGGTGTATTCTGCACATAGCAGTGTAGGCTGAGGGAACCTGGAAATATAGTCTCTAGATTCTTCGTCCTCCATTGCGACATTGTTGCCCACTTTGCTCAAGAATTAAACGGAATAAGAAAATCAAACCCACAACTATCGCGTCTATAGTTAGATACTATACCAATTACGTTGGCTACAAAATCTATACATATAATAAAACTGTAAGTAAACGCCGTCGATGCGAGCTGGTAGCTAGTACAAGAAACTGGTAGCTGTCGGTTTATATAAAAAGGTAAATAAATTCTATGATAACCTCCATACAATATTACAGCATAGTCCACGACAGTACATCCGGTGCGGCCTCTAGAGGGAACGAGCTTTCTGATTTACGTAATAAACGCATTCGAGACCGAACTTGGCACAGGGACACGAGCGTGCAACTGTAAACGCGATAGGTTGCGGGTTCGATTCCGACTTGAAAAAATAAAATATTTAATATTTTCATTTTATTTCCTGTTGTAACAAAGCAAAGCGCGCCGTTGAAGCTTAAAATTTATCAAATTTTCCACGGGAGAATACAGAAGTTCACGTAAATAAAATTCTGGGCGACAAATAATTGAATACAAAAATGTTTTTTTTTTCGAGTGGGAATCGAACCCACAAACATTGTCTTTAGAGGGACACCCTGGTGCATCTCTGCGCCTCTATAATAATATTGCGTAGCAAAACAACTTTATTATGAGACCATTTCATTTAACTTCTGAACAAACTTCGTATCTAACTAAATGTGTCGTCGTCATAATGTAAATAAAAGCGAATGCATTGCCATAATTAAAATTCTTGGAAAAGAGACATGACTAAATACAAAACACTAAATTGAAATGAAATACTAATAAACGAGATTGAAGTCGTTGCGGCAGTTGGAGAAGTTTATACGCGATGGTCGTGGATTTTATTCCAGTTTAGGGGACACTGTACTTATCAATTTTTACGCGCTATCTCGCATAGTTGAGCGTAAGTAGACTCTCTGTTCTTCGTTTTCCGTCCGAATTAAAGGCATTATATTTTACGAAGAATTCTATTATATTAATTTATATTAAAATTACAGTATAAGACATTTAGTTCAGCACTTTTTATCCAAATTTAAGCCATTGCTTATTGCATGGCGAAAACCAACGCCACACATTTCCTTACCAGGGCGAGGAAATAAAAACAATTAATTCCTCAAGTAGGAATCGAACTGACAACAATTGCGTTACTAGCTAGAAGTTGTATATTTAACTTTCAACATCACATTCGAGGTCTAGGCGGACTCCACGCGTTATTATTTAACGGTATCTTTTCGTATTATCAAGCTATCGTGTCATTTCGACTAATCTCAGTGGATTATGTAGGCTTGTGGACGAATGAACTACCTACAGACACCCATTCTTGGGTTTGTATGGAAACTTTTTTAATTTTTTTTTTTTAATTTGTTCCTTTTTTAGAATGAGAGTCAGAATTGAAAAAATAGTTATCAGATCTTTTAGAATACGTCGTTACCCAATATTCCGATGAGTTTCAGTGACTCCGGTACTGAAAAAATACGAGATAACGCATGTTTGAACAAACTTCCGTGTTTGAAACAGAGGAAAACTCTTCAGTCAGTGTATCTGATGAGGAAATAATATGCACCAGTTATTACAGTATATAATTAAACATAATATATGATCGTGCTTTATCTCGCACAGAGTACGGTAGGCAAAGGGGAACCTACTGTTAAGACACTCCGATATACATTCCCCGCCAAATTTTAGAGGGGTGAAACTCAGCACCTCGCTGTGTCTCGACGCGAGAGCGAAGATATGAGGTATTAAATTTTTTTTTCCCCGAGTGAGACTCCACATAAGCTGTCGCCTACACAACCAAACGCTTGTGCCTCTGCGCCACGACCGGCCTCGTTATTTTATATAAAACGGCATAACAACAGGAATATAATAATTATATATACATAATACATAGAAAGGATATTCAAATTTAAACGGATGCTCTTAATTATTCACACGATTACCTCGTTCAGTTCGAGGATTACGTGACACGTGTTCAATACATTATGGAAGTGATATTAGAGGAAATAAGTGATATTATATTATTTAGAGGAATCCATTCGAACTGCCCAAATGGCTGAGCATTGATGGTCGAAAGCGGAAGAGTTTTATATATAATTTTGGGAACCAGATTAGCAAATATTACAAGTCACGAAACTTTCTCAGGGGTCACGATCTTACTTTGCATTAATTTAAATAATCTATCAATCCATACAAGATTAACTTATCCATAGGTTATCTCTATATATTTGATGAGATGTATGTTCTATGAACCCACCAACCTAACCTACCAAGTAAAGGGTTTTGATTGCGTTTCAAAAATTTGTCAACGAAACCCTAATAGTTACTGAGCCTTTGTCATCCGTTTGTCCGCCCTTCCATCAAACTGCCAGAAGTCCAGTATCTGTCGGTAAACGGTAAACTATCAATCTTATCATATATTACTATACCGTTTATTTATGAGGTGTATAACACTCTTGTAGTGTAATTTGTTTAATTTTACCCGTGGTCGTGGGTTGAAATTTTCTACCGTTTCACACTTTGCCATGTCATAGATAGGAACTAGACAGAGAGAAATTTATTTTTTAGCTTTACTCTTTACCTTCCTTATAGATATCATATCATAAAATATAGAGAGGTTAACAACGCACTTCGTCTTGTTATGTTAGAAAATGATAATATTTCATTCTCCTTAGTGAGAATAGAACCTACAGACGTCGCGTTTACTTTTACTGTGCCGCTGCGCCACGATGGTCTTTATGAAATGCATGGTATGTACTTGTATAGTGCAACCTGCTTGTAAGCTAGTTTACCAGAGTATAGCGTTTTAAGCAAAGACACTGTCGAGCATCGTCGTCGCTAGCTAATTCCTTTGTAAACGATATCTTGTCTACAGTATGTGGGACATTCGGTTACACTACTATGTACTTTAATATAGCCTTCAAAAACACGTTATAGATTTTACATAATTTATTAGTAAAATTCAATTAATGAAGTATGAAATAATTTCGCACTTTATCTACCCGGACTAGAGAAATAAAAATGTTTTAGGTACCTATATAATAAGAGAGACCACCTACCTATATAATAATTAGATACCTATATAATAAGAGAGGCATGGCAAGATTTTGGTTTACTTAAACTTATTATTATACCAATAATAACGGTCACTCAAAAATCCAAAAGAACCGGCGGGCATGTACGAAGAGTGTTTATGACAGCAGAGGCCTAAGGTTAATGAAAAATCCGTAATGTGTAGCTAAAATAAAACTGAGAATCGAACCTTCATACGTCGCGCTTATACCCATACACTGTCCCACTATACATCGATGGTGTCATTATATCGAGTTATTTAGTAATAACAAAGTTTATCCCGACACAGCTTAGATATAATCTCTAAAATTATATTTATTACAATACAAGTTATAATAAATGCACAGCGCGTGTCGTAGTTCGTGAAGGGATGAAGTACAAAGCCGGGCTCCAGTAGATGTCAGATTATCTGCGGGGTATAAAAACGGTTGCTTTCATTATGTTTTATTTTGTCTTTGACACAATTTTTTTTTCTTGGTCTAGAATAGTTTGTAGAGATAGTCGTAAGTTTGTAGGTACTGAATACTATTCTCTATGAAGAAGCCAGATTTCTAATGTTTAATATTAGTGGTGTGGAGTTATAATTTTTTTACGGAAATTAAAAAAATAACGAGATTGCTCATTTTACGTCCAAAAGTCCACGTAAATAAAATTACGAGCGATGACTTAAATAAAATATAGTTACAACTACGTTTTGCTAATCAAACCATTTTAAAGGAGTATTTTAGATTTTCCTTAAATATAGAAAAATAAATTTAATATATCAACTTTAAGGAAACATAAAAAAATGATAGCATGTAACCCCATCATATATATATATATATATATATATATATATATATATATATATATATATATATATATATATATGAATGTGTGGTAAGTAAGTATGTGTACAATATAATATGAAGTAATGGGTAAGAGCAACGCGCTGGTCCCCCTTTATGTGCAACGTTCAGAGCTATCTCAATGACTCGGATGCTGTGATCGAGGTCGTTAGTGATGACGGCGGGACACATTAGAAAATGTACCTAATTATAAGTATATTACAAGTTTTGGGGATGTCAAGGCGAGTGACAGTCAATGAGAGTATTGTGAGTTCAATCCCCACCCAGGGGAATGAGTCTTCATTTTTTTACATAACATTTAAAATTTAATTTAAGATTCTCCTAGAGAAGGTGCAATAGAAGCTAGTAACATCGAATATATTAATATTTTACACATACGAAACTACTAAAGCCATACATATTATATTCTAGTAGTAAAATATATTAGAACACTTTAATTTACACAATAGTCCATTTATTTCATATTTGAGCTTTGCGCCTGAAGCAATGCTACATCCAACCAACCAACAGCTCAACGACAATACACTCCGTTATCACTCTCCGCATATATACGGAAAATTGCAGATATCAAATCCCTATTTCTACTGCAACAGCAGAAAAATCCAGATGGCCTCAATGGTCTATATTTGGTTAAAGTAAATAAATTAATGTAAGCTAGCCAAACCATATTTTCGTATTACTTTTGCGGAATGAAACTTAATTAAATAAATTACACAAACAAATGGTTTCGTACTATATCTTGTATGTAGCAGGGCAGACAGAGGGAACCTAGCGTTAAAACACTTCTTATCCAACTTTCCTTTCATTTTTCGAGTTTTGATGACAGTGGAAGAGGCGAAAGAGGTATGTAGAGATACCCCGCTAGGGATAAAGCGTGAAGCTAGTGTAGTATATATAATTTAAAGGGAATCAAGCTCATAACCCACGCGGTCCCAGTCAGACGATTTGCCACTACACCACGACGGCCTCAATAGTAGTCAGTTTATATTTAAAACACAATAAATATTTTTTTTATGTTTAATTTTATATATCACGAGCTCGTCCTGTTAAATCTGGCTACTTGTACTCGATAGTCCGTACACGAAGAAATTCGATGTGATTCTTTTATGATAGCAATAAAATAAAAAGCGGAACCATCGTAAAAAATGGGACCGAAACATTTCATAGCGCCTATAAAACATTTATAAAAGCCGTTTGTTATGTGGAAAATAAACCAAGCATTTTTTTAAATCGTTTTTTTTATATTAAGTGTTTAATTAACCGGTTAAGTCCCGATTTAAGTTTATAAATTTAAATAGGCCAGTCGTGACACAGGGGTACAAGCGTGCAGCAGTTAATGCAATAGGTTGCAGGTTCGATGTCCACTAGTTATAATACAATAATAATCTATACTTCTATAGATATCTTTCTATATATATCTCGTTATTTAGCTCACGTCCACAAAGTGAGTGTCCACATGACATGTGTGGAAGTGAGATATTGATGAAACATTTCATATTATTAGTCTCTACAATTGTTTATAAGAATGCTACAGATATATAGAAAAACATAAATGATTATGATTATGATTTTGTATGTGATCAGTTTATTAAATAAATAAGTAGTTAAAGCGGGCGAAGTTGCGGGCAGTTTGCTAGTATACTATGTACATGTCGATATGTATATAAAAGATAAAAATAATGTCTTATAAACCAATATATTTTCCACTAATAAAATGCATAAAATCTTATTTAAAAACTGTCGAGGCCAAGTCTCATGGGTGGCTCTCTCATAAGCCAAAGTAAATATTAATATTTCATTATAGAGATTGAAGCTTAAAAACATTTTATGGGAATCTTTTTAATAAAAGCTTGTATATTTAAGTTTGTTTTAGTTTTATAATATACATATCTCAATCATTTGCGTCACTGCGATCCCTCTGTTACTATTTACGAGCATTGTGACGCAGTGGTACACGGACGTGATGATGGCGGGTACGATGATCATGCAAATGTAAATAATGAATTCCCTAGAATATTATATAGAATTTTAAATTTTTTTTATGTAAAGTAAAGTCTGATTCAACGTGGCGTTTAATTAGGGCACTCTACATGAAATGTTTTAAGTGAAAATGAACAGTACAGAACGGAGTGTATAAAAAGTAATATTAAAAATGTAACTGCTTTGTTGGTTTCATACCCCAAAAGAAAAAAAAGCGGAAACCTTATAAGGAGTCTCTTAAAGCCTTGAAAAGTTAAGCTTCTAAGTCAAAGCAATCGAAAGTTACGAGAGTTTATATAACATTTTACTGCATTTTCTATGTAATTTACCACAAAATGAACCTATGGGCTACGTCGCGTGGACCTCCCGCGTGGTTGTAAAGGTAAGAGGGAAGAATTTACAATATAGATAAAGGAAAAAATATGAGAAATGGAGATAGAGGATCTATACATATAATTTTTAACGCACAATGAGTGCATTAAACTTAAGTTTATCTTAACTTTTATAAGTTTAAAAGTGGCGGTTCCTTCGCCTTTAAACACGCACTACCTACAGAATTCGTCTTAATGGGGACGATGAGTCTTAATACTAGGTTCCCAGGTTCCCTCTGCCCTGCTATGCGGTATATAGCATGAATCTAAATAAATAAGATAATTGCATTATTGAAACATATCCTGCAATGTAACTATCGAGTATAATACACGGGACGTATTGCTCCTATAAATCCACCGTTTGGACACTTGCCAGCGCCGCAGCTGCACCGAGATGCATTGAGGTGGAAGAATTTAATTTTAAAAGTGAACGTATCAATATTGCATCAGTATTTTTATGTGACCTGGATTTGATTATGGTTTTTAGCTCCACGCTGTAACCAGCTCATGACAAGGTAAGGCAGAGGGAACGTGGGAACCCAGTGTAAAGATACTCCGTTCCCATTAAGACACTTCAGTTTTTCACTTTCCGAATTCAGAGGCAATGCCTATTGAATTCGAAATGAGTCTGTTTCGATGTAAAGTCGGTTTACTGACGATAATCTTAAATGACGTCATAAAAAATATTGATGAAAAATTGCATATTTTTCATGAATTGTATTTAATTTTTATCAGTCAATTATTATTATTTTGTATAATACAAAACGGCGTTAATTTTTTTTTACCTTCACGCGCTTGTGCTTGTTAGTATAGTTGAATAACGTTGTTTACCTATCGAGAAGTTAGACAAAACTAACATACATACACTTGTAAAATTTGTCCAGACGCTCCGTAACCTAAGTAGAACATAATTAATATGCAAAAATTATCTAATTCTAACAGTATCATGTACCTATGATATTTCTAACTGATACCCTCCTTTTTTGAAGTCGGTTAAACACAAGAGCTTTTTATTTCTCTCATAAAAGATTCATTCATGATGAAGAGCATTTGAAAAGAAAAGTTTTCAACTAAAAGAAGCTAAGAAAAAGGCATCGGGGAGTATAAAACACAATAAGCTGTTTACAAAAGTCAAATAAATCTTGAAAACGTTAAAAGTTATGATTCGGTAGCAAATATGAATACAAGAGATTTTGATGATCCATTAAATATTGAGTTTCGAAATTTTCTTTTGGTATTCTTTTTAAAAACTTGTATTATTTGCAGAAAATATATCAGGATAGGCAAAAGGAATCTAATTTTAAGACACTCTGTTTTCTATCTATTGGTATTATTCTCTCTCTCTCTCTCTCTGTCTTCTGCTGGACTTTTTTATAGCTTTAGCTATAAAAATAATCTCTTCTATTGTTCGCTAGACAGTTGTGGATTTAATTAATCTTTAGGAGAATATTACATATATTTTTTAGTTCTTATGCCTGACTAAACAAAATGCAGTATTAATATACGTCAACCAACACCCAGTGCCGCTAAATTGGGAAATAATAAAAGAAGCTGTTTATCTATTTTAAAAACTCAGCGGGAAGTGGGTATAAAAGAGTCCCCTAGATCGCCAGGTTCCCTCTGCCTACCCGATACAAATTAAATTTCAGTGAAAGCCACATTTCACTGAAATTAAAACATTTTTGACGTTTTATCTTTTTCGTTTGATGCAAAAGTTGAAGTGGAAAGTTGTTACTTGCATTCTACAAAGTTAGACTCCATACAACTTTAAGTGACGTCCTGTTCTGTTAAACTGGCTTGTGGGAAAAAATAAATAGTCATATTTATTTAAAATAATATGCTATGAAAATATATAAAAATCCATCATGGGGCAGTGGCACACGTTGCCACTGTAAAATAGACGATTCTAGGTTTGATTCCCACTCAGAGACTTAGTAATAATAATAGCAGGATTCGAACTAACACCTCTTCTTGGATGTTTACCAAGAGGCGCAGCTTCAAATACTGTTGCAACTTTTTTAATGCAATCCAAAAATATATTAAGAAACTGACCAGACAAGGAAATAAGAGTAGAACAAATAAAACTTAAAAAAATATACGTTTCTCCGTTTTTTGTCAAAATTGTTAAAATAACTCTGATATTACGTGTTGAATTGCTAAACCCGACGCCGGGTTGGTCTAGCTAAGAGTAGGTGCACTGTGGAAACGCAAAACGTGTGTTTACTTACTTACTATATATTGAATAAAACATCTCAACCTTAACTGTAGTAAATGTGGGATACATATTTTATCTATCTTATATTATCTATTCGAAAAGTGGAATGGAGTGTCTCATTTAATAGATTCCGAGGTTCCTTTTGCCTACTTTCTAACATGAGTGAACGCTGTACAGTGTAAAGCTAAGAAATAGTACTAATAGTTTTCATCGATGATTTTGCCCGTAGTGAAATAAAAAATATTTAAGAACTGTGTATTACCAATAACACAATCTAAGTGCCCGAACTATTGTTGACTGCAGGTGCAGTGGTTTTTATAACCCTCTCAAATAAATAGGCTATCTAAAACAAAATATTTTTTTTCAACTCGAACCAGTAGTTCCTGAGGTTAAAGCATTTAAACAAACATACATATTAGGAAAAATAAACATTTCTATGTATAATATTATACTATTTCTTAATATATTAATATTATAAAACTAGGATATTAAAATTCTAAAATAAGTAGTGCTAGTGTCTTGTATTTGCGGCTCTTGGATGTCTTTAAGCCTTAATACACAATCTAAACATCTATTTTTTATACATAATAGACAAGTTTATTAAAGACAGGAGAAATTACTGCTGCAAGCCAGTTGTGGCGAGAGGTTTCGGTTCGATTCCCACTCGAAGAAATTAAATATTTGATATTTTCATTACTTCGCTCTGGTGCCGAGGTCTGGTGTGGAGAGCGGAGTGTCTTAGCACTAGGCTCACTCAGCCTGCCATGCATGCGGGAAGAACCATTAAAATTATTATTAATACAAGAAAATGTTTATTTTTTCATCTGGAAAGCAACTTTTTTCAAGGACAAAAGAAATTACTATTGAGAAAAGGAAAATTACACGCCTCCTTTGTTTATACAGACTCTTGCATTGTTTCTAAGTATTCGTTTCGAAGTGGCACTTCCGCCCGCTGACTCGCACTGTTCCTACAATTTTATTCAATTTTCAAACGACTTTGCGTATTATAATGGAAAGTTTAACGAGTTTTCAAGTTATTACATTTTTATTTTCATTTCTATAAAATTTATTAGATTTTGAGCTATAAACTATGTGTAATTCTTCTGTTTGTGTGTTGGATGAATCTTTGTGTGCCTATTTAAATAAAAAATCAGCTTCACGTTGTATCCCGCACACAACAGGGTAAGCAAAGGGAACCTAGTGTTAAGACTCGTTCCCCACTTTCGAATTCTGGAGGCATTGCGCACTGAATGGTGTAACTCAACGCCCTGCTTTACCTCGACACCAGAGCGAAGAAATGAATGTAAATATAAAATATATTTTTCTTTCTCATTTGAGACTACCTATAGGAAGTATTCTATAGGTTTAAAAAAAATCTAATCTGATAAATTAACCAAAACACTATATAATAAACGAAAGAAAAAATACTCGCGCCATCAAGATAAATCCAACAACGTATCACTTACCAATGTTTGGTTGACTGGTTTAACATTTACAAGGGAACAAGGGAAGTTGGAATAAAGGACAAGTAACAAGTAAGACATACATGCATACATACGTACATACATACATACATACATTTTAGAATTATATATATGTATATATATATACTTAACTTTTATAATCTACTTTAGAGTGTGTATGTGTGAGTTACTTCGATATGTAAGCATCTTGTCTCAACAAAACGCGTTAATGAGAATTTGGCTGAGAGTGAGAGCAACTAAGAAGAAGATAAAATTGATTTGATTTCAAGATGAGATGATTTAAAACTATTGTTGAGCAATTATAGCGTAGGTTATACTGTCGTGGTAGAGTTGACATATATCTAACTATACACGGGGGTGGTGGGTCGATTCTCAATTTGCAATTAATTTTCTTTTCCTTTCTTTATCGCGGTTAAGGGAATCTAGTGCTCAGACACCGTTCGTCACTTTTCGCTTAATTTTCGAGACATTGTGTATTGAGTGGCGGAAATGGTTTGTATGCCAGAGTAGGGGGAATGAAAATAATTAAATACATTCATGATCAAACCCACAACCATCCCGTCACTGATCGCTGTTCCACTGGGACACTTAAACCTTAATAAATTTCACAGCCTACATAAAATAATATTTTACGTATAAACATTTCAGTACGAATGTTAAAATAAAAATAATATGATAAAAAACACAGTAGAACTTTTTCAAATGTGTGAATGAACGACATCCCGTCGACCGTAGAGAGGTCCGGTGACGAAGTTAACAATTTACATAGAGAGTAAGCTAATACTTTTTACCAATTTGAATTTCATTAAAACTGACTTTTTCATTGAACTGGAGTAAAACTGACATTATGTATCGAGTTGTAGAACTCAACGCCGCGCTGCTGAGTGGAACTACTAGTTCCTCGCTCTCCAGACTCCACTCAGCGCGGATTTCCACCACTCAAAACGCAATGCCTTAAAAATTAGGTGAAATGTAGGAAACGGAAATGTCACCAGGTTCCCTTTACCTATACAGCCAAGTGCACCTCGATACACCGTGAAGCTTAAAAAATTAGGGGTATTATTTATATGCTAAAATATGAACAAATCAGCATCAGCACAGCACAACACATTTATATCCGATTGAGGTTTGCGATCTATTGTTTTCTCAACAAACACGAACAACAATATGAAGAAGCTAATTAAACATTTTAATTGAATGTTCATTGTTCCATGTCTACTCGATAAGTAGCGGAATACAAAAGGGAAATGATTTAATTTTTTTATGGTAGAATAGGCAGAGACTTCTATCACTTACGTTCATTTCATCCATGTTGTGCAGCTGTACTTGCGTGTGACTAAAGTAAGCGTGACAGGTTGCGAGTTCGATTCCTATTCGAGGAAATGAAATAATTAATATTTTCATCTCGTCGCTTTGATGTTGAGGCACAGCGCTGCGACGAGTTCTGCTGGGGGAGAAGTGTCTGTGCACTAAGTTCCCAGTGCCTAGTATCTTGTGAGCGGGTTACAGCGTGAACTTAAAAAAATATAATAATTATATTTATAAATATGTATGTAGTGTAAATATAGGAGGGTCAAAAAGATAATTAATCTATATTTATTCACCTAGACATATTCATTGAAAAGGAAATGGAAACCAGATGACGTATATATATATCCTGTATTATAAATAATTTTATCAGCTTCACAGCTTCACGCTGTATCCCGCACACAGCAGGGTAGGCAGAGGGAACCTTGTGTCAAGACATTCCGTTCCCCACTTTCTGCCGAATTCTGGAGGCATTGCGTGTTAAGTGGCAGAACTCAACGCCGCACTTAGCCTCGACACCAGAGCGAAGAAATGGAAATATAAATTTAAGTAAATATTTCATCTCCTCGAGTGGGGATCGAACCCACAACCAGTCAGTTTTGCAGTCACACTTCGTGCCGCTGCGCCACGACTGGCCTCAAATAATTTTATCAAGTTCAAATTATGGTATATAGTAACCCCTAAAGTTATATAAAGATAACGACTTCTATTTCAAAAGAGTCAAGTTCAAAACGATATAAAATTTTCAAAAACTATCTTCTATGGTTCTTCTTCTATGTGTCTTAACACAAGGTTCCCTCTGCCTACCCTGCTGTGTGCGGGATATAGCGTGAAGCTAATTTAATTTAATTTAATTTATCTTCTATGGTCATTTAGGTTTAAAAACTATCACAATTTTACATTATAATTTAAACGCAGATCTAGGAATGTGAGTAAATTAAATAAGAATATTAAGAATTTACCTAAAGGTAGGTTCCTTTCATCCCCTCTATTTATAGTCTTACTTTGACTGGTTCTAGGATATGATGAGAATATTAATAATGCTTTATGCAATAACTTACATATTTTTCTTCTTTAATAAGTTTCAGGCTCAGGCTGTATGGGACACACAATGGGAACTTGGGAACTTAGTATTTTTATAACCAAATAATTTACGCTTTTTCACGCACAGTAGTCAGGGAACCTAGTGTAAGACACTCGATTCTTTACTTTAAAATTTTTGAGACGTTACATGGCCTGCGTGGCCCTCAGCCACGCTTCGTCTGCCAGAGTGGGGAAATGAAAATTAATTAAATATCATTCCCGCGAGTAGGAATCGAACCCATACTGTCGCGTTCACAATCAGACACTGTCGCTCTGCGTTAAGGCAACCACAACTAAAATAACTGTGTGTAAGTAATGATAACAAATTAACCTCGCCTCGCGATTAGGTCATTGAAGCTACAACTTTCAAAGTTGCGAGTACAACAGGTTGTATCACAAAACAAGGTTATATATAGTGTAACTTTAGTAAAACTTTAAAGATCACATAGGTATTAAAGAAAATACATTTCTTTTGTATTATAGTAGGATAGAAAAAGAAAAGTTGGCTTTAAACTTTCTTCACTTAAAAACAAATAAATCAACTTCACGCTGTATCCCCACACTGTGAGCAGAAGGAACCTAGTGTTAAGACGTTCCGTTACCCATTTTCTAACGATTTCTAGAGGTTTTGCGTGTTGAGTAGCGGAACTCAACGCCACGCTTTACAATTATACCAGAGTAAAGAAATGCCTCAAAAGTACGGTGGAAAGGGAGTAACGGAAGTTTCGTAATGGAGAATGCTACCCTGCTATGTGCGTAAGGATAGTAATATATATATATATATATATATATATATATATATATATATATATATATATATATATATATATATCGAAATATATATATATATCGAAATTTTTGTTGGTATTTAACAAACAAACGAAAAGCTTAACAATATCTACTATACTGTTAAGTAATATTGATTCTATATACATGCATGTACAGCGAGCGAAGCTTAAGCTGAGCTTTGCACTTGTATGAGCGATCACTAAAAGTATTGGCAGATTTTTAAACATTTTTTAAAGTGTTATTCCACACTTAGGAAAGAAAAATACTTATTTAGAAAACGTATAATAATTTGAACGCAGCTTGGCGAGAACGCATGGCTTAGTGGTCAGAGCGCCTGGTCGGTTTGCAGGAGGCGCGAGTTCGAGTCCCACTGCGTTCAAATTTTTATACGTTTTCTTAATAAGTATTGGCAGATATTTTTTAAGAAGCTTATTTTTTACTTTATTGATGAATAGAACAAAAAAAACATAAAATAATGATATCAATTATTCTACCCCAAACAATGCCTCCCTTTGCTTACCCTGGTACATGCGGGATACGGCGTGTAGCTGAAAAAAATGAAACCTAATACTTTAAAAATTTTCTCTTATATTATAACTTCTAATGTTAATTATTAATCAACCTCTCCTTTACGTACGACGCCACAAGCTACAAGTCCTGTGTACAATACAATCTTTGAACTACAATACAAGGTTTATTTACTTGAAGTCAATTGTTGTAAACACTGTATACAACGTAAGCACAACGAACTAGAACACCTTTAGTAAACGTATTCAATAAGTGTACGACAAATGTTATATATTCTACTAATATTATAAATGTCAAAGTTTGTATGTTTGTTCTACTTTTACACAAAAACTACAGAATGAGAGATGAAACTTCTTAATAATGTAGCTTATACATGTGAACAACACACAGACTACAATTTAGGCAAGAGTTCTGTGTAATCCTACTATAGCATCAACATCAATATGTCCATTTATGCGAAACCCCGTCTGGGTCACCAGCCTGCACATGAAAATCATCAGCGCCATGTTATAGATTCGATTCCCACTCGACGAAATGAAATATTTAATATTTTAATTTCTTTGTTCTGTTGCCGAGTGTGTTGTGTGTTGATGTCTGCCACTCAACACGTAATGCCTCAGATTGCGGTGGAAAGTGGAGAGCGGAATATCTTGACACTAGGTTCCCTCTGTTTGCAGAGCTGTCTGCGGGTACAGTGTGAAGCTGAAAAGAATTACTTTTATTTTTTCATGTCTCTCAGTATGTGTTATTAATTTTGTAAGACAAAAAATCTGGATCGTAATTTATTTGTCAAATCATCATTAGAATCGCATTTTGACCGAAATTATGTTCTCATTTTAAAAATGACAGATATAAATGATATTAGCCGATTACATCGTGCATTATCAAACACCTAACGCAGCGTGAAAACGTAGACTTAAGAGTTGTGGGTTCGGCCTTTCCTCGGGAAAATGATATATTTTTTATATTTTTTCGCTGCTGTCTGCTATGAGCGGGATGTACTAATACGAAGTGCGGCGTTAAGTTCTGTGGTTCAATACGCAATGTCTCGTAAACATTACTTATATAACTAGAGCAAACGTAAGATATGATTATTATGGACTGTTTAGAATTAAAAAAAAATTGGGATTTATATAGGTACAACTTTTATATGTATAAACTCACAGCCGGAACTACCAGGACTAGCAAATACAAATTTGTTTTGTTAATTCATTGACTGGTGCACGGAGCTAAAGGAGTATATCTCGAAATTCCGACGGGAAACCATAAATACCAGGGTAAGCAGAGGGAACCTTTTTAAGGAAAAAGACAAGGCAAAGGAGCGTACAGGTTACCTAAAGTGTTACTCCACACTCAAAACGGGAGGTGTGGAATTTGATTCCGCGCCTCTTGGAAACCGTCCAATTCCTATTGTAGTACCTAACTGCGTAACGTTATTGTCACAATACATACAAATAAATATCCGAACACAGTCAGTACCAATTGTTATCGAACGGAAACAGCGCTAATAAATTATGGCGGGCGCAGTTAAGCTCCCACGGAAGTGCTTTAAGGCGATTTCCTATACCGTTTAGTAAGAGATATAAAGGTTGAAATGATACTTATATAAAACAAATTTATACGTATAAAATACTATTATAATAAAAATATAACTAATTTTTTGAAAAATATCGAAAATTATGTGTGGAAACTAAAAATTCGTTTTTGAATTATTGATTGATTGATGTTTTCGTGGCTGAGCTTAGGTTGTGGGTTCGATTCCTTTTCTGAGACATAGATTATTTTTATTTCATCGCTTTGGTAACAAAAATTTTACGTTAACTTCTTCCATTCTCCCATGGCCTCAAAAATTGGGTGGTGCGTAGGTATCGGAATGTTTTACCGCTAAGTATGCGTATTCTCCGTATGGCAGCGTAGGTAGAGGGCTACCTACCCTGCCAAACGGAGAATACAGTGTTTATTTTGGCAACTAGCTTTTACCTTTATGTATAGCTTAGACCGCGTGGTCAAATGTTCGTGTAATAATGTATCAACATGACATGTTATAAAAGCCCGAAATAGATCAGATGTCAGATACAGTGGGTTACATTGAATTTAGGTATGTAATATAATAGCCTTCCTTTATTAAAATATTATATTACCAAAATAAAGTGTTTATGAGTTTCAAGCGAACAAAACCTTTAGCTTTACGCTGTATGCCGCCTATAGCAAGAAGACAGAGGAAACCCGGGAGTGCTAAAACACTATTTCCATTAAGACACTTTCATCCCCTATTCTCCCGAATCATAGAGTCAATATATAGATATCCAGTCCAGTCCATTATAATTTCATAAGTAATATAATAATTTATTTGATAATATTAATTGAATTGAAGTTTTATTGAAGCTCAATTTCACAATTTAACTCTACTAAAGTATTTATTACAGACAAGCGAATTGTTACTTTATTTTCATAATATTAAGATAAACTATTCCATATAACCTCTTTTAATCAAAAATAATTAAAAAGAAGCCTTCATATTGAATTAAAAAACTTAATCGTTTTAAAAAAAAAAATGTCACTTTCTACTGCTGTATAATTTATTACGCGTTGCGTAATAAATTTAAATAGAAACAAGTTTAAATGAAAATGTATTATGTGTGCTTTAGAAAAACGTTAATATTAAACCGACCGACCAAGTGATACCTACACATTTAAAAATAAAATGAAAAAAGGAGCTTCACGCTTAGAAGGGTAGATAGAGGGAACCTAGTGTTAAGTCACATCATTCCTCACTTTCCGTCCCATTTTCAATAAATTGCGTGTTCAGTGTAGTTCAGGTGGAACTCAACGCCGCTCTGTGCGTTCACCGGCTGCTGAGAGGAAATAAAATCAATTGATTCCCTGAGCTGCTACCACGACGGCCTTAATGTTTATCGTGTTTTACTTTATTTTTGTATTAAAAGGAAAAGATGCTTCCTTTCCTTTTCATATTTTAATATAACATTTCTAATTTATAATACCGGAGTGTTCATACAGACAAACAATGCAATTAAAATGAATAAACTGTCATTTATATATACCTAAAACAAGTATGTACCTAAACATAAACAAAAAAGAAATAATACATATCATATATATACAAAACAGATAACAAAGTTCTCTCAAATAAGTTGAAATTACAAATTTTCTTCGTACAGAACCTTTTAAATATTCATTAAGGATAATGTTTTTCGTTTTATCTCTCAAAGCGGGACAGACAGACTTAATAAATATATTATATAAAATAAATAAATTAAATCTTAAGTGGTTTTTTTCTAAATAAAATTTTTTGAAATTTTATTTTTTGCATAGGTTTTCAGCTACGTCCATTTATTTATTACCCGTTGTCATTGAAACTTATCGCAAGTAGAGAAAAAGAAATGAGACCTCACATTGCTCTCAACTTTTAGTGTCAAGACACTCCGTTCCCCACATATCTGAAATCTGTCATGTATCTGAATATAGGACAATGCGTTTTGAGTAGTGAAACTTAACGCCACCTTTTATTTAATTTTTCTCTCTATTATTAAATCTATTCGTTCCTTTTTTTTTTTTTGGAATTATATTTTCATTTCTTCCCTCTAGTGTCGAGGCAAAGCGCGGCGTTGCGTTCCGCTACTCAGCACTCAATGCCTCCATAATTCAGAGGAAAGTGGAGAACGGAGACTCTGTTCTCCGTTTCAACTACCTCTCTATCCTACTTTGCTGTGTACCTGCTGATTTTAGATTTTATTTGTTCCTTTGCTCATATGACTTAATTACAGATTATAAGTAATTAAAAAAATATTATTTAGCGTCGTGGCACAGCGTGTGATTGTAACCACGACGCTTGCAGGTTCAATTAACTCTAGGTTCTTTCTGCTCATCCTCATATATGCGTGATATAAAAAAGAAGGTAACATTATTGTCATCGCCTACATCAAAACTAGCAAACGAAAAGGTACAGCTTATAAATTTTTATTATATTTAATTTCTCCTATACGAAGCAAAGTGCGGCGTTGAGTTCCGCCACTCAAATTCTAGAATTGGTGGAAAATTAAAAACGGAGTACGACGTGAACGACAGGCTACCGCGCTCTACTTACCTGCTGTGACAAAAAAAACTATTATGGTATCATATATACAATTATTTCTGATAAATTGAAGTCCATTCGTAACTGACTTCTGTTCAACAATATCATGTCACAAAGTGAGAGTAAGAACAAATAAATAACGTGTGCGAGTGTGTTCTGTCACTCGGGTGACACCGTCGCGTCAGTTACGTCGATTTTTCACTGACAATTTATACGAAGGAGTATTATTTGTACAATTTTTACATAAGATTTATATTTATATCTTACTTATTTTATACCAGCCAGCCAGCCAGCGGCTTCGCCCGCTTAAACTACATATTTGATTTAATACGCAGAATTGATTGACATCTAAAGTGACTTCTAATATGATTGTTTTGAACTAAAAAATACGACCAATGTTGATATTTGATTTATAAAATATACATAAAGATAATTATTTATTATACGTATATATTTTTGTAACATTACGTTCTTTTTACCTATGTTATGTTGTTTAAAACTCTGTAAAATGTGCTGATGTCAGTTAAAAATTTAATTTACTGCTTCAGAAACAGGTTTAAATGTTAAATTATTGATTTGGGTAATGGTTCACAGTATTCTTTGTAAAATAACAGTAATAATGGCATATTAACTCCTATACAGTTTTTAAATTAGTTACATATATTATTAGCTAAATTTACAATTGGTAAATATGTAGTTATTACAAAGTACACGTAGAAGTGTATAGTATGTAGGTATTTGATATTTCATTGAAGATCAAATCGTTCTTTATCTCTGTGTTGAATTAATTACGACTTAAACTTAACTGTTATGATTTATGAAGGCAATCTCCATTAACAGTTCAATTTTGTTTACTTTATTGTATAAAATATTGTATAATAGTGCTTCAAAAATATATATTTTAACAGTCACATAATCAAGACGTTTAGAATGTCATTTTTTGGCCAAGAATCTTACCTGCGCGATTGCTATATAATATTCGCTTAAACTTATAAATTTCGCTTAAACTAATGCTTTGAGTTCATTCAAATGACGATAACTTTTTTTAATGAACCGATTTTGATGAAGTTAGTTGAGTTAAAACAAAGCAATTGGTCAAATTTTCAAGTAAATCGGTTCAGTACTTTCAGAGAAAAATGTGAGCATACGACATATCGACAGACAGACAGGCAGACAAGAAATTCGAAAAACATAATTTTGCATTCTATTATTCTTTTTAAGTGCCCCTCTATCCATTTTAGTCAAAATTACTAAATTTACAGACAAAATATTTTTACTGTCTTGTTATATATAGAGATAAATTATGTATCTATTCGATTAGGTGGCCGCGTTCTCAAAACCTCACTGAGGTTTCTGTATCAATTCAATACACGAAATGTATCAATACAGAAACGTCGGCGGGCGAATTTAATTCGCACTTGACCAAAATCTTAGTTCAAAACATAAAGAAAAAATAATACTAGATCCAACACCCACACGCAAAAATAAAGTTCCATATTTTCCATTAATATTTACCCAAAAAAATAATCAACTACAATAAAAAAAATCGTCAAAACATCTATCCTATATATAGCCTTATGTACCTTACCTCATATATACAAGTAAATACAAGATTGTTAAAGCACCTGAAGCGTATAATAAGGGCACATCACTCATTCCACGTATGACATCCGCCGTATGAAAATGTCGGAATAATATGAATTTGTTTATTTAATATTGTAATTATTGTAGGGCTCGAGATGTTTGTTGTTTTAACATGTGAAATAACATTTGTTAATACCCATGAGTTGGCATCGAATCCGTAACGCCCAAACTGTATTTATAAATCTTTTCCTCTGCTCAGTGAGAGAATGTACAGGCGATAGTACTAGACTCTACGTTGATAGGTAAGGTAAGTAGAAATGCCAGTCGTGGTACACAAGCATGCGTGTAAACGCAACGTGGTAGTAGGTTTGGTTCCCATTTGAAGAAATTGAATATTTTATATTTTCATTTGCTAGCCCCGCAGCGAAGCAAAGCGAGTTCCGTTGAGTTACGCAATTTGACACGCAATGCGTCCAGAAACGGAGAACGAAAGTTTTTAACCTGAAAAGAGTGTTTTATTTGATACTAGGTTACCAGGTTCCCTATTCATCCCTTCAACTAGTATACATACAGAACGACTAGTATATATGTAAATGTATATAATAAGTTCTCCGATATGTAAATACACATTTTTCCATGATGTATTCATTATTTACTTAAAACACTACTAAATATTTAATCGCTCGTCTGAAAGCTCAGTCCCTTTTTCTTAATGTAATGATTTTTGAACATCAAAAGCTCTGTATTACGAAAGCATTATATTATAAAAGTATATTTGAAATGTTAAGGCTCTTAGTTCACTTCACTGATGTTTGTCCTGATTTGGTTTTTGAGATTAACTCTTTTCGTTCTCTTTTCTTCTCTCTTTTCGTTTGCTTATTAGTTTGACATTATATCCCGTATGTAGCAATCAAAACATAGGGAACCTAATTTTAAAACACTCCGTTCGAGTTCGATGCTCGAGACATTGCATGGTAAGTAAAAATAATTCATCCGACCGATTGATTTACTTTGTTAATTTTTCATCCCTCCACTTTCTACTCTCTTAATATTACCTGTGCTATAATAAAGCTACAAAAATAATTTTATGGGAGATATATTAAGGAAGTATATAACTTACATATAAATAAAATGTAATGAACAAAACGTATGTACGCGCAAAACGTATAAGCTGCACCAAATTCTTTTTTGGTAGTCGTTATAGTCAAGACAAAGCCAAATGTGCAATATCAACAAATTTTGACAAAAATTAAAATAATCCCAATCCGTGGGCAGACGTTATTTTTCAATAAAATCACGAGAAAATTGTAACTAATATGTTCTCTTCATTTTCTTTTCACTTCTAAGCCAGATTTGAAACAAAAAGAAGGAATGGAAGGAGGGTTGAAAGATAAGATGATGAAATTCTTGACTGATCCTCTCGAATGGCTAGTGCCGCGGAAGAATTCAAGACGATCCACCCGAGGCTGCTTTAGGTTTACTTCAAACTTTGGCTTCATGACTTCTAGATGTATGAAGAATTTGTTGACAGTATGCAAAGACCGTAGCGCTTATAAGGTATAAAGTCTGAAGCTAAAAGTTATAAAACAGAAAATTATTTTACATTTAAATTTCAAGATGTAAAAATATTTTATAAAACAATTTCCAATAAATTTCAATAACACTCACTTAGTAAAATACCTAAAATTCTTTTTAAGGTCGTCTCGTGATTTGGAAACATCGCAGAATCCAACAAGAGACTGTTTTTTATCGACGTTATAAAAAACAGTAGAGACATACATTTTTTTATTACAGTATACTGTTTCGTTTTATTGCTTTCATAAAGCGATCGAAGTCAATTCCACTTTTTCAAGTAATACATAATTTCATATTAGAAAGTTCATTTGAAGCATATGCTACATATTGCTATATTAGTAATCTATCTTGAAAAACAAAATATTAGTATTTTTTTATAAAATTTAAATATATTAATATTAGTGTTTGTTTAATACAACAACACAAAAACATTATAAACAATTTCAATACAAGCCAATAATTGCTAATATTAGCGCATTCGATCAACCAAACTCCTCATCCCACTTAGTTCAATATTCCCTAAAATATTTATTTATTCCGCACAAAAAATAAATTTTACAGTCCAATGTTTCAAGAAACCAACCGTAAATAATTGAATATAAAAAAATCCAAAAACACCTGCAGAAAGTTCAAACGAAATAAACGAACGGCAATCGTAAAAAGGAATAGACGATTCAGAGTTTTGCACCGTCGCCTTTAAGCTCTTATAGAATCTACGCTAATTCGCCTTTGCTTAAATGTATTTTCTATTTGCTTGTTTTTATATGATACATTTTTATTATTGTATTTGCTTTGTTCAGTCCTAAGTATTAGACAGATTTTGGTCCTTTTTGGTCCTCTTTGGTCCTTTTTGGACCCGACATAATATTTCGTCATAATATTTTTAATTGCTTGAGAACAACATTTAAGCCCATATAAAGCCCATACAAAGAGGCCAGTCGTGGCGCAGCGAAGTGTGACTGTAAAACCGACTGGTTGTGGGTTCGATCCCCACTCAAGTAGATGAAATATTTACTTAAATTTATATTTCCATTTTCTTCGCTCTGGTGTCGAGGTTAAGCGCGGCGTTGAGTTCTGCCACTCAACACGCAATGCCTCCAGAATTCGGCAGAAAGTGGGGAACGGAGTGTCTTAACACTAGGTTCCCTCTGCCTACCCTGCTGTGAGCGGGATACAGCGTGAAGCTGATTTATTTTTTTATTTATAATATTTTTAATTGCTATAATCGTCATAATATTTTTAACTGCTTGAGAACAACATTTAAGCCCGTACAAATCCTTGGTTAAATTAAACCGTATCCACAACGATATACTATATTGGTATTAGACATAACTTCTCACTCATAGGCTCAATTAATTTCAATTAAATTTACAAAGTTACTTAACTTAGTAAATTTAATAAGGTCAGTGTAAATGAGATCCTAAAGTCTGTTTTAATGCTCTCGAAACTACTTAAAGTTTGACTTGTTAACTTAAATAACCTCGTGTGGAAAAGATACCTTATGTAACTTGTACTTTTAAGGTTTCGTACACAAAGGGTAAAACCATTTAAATATTTTGTATATTTTATTGAGACTCCGCTGCCCGTCCGTCTGTCTGTCTATTTGCCCGATGCATCTCATGAACCTTAATAGTTAGACAGTTGATATTTTAATAGAAGATGTATTTCTGTATCTATATCTATCTAATCTATAATATTTAATCTATCATAACAACAAACTAAAAATAAAATTAATATTTAAGTTTAGTTACGTGATTTTTTTTGCCCTTTTTATAGATGTTCGCACTGAACCCTTCGTGTTCGACTCTTAATCGCACTTAGCCAGATTTAAACATTTACATTATCCAAAGTTGATAGATACAATCGTGGGGATGAGCGAACGGTGAACTGTGGTTGTGGGTTTGATCTCCTTTGGGAATAATTCAATATTTTCATTTTATATATAATGTGATTATACTTCAATTATACCGTAATAGTGTATCTTACCAGTCTGTATATTAACATCTTGTTACTGAGTGACATATAACGTGCAGATGAAACTAAAGTACAAAAAACATTTTAGTTTTTTTAGTACTTTACTTATTTTTTGTTTGTAGATAGGTAAGGGAGTGTATGGGGGCCCCTTTTTCCCTCTTAGTGGCAAAAGGGGAAAACCGGGATTCAATTTACGTCTTAACAGATACGCATTAAAGTTGCTGGTGATAAGTAGTCGTTTATAAAACCATATACATGGTGTTAGTAAATAATAACACAAATATAAGAAACTAAACCCTTAATTATTTAATTTAATTGTCACACAGACTACTGGGGCCTAGCGCCCAGCCAACCCCCAGTTGTTATTAGTAGATTAGAGATGCAAGTATCTCAGTATCTATGTGTTTGAATATTTTAAATTATAATTATATTTAATTTGTTTGTTTAATTTGTACCTTGCTGCTGACAGCGATATAATGTAAACTTTTAACCATAGAAAAGCGTTTTTGTCAAAAATATCTGTAAAATTAAGAAAGCTTTTAAGTTCTTAGTGGTACTTGTAAACCTACATAAACTTAAAAATAATAAAACACAAAAAATTACCAATTGGTACAAAAATATACTATATCTTAAGGACAAATACATTTTTTTCACATTTTTGACAAACGTGGGTAGTTTCCGGTTTTTAGTTGCAGAACGCAAATCAAGAGCGCGAAGATAATCACGACCCCGCTCCGAAACGTCGGGTTAATTCATATCCCTCTGAACTTACACAAGTCAATTACAAGAAAATTAGTTTCCCTATGAATACATAACGCTGTGATTAATGTTAGTATTGTTAGTTTTGGTACTTTAATTTCAGAATTGAAATTAAAATGCGCGTCGTTAAACTCCGCCACCCCTTTTTACGCTAGATAATGTCTCTAATTCACATTGTCAGCGAGTAGTGCTTTGATACCTACTCTACTGTATGGGAGATAATCACTTCGCTCTCCATTTACCACTTTTTGACTGAAAATTGATTTCCTAGCGGAAATAAATTATTGGCATATAAAAAATTATTTCGTGCTGTATAATACATGTGGCAAAGTTGGCAGTAGCAACCTGGGAACCTAGTGTTAAGAAACCATTCCCAATAAAACACTGTCGTGTTCAACTTTTGATGATGAGTGTGGTCATTTTGTCTATGAGTGTAAATAAATCAAGTATAAACATTCCCCCGAGCGTGGATTGAACATACAACCAAAGCTCTTACACTCAGACACTACGTTCTACTGCGACGCGACGGCCTCATTTTATGTAGGTCATCCCTTTAATATTACGTTTTACATGACATTATGATCACATTTTTTATCTTCAAGTGTAATGGCACTGGTACTTAGTTTTTTTATTAAAATCTACATCTAAAGCAAAAAATCATATAAATGTCAAAGGATTTACTTAAACAAAAAAATATATTCTTTAAAGAGGTTTAAATGGTTTTGCTTAACTTTAATATTTTAAAACGAATATAAAGTATGACATATAAAAATAGATTTTTAATTATATTACAAAAAAAAGCCAGGCCAGTCGTGGCGCAGTGGTACAAAGTGTGACTGTAAAGCCGACTGGTTGTGGGTTCGATCCCCACTCGAGGAGATGAAATATTTACTTAAATTTATATTTTCATTTCTTCGCTCTGGTGTCGAGGCAAAGCGCGGCGTTGAGTTCTGCCACTCAACACGCAATGCCTCCAAAATTCGGCAGAAAGTGGGGAACGGAGTGTCTTAACACTAGGTTCCCTCTGCCTACCCTGCTGTGTTCGGGATATAGCGTGAAGCTAATTTAATTTTTTTTTCTTAAAAAAAAAATAAACTCGTGTGTAGCGGAGTGTTTTAACGTTCCCTCTGCCTACCCGGCTGTATACGAAATACAGTGTGAAGCTAAATTTATCAATAATAAATGGTATTCAGTCAGTTGTCAGTTCAAATTCTACAAGACGGAATATTTGTTGTATAAGAAAAAAAATGGGAATCGAAGCCACAAACAGAACGGAGCCACGACGACCTCAATTTTGAAAACTCAATTCAATATAGATTTCGTTTGATTTCACATGCGTTTAGATCTGACGCGAAACGGTTTAATTAATAATGACTGGTTCTGTTTAAGTCGCGCTTTGAGTGATCTTGTATAGCTTTTGAAATAATTGATGAAATTCTCAATATTGACAGAAAAAGATTATTGACAAATTCTTTAACAAAGCTATAGGATTGGATATACACTTTTTCCGATTATGTTTCCATTGGGTATGTTCATTTATAATATTAGCATCATTCTATACTTATAAAAGAAATTAAAACGTTACGGGGTTTCAACACGACTCTTAGAAACCATCCAAGCGCCTTTCCACCAAGCCATACATTTTTATCAAAATTCAATTTCTCAAAGTTATTATACACATGTTACTATTTGTTAATGTTGTTAGAGTCCTATCAAAAAAAAACCTGGACAAGCGACTACTTTACTAAAGGCTCGACATTTTGTTAATTTCAAACTTAGCTTATATAGAGCCCTTTCATCTGATACCTCATTTGAACTATCGGCTTTAATACAAAATTTTGCCCTCCTTTAACTCTATTATATTTTATTTAGGATTTATTTAGTCAAGAGTTAGTTTCATTACGGTATAACTTATATTTTTTTTAAAGTAAATGCAGAAATACGATACAAAAAGTCAAGGGAACATAGATATGTATAGGTATATAGTTTGAAATTTAACTCGATATCTTTAAGCGTTCCTGAGATAAATTTGACAGACGAACATACAGAAGGACAACCCGTATGGACGGACTAAAACCGGGTTTCCTTTTATCTTAAGAGATACGGAACCCTAAACGCGTAAACGGCGTTGGTAGTTATAAACGCTAAAATTGTATATTATATAAAATAATCATCTTTTTTACGTTATGCTGTATCCTGCACATAGCAGGGAGGTAGACGTAATCCTGGAACCTAATGTTAAGACACTTCGTTCCTATTAGGCATTTCCGGTCTCCGCTTTCCGCCAAAATTAGGAGGTATACTGTGTTTAGTGGTGGAACTCAACCCTACTGTGCTAACTATATTAACACCACCTTATAAGAGCGAGGAAATGAAACTATTAAAAAATTCATTCTCTCGGCAAGGAATCGAACCTCGAACAACATGTCGACCTCTAGTCGGCCGCTTGTACCCCGTTATATTTAAAATGAATTTATACAGAAAATCTCACAATGTTATTCCCAACAGCTCCAAGTTAGACTGATCTTGTAAATTTAACACTAAACTTAGTCTGACTTTGAATTCTCCAGTTCCAGCAGTAACCTAATAACAGGTCCTAGCTACAAGCGCAGTTCGCATACCAAAAAGCAAACGGAGCACTAGTAGAGTAGCAAGATTTATAATCACTTTTGAATTTTTTGATTATCCCACTTGCAATTTAAAAAAATATTACTTTATTGTGCCTCATGTATCCCACATATAGCTGGATAGGCAGAGGGAACCTGGGAACCTAGTATAAACACGCTCTCTTTCTATTAAGACACTTCCGTTCCCCACTTTCCGTTGTCAAAATCTGGAGACATTGTAGGTTAAAAGGGTAAACTGATTTAAAATATCTAGAGGGAACCTACTAACCATCTGTAACTTAAGCACGCAGTGCACATTCCATACCAAAATCCGAACACAGTACAATATGCACCGTAGAGTTACAAATAGATTGGTCCAATCTAAACGCAATGAGGACTCTTCATGCTATTCAATACTCAAGAAATTCCTCGTGTTTCGGTTGTTACAGTAGAGCTGCATATTTGCAAGGAAACTACAAGTAATGCTTATAGCGTAATTGAAAGGTAGTCGTGGGTTCTATATTTTTTGTGTAAATAAATAGTATATTGATATTTACCTGTGGCTTTACCCACATGGTGAAATGAAAATTTGTCAAAATTAGGTAAAATTGGAAATGGATTAATCAAAAAGGTTTTTTAATTCGAACCAGTAGTTATTATGTTGGAATATATTCATTTAGGTATAAAGATTGAGGCCAGTCGTGGTGCAGGGGCACAACGTGTAACTGTAAAACCGGCTGGTTGTGGATTCGATACCCACTTGAGGAGATGAAATATTTACTTGATATCAAAAGAAAAAACTGATCCATTTTTTTGTCTATATGGAGGTATCAAAGTATTATGAAATATTCTAGTCTACGGTCCCATAGAACGGGAAAAAAAAACCTTTTAAGGCAACGCAGTCGCCCCCTTAACAAAACCTGTTGGGAAATTTGGTACGAACTGAGAACTTACAATAGATATAATAGAAAACAATTTTTAGTTTAAATTTTTAATTCAATTTGTTATAGAATAAGGCAACAACTTAACACATAGTACAAAGTTCAATACAAAGCAAATACAAATATCAAAACAAACCCGACTTGGCTTAAAGTTTCCACTCAAATAGACGGCATGAGGGTTGTGTACACTGAATTGTTCTAACGATATTTATTTAGAGCACCGTCCGGATATAAC
This sequence comes from Heliconius charithonia, assembly GCA_030704555.1. Classification (NCBI taxonomy): domain Eukaryota; kingdom Metazoa; phylum Arthropoda; class Insecta; order Lepidoptera; family Nymphalidae; genus Heliconius; species Heliconius charithonia. Next base: position 12,648,165 of record CM060811.1, on the reverse strand, counting down.
ACCAATAGCTTATTTTACTCAATTCTCTGGCGTTATAAAAATTACAACATCCATCGTGGTAGCTGCTGGTGGGTTGTGAATTATTTCCCCTTCGGGATTATGACTTATTTTCATTTCCTTGCTCGGGTAACAAGACAAAGCGTGGCGTTGAACTCCGCCTCTCAGAATGATGCGAGTAGGAAGCTGGAAATATTAAAATAATATTTCTAAGTAATGAGATTTGTAATATATTAGAAAATACGTATTTGTAATATATTAGAAAATACGCCATAAACACGTATAAAAAATAGAATCGACGTCTCGAACCCGCACCTCTTGTTGACCATTCAGTTGGTTGAGTTCAAGTCACGTTTCGCATATGCACATTTCTAAATATTTTCTTTTCCTTAGGGTATGTACTGTTAAAAAAATATATTTTTTGTGTGTGCACTTTTGTGTTTGTGCACTTTAAGCGCTATATCTCCACAGGGCGGTAAATTGCGAAATAGTAGTAACCACTAGGTTCTTAGGTTTTGTCGTTGAGTTGAGTTCCGCCATGCGATAAAACAAGCTTTCAGAATTCGGCAGAAAGTGAAGAACGGAAGAGTTTTAATGGGAATGGAATGCTTAAACTCTAGGTTCCCAGGTTCCCTCTGCCTACATTGTTATGTGCGGAATACAGTGTGAAGCTAAAAAAATAGATAAAGTGTTTCTCCTCTAAATAACACCTCCATCGCTCTAAACATTTAATCTATACATCACACGCCATTGCAGGGAAACTCTACCCTATTAAGCTAGCACGCTCTCGTCCGGTTTAAATTTCTATTAAATTACGGTAATACTTGTACTACGTAGATAAATTTATATATGTAATATTACAATTTTTAGATTGTTATTGCATAGTTAGGAAAGGAAAAAACTCTTTTTTGCACAATTTATAAAAGATACTTCAGTTTCATAAATGCAGTCATTTTATATGAAATGATATATAAGCTTGTATTTATTTCTTAAATTCTTTGTAATATTTTTTTTATAAATATTCAATTCCGGTTTTTACCCATTATTTGTATTCTTATTTTGTGCTCAATTTCATAGATCCATGGGATTTCCATAGGTTATAATTTTGAATAATAATTTGAATTGTGAATTTGGATGGTAGAAGTGAGTTCTGTATAAGACTAATGTGATTAATACTAGACAATTATTCAATTTGGTACATCTCTAGATTTTGACACAAAAACTATTATTAGCTATTTCATTAACCTAGAAATATACAAATACTTTTTTAATAATATTGGTACTTTTATTGAGATTTACATTATCCTTCATACGAACGATATTCAATCAAATATTGTATACGCTGTTCATAAAGAAGAAATAACAAAAATACTAATAAATATTTTTTGTAAGCATGTCCGCTTTTCCCTCACTATCTTAAGCAATCAGAGCAAATAAATATTCAATGGGAGACTCCAGTTAGGAGAGACCAGTTTATCTATGAACTGTCCAAACGCGCAGATTGTAAAGAATACAAGAATACAATTGTTTTATAGAGTTTGCGAATACAGTGTCTTTTGTTGGAGTATGGATTCATATACCAACGAAATCTTACTCAGATCCGGCAACTTGTGACACTCTAATTTTAAACAGTCACCATTCTTATTACTTTTTTTGGCTCAGTCGATATAACCTGCATTACAAATTCGAAAGTAACTATCTATCCGTCTGTTACGCAATCATGGCTGCACGGCAAATTGCTGATCCGATTATGATAAAATTTCATATAGAGATACTGGAGGGTGTCGAGAAGAATATAAGCTACTTTTTTTCATATTTGTATTATATAGTATCAGATTAATTCGTTTTTGTTTTAAATTCTTGGTTTGGTTAAGATTTCATTTACTCTGGTATTATATTTGGCGTTACTTATAATTTTAATATTGTTAAATATTTATTTTACCTTGATAATATTGATACAACAGGTGGTTTTGTTTACTTTGTTAAAAATAAATCAGCTTCACGCTGTATCCCGCACTCAGCAGGGTAGGCAGAGGGAACCTAGTGTTTTTAGACACTCCGTTCCCCACTTTCTGCTGATTTCTGGAGGCATTGCGTGTTGAGTGGCAGAATTCAACGCCGCGCTTAGCCTCGACACCAGAGCGAAGAAATGGAAATATAAATTTAAATTCGGCAGAAAGTGAAGAAGAAGTTACTTTGTTTTAATTAATAATTTTCTTTGGTTACGTTTTACTTATTATTATTTATTTTTTTATTTTAATTAGTTATGTATTTTTTTTATTACTTTTACTTATTTTGTTTGTTCATTCCAATAACTGGACGTTTTTTCTAATATTAAAAATTTAATTTCCCTTATTTATTTCTACTTATTATTCTTTTTCGGCTTAATTGATTATCCGGGCTTATATTTTTTTATCAATCCTATTAAAAACTAAAAACATTTTCATAAAATATTTAATAAATATTTTATGAAAACGTGACGAAACCTAGCGGGTCCGCTAGTTAGTACTATATATTAAAAAGTTACGATGTGGGATGAAAAATTTTATTTCGGTCGAACACTAGTTACACCACAGAATAAAAATTTGGTCTTGAAAATACGGCTATAGTACGGCTATAGTGGGGACTTATGACTTTGGAAGAGTTTTTTACTTATCTCAAAATATAGTATAAATTATATAAGTATTGTATTAAACTAGCTTTCACCTGTAATCTCGCGGTAATGAATGCGGCTGCGGCGTGGTCGAGAAACCGAGATTTGTCTATGCCAAATTCTAAGTGCTTGAGGTAACTTTGACTAGAGCTACTAAGGATCGCTACGATTAGAACGATATCATTTAGCCTATAGCCTTCTTCGATAAGTGATCTCTCTCAGCTTCATACTGTATCCCAAATGTTAAGACACTCTGTTCTCCACTTTCCGCCAAATTCCGGAGGCATTACGTGTAGCGGAACATCAACACGCAATGTTTTAAACAACATTTTACATTTTATCAACGTCTCTATAGAGCTTAGTTCCAAACTAGGTCAGAGACGCTCAACTTGATACAGGTATAATTAATCAAAATGTGAACTGTTTAGTAACTGTTGTTTGAAACCACTAAATGTTTCTATGTAACAATACCAAAGTGGATTTGGGACTATATTTCAATACAATTACTAATACATTGTTAGTAGCAGGAATAACAGCGACACGTACAAATACAAAATAATAGTATGGAAGATCAAGATGTATAGCGAGGAGTTATGGTACATGGTTCAAGAGTGTGACTGTAAACACTACGCTCAGGAAATGAAATATGCCATATTTTCATTTCTTCGCTTTGGTGTCGAGGTAAAGCGCGGCCTTGAGTAGCTCATCACGCAATGCCTCCAGAATTTAGCGGAGAGTGAAGTGTCTTATCACTAGGCTCCCTCAGCCTACTCTAGTACTAAGTTATACATATACTACGTTATTCATGTAGGTTGCTACATGAGGGATAAAGCGTGAAGCTGAAAAAAAATTCACAGCTTCTGTGGTTAGATCTCCCACGGGTAATGAGTATGTCTCGTACACAACATGACTCAGTTTGTGAGTTTAATTGCGATAGTGATAGATTCCATTCCTACACGAAGGGAATAATCGCTCTAACATAAAGACCTGGCTCAGCATTAACTCTCGTCACTCAACATGTCTCGAATGAGGTCTATTTTTCGAAAAAAAAAGAGAGAAACGGAGAGTGATGAACAAAAGAGAACATGAGTATCTTAACACTAGGCTCCTGGTATGCAGGAAAAAACATGAAGCTATTTTTTGCATAAAAAAATAACGTAAACGGTTAGAATCTAATATAACTAATCAATATGTTATAAACAACGCTAATATTGCTATTTCAAATATCACTATAGACATTAACATTTCCGCATAAATGTCAAAGTAGTTTCGTCCATCAATATCCTTCCTTTCTTTATGGCTCACACAAACTCCTCATTAAGTTGAACCTATTAAGTAAATATTGTGGTTTTAGAATTTTCATTGAACAATTAATGTATAAGAACAAAAAAATCATGTAAATTAAAATAACCTAGTGATAATTCACTTCGTTTTCTTCTAGTCTCTCTGTTTAGAAGAATTGCGTGGACCTTTGTCCACGCAATTCAGAGTGTCTCACTAGAACTGGATAATAAATATTGTATTTCAGCTTTTTGTTCTATGCCCCATATTTATCTTCATTCGCTCGATTGTGGATCGAAAGCACAACCGTTCGCGTTTACAAGAGAAAACAAGAAAACGATTTGATATATATGGCACTGTGTGTATATTTGCATACTTTTTGTTTTTTTCTTTAGTCTCACAAATCCCGCACATAGCAAGATAGGCAAGCGCATAATAACCACCTAGTGCCACCACTCTGTTTGTAATTAAGATGCTCCATTCCTCACTTTCTTCTTCACCACATTATCTTTTAAGGCAATGCGTATTACTAACGGAACCCAACGCTGGGCTTTGCCTCGTTACCAGAGTGAGTAAATACTTTGTTCTCAGGAGTGAAAAGAGAACCCTCAACTTGCTGAGAACCCGCTTTTAAAGTCCCACGCTTGTTCCCCTGCACTACGACGACTTTAATATAAGCACATATCCAATATCATGCACCATCAAACCTTCGATTAAATAAAGTGTCTATATAAAGGTACTGAAAAGCCTCGCCCCGGTAATGAAATCAATCTCCCACCGCCGCTATTTCCGAAATCCCGTGCATAAATAAATAAATGATATTTACCTCAAATTTCACTATTTTCCTGAGATTGTAGATTATGTTAAATTGATTGAACTGAATTGATTGGATTTATTAAATGTATCTACTGCTTTTTTAAATTGAGTTGAATTTTGTTGGGATAATTTGATATTTACCTATTTGTAGCGTCTACGTCGAGGATTGTGAACATGCTCGTTTGTTTTACACCTTTTTTTAAAGGAGATACAAGCTTAGAGGTACACTGTAAAAGTGACGATTTTGCATTCGATTCCCACTAGGGGGGAAAACATTAAATATTCTAACTTCAGTTCTCTGCTAATTTTATTAACTTCCATTTATATCGCAAAAACGCGTATTTCGACACTATAAAAGGAATCAAATTTAATAAGTACTTCTGGTTGACCTAGAATTATGAAATTTTGCAGGTAGCATCTAAAGGTACTAATTCATGAAAATATGAGACAACTATATATTTGTTGTTAAATCCTAAAAATTAATAGCCTTAAAAAGGGGGGGGGGGCTTGTAGTGGCCATACCATAATTCTAGTGAAAAAGATGAAAGGATCCTGACTAAGTTTGGATTTTAGAAAAATCTCGAGACCTCTAACTTCCGTTCCGTGAGACCTCTAACTAACGTTAGGTTACTAACTTTCCTAACCTTTAACCTCTTTGTACGGACGGTTGACACGACTCGCGTTTTCAGGTGACAAAAAATGACAAGGGAATTTATAATTATTCTCAAACAGCTTCCTCTTTAATCATCCTTGGATGTCAGGGACAGCTAAATTATTTTATTAAGTTTGTCATTAGGTTTACTGACAAACTGACTTAACTAGCTTTTATTTTTCCGTCATATAGCGAGATTTTGTCTAAATCGAATGTTAAATCACTCCATTTTCCAAGCACCATCTAATTTTCAAAACAATGCATCTTGAGACTTGAGTGAACGCCGCGCTTTGTCTTGTTACCAGAGGGAAGAAATCAAATAATTCATTCCTGAGAGTGCGAATCGAACTCATAACCTTCGTGCTTACAGTCAATGCTAAAAATTTAACATATTTATTATTTAACAATATTTTTCATTGAAATATTATTCAGATGTCTAAAATAATTAATAAAGGCAAAGTTTTACTATTGGTTTCCTTTAATTTTTAATGCCTTGAAAAATATGACAGATTTGTTCTGTATACTTTGCTATGCGGGAAACAGCGTGAAGCTGCTTTTTTACTTTTTTTACTTTTAAAAATGAATGCTTACAATGACTAAGTAATCAAACACGTGCCAAGTTTAATTATTACGATCACTTTCTCACAAGACATGAACTAGGACGCTTCTAAAATGACTAACTAAGAAACCTAATAACCACTTCATAGCGCTATTACAATATATATTTTCGGTTAAGTACGTACGTACATAAACTTAAGACCCCGTACGTGGAATATTGGCAAAGTTTTAATTTAATGTATCGGGTCTGTCCGAAGTAATTCGATAGCTATATAATGCTTCCTTATGGTAGTTTTATTTATGTAGATTCGAGGCCGTCGTGGTGCAGTTGGACATTGTGTCGTTGAAGCTCAATGATTGTGGGTTCGATCCCCACTCACCGAAAGAACTGACTTAACTTAACTTCACGCTTTATCCTTAGCGGGGTAGTCAGAGCCGAAACCGATCTAGATGTTTATTATTTATTTATTCACACACGTGTCAAGCAGCTAGGCCAACAACCCAGCAGAACGACCAGAATGCAGTTCATACGTTTGGACAAACTAAACGCGTTTGCCAGTCCAGGACAAATAAAAGAGACGTTTTTTTCGTTAGTCGTACGTACATGTCACATACAATTTGTGGAAGCAATTGCTGTAGGGTTTCTTTATTTCCAAAAAACCTTAATGAGTTTTTATTGAAGTATAGTCTTTTATTAAAGTGTTGAGTTTGAATCTTTGGGAGACCAAGAATCTGCAATCGTTTTGCTTCTAATTTTGTTAGTCCCATATTACTGATTCTCGCTGTTAACTCTCCGGGAAGTATAAATCCTGATTCTGAGACACTCCGACATAATTCCAAATATTTACGGGTCGTTATCGTATATATCTTTTTGAAACGCTCATCATTAACATTTGCCCAACATTACGGCATAACATTTTAAAATGTTAAAAAATAATAAAATAAAACGAACATCATACGTAAATATTTTACTTATTAAATAAAATATTTACTTAAATTTATATTTCCATTTCTTCGCTCTGGTGTCGAGGCTAAGCGCGGCGTTGAGTTCTGCCACTCAACACGCAATGCCTCCAGAATTCGGCAGAAAGTGGGGAACGGAGTGTCTAAAAACACTAGGTTCCCTCTGCCTACCCTGCTGTGTTCGGGATACAGCGTGAAGCTGATTTATTTGATTTATTTATTTATATTTTGTATTTTTTCCCATTTTCTGAAGTTTTGTGAGATTACATTGTTACATGATAGTCTCGATGTAATAAATTTCATCGCCTGGTCAATAAAGCGTGGCGTTGAGTTCCGCCACACAATCTAGAGGCGAACACTATACAACACCTGCGCTCCAAAGATATCTAAAACGCAAAAATAGTTCATTTTCAATTATTATTATAGCAATTTCTCTAAAATAACTGCAAAGTTTCTTTTTATCTCTCAGGGGAAGTGCCCTATAAGCGTAAGTAGATCCCCAATGAACTAACAACTTTGACATTATTTTATAATCTATCAACTGAAAAGTTCCTATAAAGCCCTGGAATCTAATATTTTAACTCGAATATTTTAACATATAAAATCAAATAAATAAATCAGCTTCACGCTGTATCCCGCACACAGCAGGGTAGGCAGAGGGAACCTAGTGTTTAGACACTCCGTTCCCCACTTTCTGCCGAATTCTGGAGGCATTGCGTGTTGAGTGGCAGAACTCAACGCCGCGCTTAGCCTAGACACCAGAGCGAAGAAATGGAAATATAAATTTAAGTAAATATTTCATCTCCTCGAGTGGGGATCGAACCCACAACCAGTCGGTTTTACAGTCACACTTCGTGCCGCTGCGCCACGACTGGCCTCAAACATACAACTATTTTAACATATCTTATTTACATTAGCAAAATTGTATTTATTTTAGAAATCAAGTAATTTCGTTTGATACCTATATTATATTTTATACCTATATTAAGTGGGTAGTGCAAAAATGTATAACCACCATTTTGTTGCGTCGACCATTTTGGATTGAACAATCGTAATCCAAATTTCAACCCAACAACAACAACATTCGTGGGTAAAATTTGTTTTGACATATGATATGATGTGTGATCTATTAACACGGCAAGTTAAAAGCTTACCAAAAGTGGTGTCGTTCAAAAATCTATATAATAAATATGCGTGGGAACATTTAGTTTCTTTTTTGGGTGCCATTTAAAATATTTTTGATACGAGTATGATATTTTTATTTTATTTTATTTATTATATAGAAAACAACAGCATATTATTAATTACTAACAAAAAAAAAACACTTGTATAAAAAATAAAGCCAATTACAGTTTTCCACTTATAACTATTAACTAAGTACAGAGCTACACATCAATGAATATTATGTTATTAAAAAAAAAAAAAAGACATATTTAAAAGTTTAGAAAAAAATAAAAACGAATAACAAAACAATGCGAAGAATAAATAGAATAAAAATATAAAAAACAAGAGAAAATGCCCCATTTGTGTATCCATGTGTGACTGTGCGTATGTGTGTGTGTATGGGTGTGTGTATGCGTATGCGTTTATGAGCATGTGTATGTGTGTGTGTGTATGTGTGTGTAAGTGATTTTGTTTAAATACAATATAACAATAAAAGCAATTATCTAGATTGAAGCCGTTTAATTTTGTTTCTAAAAGAATCTGCAGATAAATGGAAGAAATCAATATGAGAATACTTTTTATTGTATAATAATGGTACCCGAGAAAAAAAAGAGTTAGCTGCGTATTTAGTATGTGATGTAGGTACATAAAATATATTAGACTTGGTTATTCTGGTTCTTTTTATAGGTACGTTGATATTTAGACATGTAAGTAATTCAGATGAATCGATGCTGCCCGAAACAAGATTATAAATTAGCATTATGTCCAATAACTCACGACGGTCACTTAATGAAGTCATATGAAAGTGTTTACAGCTTTCCTCGTAGGTCCCAAAATATCTATATATTTTAAAGTTCAACTGTTTAATAAACTTTACTTGTATAGCCTCAACAGCATCTATATATTTAGCAAACTGAGGATTCCAGACACAACTACCATACTCCAATATGCTTCTTACAAGCGCAAAATAAACACTTTTTAAACAATTAATATTTTTGAAGGGAATACATGAACGAATAACAAAACCTAATGATCTGTAAGCTTTATTTGTAATGTAATTAATATGTTCATTCATTTGCATTTTGCTATCCAATAAGATCCCTAAATCACGAACCAAATTGGTTTTGTTAATTGAAGAATTATTAATAATATAGGCGTGATCGATTGAAGTCTTTTTTCGTGTAAAAGTAATTTGACTACATTTTTCTACATTCACAGTGATTCTATTGGTTCTATAATATTCACTTAACCTGTCTAAGTCACTCTGGATCAATAAGCAGTCTGCAATACTATTTACTCTCATGTACACCTTCTTATCATCTGCAAACATTGAAAATTTTGAATGCTTAAAGCAATCTATTATGTCAAAAAGATATACATTAAATAGCAGTGGTCCTAAGTGTGAGCCCTGGGGAACGCCAGAAGTGATACAAACGTAATCGGATCGAGATCCACCCAGTCTAACAGCTTGCTTTCTATTAGATACATATGACTTCATCCAACGAAATAAGTTTCCTCGTATTCCTAAGGCATATAACTTTTTCATAAGGATAACATGGTCCACGCGGTCAAAAGCTTTCTCAAAATCTGTATAAATCACATCAACCTGGTATCCCTCATCCATGTATTTAAAGATGTCACTTGTAAACCCAATCAGATTAGAATTCGTTGATCGCCTTTTCATAAATCCATGTTGATTATTAGGTATGGCTCTGCTGAGTACAGAATATAATTGAGTATATATTAGTTTTTCCAGAACTTTACCCAATATATTCAAAATGGATATAGGACGATAGTTTGTAATTTCAGTTTTAGATCCTTTTTTATGTATAGGGACAATATATGCTTCCTTCCATTTAGATGGGAAAATGCCTTCACTGAGTGATTTATTATATAAAAGCAAGACAGGAAAAGCAATCTCTTTAGCACAGTTTTTGAAAAATAATGGAGGTATATTGTCACTACCGGAACCTTTTCGTATATTTAATGATTTAAATACCTTTAAAATTTCTTCCTCTGTAAACCTAATCATATGTAAATTTTCGTCTGAAAAGGAAGAAACATTATAATTTTGTTCTGTATAATTTAGCATAGAATCAACAAAGACACTTTTGAAATATTTATTGAAACCTTGACATATTTTTAGTTCGTCGTCATATATTTCGTTGTCGTAATACATGATATTGGGATAATTCGATGCTTTCTTACGTTTCGATCTTATAAACGTATGTAAAACTTCTGGTGATTTCAATATATGATCTTGCATGTAAAGTACGTAACGATTAAAGCATGTTTTTTGCATCTGCTTTTGCCTATCTCTCAAAAGTTTAAATTCATCATAGTCCAATAAATTACCGTATACTTTCCACTTATGGTGTATTTTATCTTTTTCTCTAATAATATTTATTAAGGCCCTAGAGTACCAAACAGGATAACTGTATCTTCCTCCCGTAACATGTTTAGGTACGTAATCATTAATTAATTTATATAAAATTTCATAAAAACAATTTAAAGCTTCATCTACTGATTTATTTTGAAAAATAATATTCCACATAATTAAAGAAAGATCTTTCTTTATATGATCATAGTTTGCTTTCTGAAATAAATATTTTATAAATTTTCTAGGACGAACCTCGGCTATAAAAATCTCAGAACTGTCAATTTCTAATGCCGGGTGATATTTATCTTCACTTAGTAAAGGATCTGTTGAAACTGATATATTTAAGTTAGTATTAGCTATAACCAAATCTAAAACATTTCCACTAAAATTGGAATATTTATTGAACTGCAGGAGACCATGAAACTGTAATGCATTCACAAAATTAACAGCAGTGTTAAATTTTTCATTGGTACCTTCTTTTGCACAAGTAGGCCCTCCTCGTGACTCCCATTGTATATTAGGCATGTTGAAATCGCCCAATAATATTATATGATCATTAGGATGAGCTTGCATTATGGCATTCAAAGAGTCCAACACTAGAGCTAATCTATGAGAATGTTGAATGTCTCCAGGTACATAAGCTACACCTAAGTGTACAGCTCGTCGCTGAGTAATGTTAAAACCACGTGCACCTATTGTTATCCAAACTAATTCTACACCTACCCGTGAAAACTCGCTCCTCAGTTGTGCTTGGTACATCTGCTTAGCGTATATCATAACACCACCACCTATACTTTTATCAGAAGATTTGGTGTCTCGATCATATCTAAAAATATCATAGCGAGGATCACTTATCTCACTGTTTAGGAAACTATTATTTAACCATGTCTCTGTTATAAATATTAAATCGAAATTATTAGACAATATACTTTGATAAAAATCATTAACCTTAGTACGGAGACCACGAACATTTTGGTAATATAATTTAATTGAATTAATCATTTATAATAATATTATTAAAAAGTTTGATTACATACTTTAAATATATATAGAAAATTAAAGTGAGGGAAACATAGTTAATTTTATGGGATGGCAGATGTGTTTGATACTTTAACAGTAAGAAAATAATTGCTTTATTTATAATTATATGTAAGCTAGTAAAAAATGTATAAGTGTGCGAGTTGATGTAACAAGTGTATGTGAGAGTGATATGCATTAAGGGTGCATTAATTCTAAACTTGTTTATATAATAATAATAAAATAAAAACTTGAAAAACGTAATTCTAAAATTAAAATATCGATTTACATTTATCAAAAGAATAAAATGACACAGATTAATAATATAAGCCTTCAAACTATTTTTAATAAATCCTTTTCTGAATTTATAGCGATTGCATGTGTTACCTCGTTTTTTCGCACAAAGATGGAACAGTTTTTTGACCACACAAATTTATAAGCCTTTTCAGTTGCGAGTTGCTTACTTTTTTTTAACAAATACCTGTTCTGTGGCGTGAGATGGTCGTTTACAAAAATTCTATTTATCCTCCCTGATATATCTATGTCTTGAGACGTGATACCTCTAGTTTTCTTCAAGCCGGATACGATGCTGTCCTTGAGGAGTCTGTTTTTAAGTTTACAAACAATAACTCGTGGCCTATCTTTGATATTTTGTCTTGGTGTAATTCTGCTTGTAAATTCAATATCATGATGGTGCAGAGACACACCAGCGTGCTTAGCAATTTTAATAATAATGCCAGGTATATCTTCATTATTCAATTCTGGAACACCTATTATTTCTATATTCTGCTGTCTTACCCATTGTTGCTGTTTCAAAAATTGACAAGTGAGTTCGCTTACACTCTCCTCCAATTTACTAACTTGTGTTTTAAGATTATTATGCTCCGCAATCAATTTTTCATGCTCACTTTGTAATGTATTATGAGAAGTTGCCAAATTCAATAGTTCCGAGGATAATGTAGTCAAATTATTTTTTATTTCCAATAGTACAGTTTGCTTTAATTCCGCTATGATATTGTTTTTAAAATCTGTCAATTTTTTATCCAAAATATTTTCAAAATTTTCTATTTGTAGTTCTTTGCAGTTTTTATTCGTGTATTCGGCAGACGGGGATGTTTTCTGTGCGCAGTTAGGACATAAATAGGATTCCTTATACTTCACTGACATCTTTTTAAAGTTAGCATCACTTATTCTTAAACATGCATAATGAAATTTTTCCGTACAATAAGAACAGCATATTTCTTCTTTTTTTAAAATACTTGATGAACATACACTGCATTTGGAAGACATTATTGATAAATTGTATTTTAATAATTTAATAACTTATACTTCTTATATAAAAGTAACTGAGGGTAACAAAATTGTACACTCCACAAAACGCAGGTACTAAACTGTCTCGTATTTATATTGCAAGAAAGTCCAAAACGCCATGCAGATCGCGGCACTGTCGCGTTTTAATCGAACAATGTCTGTAGTTACACTTTTCTTAGAACTATTGTAGAACTTTATTTTACTGATATGATATTATTTATTCACTATATAGTTTGAAAAATTACGTTAATAATCAGAAATCAAGTTTATTTATTCACTGGTATTGTTCAATGGCTTACATAACTTAAAATAACACGTAATTTTAAATTTATAAGAGGAACGCTTAACAGTGTGTGTAGCTCGTATACGCGCTCGCGATCGATTTTCGAACAGCATAAAATAAATAAATTGTTGGTTGGTTGCGGATTCGATTGCTACTTGTAGATATAATTTATTTTCATTTCTTCTAGCAAGACGGCGCATGGTGTTTAGTTAAAGTAAAATGGAGCAGAAACTGCGGATATGAGTACTTACTACAAAAACAAACTGGAAAATTAGAATTAAATTCCACTCCATTCCCCTTTAATACACTTCCACATCCCACTTTTCGATAATTTCCTGAAGAATTAATGTTGAGTTGCAAAACTCCACGACACACTTTGCCTAATTACAGAAGCGGAGAAATGAAAATACTAAATATTTCCTCCCCCGAGTAGGTATCGAACCACCAACCGCCGCGTTTACAGTCGCACGTTTGTGTCGTTGTGCCGTGGCACACACAAAAATTTACGGTGAAACCTTAAATTTTTTACCGGCTTATATTTGTGAGAAGATAAAATACATGTAAAAATAAAGCAATTTCAAACACGCAGAGTGTCAACGGTTAACATCGTAAAGGAGCGAGAGAAATTAAATTATTTCTGAGATGATCTCAGCGACGATCAAAATCTACTTAGCTTTGCCACTTGCTGCCGTAAATTACTGCCTTAACACGTAAATATAGGATTTTAATAATATTTTATTAATGTTTTTACTCAGTGAAAGTGTTTAGAAGTTAATTCAATTAATTAGTAATTGTTCTTCTCAATTTATGGAGGCCATTGTGCTGTAGTGGGACGTCTGATTTTCAACATGGTGATTGTCGGTTCGATCCCTACTCGGCGGAATGATTTATCTTCATTTCGACGTTATACTAGGCCAGTGTGGCGTTGAGTTTCGCCACTCAACAAGCACATGCTAAGCGGCGAGCATAAATACCAAGAAAACTTTTAAATACATGTATGTATTTTTTATCAGTATTACACTATTTTTCACATAGCATTAACCTTGGCTCAGAAATTATATGTAAAATAGATGACCATGTAATATTATAGTACCATCAAACTGTTCTGATGATGGAACTGGAAGATGGCTGATGGAAATTTGAACTTTCTACTAGTAAACATATCGAATTTGTGCTCGTTATATTTGTCTTGTAAATGGGTTTTATTGAAGAATGCTTGTTTTTGGTTATTTAAACAAAATAATTAATTTATTCTTATCAGAGCAACTAGAAATGGAACTGGAAATAATGAACACCATTGTTACAATCAGATTTGTCCCACTGCGCCACCACGATCTCTGTAAATATATGTAAAAATGGAAAAAATTTAATCTTCAGCAGACCTCAAAAATTAATGTACCGTCGCAAAGGTCCAGCCTTGACATAACCTTTCAGGTTTTGTTACTGGTACAATGAATAACATTTATTATTTCAAAGTCACCAGTTAGAATAGAATAATTGGGTATATTATTTTTATATATTTTGAAATAATACTTTTATTATCGAGTTCTTATATTATTTCGAAGAATGTAGAATCGTTTTTGGGACCATCATGGCGCAGCGGCACATCCTTAATGTTAGCTTCACGCTGTATCCCGCACACAGCAGGGTAGGCAGAGGGAACCTAGTGTTAAGACACTCCGTTCCCCACTTTCTGCCGAATTCTGGAGGCATTGCGTGTTGAGTGGCAGCAATCAACGCCGCGCTTAGCCTCGACACCAGAGCGAAGAAATGGAAATATAAATTTAAGTAAATATTTCATCTCCTCGAGTGGGGATCGAACCCACAACCAGTCGGTTTTATAGTCACACTTCGTGCCACTGCGCCACGACTGGCCTCGCATCCTTATTGTAATACGTCTGTTTCGATTTCCACTCTCTTGAATGTTTTATTTTTATTTTCTCTGGTAACAGGTAAGAGCTCGCTGTTAAAATCCGCCGCTCAACACGTAATGTCTTGAAAATTTGGCTTTTCTGCCTACTTTGTTGGCGTGCGACTACAAACGCGGCTGGTTTTGGATTCGATTCCCACTCGAGGAAATAAAAAACGTAATATTTTCTTTCTTCGCTCTGGTCAAAGCGCGACAATGGTTTCCGCCACTCCACCCGTAGTGCCTTGAGAAGCCTACGAAAAATACGAAACGGAGTTTGTTAACACTAGGTTCCCTCTGCCTACCCTGTTGTATGCGGTATACAGCATAAAGCTGAAATAATAAGAATAATTTACTAACACATTACTTCAAGGAATTTTTAATATTTATTTAGTTCATAAGGCATTTTCATATGAAGGATTTCTTAGTATTAGAGAAACATTATAGCAAAACCAAGCCCATTTTTGTAGGTTAATTACACAATGCGCTAAATTATTACAGCAGTGGTTATAAATGAATCTAAAACAAATAAAATGTTATGAAAAAGTATATTTGTTTGTGTTGATTGAAATAAGGCAAAAATCGAAAAAAATACTTTTACCCGCGGCTTTGCTTGCATTGATAATATTGGCCATTAATATACATATGAAAAATCTTTGAATCGCCACCGATTTTTATAAAAAAATAAATTCAGACTGTTAAAAATATTTTATTGTATACGTGTTTCGTGTTTTTTTTAGAATATTTACCCCTAAGGGTGCAAATAAGCAGGCGAAGCTGCGCGCGCCCGCTAGTAGTATATAAAAGCAAACCACAAATCATAAACGTTCCTCTGCACCAAGTGCTGTAGAATGTGCTCGGAGCTATAAATTACATAAGCCTAAAAACTAATATTTAACTAGAAACCTTTAAAAAAAACCACCATTCAGGTTTTGGCATTTAGTTTTTTATTGGTATTTTATTGTCTAGATTAAGTTAGGTTAGTTTCAGTTTCTTAGATTTTATAACATGATAATAAAGTTACAAATCTATGAAATCACGATCATATCATCATAATATATACTAGTATAATAATTGTGAATGTAAGTTTGTTTGTGACGCTTTCACACCGAAACTTCTTCTCAGTCGTTACGCTCTTGACAGAGTGGTCGTGGCCATCATGTAGTCGTGTTTTGGGCTTTCACATTGAAACTACTTAACCGATAATCACAAAACTTTGTATACATACTCTTAGAGATATTAAAAAAAGATATTCGATATTTTAAAAAATACTATCCTTTGCCTATAATATAAAAATAAGTTTAAGCGAGTGAAGCCGCGCTTGAGTAAATAGACAATATTTTTATAATTTTTTTGATTTTAAACTATTGTTTAAATTCCACGCAACACTTTGATTTATTGTATGTATTTGTATGTATTGTGGGCGCATAATTTCTAGGAGCCTCTTTAAATACCGTCGAGTTAATAAGTATAAAATACCAGTGTAGGGTGACCGTGTTTTAATTCTTTTTATATTTTCATTTATCTCTTATTTTAAAACGTAAACGCGGCAGTTGTGGGTTTGACTTTCACCTAGTGGTTTATTTTACTCGTTCTGGTAAAAAGACAAAGTGTAATTTTGTTGAGTAACGAAGTCGAAGGAAAGCGGATAACGGAGTGCCTTTTCACTAGGTTCCCTCTGCCAGCAAAAGATACTAAACACATCAAACCTTATAAATGAACATAAAAATACAAAATAAATATATAATAATATAACCCACCTGATGCCACTTTCACCAGAATGATGAGAGTTGGCTAAGTAAGCAAAGTTACATATTTGCCTACACTTTAAGGAGGTGTTTATATAAAAAACATTCTTGAAATTGTTAGAGAAAATTCGGAGCCAGTCTATTTTATTGGAAAGATCAGAATTCGGTTTTCGTGAAAAATTAAGAATGCTATAAAAGTAAAGTAAAATGCGACAGTGGTGGGTTCGATTCCCAGTCGGAGAATGAAATATTTAATATTTTTAATTTCGTTGCTCTAGTACGCGCGACGTTTAAAACACGCAATGCCTCAAGAAATTGACGGAAAGCGGAGAACGGAAGCTTCTTAATGGAGAATGGAGTCTTTACACTAGGTTCCCAGGTTCCTTCGACAAACTCTGCTATGTTTGTATATATTATAAAAATAATATTTTCCTCGAGTGAAATGAACCTACAACCTCGCATCGTGTTTACAGTCACACGCTTGTGCCAAAACAATCTCATGTTTAAATACATTTTATTATCACACAGTACTTTTTCCTCAAAAAACTCATCTCGATTATAATCATCATCTCCAAGCACTTAAGACTTGAGTACCAAGATTACCGCAAAGCCTACTCACCCTTTTCGAGCACAAGAAGAATCTTGCTGAATCGGCACGTCGTGTAATCAACTCCTTGACATTGGAACTACATATATTATATACATCTCTATTTGAATATATATCAATTTATGTATGTATTTATGTACTTATTTATTTTTTTGTTTTCAAATTTCTCCACAACATTTTTTTTCCACATTACCTTTATATTGTTTAGACTTGTAACCGAATACATACAACGAAAGTGTGTGTGAAAATAAATATAATATTTTCCCGTTGTTGATATGATGAACGCACAAACCACAATAGGCGAGGTAGAACGCCGAAATTGGCAATGTAGGTTGTAGGGGAGCAGTAAGAGAAAAAAAATATTGAATGGAAAGGATTAAAATGGAATAAAACGAGTTTTTACATACACAAGAAGGAGATAACAAACAACCACTAATATAGCATATTCTAACCAAAAATATACAAAAACAAATTTCAAAACACCTGTTATATAAATTTAAAATCAATATGTACCAAAACGAACAACTCAAATACAAATAACTCGCACGAAATATAAAGCAAAGTACGAATTGTTATAGAGCCGTTTCAACGAGTAGGCTCGATAAGCACGTAACGCCTTTATTACACCGCCCCCATATAGGTATATTTCTATTGATATCCCTCAGGAATAAAGAAGTGGAATTAAAATTGGCGTGTCGCAGAGGTAGAGCGTCTGAATGTCAACGTGACAGTTGGTGGTTCAATTTCCACTTGGGTTAATGTATTATTTCCATATAGTCAGCCTGGTAACAAGACGAAACGCAATGTTCAGTTTTGCCATTCAATACGCAATCTTTTGAAAACTGATCAGAAATTGAGGAATGGAGTGTTTCAACATTATTTAGGCTATTATAGCACATGAAGCTTATGAGGCCATTGTGGTACAGCAACACAGCGTTGGAAGATTCGATCCCACTCGAGGGAATGCATTTTTTTTGCTAATATTTATCGAGACGAAGCGGGACGATGATTTCCACCATTCAACACGCAATGGTAATGCAATTATGGAGTGCCTTAACTTAACTTAAAAAAGATTTGATATATATCACAACTTTCCAACGCTATTAATAATTTAACGATATTTATTTGGAGTTCATTTTTAATTTTTCTTTTAAATTAGCCACAAGAAACAAATTGGTAATTACCACGGGCATTAATTAGTACGGGCTAAAGGAATTTCATTTAATTTTCTTTATTATAAATCTCTACGACGACAAAATTCACAAAAAGTTATTATTTTTTTATTTCATCGTTTATTTCATTTTTACATGGTTTTGAAAAAAAAATATCTAAATGGAAAATTAGTTCATTTTAAACATTGTTTTTATATTATTATTTTGTTATCATACGTAAAACTTAAATTTACAAACCATATACAACCACACTCATAGACCTTGTTTACCTTTAGAAACACACTAAGTTTGCAAAAATTTAACAATATTTAAAATCTAATTAACATCTCTGAGTGCCACTGCAGTTGTTTAAACGAACCTGTCTTAGCAATGTTGTTATTGGTAGTGCCGGCTGCTTGGCTAAACAACGAAGCACCGGTAATCCGAGCCCGGCGTAGAATCCACCACATGTTTATATTTTTCCAGCAATATACACTAAAAAACTTTCTAAATATATCAAAACCACAATAAACTGTAAAAGCTTTAAAAGTTCGAAAAGCACTAAAATGAAGTTTTCTTTTAAAACTTTTTATTTATCGACTGTATTTTTACGATTTTGTTCAGTAGTAACCCGAGTACAGTCCCGTGCCTTTGGAGGCTAACGCCGAACTGACGGAGACGGCTGGAGAGCAGATCATGCGCATTAGAATTATCATTTAAACAGGTGAAACTTCACAGTTATATAGCTGATACATAATAACAATACATTTGCTACTTTTGTATATTTTTTTCTATAAAAAAATAATAAGTTTAGGCGGGCGACGCCGCGTTTAAGTTGCGTTAATCTGGACTTAACAAGTGAAGCTTTTAACACACAGGAACCCCACGCCGCGCCTTGTTGGGAGAAGCTAAGGCAGGAAAATCTATATAAAAACCTTTAATTCCCTCAAATAGGGATCGACTTATCTTATCTATCTTTATGTATACAGTTAGAGACTTTATTCTCTTCAGGTTGTTAAGTACCTAACTTTCGTATCAAGCGATCCAACACTCAATCCAAATAGATATTATTTATTTTTCATTTTTTCGTAATATTTTAATTAATATAATTTTTATAATTAAAAACTTTCAAAAAAAGTCGTTTTGGCTCAGATGTGTGTCTGTTACGCGACAGTTGTGATTTCGATTCCCACTCGAGAGAAGGAATTGTTATTTATTAATAAATTTATTTGTTAGCTCTAGTATCATGGCAAATAGCGCGACATTGAGTTCCGCCTTGAAAAAATCGACGAAAAGTAGTGAACGGAGTCTCATAACACTAGGTTATCTCTTCTCTGCCCTGGTATTCCCAGGATACAGAGTAAAACTAAACATATTTAAAAAGTACATAAACACAATGTAACCCTATTACCCTATGTAATCATTAGCTCTATCATACCACAATATTGTATTCTCATCTACATATAATATCCAAATTTCATGATTATATAACAATTAGAAACGCGTTTAATCAAATCTTAGAACTTAGAAAAACCGTTTTAAAACATATATTAATATAGTGTAATTAAAATCTGCAATTTTTTTTTTTTAGTAAAAATACGATTTTTTTAGGAAATCAAGAGAAGTGAAGCGTGTCAAGAGAAGTGTGAAGAACTGAGATGAAGCCTCTTGACAGGCAGATAGACAGACAGACATAAAGACGGACAACAAAGTGTATAGAAGTATATAAGAATTTCCTTTTCCCTAACAGATACGGAACCCCAAAAAATATATTCAGATACGCGTGAAAATTTAATCACAGCGGAAATCGTCAATCTTAGCTACGCGATATATCCTGCACAAACTGTAAGCACAACTGAAAGGGTAAGCAGAGGGAACCTGAAAACCTAGCGATAAGACGCTCCATCCTTCATTAAGGCTCTCACTCCGTACTTTCAACGCTACGCGTAATAATTCTGACTACATATTAATTAAACGGCCAATTACTTATATTCGCATCGTTCCTTAGATATATTGCAATAAAGCGATAATAACGATCGACAGAAAATGCTGTAATGATATTCATAAACTAACTTAGTAAACTTAGTTGAAAGCGTCTACGACGTGCTACGGGCTACGATGGCATATAAATTACACTTTACACTTTAACCACACTTTATGGTCCAAAAAGTTCTTCTTTAAAACTATTCGATCAAGAAGGATTTCTAGGTGTAAAATATAAATGTTAGTATAGGTTTTAGACCTGGAAGAGGGTGTGTGGAGCGGATCTTTCCCCTCCGCATGATAACGGAAAAACTTTTGGCCGGTAACCAAAAAAAAATCTGTGCTTTTGTGGACTTGGAAAAGGTGTTTGACAGAGTTGCAAGAGCGAAACTATGGGAGATAATACCCCGGTACAATGTGAGCGGCCTTTTGCTGCAGGCTGTAAAGTCTCTTTACATAGATCACTCAGCCTGCGTGCGAGTAGGAGCTGGCATGTCTGCTGTACGCAGACGGTGCAGTGCTTATTGCATCATGAGAATGCCAGTTTCAGTCATTGGTCACCACTCTGGGAGTCACACCAAGGATGTGAATATAATGAGCCTCAATGCGAGTAAGACAAAGGTCTGATTTTTGAAAGAGATGAAGAAATACAAGATCAGTGTAAATGGTAAGATATTAGAACAAGTGAATGAAGTGGTATACTCGGGAAGTATGTTCAGTAGAGATGGAAGATACGAGATGAATGTAGAAAGGCGTATTGCTGCCGGTAACAAGGTTAACGGAGCCTTAGTTGCATTGATGAGACGGCGAAACGTCAGCACAGCTGCGCGTTTGGCCGTACACAATGCAGTTTTGGTACCGACTCTATTATACGGAAGCGAAACGTGGGTATTACAGAAGAAGAATGAAAGAAAGATGAATGTGGAGATGCTGAACCGAACTTGTAATAATCCAAGATCTATTTATTCAAACGTCACCGGTGGAACAGCAGGTGCTTTATATGATTATATAGGGATCCCTAGGAGTTCTCTTCATCACCCATGTAAAATATGTAATGGATATCCATATTCTATACATCTCCTAGAAATTGTATAGAATACCGAAATTATACAGATTGCCTATAATATACTATACAAACTTAAGTTCAATAAAAAAGGTTATAAATATATTTATTAATGTTAAATTTATTAAGCAAACCATTTTATACATTTTTTACCTCCTTGATAGCGGATAGCTTTGAAATAAGTTCAATACTTTTTAAAAAATCTATCCTTGACTCTTTAAGCTGGAATAAATTGTAAAGGTACGAATAAAATAATGTCGTCATGGCGCAGCGGCTCAGCGTCTAACTCTATGCGTGACAATTGTGGGTTTGATTCCCACTCCACAGAATAATTTTTATTTCCCCGCTCTGTTTTAATACAAAAACAAATAAAGAAGAAGATTAAAAAGAAATTAACAGTAACACAACACAACAATATAAGGCCAGTCGTGGCACAGGGACACACAGTGGGCCTATAAATGGTTGTGGGTTCGATCCCCTCTCGAGGAAATAAAATATATATTTACATTTTTACGCTCTGGTGTCGAAGTAGTGTCTCCAGAATTCGGCGGCAATTGAGGAAGGGATTATCTTAACACTTAATTCCCTCTGGATACCCTGCTGGGTCCAGCGGGATCCAGCGTGAAGGTAATTTTTTTTTTATATAATAATATAAGGGCACATTTGAAACTCACGAAGTCACAAAATCATTATATAAAAATATTTTTACAACTTTCTTACAAAATTTGATTAAATTTCTCAATTTTTTTCGAGAAGTTAGTAAATCGAGGCAGTCTCTGGGCTTTTAATCCAAAAGCTCTACTCTAAGTATATTGAAATTAATCGACGATCGTTTCAATCCTCGTTTCTCATCAAAAAACGGTAAATTGAATTTTTCCAATATATTTTTTCACTATTTTATTTTTAAATTTATGAATAGACTTTACAGAACATCCATACTGTAAACGCGAGGGTTGTGGGTTCAAATTCTACATACACTACGGTAAAATGATTTATTTTCATTTCCACGCTCTAGCCAAAAAGAAAGCAAGAAAATCATAAAATGCATGGGGGACAAAGTCTTAATGCTTCTCTATGCCTAACCAGCTATATACGCGAATAAAAACGCGAAGATGTTTTTTTTTTTATTTAAATCAAATGAGTAATATTTAAGCCGCTACGTACGTAAATGCCAACTGCGCTGCTTTAGTTATTATTTATTATTATTATTTTAATTCCTCGCTATATCTCACACATATCAGGGTGCATTTAAAACCGGCGTGAAGTAGTGGCTTTATGCCACTGAGTTTTGCACCAGGTAATGCCGGGCTCCGGCGCCCAACTCATCTTAAAAACCGGCAACGCACCTGTAGCCCCTTTGGTCGGGGTCGTGGGCGGTGGTAACCACTTAACATCAGGTGACCCGCTCGTTTGCCTTGTCTTTTACATAAAAAAAGGGTGGGCAGAGGGGACCTGGGAACCTAATTTTAGGACACTCCGTCCCCATTAAGACACTTCCGTTCCACACTGTTACCGAATTCTAGGAGGCATTTGGTATTGAATGTTGAAATTTAACAGCACGTTTTGCCTCATTACGACCTCGACCTCGATACTACAGCAAAGAAATGTTAAATATATCGTTAAAATATTAAATATTTCGTTGCGAAAAAGGAATCGAACCCACAACCTGTCGCATTTACAGTTTGTACCCATGCGCAACTACTGACTTCATTAATTCCACGTAATGCTAAAAAGCTAATTTTCTATACACAGATACGATAAAATCTCAATTCCATTTTTAATTATAAATTGACCAAACACATTTAATGAAGTCTATGAAATTCGAATCTCGTCTTAATCATATTAACGCCTCGAATGAACGCGAAAACTTCGAAACAAAATTTCAAGGCTGAAAGTTTTTCAAATTGGCGAAACCAAGAGACATTTTAATTGAAAGTTTGATTTAATAGAAATTGAAATATATAAATCAAGCTTATTTTTCTATATATATTGCGACAGGTTGCGGGTTCGATGGCCACTATAAGAAAATTAAATATTTAATAATTTCGTTTTTTTTTGCTTTGGTGTCGTAAACACGCGGCGTTGAGTTTCGCCACTTATCGATGCCACAATGCCTCTAGAATTATTCTGCTTACCCTGCTACACGCGGAATACAGCGAGAAAGTAAAAAATATATTTAAAGATATGGTCCAAAACGTAGAGTAACACCTCTAGCTAAGATGTTCTCACAAGAAACTGTCTTCAAATGTGCCCTTGACAGTTATAATTTCCTTTCTCAGGGGCTATTTTCAGCAGAACTGACTTCCATGCCAGTGATACCTTCGTATTCATGATTGCGCATGTTTATTTGAATAAAGATTTTTTGGATCTTACATCTTCCTAATAATTCACAGTTATCGAAGGACCAGGTGACCTTCGTTCTCCAGTTCATTTTTATAAATTCCGTATTACCATAATTGAATTCTTATTGTTGTACAATTTGTTTGTCTGAAAACGCTTATCTCAGGAACTACTGGTTCGAATTGATTTTTTTTTTGTGTTGTATTATCTATTTATTGAGGTAATCTATAGAACATGTTACATGACATTACTAAGACTCCACCTGGGGGATTGAAATATTTAATATTTTCATTTTATCGCTCTGTTAATGAGGCGAAGTGAAGCTTCATTTCCGCCACTCAACACGTAACGCCTAGAGAAGATAGCGGAAACCGTCAGCGCCTTGAGTAGGGAACAGAAGTGAAGGCACTTCTGGAACAGAGTATCTTAACACTAGGTTCCCAGGTTCCAGTGTGAAGTTAATAAAAAATAATCATGTAATATATATATATGTATATTCGAACGACAACTATTGCTTATATTTTCAAATTCCATAACAAAACACTTCAGTACATTGATTTATTTATTACGTTTGGGCACAATATGATGTTGGTTAGAACCGTTATTAGTTCAGTCTCGAGAGACTAGAGCTATGTGAAATTGCTCGGCGAACCAACCAACTAACAGAACATTGTCAATATTGTATTTAATACAAAATTGAACGTAAAATAAAAATGTGTATTGTTAACAAATATATCATATAATTTATAATAAAAAAATCTGCTACACGCTGTA
Organism: Heliconius charithonia; assembly: GCA_030704555.1. Taxonomy (NCBI): domain Eukaryota; kingdom Metazoa; phylum Arthropoda; class Insecta; order Lepidoptera; family Nymphalidae; genus Heliconius; species Heliconius charithonia. The sequence goes on along the minus strand of CM060811.1, from coordinate 12,623,515 downwards.
TTCCACACACAGGAGGTTAGGCAGAGGAATACTAGTGTTAGGACACTCCGTTCCCCATTTTCCGCCAAGATCTGGAGGCATTGCGCGCTGAGTGGCGGAACTACACGCCGCGCTTTATCTCGACACCAGAGCGAAGAAATTAAAATATAATGTAATGTTAATAAATATTTCATCTCCTCGAGTGGGGATCGAACCCACAACCAGTCGATTTTGCAGTCACACTTTGTGCGCCACGACTGGCCTCTAAATTATTGAATATGCCATAATTGTGTTTCTTTTATACATAAATAAACGTTTATTAAAATTTTGGAGCAACATCTCTACATAACTACAAGCATGTCTGAGTATAAACAGAGATAGCCAATATTTTAATAAAAAAATTCTAATATTAAAATTTGACTATATCTATTTAAACTTAAAAGTGCATAGATACAATATAACTGATTTTAAACTGTAATTTCACAGGATGATTGGTTGTTGAATACGCTGTGAATTTCACAGAAAATGAAGCAAAATAAGTGCACTTATGTTTTGATTACATAAACTTATAAATTTGATTTTTTTATGTGCTTCATTAGAGCATAAACTTGATATTCATTTCAGCTTCATACCACACAATCTCGTCATAAAGAGACAAAAAGACAGAGAAATCAGTGAACCCTTTTATTTCCCACTTTCTGCTGGAATCTGGAAGCATTGCATGAAATTTAACGCTGCGGTTTGTCTTGTTACCAGATCGTGAAAACGAAAATATTTAATATTTAAATTCCTCGAATGGAAATCGAACTCACAACCTGTTGGGCTTCATTTTTAAAATCATTACCGTACCGCCCACTATAGCATAGATATCCTCACTTTTTCACATAAAAAAAAAATAAGAAAAGCTTAGAGAAAACGTATTCCTTTGAAAGCATTTGCTGTGTAAGTTCAAATTTAAGTCAAAGTTGCCGAGAACTGACGTCAGCAGAATTTGAACGTCAAACTTCAAACGAAGTTAAAATAATATCTGTTACTGTGAAAATTTATGATTACCATTCATAAATTTATTTAAATTATATTCATATTACGAAAAATATTAAAATTAATAAAATCGGAAAATTTTAAAGCCATCAGGGCGCCATGTGTCATATCTGATAGTAAATGTGAGAGTCATGGGTTTGATCCTTACCAGGGGGAATTGGGAAATATCAGGGAGTCAGTAAGATGATATACGTTGCTAAGCTCCGCCACTCTTCACACATTGTCTTGATTATAGACAGAAGAAGTTGCCGGTTTTTTTTTTTACTTACACAACGAGATTAAATTTAACTTTCCGTTGCATTTAAAAAAAATATAGCGGTTCAACTAAATTAAGACAAAGATCACGAATAAAATGACTTCGAGTAAGAACCCACAACCTTCGCATTGATTCCGGCTTTTCAGGACTTATATACCTATCTATATATTATATATATATATCTACTTAGACTAATCGTAGCCCACCATTTTTTTAGTAGGAACCTAGAGAATTCGAACACGTATATGCCAAATTCAAACGTCCTAATTCCAAAAGTTTAATTTGTGCGTTGCCTCTTTATCAATCAATAAAGGGAAGATATGCTTAATATACATTTATATAATATTTTGTTGCAAAAACATGAAAAGTATAAATATCAAAGGAAAAGAAACGGCTGGTAAGGATCAGGGCTTCAATAATGTAACATAAATTGTTTCTCCAAATATAAGAACATTTTCTATTGTATCATATAGTATAAAGCGTAAACTGTATAATACTATACCATATATACAATACACATATAACCTTTGAAAAATGTAATTTCCTGTAAATATATAAAAAATGTACATGCGCGAGCGATGCATGGGTTCCGGAATGGTTCCGCCTATTTTTTAGACACCTTCCGCATATTGTCTAGTACCAAAATATTCTTTAATTAAATATTATTTTTAAAGTTTAAAAGTAACTATGGATAGCATACGAGTTTATTTTAATAGCATAAAACAGAACTAAAGTATTTACAGTCGTGGTAGCGCAGAGGATCGACATAGAGTTTAGCTGTAAGCACGACTATTATGGGTTCGATTCCCACACGGGAGATCTGAACCGTAGGCTCCTCTTCCCATACCGATATACGAAGAATATAATGTGAAGCTTCTCTGATGTATTTAGTGAAGTACAGGAAAGAAAAAAGAAAAGAAAATTGTTATCTGGCTATCCTTCAAAATAATTAAAATTTATAAATATTTATAGAAATTGGTAAACCAAAAGCCAAAGGATCTCTAAAACCAATTTAAAAGTCAGCAATCTTGGAGAGCGGAATAATTTTCCTTCTAACTACACGATTCGACGTATTGTTTCAGCAAATATATATTTTTTTTCGCAATTCCTACAATATACTCGGTATGAGTATTTTTATAAAATGTTCGGTAATAAGGCTACATTGAAACCTTTATTTTCATGACAAAACAGAAAAGCCCTGTTATTGCGCAATTTATTTTGTTTTAACCGACGTCTGTAAGAAAAGGAGGCTATCAATTCGACTGTATTTTTTTATGTTTGTTACCGCAGAAGTTTTGACTGGGTGAACCGATTTTCTTGATTTTTTTATTTGAAAGCTAGTGTTTTCTGTGCGGTCCCCTTTTTTTGGTCATTTCTGACAATGGTATGTGTGAGAAAATCACATAAGTTTTAAATTTGCATTAGGTATGTGCGCGACAAATGGACGAATAACTCAATATCTCGTTGAACGATTCCGATTCTTGGAATTGGAATCGGTTGGCGCGATATTGTATTCCAATAAAAAAAGAATCATTGGTGATACTTTTTCCATTGGAAAGGAAACACTTCGAGGATGTTTTTTGAAAGTTTGGTTAGGTTCTGATTATGGAATCCGGTTGAAATTGGACTAGTTGTTTATTTTCGGTAATAAATATAATTATGCTGCAACAGTTACAAGGGAAAACGTTGTCAAAATGGATGTTTTCAGAAGTGAAATTCTTCATCATCGTTAAACGTTTTCATCGTTGCTTTTCTCTTTAACCAACTGCAAAAAAGAGGATGTTCTCATTTTCAACTGACTTTAAAAATGAAAGAGGGTGTCTATTCGCCCAAATATTTTTTTATGTATGTTCTTGTGACTATGCCAAATTGTTAGTATGCACAATAACACCTAATTAAGTTCGAAGTTTTACACAGGACAGCCACTAACTTAAGAAGCATCCTTTTAAGGTCTACCTATCGCTTAAAATCTTAAAATAAATATTTTTTTAAAAGAAAAAAAACCGACGCCAAACAACGAATTAAAAAATGAAAAAAATTATTACATAAAGTTAAACGTATTTTGATTATATAAAACATAAAATAAATAAAGAAAAATTTTATAATTTTAAAATTTTAAAGTGTCAAGCTAATGCTAACCTAACCTTACTACAATATCGAATTTTTAAACCTGTTTGTTTTACTTGGCACCGACGTCAAAGTTATAAAATCTTTTTTTAACATTTTTTTTTATAAAATAAAAGTCCCTTTGCCCTGGGCAAAAGGGCAGCGTAATAATTTTTAGCGTAATGGCCTGCATAACGCTAAAAAAGTTAAAATAAGAATATTTTCCTCAAACGCAATTATCGCTTAGCTTTCACATTTATTGAGTTTGCATATCCGTCGAAGTGAAAAGCACCCAAGGTCTTAAAGAGTTTGTACATTTTATCCTCTGCAAAATTAATTGCCTAAAAAAATGTAATCCTAAAAATGATGTCACATTCAAGCGAAATCGGATTTATACTGAAAGTTAAGAATGTAATAAATAATGAAGGTACACTGTATTTTTGAATCCTATTTTTTCTTTCTACTTTTTTTGATTTTCTATTTTTTTTCATCTTCGAGATAACTTAAATCAAAAATGAGAAATGAGTGTCTCAACACTAATATCAAAGCACGGCGCGCAATGCCCCGAGAATTCGACGGAAAGTGACGACGTTCCCTTTGCCTACCCTGCCACGTGCGGGATACAGCGTGAAGCAAAAAACTAAAAAAAAAACCAAACCATAATTGAATGAGCCCTCACCCGATTTCACCAAGCGCTCACACACGGTAATGAAGCGCGAAGTGAACGCGAGATAAGCTGTTCACCACGCGTCACCCCTGCCTCCTCCGGCGCACCGCGATATCTGTGAAATTATTTATTTATCGTTCTAATGACATTGAATACCTAATATAGACTGTCTGTGAGTAAATTGATGATTTTTTTTTAAAATATCCCTATATGGCGTACCTACATGTTATTTATTAACCAAGATCAAAAAAGAAGATTTTTATCGTGACGTGGTGAGAACGTCTATGGTTTGAGTTCCCGACAGTTGTACGTTCAATCTCCAACTGGAGCTATGATTATTTTATTTTATCTGTACTAATTTAATAAAGCAGAATAATTTTTTTCTTTGTTATGTTTGTTGAACCGCTGGGTTCTCTATTGGTTGGATTTTATTATTGTTTTGTATGAAAGCTACATTACTCAAGAGCGCTATAGACGATACAAAATGACGGTTATTCTTAGTTAGCCTTAAAATATGAAATAGGAATAATTTAGTCGTATTACTTTGACCGATAGCGTGAAGCTAACTTTGACCGAGTGCGCTCCAGAAATAGTTAAATATAATAATGTAAGTACTTCGTACTACAGCAAAGAAGAATCAATTAATATATATTGTTAGAAGAGACTTGAGGTCAATGCTGTTAGTTCTATTGGTTTTTACAGTGACACAGACAGCGGTTGGTAGGGAAAAGGGTACTTGGTCCCTGGAAACAAGCGAGCACTATGTGGCTGCCTGTAAGGAATCTCCCATTCACACTGCTTTTATAGTCCTTTTTTCCTCTTTTACATGATTTCTTCTCTAATTATTATTTTAAAAAAAAATGAAGATCGCAAGATAATATTGGACCGTATTTTATTTGGCTTTGGACGTATACTTTTCGTGAAATTGTAAAACTAAAATAAATTTTCAACGCACTGTATACGCGATATGTGAGATGAAGCACCACCATATCCCCGAACTTTATCGCTAGATATCGCTGTGCCGAAATAAGCTTAAATACTTTTTGTAGCAATTGTGTGAAACAAAATAATTTCAATTTATTTATTTATTGTGACTGTATCGCGACGGTTGTTGGTTCGATCCCCACCGGAGGGAATGAATTATTATTTATTAATATTTTCATTTCTTTGCCCTACCACTCAACACGCAATGCCTCGAAAGAGAGAGTGAAGAACTAAGTGTCTTAACACTAGGTTCCCTCTACCTACCCTGCTGTGTATACAGTGGGTATACAGCGTAAAGCTGATTTTATTTTATTATTTTTATATTGGCAAATGCCCGAATAATATTTTTTCTCATATATCTTCCATGTATAAGTAACATTTTTATTATATGTATAGATATATAATATGTTTTATAGGACTACACAGTCCAAACGAAGTGACCGCGAGCGGAACACTGGCAACAAAATAGTACCTTAATTTAACCTACTTATTTGCATTATCTTTAATTATATAAATGACAAAGTTCGCGGTATATTTTTTTGTAAAAAAAAACATTTTCTTTAGTATAAGAACCGCTCTGTTTATTTAAACATTGAAACAAAATAAAATAAGTTTTTTGCAAATTAACTTCTCTAATTAAAATTATTTTATTTTTTTTATAATAAAATAGACTTATTTTTTTTATAAAAAAATATTTATAACAGAAATAAAAATTAAGCATCTCGCTTTATACCACTGACTACCTATATAGGTAGAGGGAACCTGGGTACCCAATGTTATTTCACTCCGTTTCCCATTAAGCCACTTCCGTTCCCCACTTTCTCCTTTCATATAATTCCACGCTTTGCCTCATTACCAGTGCAAGGAAATGAAAATATTTTATTCCCGCAGTGAAAATCAAACCCACAACCGTCGCGTTTAGTCACACGCTTGTCTTTGCGCCACGAAGGCCATGAAAAATATATATAAAAAACGTTTTAATAATATTATTCACACATGAGAGCTAATTGAAATGGGTATTCGTAGATCCGGAATTGAACAAAAAATATATAAATATGTTAAATAAATTTAGCATTAAACATTTTTTATTTATTTTTTTAATTACTTTATTTACGTAAGCTTAATTGTCTTCTCGTGATTTTCACGTATTTTAAAATTTATTTATATATAAAAAAAATAGTTCACATATTTTTTTTTTATTGAGGCCAATCGTGACGCAGGGCAACAAGCGTTCGACTGTAAATGCGACGGGTTGTGGATTCGATTTCCTATAACATAAATTTAGTGATGTATGTACTTATTTTGTATGAAAAGAACTACAAATATAAGTTTATTTTCTGTTATAGACTAGTACCTATAAATTTCCATTTTTTTGTATTTTTTCTTTATTCTATTTCCTTGCCAAATTTCATAACGCTGGGCCTACGGGAAACATTCTGTAGGATTCCTTCTTTTCTATTTTCACGTACGGAACCCAATAAAGCTGAAAATTTCAACATTCAAACAAAGCTTTGCAATTTTATGCTAATTTATACAAACGTGCTATCAACCATCGTATTTACAAATTTTGCTTGAATTTAATAATAAAAGGAAGTTTTAACGTAGTATATTTCATTTCGTTAACCGCATTTAATGAGCGTAAACAGTGCATATTTTCAAATATTTTTTTAATATTAATTAGAAAAATGAAGTGATTTGTTTCGTGTGTACAACATTTTAAAATAAAACAACATATAGGTGAGATCTGGAAAAAAATACCGGCCTAATAATTATATGTATAAAGAAACAAACAATAACTAAATTATGTTTTATTTTTCATATAATCTATACTACAATAAATTCATATTTAGTAAAATATTTAAAAGATCATTTAATTTACAGTCATCGTCAACGATGTTGCGATTCTTGTATCTGATTCTGTTGTCGTGGATATCAATGGTGCCAGTTCTATGCACGGTTGAGACACAATTGTTTGACTCGTTTACTGGGAGAATTATAACGCGGCAAGAATATGAAGAGCATATAAAAGAAAATACTACTTTGTAAGTACATTAGGATTACACTGTAAGTAAATTTGGCTGTTTTAAAATTGTTCTGAAACTTATTTTTAAATAAATACATTTTTAACTTAAAATAACTGAATTAGGGGAATTATTAATTTAGTTATACGCTAGACGACATTTCGTTCTCGTTCCCCAAGGCTCGCTAGGAACGTCATTTAAGAACCAATTCTCGAGGCATTACCTGTTCATTAACGGAACTCAACGCCGCGTTTCTTCATGTTACCCGATTAACAAATGTACACACAGCCGTCGCTTTTACAATCACAACATTCTACTAAAATAATAAATGTGAAAGTTTATAACATTGGAAGTTCGTTTCACTCTTACGCTAAAACTACTGAACCGATTTAGGTGAAACTTTAAAGTTATATACATACTCAGAGTACACTTCAGAGTACCACACAAACTATAATTTATTTAAAAAAAAAAAAAAATACTTTATAACCACAAATATAAGCGGGCGAAGCCGCTTTTGGTCTCTAGTATAATATAATCGAGTCATTTAATATTATAGTTGGTGTGTTAATGAAATCAAGCCTTGTGACTACCATGAAGGGCGACGCTTGGATGGATCATGTAATAACTTACGATATCCAAGTTCAGGCGCCGCTCATACACCGCCATTGGATGTCCTACCACCTGTTTATGATAAAGGTACAGTAATGTTTTTTTCAATTATTTTTTTTTTACCTTAAAAAATATAACTGAAAAAAAATATATAACGGAACCCTTTTAGGATCACTTTGTTGCCCGTCTTTCAAAATCATTTATTTCGAAATCGTGTGGAGGTATCAGGCTGAAATTAATATATTGATGTCTATGGTCTTTTGAAGCATTGAAAAAAATTAAGCTTCTAAGTCAAAGCAATTAAAATGCAATATAAATAGAACAAATGCATCTTGCATTTGTTTCATGTACATGAAACCTCACAAGAAAAAAAAATAAAAGAAAAAAAAATCCGTAAACTAAAAACGTATAAATAAGTTGGTCACAAATTTATTTTGATCAATTTCATAATTTGTACTTTACACACAAAGTAGCTATGCCAATACTGACTAATTCAAAATTTAAAGGATATTGTAAAACATGAGACTTGTATTACAATTTAATTCTTTTTTAGATTTCAAACCAAGAAAGGGTAAAAATGGTGAAGACTTGCCTCTAAGCAGGAAGGTCCGCACCACGCTGCTGCCAGAGGGCCGCGTGCCGGACTCCTACTTCACGCACCTCGTTACATACTTTTCCGTGTTTATGTCTGCTGATTTGCTTTCATTTCATGATACTAGTAAGATTATTTATAGACACGTATTATTGTAGGGTATAAGGCCGTCGTGACCCTGTGGCACGAGGTGGTGATTGTAAACTCAAAGGTTGGATTTCCTCGATCTGGTGTCAAACAAAAGCGCCACGTTGAACAACCACTCAACATTCAATGTCTCCAGAGTTCGCAAGAAAGTAACAGGATTTGAACTCGCGCCTTTTGGAAGCCTTCCAAGCACTCCAACCATTAAGCCATACGTTCTCATCGAACTACATCGATATTCTCATACAACTAATTTATGTTGGTTATATAGGGTTTTTTTATAAATTCGAACTACCAAAAGATACTTACTTTGAATTATCATTTGGTAATATATTTAAAATAGTATTCCACACTTAGGCAAGCAAATGGATGTGTCTTAATGTAAACGGAGTAACTAGAGTGTGACGAATCGCTTCGAACATTAGAAATATTTTTATTTTAATAAATATATATTTTGTATAATTGTTTCAAACTAATATTATCTTGTTTTTAACTTTTTTGTGTTATATTAATAACGAAATACAACGTCTATTGACGGAATGTGATAAAAATAAATATTTTTGTTTAATTTTTGCACATATAAGAAAAAAAAAAGGTATATACAGGTAATATATGAATATATAAGAAAAAAATAGCCAATAGTTTATTAGTACCAACAGTCAGGACTCATTCAAATTTTAAAGGGCTGCTTGTTTCTGCTTGGGAAATTTCAACTCGTAAAGTTAATATCTGTTGCCAACAAACAAAAAGTAAACATCAGACCGACGGACAACTAAAAATCGCAAATATATATATGTTCTGTTACTTTTATAAAAACCTTTTAAATAAATTATTTTTAGTTTACACACATTCAATGTATTTTGTTTTATTTTATTCCAGTCAACTATCTGGTATGGAGAGATTGTTGCGACAAGAAAGCGGATTCAGATCCAGAATGCGCAAGACAATACATACCAAACGATGATCCAGTACATCGCTTTTCAAATGAGAGATGTTTCAATTTGACACACCCATGGACATTCCAAGCGAGGGGATGTGTTAAGAACAGCACTAAACCAGAACGGGTATGTTTTTGATTAAATATTTGTTATTTAGATATCAGCAGTAATATCAAATGAAAATGAGCAATATATTATTAACTTAACTTGCATTGCTTATGACTTCGATCGCGACGGTTGAGGATTCTATTCCCACTCGGGGAAAATGAATTATTATCTTACTTTGGTAATAAAAAAAGAATAAAACCCTCTGTAATGTAATAATTATATAGATGGTTTTTTGAACCCTTTTTTGTTTTTGAAATTTGAAGATTTATAAAATATTTTCATTTTCAGATTATAACCGCTACGCCGCTGTTTGATTTATCTCACATATATTCTAACAATACCAAGATAAGGTTATTTAAGGACGGCTTGTTGAAATACGACATGGAAGAGGGCAGGATGTGGCCGCCGTCTTTTAAACCTAACATCAAACTTTGTCTCCTCAACCAAGGATCAGAGACGAGGTGTCATGATATAGGTATTTTTAAATATTTATTGGTGCATCCACACGTGCGTCTGGCTCCCCATCCATCAGCGTGGTAAATTCTGGTTTTGACACCATTTCGATATAGCCACAAATATTTATACAAGATATGTCGAAATCTCGAATCAATACGCAATTCAAGGTCAAGCTAGAAATCCGTACTAATATAATTTATACTCAAAAAATCTTAAATACTGAGTTGTCATAACCATCATAATAGTTCTTAGTGTGAAGTTTGAAACTAAAATTCACAATAAGTTCGTCGTTACAAATAAATACATCAAAAGATTACACTCACTCACAAACGTTACATATAAATAATAGATTAATATATTATTAAAAAATAGCAACACAAGAATTATTAGCTATGTAAAATAACAAGATATTCCGTTCCTCTGTCTTATTGCGATTTTAGAAATATAACGTATTGAATAGTGGTTCGAAAATTGAGCGGTCACTGAAGAACGGAGTGTCTTAGCAATAGATTCCCTCTGCCTACCCTGGCATATGTATAATACAAAGTGAGGCTGTATTTTGTTCAAAGGTTGTTGTGGTTTTACATTATTCATAACTCTACTGTACCACAGAGACGAGATTAAAGTGCAAGTAAAATAAATAAAATTTATTAATATCAATGAATATCTCATAGCCAGTTCACCTCGACGATAGTACGAAATGTGGGGAACGGAGTATTTTACGATAATTTCACTCCACTTAACCTGTTCTATGCAATATCCCGCAGTGTAGACCTAAATATTTAAAAATATATATTTATTTAAGGAGAAGAAAGCAGCAACGGCATATTGGGTACGAACTTGTTCACAATCTGGATGTGGCGTCACCACAACCGCGTGGCGACTCAGCTCGCGCGCCTCAACCCGTGCTGGGGGGACGAGCGGCTGTTCCACACCGCGAGGGACATCAACATCGCTGTTGTTACTCAGATATTCTATTATGAACTTAACGCTTTGCTTTTGGGTACATATTTCTTTTATGTATTATTGAAATTGTTTTAAAATAGTATTTTCTCTATCTTAACATGTTTTGAAATCTTACACAGGATTTCTTTTATAATTTAAGTATTTTAGTCACTAGCAACAACAATAGGAAAACGTCTGGATCTGATCCCCTCCTATTAGTTATTACTGCTTTATGTTAATGATATCTCTTTTCTGTTTATTAAAAAAAAAATATATTAATGATAAAAAAAATATTTATTCGTTAAATAAAAGGTAATAACTAACTAACTTCACGCTCTATCCCTAGCGGGGTAGTCAGAGAGAACGGAGCGCCAAACGCTACGGTCTCTACATACCTGTTTCGCCTCGTCCACTGTCATCAACCTCTTCATACATGCCCTCCGGGGGGCCGTCATGCTTTTTACGTGACCTTCCTCCAGTATCTTTGATACTGTGTTTTCGAAGGTCAACCGAGGTCTCCCCCTACCTCTCTTAACACTCACTTTTCCATCATAAATCTTTTTTGCCATTCTTTCATCACTCATTCGTTCGACGTGCCCAAACCAGCTGAGCACGTTCTTCTTCATTCTCACCGTGACATCCTCGCTAGTACCTGCCATTCTATGTACCTCTTCATTGCGGATTCGATCAGCTAAGCTGACTCCGCATATCCTACGAAGAGATCGCATCTCCACAGCATTCATCTTTCTTTCATTCTTCTTCTGTAATACCCACGTTTCGCTGCCGTATAACAGAGTTGGTACCAAAACTGCTTTGTGTACGGCCAAACGCGTGCTGACGTGCCGCCGTCTCATCAATGCAGCTAAGGCTCCGTTAACCTTGTTACCGGCAGCAATACGCCTTTCCACATCCATCTCGTATCTTCCATCTCTACTGAACATACTTCCCAAGTATACCACCTCATTCACTTGTTCTAATATCTTACTATTTACACTGATCTTACATTCCGTCCTTTCTTCATCTCTTTCAAAAAAAGGTAATTCTTCAATATAAAACAGAAACAATATATTTAAAAATAAATTAGGACATATATTCTAAATACATTATTTTAAATATTATTTTCAGGTGAAGAAAACCTCTTAAGAGAAGATATACTATCTCCTACACCCACACATAGAGATTTGTACAATGAGAATGTGCCGCCGGCGGTGTCCATGGAATACGGTCTGGTGTTACGATGGATGCATACCATTCAAGAAGGCATAGCTAAGTAAATAAACATACATACACACTCGTATATAAATTTTGTATACATTGGTATGTTTTTTTTTTTTCGCGAAATTCTAAGGGCACGTGTGGAGTGGCGGAGCTCAACGACGTGTTTTGCCTTGTTGCCAGAGCGAAAAAAATGAAAAAATAATTTATTTCATTCCCAATCGAGGAAATGAAATATTTTATATAAGAAAGTGGAGGAACGGAAGCGGCTTAATAGGAACGGAATGTCTAAGCACTAGGTTCTCTGGGGAAACTGTCTACTCTGCTATGTGCAGGATACAGCGAAAAGCTAAAAAAAATTAAGAAAGGGATTTTTAAAAATCGTTTCAAGGTTTTGTAAGACTCCAAAAGATTAGGTTCAGTAGCTTAGGCGTTGTTAAGCTACGAGTACATTAGCCACCTTACCGTTTTATCTATTTCTTTAGGCCGAGGCTCGAAGCCAGTCGTAGCGCAGCGGCACAAAGTGTGACTGTAAAACCGACTGGTTGTGGGTTCGATCCCTACTCGAGGAGATGAAATATTTACTTAAATTTATATTTTCATTTCTTCGCTCTGGTGTCGAGGCAAAAGTGCGGCGTTGAGTTCTGCCACTCAACACGCAATGCCTTCAAAATTCGGCAGAAAGTGGGGAACAGAGTGTCTTAACACTAGGTTCCCTCTGACTACCCTGCTGCGTGCGGGATATAGCGTGAAGCTAATTTTAATTATTTTTTTTTATCTACTTATTTGGAATTTATCGTGACAAGCATGTCGCATTGAGCCGGCTTGTTTTATTTTTCTTCACGTTTCTTTTGTAAGAAATTATCTAATTTTTTTCCTAAATAGAAATCCACCTATTATCAAAACCCGCCCGAATTTGAAGAGACTATTGTTAGCTTAAAACCTAATATCTATTATTAGCTAAAAGTAGACTATATCAAAATCTTGAAATTATTGCCAACAACATTTCGATTCAATTAACTTTTAATTAAAATAAACTGAGACATTCAAAATCGATATTTACGTTTGAAGACTATGAATTTATAAGTCTATAAGTCTTCTCTTGATTTGTATTATAAAGAAAACATTCTAATGTAAGTAAAACGACTTTTTCGCTTAGACAGAAATATGACTCTATATTATAGTAGCTTTGTATGTTTGTAGTTACGCTATTTTGTTAACATCACTTAACGCTGAGATAGTGCATTTGTAGAACATTTCAATTTGAATTGGTTTGAATTGAAAGTGGTTTTATGTTTAATAGTCACTATATTAAGGAAGGCAATATCGTCTTGGTTACTCAACACTCAATGCCTCCAGAATTCGGCAGGAAGTGGGAAACGGGAATGAAAAGGACGAGTGTCTTACATTAGATTCCCGGGTTCCCTTTGCCTACTTGCCTATATGCGGGATATAGCGTGAAGCTATAAAAATCGTTTCTTTGTAACCCACCATTATAAGAGGTACTTAAAATATGTACACAAAGTTATAAAAGCTACGTTCTAATATGAAAAAAAAAAAGAAATAAAACAAAGTATTCGTTTTTGTAATTATTTTATTTACTCTCGTTACACACACTTTGATTAGATTAATAATTCAAGTCTTATCTATACATATAAAAAAATTTAAATGTAGATATGTCTGTAAGTATGTGGCAGAGACTGGAAACCATCCTTAGTATCTGGCAATGAATAATATCATTTCGAATTCACAGGAAAATATAAGAAAATTAACGAGAAGGCGCGTGTTCAAACAACACACGTTCAAATTTTAATACGTTTTCTAAATAAGCATTTTTCTTTCGTAAGTGTGGAATATCACTTTAAAAATTTAAAAAATATTGTTTAAGAATGTATGACACAGAAGGCAACTATCTCAAGAGTATCCCAATCGTCAACCTAACATTGAGGACTGGCTACCTGGCGGATCAGAACCACATAGACTACATGACGCAAGGAGCTTTCAGACAGTCGGCTGCCAACATAGATGATATTGTGGATCCTGATGTAATAATTTCATTTATTTATATAATATATAATACTAAGAGGCCAGTCGTGGCGCAGTGGCACAAAGTGTGACTGTAAAACTGACTGGTTGTGGGTTCGATCCCCACTCGAGGAGATTAAATATTTACTTAAATTTATATTTCCATTTCTTCGCTCTGGTGTCGAGGCAAAGCGCGGCGTTGAGCTCTGCCACTCAACACGCAATGCCTCCAAAATTCGGCAGAAAGTGCGGAACGAAGTGTTAGGTTCCCTCTGCCTACCCTGCTGTGTGCGGGATATAGCGTGAAGCTAATTTAATTTTTTAATTTAATTTATATAATACTAGAATGAAGACACTTCCATTTCCCAATTTCCACTTAATTCTTCGGGCATTGCCTGGTTAGTGACGGAACTCAACGCCGCGTTTCCCTGAGTAAGAATCAAACTAATAATCATTGCGTTTATAGTAAAAATTTACGATAGTTGATTATTAATTATTTGTTCAAGTCACTCTATGGTAAAGCGCAACGTTGAGTTATCCCACTCAACACGCAATGCCTCCAGAATTTGGCGAAAAGTGGAGAACAGAGTGTCTTAACACTAGGTTCCCTCTGTCTACCCTGGTGTGTGCGAAAACAGCGTGAAGCTGATTTAATTTTATTTTTGATTTAAATCTGGAACAGAAAAAGTCCATTAGCGACAAGCTCAAGCCTAATATTAAGAATATTATAAAAATACTATTACTAGATAGCAGAGATAGGGCTCGGTCCTCTACAACGCGTTTCGGACTTACCAACAAGTGACCTAGCAAAGAATCGCCTCTTCAGTCTCGCACCTTATACCTGGTATAGAAAAGCCTGCTTCGGAGAAACTATCCGAACATTTGACGATCTTATAGTTGCTATGGAACCTGAGGTAGGTTCAAAATACATTTATTTCGTACATCTCATATTTTTTATATTATTTGAATAATGAAAATCCTTATTTAAAACGGAAAATAAAAATATAACATAAAAATTGTTGTAGTCTTAGTATGAACGATTTACCCCTAGGCTACATAATAAGCAACACTGGTTATTATTATTTTTTTTTATTTTAAACAGACTCTACGTAAAAATTAAAACACCTATAGCTAATTCTAAAGTACAAAATTTGTATAAAATCAATGTTTTACTAAAATTTGATTAACATATTCCTAATCAACAAAAATTTCTGTACTAATTTCTAAACTTTGGTATATTATCCGTTGTCCAGAAAATTGAGCTGTTCAAGGAGTTGTACAGCTCTGTGGAGGACATCGAGCTCCTGGCGGGCGTGTGGACGGAGCGCGCGGTGCGCGGCGCGCGCGTGCCCGCCACCTTCTACTGCCTCGTGGTGGAGCAGCTGCGCCGCTCCGCCGCCAGCGACCGCCACTGGTACGAGGCCGCGGACCGCCCCGATGCCTTCACCATACGTAAGAAAAATTAACTGATTTTTAGCACTAAAAAAAATTACAATAAGGTTAATGAGTCGTGTCCGCACTGAAATTAGGCTTTCTGAACTGTTGCGTACTTGGAGAGAAAATCAGCGCAGTAAGAAAAAATCCAAAATCTGCATATATAACTCATCACAAGTATAAAATTATAAATTGCAAATTTACAATGAAATGTTGATTTTATATTCCTGTATAGATGTATGCTGATCTAAACATATTTTAAGCGGTAATTCAGATTATAACACTGCTCAGTGCACCCTGCTCTATTATATCGTACTGTATCCTACTGTATATACATATATACATGTAACTACTGCAGATCAGCTGCTGGAGATCAGGAAGGCGACGATAGCGCGGCTTATGTGCGACGTCGGCGATGGCGTTGCAGCCATACAACCTAGAGCGTTCCTTCTGCCAGGACCGGGGTTAGTTGAATTCATGACATTCTAGTGTTAAAATACTTCGATCCGTACTTTCCACCCAAGTTTCGGGTCCAACACCGTGGTTTCCCCGAAATTCACATTTCCCCGAATGAGAATCGAACTCACAAGTCACAACAGTCGTATTAACAGTTAAACACTGTGCCCCGACGTGACGGTCGTATTTATTATAAACTCGTACACGTATTATATATTTTTTATGTCCTGTTACAGTAATAAATTAATTTTTAACAAAAATTAAAACCGACAAAAAATAATTTTACATCATGTAAAACGTACTTTGATTTTGTTAAACAAAAATAATTAAAAAAAAAATGATTTTGAAGTCTTCCTTTTCTTACAGAAGTCGGTTAAAAAGAACAAGAATTCAAAATCGATAAACGTTATTATGTAATTATCCACTTTTATGATAGTGTTTCTTGAAATATAAAAAAATAGCTAACTTTATCATCAAGTGACGTGACTTTAATTTTCATTCAGGGACATAACCGTACGTTTATTATGTAAATGTTTTTCTGCTTAGATAGACAAAGTGAGCGTTACATTCTAACAAAAACACAAAGAAGAAAAGATATGATAATACCCTTGTCATCTGTCTCTGTAACAGTTGGGTTTCAATTCAAAGGTGTTCAGAATTGGATCAAAATAGCAAAACTGTTATCGTTTGTAAATAAAATGTTATATATAAATTATAATATTAATGATATATACAGGTAGAAGCTAGCTGTGACACCATCTGTGGATTCAAATACCGTTAAGGAACATGATTTTATTAAATTATTTATTTTTCTTTGATCACTCTTCCGTTCCGCCACTAAAGTCGTTCCTCTGCACATATCCCGATTCATACATCAAGAGTGAATATACATATTTAAAAAAAACCTCCACGCTATATCCTGCTGTATGCGGGAAACAGCGTGTTATTTTAACAGCGGAAAGGAACTAATGTACTCTGTAATGTAATGTCTTGTTGCGCCACAACGGCCTGTTATTCTTTTAATGATATTGTTCCTTTTAGAAACGAAATCGGCAGCTGCAGCAACATTAAGAAGATTAACTTAAACGCCTGGAAAGATCCCCGCTGTCACTATCTCTAAAAATGGTAAAAAAAATAAATTTTCCTTAAACTTCGCACTGTCGTAGCTTTCAAATGTATTTCCCTACTCAAAACGGCTACATTTACTTGTTTCATATATTAAAATAAATGTAAAATAATTAACAAGTAGAAAAGAAATAGAGATTATATCAATAAATTATTAAGAATAAATTTTATAATTATTATTTTTTTAATTCTTACCTTTTGTTCATTATAGCAGTCACGGAAAGCTTTTTTTATATAAAAAAGGCTAGTTTAGTAGTACTTATATGTACATGATGTGAACCTTCCCCACCTAAAGACTCAATTTGTCTTATAAAGGGCACAAAATCCGGGGATACAGTTCGGCCTTGTGGTGTCGAAAATATCCATTACAACCAAAATAAAAATAATCTACTGGACAGAATGACCCAAGAATCAAAGAATTTGTTACAATAAACGAGAACAGTTCACGTAGAACTACCCGTAGAGCCTCCGTAGACTCAATATTTAGGACACCCAATATTCATATACATATGTTATTATTAGGTTCTGCTTGTTTATGCTTAGAGACTTGGTAAATATTTTAATTTTTTTTTATTCACTGTTTTATTTTCACTGGCTTTTAGTTGGATTTAGATTTTTAGTTTGTGTTAAATTGAATTAACCTTTAAATTGCAATCTTTTCACCTAGGACCAGACGTGACGCGCACGAGGACATGCGTCTAAACGTGGCAGGTTGTGAATTCGATTCTCACTCGAGTAAATGAAATGGCGTTGATTTACGCCACTCAGTACACAATGCCTCTAAAATTTGTGGGTAATGAAGTTTTAATGGTAAAGGAGCGTCTTGACAGTAGGTGCCTACTCTGATCTATGAATGGATGGATACAGCTTGAAGTAAATATTTTTTTAACTACTCCCTCGTTTACAGCAAAACAATTTTAATTAAAAGACATACATAATTATATGTGTAATTAAAGAAGAAGGCAAATTCAAAGGTTATTTACTTACTTTAACTTACTTTCTTCATAAAAATGCCAAACTCAATTGAGAAAAAGACTTATAAGCTAGGATTTTTACATTTTCATTGACCATTTTTTACGAGAAAAACGATTAAAGCCCAACGTGACGTACCAAAAGAACAAAGTTCCTATCAACGGGAGACACGTCTATCTCAGAGACAGCAAATTTCGCTGAATTACCTCAGTAAAGAGATCACGTGTAGGGTTGGCTGGTTCTTGACGAGTTCTGATATTAATTGAGATATTAAAAATATTTTTGCTAGGTTTTTGACACTTGTTCACTTTTTTAGAAAATTATAAAATATAAATTTAAAATTATTAACACTAAGTTTCCAGATTAATTCTCGAGCCTAGCGAATATTCTCAGAAGAGTGGGTCAAAGTATTAACTATGGAATGAGATGCCAGTCGTGGCTCAGCAGTGTGTGATTGTAATCATGACTGGTTGCGGTTTCAATCCCCACTCGAGGAAATGTACATGTAAAAAAATATTCGAAGAAACATATGTAGAAATAAAAAATAACCTAATACAACCCTTAAACTATAACACATATAGGTTCAGTTAAATAAAATTTTAATGAAACATCCTCGTTATATAACAGTACAATATGGCCACTTTTGATGCCACAAATATAATATTAAGTTAACGACCAGCCCGCGGCTTCACCCGCTAAACCTACACAATCATTTATTTACTTATCTGAATTACTTTCGTATTTTAATAAATGATAAAACAAATCAGCCTCATGTATCCCTGACACAGCAGGGTAGGCAGAGGGAACCTAGTGATTAAACACTCCATTCCCCACTTTCTACCGAATTCTGGAGTCATTGCGTGTTGAGTGGCAGAACTCAACGCCGCGCTTCGCCTCGACACCAGAGCGAAGAAATGGAAATATAAATTTAAGTAAATATTTAATAATAGGGATCGAACCCACAACCAGTCGGTTTTACAGTCACACTTTGTGCCTCTGCGCCACGACTGGGCTCATTCGTATCGCATTTTAAAAACATAATTTTAAGGACATTATCTACACATAGAAAACTAAAGTTTCAACCAATTCAATAATTAAATTATTTTGTAGCAATTTTGTCGAACCTCATTTAATACTGATATATTTTTTTATTTTTTTTATTTACAATATTATATTATTCACGTTCAACCTTAAATTACATAAGTAATTATACGACAATATTAAAAGGGATCTCCTTATCTAGGATATTTCAATAGACAACGTCCTCTAAGGTGATTTGTCGAAGCCTAAAGAATTAACTCGGAATCGCTTGGGGTTGTTGAGTAAACTAATTACTAGCTCGGAACTATCCTATCTTCTAATACGTAACTTGATATAGACCAAGGGGCGAATGGAAGAAATATATTTGTACTGTTTTTTTTTATTTACCACCTGCTGCCCCCTGCCTGTCATATTTTTACCTGTTCACGTGATATTTGTTTAATATATATAAATAACGTTACGTGGGGAACGGAGTGTTTTAACACTAGGTTCCCTCTGCCTACTCTGCTGTGTGCGAGATACAGCGTGAAGCTAATTCATTTATTTATTTTTTTTAATAAGGTTACGTCTATTGAAAAAGAATACAAATTTCATGTTTAACAATAAAAATGTACGGTATCTAAGAGACGCAAGTTCAAGTATTGCTTCGTTGAAATATATTTGTACCGTACTTTTTCGTACCGTGTACGGTATGACGATACATACATACATAACGATACGTTATATCCTTTCTACCTATTTATCAAAAATATTATTGAAAAGCGTAAGCAGAGAATCGATTGACACAGTATTAGATATTTTTAATAATTTATCTTCTTATTTCCATCCACCTCCTAGATTACGAATAGCAGTAACTAATTCATAGTGCGATTAGTCAGGAGTCCACTTTATTAGTTTCGTCCCTCCAGGACTTGGTGATAGCACTTGACCTTGAGGTCGCCTTCAAGACCACGCGGTCAACGTGATCACTAATGCCAGTGGTAATTAAAAACTATAAAGATTCTCAATGTCTTTCTCTATACATCTAAGGTTTTATCAAAGATAATATGCGTATGTATATATTTATTCGATCTGACGAAGCCATCGTGACAGCAGCACAGTGTCTGACTGTAGACCTGACGGTCGTGGGTTCGATTCAAATTTTAGGGAATGAATTACTTGCATTCATACATTTCGCTTTGGTAAGAAGACAAAACGCAACGTTGAATTTCGACAGTGAACATGCAATGTCTCAGAAACTGGGCAAAGAGCAGGAAATGGAATGTTTTGACACTTTGTTTCCTCTGCTTACCTTACTGCTGTGTGCGGGATACAGCGTAAACCTACAAAAAACTATTCAAATGTGAGTCGAACTCCAATACTGAAGATTCCGTAACAATTCCAGAATTATATGTATAGGAGAAATACAATTTATAAAGGATGACAAATTTGAGTTTTCAGACGTCCGCACTAATTTGTACATCATTACTAATTTATAATTGCAGTTCATAAAATAAACTTCTTATACAGGATTATAATGTTTTTTAGTAATGTCTATAAATTTGCTCTGTTTGGACTTTTACGCTTATTTCTACTATAAGTTTTCATATTGACAGACGGATAAGTCTTTCAACGTAAGTAATCCTAACAAATATAACATTTCAGGATAGTCGTCCTAACTTTGGCAAGAGGGACTCAGATATTTACAAACGCCAATACAAATCACTTTGCTTTCCTTGTTTCTGATAAGCATTATCAAATTAAACTACAGTAAATATATTTTGCAGATTTTTTTTAAATCAACTGTTTTATATATTTTTTTTACAGCCTCACAGCTTCGTATAGCAGGACAGGCAGAAGCAAGCTAGTATTGAGACACTACATACTCCACTTTGTGCCCAACCAATTTTCGAGAAAATTCGTGTTAAGTAGCAGAACCTAACGCCGTGTGTCTACCGCAGCGTGGAAATGAAAATAATATAATATTTTTTCCGGATGATGATTGAGGATTGAACTCTCAACCATCGCATTTATTTGTAGTCAGAGGTCCCACTGGACCACGACGGCTTTATTATTATTTTGTAACTTTTATTAGTAAGTAAAAATTCAATATACAACAAAATAAAACAGATTCTAAACCCAGCAGAAATCCATTCCATTAAATGTCGGTCTCAAAAGCGCCTTTAGATATAGACGATTACGATCTTTCTGTACCTAAAGGAAGACTTAGGGTATTTTTGCCTTTGTGTTGAATTCTTACATGTATTCAATTTCTTTGCGATTGTGTCGATTTTTTATCGATTTTGGTGACTACTATTTATTCGGTAAACCTTATGGAATCACTTTCCTCAGATCAGATCACGGAGGTATCAAACTGAGAATAATATATAGGTCTATAATCCTTTGAAGCATAAAAAAATGAAGCTTCTAAGTCAACGCAATCAAAAGATATGAGCTTTTAGGCATGGATTTTACTGTATTAGAAACTGATCCGTAATCAAAACCCGTAGGGTACTTCCCGGAGACCTGCATTTATGACATTTGACATGAAGTGAGAGCATACAATACGAATAAACCAAAAATCCGATATATTAAACATTTTAGGTATTTTATAGAAAAATCAATGCATTTGTCTACCTTTATAGGTTGCACTTCCTGTTGGCCAACAATCCTGAAATTGGTAAGGAACACTCGGTGGGCGAGTCTGACCTACACTTACCATTTTTTTTTATGCCTGAGGGTAATAAATTGATTATGCGATAATTTTGTATAATAACTTTTATGTAGGCAATAGATACTAATAGTTTTTGTTTAGTATTATATTTATTTAAAAAAATACTTCCTAAATAATATAATTTAATCTTATATAATTTAATAATAATATCTTATAGTACGTTATATAGTATATTTTGAGGTAGGTTGCACTGTAAATCTTTCCACGCAATCAGGTCTATACTTTCAATTTCGTCACAACTGCGAATTTCATTCCTGAAATAGATTTGAAATAAATAGCAATTTCTCAATTCATTTAAATAAACTAATTTCTCATGTGATGGAACAATTCAAACTTTAATTTTAGGCTGGTTGTTTTTGATTTTAATAAGAAATCTTTAGATTATCATAAAATTAAAAATGGAAGAAGAACATTTTCTTTTCGATATAAGACATTATTATTAATAAAAAATGTTTAATCTGAAAAAATGTAACCAATTACAGAAAGTATAAAGAGTTCCAAAAAATATTATATTCACCCTGGACCTGACACAAGGAACGCTTTAGGCTGTATACTCGTAACACCATCGCCGATGTCGCACAGCAGCCGCGCCACTGTTGCCTTCCTGATCTGTAGTAACTGATCTGCAATCACAGCAATCATACATACTGTAGGGTACAATTTGTACAATAGATCACAGTAGGGTAAACTTGCATATACTGTAGCACAGTGGGTTACGTACGTATGGTGAAGGCGTCGGGGCGGTCCGCGGCCTCGTACCAGTGGCGGTCGCTGGCGGCGGAGCGGCGCAGCTGCTCCACCACGAGGCAGTAGAAGGTGGCGGGCACGCGCGCGCCGCGCACCGCGCGCTCCGTCCACACGCCCGCCAGGAGCTCGATGTCCTCCACAGAGCTGTACAACTCCTTGAACAGCTCGATTTTCTAGGTCACAATAAAATTGCACCAAAGTTAAACATTTCATATAAAAATAATAACCACATCATGTTATAGTAGACATTTCGTTTTGTTTATAAAAAGTTTACAAACAATACATTTTAAATTTGTTTTGAAATCTATCAAATTGTTTATTGAAAATATTAATATTAAACAGTATCTGGAACAAGGAGCTCACCAAAGAATTGTCTTTTAAATATAAAGTCTTTTAAATATAAAGAAAATTGAGAATAGACCCCTAAGACGTTCCATTCTGTTCTGTTCTATCCCTCTTACGTTCGGGATATGGCCGTTGAAAAGGCAGGCTAGAGTCGTCGCAGACAAGCCTTCCATCGTCGATAACTTTATATTTTTAAACCTTTACAATTTAAAATGAAATCTAAAATAATAAAATACACACCTCACGATCAATAGCAATTTCCAAATCTTCAAACGTTCTTATATCCTCTCCGAAACACGCCTTCCTATATGCGATGTATGGCGCAAAACCAAACAGACGGTTTTTAGAAAGATCGCTTGAAGCCAGGTCGGTTAACCGAAGAATCGGACCAAACCCTGTTTCTGCTATCTAATTGCGTAATAGAAAAATATGTAATAATATTATTATTTTTCTTCAGCTTCACGCTGTAATCTGCCTATAGCAGGGTAGGAAGAGGTACCATAGTTATAACACTTATTTATTCTCGCACCTTCCAATTTTGCCACTTTGAATTGATCTTTTATATACGAAAAAGAAAAGGATTTTTTTCAATTTCACGATGTATCACGCATAAACCAGGGTAGGCAGAGGAAGCCTAGTTTAAGTTTAAGACGCTCTGCTCTCCACCTTTCGTCAAATTCTTTAGGCATTGTGTGGTAAATGATGGAACTCAACTTCGCGCTTTGCCTCAAATTTAGAGCTAAAAAAGAATTCGGTGGTAAGTGGGAAACGGATCGCCTTAACACTAGGTTCCCTATACCTAACTTGCTGCTTGCTTGTAGGATAAACTCGAAATAAATTTAATTTTAATTTAAAAATGAAATAAAAGATGATCGAAAAATTAAAAAAAATAAAAAACAAAAAAGAATACTAATCACAACTTACATCAGGATCAATGGTACTATCAATATTCCCCATACGCTGTCTGAAGGCGCCTTGCGTCATATAATCCAAGTTGTTGTCCACCGCTAAGTACCCTGTCCTTAGTGTCATGTTTACGATTTTCATGCTTTTTATGTAATTTCCGTCACCATCGTACATACTGTAATATAAATAGATATTATAGTACGTTTGAAATGTATATGAAGCCGGCGTGATACAACATTAGCGGGAACGGTTATGGTTCAATTCCCATTCAACGTATAAATTAATTACTATTTTCATTTCCTCGCTCTAATAATAATAAGACAAAGCGTGGCGGCATTAAGTTACACCATCCATCCTGCCTGTTGCAATGTCTTAAAATTTAATAATATGTCTTGAAAATTGATAATTTCTGACCCAAGTTCCAATTTAATTAATTTATTTCCACTCACTTAGCAATTCCCTCCTGTATGGTATGCATCCAACGTAACACCATACCATATTCCATAGACACTGCAGGCATCAGTTTTTCATCATACAAATTCCTGTAACCAGGTGACGGGGACAAAACGCCTTCTTGATACAAATTTGTTTCGCCTAAAAGTTTTTTTTTTCTTTAAAATTTATTATATATATATTTAATCAAAAGAATTCTGTACTTGCATATGGAATGTCTTCAAGTTCTTTTTGCCTTCAAGAATATAGTATTTTGTAAGCTAAATTGGAGATTTTTAAGAGTAATTTAATAAAAAATTAAATCATTGGTCAAAAAACCAATAAATTCAAGTTTTGCAAATTTAGTTTAAAACATATAAGACATGTTCGCCATATTGTGGTGTTAGTTTTCCTGTTACTAACACAATATTTATTTAAATAAAAGAAACTACGTCCAAAACTTGATATACAGGATGTAATGCGATAGACGAATCAACGATTGTCTGTGGGTAGAGGATCTTAGTACCTAATAATTGCACAACCATGTATATTAGCAGATATTTGAGAAATAGTGATTTTTTGTAAAAAATAAAAAAAAATGGCAAATACAGTCCGACTGTCAACAGTCTGCGTGAAGAATTCCTTTTTATTTTAGATACTGAGGTCCCATTCACATAGACGACCGTTGATCCGTGGATCGCCTTACATTCTGTATAACGAAAACTTACCCAGTAACAAAGCGTTAAGTTCATAATAGAATATCTGGGTAACAACAGCGATGTTGATGTCCCTCGCGGTGTGGAACAGCCGCTCGTCCCCCCAGCACGGGTTGAGGCGCGCGAGCTGAGTCGCCACGCGGTTGTGGTGACGCCACATCCAGATTGTGAACAAGTTCGTACCCAATATGCCGTTGTTGCTGTTGTCACCTTGTTTGTGTAAGTTAGACTAAGTTAATGAGAACATTATATAATTTGATTATCTGATGGTTGACACCAAAGAGAAGAAATGTAAAATATAATACACAATCCAATTAAGTTTTGACACAAAGTTACAAAAATCCAAATAAAATAAATAAAATTATGTGAAATATTATTATAACGACTAACAAAAACATACAATAAGATTAAAATTTATCAAATCAAAAATTCGCCCTAGTGGCAATCGAACCTACAATTTCACGTTTACTGTTAGATAGTGTGCCGCTGCACCACGCTTCCATAGCTTCCAATTACACCATAGCTTCTAATTTGGGCAATTTCAAGTAGTATTCTAATTTTTAACAATTTTTTTAACAGACAATAAAATCAAACTACCTTTAAGTATATCCTTTCCAATAAAAAAAACTGAAAGTTAGCCTACTGAAGGTTCCGCACAAACGTTGGAGGTATCGAGCTTTTTGTGAAATTCAAGCTCAGCTTGGGCAAAGCCCTTTCTGATACCTCACTTGAACTAACGGCTTTAATAGGAAATTTAATTTATTTAAAAAAAAAAAAGGCTATTATTTTTTTTTAGTCGATATCTCCAAGTGTTCCTGATAAAGGCACTTGACCAGACATACAGACAAACAAACGGACAACAAAGCGATCTTATAAGGATTCCTTTTTTCCTTAAACTTACGGAATCTTAAAAAAAATCATCAAAATCATACATACATAATGAAAATGAGACTTATATGATTTTCTCACAGATACCATTGTCAGATATGGACCGAAACCAAAATCAAAATAAAAACCATCAAAATCGTTTTATCAATAGATTACTATTAATTATAAAAAAGAGACCGGTCGTGGCGCACGGGCAAGACAAAGTGTGACTGTAAAATCGACTGGTTGTGGATTCGATCCCTACTCGTGGAAATGAAATATTTATTTATATTTATATTTTCGTTTCTTCGCCCTGGTGTCGAGGTAAAGTGCGGCGTTGAGTTCCGCCACTCAACACGCAATGCCTCCAGAACTCGGCGGAAAAGTGGGAACGGCAGTATTTTAATGAAAACGAAGTGTCTGAACTAGATTCCTTCTGCCTACCCTACCCTACCCTAATGTGCAGAGTACAAAAATCTCTAATAAGAGGAAAAGTGTAACATAAAAATATCTTTATATTTACCCATATCATGGCATCTAGTTTCCTTTGGGCCAACGTTTAGTTGACAAACAACTTTGCTCGTATCCAAATCATAGCTCGGCGGCCATATCCTACCTTCCACCTCTTCGTACTTCAATAAACCATCTTTGAATAGTCTTACTTTTGTTTTCAACTTATTATTATCGCTACCGTATAATTGTGATAAATCGAAAAAGGGTGTCGCTGATATAATCTATTTAAAAATGTTATAATAATCTAATTAATAGTTTGAAAATTGTATGAAATAAAAAAAAAATTGACGCTGTTGTGTAATAATATTTTAAAAATACTCAATCATTTTATCAAAAAACTTGAAATAGTGGCGCAGCAACACAGCGTCTCACTTAGGTAGTTGTAGGTCCGATTCCCACTCAGGAGGAATGAATTATTTTTATTTCCGCGCTCTAGTACCTCGAACGACAAATAGTTGGGTTCCGCCACTCAACACGGAATATGTTAAAAATGGCGGAAAATGAAAAACGGAGTGTAACGGACAGACCAACAAAGTTAGCACTAGGTAAAATATTAAAAAGCTTACTCTCTCCGGCATAGTATTATTTTTCGCACATCCTTTATACTGAAAAGTCCAAGGCGTTGTCAGATTCAGACAACGTTCACCAGTGAAGCGATGTACTGGATCATCCTCTGGTATTACGATTCTAGCGCACTTAGGGTCCGTCTTTCCTCTTTCTTCGCAACAGTGTTTAGTCCAAAACAGGTAGTTAACTATATATAGAGTCAAATACAGTCAAATTTAAAGAAATGTAATTATTTATTTCAATACAAAAATTTTAATCACAAACATATATATAAAAAAGAACACGAAAAATAAAAAATTGGAAAGAAATACTAAAGAAGTGTGTAGCGGTCGCAGTGTGCTAGAAGTGCGGCCTAGTTAAGACGTAGATGTCAGCGGTTTTGGGTATGAAGCAACAGCAAAAATTGATTATCCCCATGAACCGTTGATGTTTCTTTGCTGTTTTGGTGTAGAAAAAGCTGAATAGGCTGTGACTGTGACTGTGGATTTGTGACGTTTGCAAGAGATGTGTACCGCATACCTAGAAATGTAACTACGGGAACAGGGAAGACGAATTTAGCCATGTACGAGTCATTTACGCGTACGCTGTAGTCTTTCGTATGGGATGAATAGCTAGCGTAAATGCGTCTTTGTCCCTTATGTACCTTAGATTACACTAGAAAGTAATTTAGGTGTGGATAACAAAAATCAAGTCCATAGGATCATCGACGAACTTTTGAAATTATTACTCAGCGTTTTTCATAAAAGTAAAACCAAATAGGCCAAAGGGAGTTGTTATTACTGTTTTTGGTATGTCCTTCTTAGCGACCGGGATTGGCTGTAAGCCTTAACTAAATCAATAACTAAAAAGTACTTACAACCAAATAAACTGTTGGAGTTGGAATGCTGGATATGATGAATTGGGTAATGGTCCGGTTAGTTCTTGCGCTTAGGAGCCTACAATCTCTACAAGGACGACAGCCATTAGCCTATGGGATGTCAGAAGGATCAGCCGTGCCATTAGCCAACATTGAGTCGAACTCTTGCCTTTAATTTTTCAGAGGCTTATCTCCTCGGCAAACATGCTACGGGTGGACCTGGTGTTGTGCTATGTGGTATGTAGACTTAACTTGTTGTGAATGACCACATGCACAGATGTGTACATATGCATGCTTTTAGGTTATAATAGAAATTAGCATATTTTTTAAATTAACTCACTAGTATCATGAAAGGAGAGCACATCAGCAGACATGAACACAGAGAAATATGTGACGAGGTGTGTGAAGGAAGAGTCTGGGACGCGGCCCTCTGACAACAAGGTGGTACGGACCTTCCTACTTAGAGGCAGCTCTTCACCATTTTTACTCTTCCTGAGTTGGAAATCTGGGAACAAACATTTGATATGTTTATATATGATTATTAAATTTATATTTAAATAAGCAATTAAGTTATAAATATTATTTTTTTTACAAACACACCTAGTTTTATCGGTGAAAAATGCTAATAAACTAAGTAGTTTAAGTAAACGGAGGTCATATTTTGAACAAAATTTATTTGCAAAGCAATTGTTAAGGATACAGAAAACCAGTATTTAATGCAACAAAAAATCATTGTTTACTTTTTTGTGCGAAAAGAGAGTTTTTTTGTTCCCTTGTAATTGTTAAATTAGCGAACCAATGTAATAAATGATTCGTCGTTGAATTTTTCCCCAAGTGGGTGTAGTGTTGATGGAGATAAATAAAAGTTCACTTACGGTTAGAACTAGGTATATTCAACACCACTTTATTGTACATATAGTTTGAACATAAATAATAAATCACGACACAGTTCATACGAAAGTCAACTACAAACATATACATATAAAACGGAACACGACAAATACTGATTTGGAAGAAATTAATAAAGAAAACAAAGGAACGTATGGAAAGCGCATCGAGTGGCAAGCATCGACTGTTATAATAAAATATGCCGTCGACAAGGAGGTAGGCGTAAATCTTACGACACCTTACCGGTTCAGTCGACGGCAGTAAGCGCTTTGATATAAATAAACTAAATACGAATAATAAGTTCTTTGATTTTCACGATTATTATACATTTTAAATAAAACTATTTTAACCGGATTAATCGCGTATATTTAGTTTTTACATTTTTGGAAACCCGACGTTTCGAACACTTTGCAGTAGTCCGTGGTCACGGGTAGACTGACCACGGACTACTGCAAAGTGTTCGAAACGTCGGGTTTCCAAAAATGTAAAAACTAAATATACGCGATTAATCCGGTTAAAATAGTTTTATTTAAAATAAATACGAATACTTACTACCAAATATATAAATCCTATTAAATGTATGTATGATTTTACGTTTATATATAAATGTTAAATAAATAAATTACAATATAAATGAAATACATAAATGACACATATTAAATAAATTATAAATATAAATAATAGTTCCCTACATGGGCATTGAACAAAAACTCAATCACAGCTTCGGGATCTCGATTGTTCACCTTGCCTTAGGTATAAAAAAAATCTGCTTCACGCTGTATCCACGCTGTACACACAGCAGGGTAGGGAGCTTAGTGTTAAGAAAATCCGTTCCCCACTTTCTGCCGAATTCTGGAAGCATTGCGTGTTGAGTGGCAGAACTCAACGCCGCGCTTAGCCTCGACATTAGATCGAAGCAATGGCAATATAAATTTAAGTAAATATTTCATCTCCTCGAGTGGGGATCAAACCCACGACCAGTCGGTTTTACAGTCACACTTCATGCCGCTGCGCCACGGCCGGCCACATACATATTAATTATCTATGATCTATATTTGGAGGAAAGTTGTGGCACAGGGGCACAAAGTGTGATTGAAAAAAAAATATGGACATTGATTCTCAAGCTCAAGTTGATTTTGAATACAATGTTTTCAATGGATTTAATATTATAAAGTGGTCAAGTGTGTTTGGTTGAACACGCTAATGTCAGTAAATACTGGTATGAATAGAAAAAAAATATTTGTGTTGGATATTCCGTTTATCGATGAGGGCTATACAGTTACTTCTATGATGAGTCTTTTAGTAATTTTTATTTAACAACGAACGAGAAGTGCTAATTAAATATCAATGATTAATCAAAATCTGGATAATGCAAACATAGTCTAAATTTACATAAATCTTTACTGTTTACCTTTTTTTTAGCTCCTCACGCTATATCAGCAGAGCCAGACGGAACATTGGAATCTAGTGTCCTCCATCCACATTATCACACTTCCCTTCCACATTTTCCGCGAATTAAGAAATACAATTTGAAAATATTAAATATTTCATTTCCTCAAGTGGGAAGCGAACCCACAACCTATTGGATTTACAGTAGCACGCTTGTGACCCTGCCCTCTGTCACCCCCCACGTCTTACCTTTGCTATAATTATGTTAATTCTGTTTCTTAAAGCACGTACATAAAAACACACACAAGAAACAAAAAATACAAACCACATGTCTTTAGTGGTCAGATAAAATCTTAAAAAACATGAAAATAAAGAATGGGGGTCATTCGATCTAAACTAAGTGGAATTTATTATTTCCATTGACAATGACAAAGTGCGGCGTTGAGTTCTGCTACTCAACACTGAATCTTTTTAAAGAACACAACTCAAAAAAAAAATAAAGGAGAGCCGGGACTTATTATTCACTCCACGGAAAAAAAACTTAAAATATATAAAAATAAAAGAATACCTGTGTCATATACCGGCGGTAATATTTTGTATGTGGGTGTGTGGGGCGCTCCTCGACTGGGATGTCTTAAATTATTACAAGTGCCGTCCACTCGTCTGCCTTCCAATGGATCACATGGCCCAATCTCATTTACGCACCAACTAAAACCATTTTTATATTATTTATAAAAACATGATAATATAAACAAACAAAAAACATCGTGCATAAAACTTTGCCTCGACACCAGATCGAAGAAATTAAAATATAAATATTAAACATTATATTTATTTAGTAAGCGTATAAAAATTTGAACGTAGCGGGACTCGAACCTCTACTCCTAGCTCCTAGAAACCGACCAGGCGCTCTGATCACTAGCTATAAGTTCTTCCAAGTGTGGAATATTAAACATTAATTTATGAAATTAAAGTAAAACTCTCACTTACAAAGATCGATTTAGTTTCACATGTTCCTCATACACCTTTTGCGACACTACATTGCCCGTGAAGGAGTCGTAAACTTGCGTTGAAACAGCGCCGTGAATTGGCACCGGCGATATAATGAACCATTGCGAAAGCAATAGCATAGGCCAAAAAGTCATTTTCATTTGAAATTGTCCTAATGTGTTTAGTTAAACTATAAAACCAATAAATTATTATTTAAAAAACCACAATCTGTTAATAATTATTTTTATCTGGCACAATTCTCAAAATGAGTTACCAAGCGTAAGTAAACTATATTATTTTTCTTATTTTAGAGAGTACCTGGAAACTTAGTTTTAAGACACGACGTTCTCTATTACGACACTTCCGTTTTCCACTATACGCCGAATCTTTGGGGCATCGCGTGTTGTATCTCTTTACCAGAACGAGAAATTGAAAATATGAAGTATTTCGCTTCCTCAAGTGGATATCGAACCCACAACTCTGTCACGTTTCCCACGTTTGTGCCACTGAGCAACGGCGGCCTCAATGTTATTATGTTATTAGGTAAGCTATATTTGAAGGTAATGTAAGTAGCTAGGTAACTAGGTAAGCTTCAATAAATGGCATAGGGCATTGAAAAAGCAATAACATCATAAATAAATTGTCACAAAGAGTCTTTTATAAAATTTTAAAAATCAACAGAAAACTTTACCAGAGAAACGTTCTAGTTTACAAATAAAAGATCCAAATCCAAGTTAATTTCGAATCTACGACCATTGTGTCAATTACAACAGCAACACGACAGTGACATAGTATAAACTATTTACTGTTAGAAAAGAAAAATAGGAACCTAATAATTTTAAACATACTTCAATTAATCTTTTGTTACATTCTTTAACATAAACTAAAAAAGAAAAAACTTAAAAATATTTACTTACAACAACAATAACTGGCTGTAATTTACTCGAAATGAAGTCTGTACACTAGTCCGACGCTTGTATGAAAATTAAAGCAATTTTTATCATCATTATACATATATATAAGAATGAAACATTTTTTTTTTTTGTTTTAAATTTTTTGTTATTTTTTTGCAATAGCGAAGTTTGAAATGATAAAATGTAATTTATAAATTAACATACATACTTATACTTCTGCGCATTCATGACGTAGTTGTGATATACAGGATGGAAGCCTCTGCGCTCTTTTTACGGGAGCAGCATATAGAATAAAATACTTAAAATCCATACGTAAAAAAATTTCAACATTTTTCATCGATTTAGACGTTGGATTATTATTTTTCATAGTTTGTTTCTTAGTCTTAAAAAAAATATTTTTGATGGTACACTCAAATACTGACACACAATAGTTTCATATTTAAGAAAAATACTCGTCAATAAGGTAAACACAACAAAACTTAGCCACTAAGTTATGTTTTGTTTTTTATACATGCACAGATAATTAAAACTAGTTCATTTATTATGAACTATTATGTTTTATCAATCGATTGCACAATATAGTAACACTGGCGCGAAGCACAAATGGGGCCGACCTTCGAACGACGTAACTGAATGCCACCTTCCGCCATGTTGTATTTTAAAATTATAAAATTCCAGAGACTATTGACAACTTGTATTATTTTATATATCTATTCATAAAACTATATAGTTAAATAAATTATTGTTTGTAATAATTACATCTTTATTCATGACATGTGAAAAAAGACAACAGAAAATTACTGACTTGACTTGTAATCATAAGTTTTTAAGTTTTTAATTGAGTAGTGCAATAGAGTGGAAATTAATATTTTATTATTTTTACTTTTATTAATTATTACTCTAAGCGGAATTATTAAAATTTAAATCTTAAATGAAAAGTAGTATTAGGATTTTAGCGTAAAATGATGATTTAACATCACTTCGCCGCCGTTACCATTCACCGCTACAACTAGATTTTAGTTAGTGTCTGTTTATATCATCCTTTAGAAATGGCGTTTTTTTTACAAAAAATCACTTTTGCATTATTGGGGATTCATCTTTTTTTAATTGTATTACGAATTAATCCAGTAGTTTAAACTGTAGTTACATTTCAATTGGCGATGACAAAAACACTCTGTATAATCGGTAAAATGGTTATAAAGAAAAACCAAAACTGACTTCAAATCCTTGCCAAATGCAAAAAAAGTAACAGATAAAAATTATATATTAATTTCTTCAAAGTAATATAAGTATTAAAATAAAAGAACAATCAACGAAATTATACTTATGTATACGAGTATAACATTCCACCAAAAATATTCTTGTCAAATTAATCAAAATTGCCAAGTCTCGATTGAACTGCTTGTTTCTATATTTTTTTTCAGCTTCACGCTGCATCCCGCACAGAGCGGGGTAGGCAGAGAGAACCTAGTGTTAAGATAATCCGTTCCCCACTTTCCGCCGAATTCTGGAGGCATTGCGTGTTGTGTGGCGGAACTCAACGCCGCGCTTCTAGACAACAGAGAAAAGAAATGAAAATCTAAATTTAAATAAATAATTTCGTTTCCTCGAATTTGGGCCCATTATTGATCATTCAATTGATTCATCATTCCCGTAATATAAATATAAAATGAAACTTGTAAATGAAGATAACAATTTACTAAGATAATCATTTCAGTCATTTAATAAAATAAAATACAAGAACCACACACGGCTATATATAATAATAATTGTATGTATATAAAAAAGGCACAACTGTCGCACAAGCTGTCGCAGTCGCGGCGCTACCCCGAGGCGCCTTGCAGAGACTCCTTGAGCCGGTTGTTCTCGGCGACCAGCGCCTGCACTCTTAGCTCGTATTTCTCTCTTAACTCCTAAAATTATTACAAAAATATTAATTGCGCAGTTAAAAGTATAAGACATATCGTAAAAAAATGTTAACGTAGCAGCATTCGAACTTGCACTTCCTTAATTAAGTTCTTTGTTTTAGCTTTACGTTGTATCCCCGCACATGGCTGGGTAGCTTGAGGGAAATCGGGAACCTAGAGTTAAAGTACTCCGTTCCCATGAAGACACATTTGTTTCCCACTTTCCACCGAATTCTCCAGGCTTTTCGTTTTTTTCCTCGCGCTGGTAACTCCAGTGTCTAGATCTCGGTGGAAAAAGGGGAACGGAGTGTCTTAACACTAAGCCACCTCTGCTTATCCCGCTATTTCCGATATCAGCGTGAAACTGTTTATAGTTATAAAAAACTTACCTTAAATATGGCGAGTTGGGTTTCATACTCCTTCCGCAAGTCCTCGTTTATATTGTTGCTAGTTTGTGCGCGTTTCAATACAAGATCGTATCGTTCCTTCTCCGCTTTGAACCTCGACTCCATTGCTTGGAAACGATCCTGAAATTATATTTAAATTCAAAAAGAAATTCGCTGTAGTTATTACAAATTTAAATATCATTTATTGATTTGAGGACTGTCGTAGCGCAAGGGCACAAGTGTCTGTGGATGCGACAGATTATGGATTCTATTCCCATTTGAGAAAATTAAATATTTAACATGTTTCTATCCTGTTAATCCACCACACAACACGCAATGTCTACAGAATTCTTCGGAAAATAGAGAACCTTGTCTTAATGGACCGGATTATCTTAGCACTAGATTCCCAGGTTCCTTCT
The DNA here is from genome assembly GCA_030704555.1 of Heliconius charithonia. Classification (NCBI taxonomy): domain Eukaryota; kingdom Metazoa; phylum Arthropoda; class Insecta; order Lepidoptera; family Nymphalidae; genus Heliconius; species Heliconius charithonia. The sequence continues at coordinate 12,588,846 of CM060811.1, read as the reverse complement.
GCATACCCTGCCAGTGCAGGTGGATACAGCTCCAAAAAAAAACAAATATGTTTAGAAAATCTAAACCAGTAACCATCGACCCAATAGACTATCCCCATACATACTTCCATAGCTTTCACTTCCGAGTTTCTAATCTCGAGTAAATCCTTTGTAATAAGATTAATGTCCTTCAAGGACTGCACTTGAGTCGTCAACGCTTCTATTTGCAGCTCCTGGTTCTTGACCATTTTTGTTTTATCAAAGATCATGCCGCGAGCCTTGCTTAGCAACTGGAACATGAAACAAGTATTACAATATACAACATCCTGTATACCTATATTATCTTTTATTTTACAACAATAATTTAATTATTTATTTTGTTTAAAAAATATATATTTTCATTTTTGGGAAAAAAATGTATTAGGCTTTTTTATAGAGTAGTTAAAACTGTGGTTTCATTTCAAATGGTGCTGACAAAAACACTTTGTATATAAAAGCACAACACAATTTTCATTTTTCTGGAATCGAACTCACCACTTTCGTGGTTACGGGCACACGTACGAGTATGTAACATGCGCCACGACTAGCCTCAAATTTCATTTTTTACTTTATATCATATTAAAAGAAACACGTTATAAATATAAGAAATTCGAAAATAGAAATACATTTTTTCACCACAGATTTATTTTAATTATCTTTTTACTAAACAAGTCATAATAATACCGAAATGTTTTTAATCTGTTTTGCATATTTTAAAATATATTAAATGTACTGAAAATTATATAGTTTTTTGGATTTTTTATATGATGTTTTTTTGTACATGCCGTGGTGGTGCAGTAGAACAGCATCTAACCTAACCTAAACTAAACTAAAAATAAACACGATGGTTGTAGTGTGTTTGATATCCACTCGGAGGAATGATAATATTTATTATAATTTCCTCGTTCTATTAGATGATCAGCGGCGTTGAGTGCCGTCACTCAACACGCAACGCCTCAGAAGTTGGGCGGAATGTGGGGAAGGGAGTGTCTTATCACTACGTCCACACCGCTAGCTGCGGGATACAGCGTGAAGCAGTTACCGTAAGTAACCTAAGTGATAAATGCCGGAAAATATCTTCGACTGGGACCTGACTTCCACGAACATCCAATTATAAGAAAAGTCACAGTATTAGTTGACAGTCGTGGTGCACGGACATAAGCATGCAAAATAAACACGACAGGCTGTGGATACGATTCCCACTCGAGGAAATTTAATAATTATATATAAGTGCTATATATCACCTCCTCGTGCTGTTGTTTGATCTTCTCAATCATGTCCTGGTTCTTGGCGCCGGGCTTGGAGAGCGCGGCTTGCAGTTCAGTTTCTAAGTTCTTCACGCGAGCTTTGAGTAAATCGATTTCTTCTTCACGTACCTTCGAGCAAAAGAATACAAATGCAAATACAATTTTTCTATCGGCAACTAATTTAAAAAAGAAATGTTAGCTAATTTTACAGTTTCATATCTGGGAAAACCCGGTCAAGTGCGAGTCGTCCTGTTGAGGGTTCTGTGCCAATTTCAGGATTATAGGTCAACGGGAATATAGCTTAGAAAAATTGACAAATTCAAATTTGCTAGCATATGCACGTATTGTGTTTGTGTTGTTAAAAATAATAATTTGAAATAGTTTTTTTTCTGTGAGATACCTATAGATTCTCACATTTTACTTTTTTATCTTCACGTCGCGTCGGTATGATGGTTACATGACGATGATAGAAATGATTTATTATATATACTCATTATTCATTAAAGATACAATCTATATTAGGAGAACAACCGTCTTGCATACCTAACCAACAAAACAGTTGAATAAAAAAGGAATACTTACAAATCACAATGAACATTTCCCAACTGAATACTTTAAGCCATTATATATTTTTTTTGTTTAACTTCACACTGTATTCCGCACATAGCAGGGTAGACAGAGAGAACTTGAGAACACAGTGCTAAGACACTCCGTTCCCATTAAGACACTTCCACTTTCTGCCGAATTTTCGAGGCTTTTTGAGTGGCAGAACTCAAGGCCGCGCTTTGCCTCGGTACTGGAGCGAGGAAATGAAAATATTAAATGTTTCGTTTCCTCGAATGGCCAGTCGCACGCTTGTGCCCAAGCGCCATGACCACCTTATTAATAACTTTAAATAATAATTATATATATATTTTTTAAATAATAAAAAAATATTATTATTTTCGGAAAAATAATAAGTAATATTAATTTTAAGCATCCTTCATTTCAATTAAATGTAATTAATGAGTATAACTCACTTTTAATTCCAATTTGAGGCCATCTTCGCTCCTTTCGGTTTTTACTTTTTCCAAGTCTTCGATTTTCTTCAGAAGCTCTTGTTCTCTTTCTTGCCAATTTCCCTAAAATTATTATCACTTAATATAATATCGAAAGTATTGGTTTTATTATGAATATATTTTTTTATTATGGAGATTTTAACGGCTTCTGATTGTAAACGCAATGGTCGCAGGTTCGATACTCATTCTGAAACTAATTACATTCATTATCTCGAGTAGATAAAGTGCTGTGTGCTTGCTGTATAAGGGACCGACGTGGCACAAAGACACAAGTGTGTGACTGTAAGCGCTACGATTGAGTTCGATTCACGTCGAGATTTTGGCGGAATATGGGGGACGAAGTGTCGCAAGTTCCCTCTGCCTACCTTGCCATATACAGCGTGAAGCTAAGAAAAAAAGATTTATCAAGCAAAGTTAACATAATACTTTAGGTTATAATAATATTATGTCACTTTAAATTAACTTTTTTTTACATTTTAAAATTCACCCACTGATCTCTAAACTTGTAAAGTATTCGTTTTTCAGTTCTCAGCATATCATTTCAACTTCCAATCCCTATAAATATTTGAATACTTCTCATGCGCTAAGTATAGCCAAGTTCTAAACTCAAAAAACTTTTAAAGTCGGCTTTAAACTTACGAACTTTTGATCCGATAAAAATATTAAGTACCTAAACGGCTCTTGAACTGAGGTCTAAAACTTAGGCAAAAAATCTCATCATTTAGCTGAATTGCCTTCTATAATTAATATGAATAGTAAACAAATAATATGCCTATAAAGGTGTTAATAAATTAAATTTAAAAAAATCACTTCACGTTCTATCCCGGACACAGTAGTTTAGGCAGGTTAACATTGTAATTGTTTTAGCATAAATTGTTTGTCTGTGCGTTCGTCTCGAGAATTCGGCAGAAAGTGGGGAACGGGAAGTGTATTAATGGGATCGCAATGTGTTAACACGAGGTTCCCAGGTTCAAGCTGCCTACCCTGCTGTGCTGTGTGCTGTGTAGGTTACAGCGTGAGGCTACAAAAACAACCATTTTGCATTATGAACAAAAAACACTCACTGAACTAGCAGATTCATTTGGTTTACTTTCTTCAACTACCTGTGAATCTTCTTTCTGTTCTTCTTTTAACTCTTCTACCTTAGGTATTATTTCTGAATGTTCTATTTGTAATGGATCTGTAGGAGTTTCGCCAACTGATGCAGGTGAATTAGGCAGACTGTTTTTAAGAGGTTCTTCTTTCACTTCTTGCTTAATCTGTTCTTGTAGCAAAATCTCTTGAGGGTTCACTCCTTCCTTCATGTTGAAAGAAACAAAATCAAATTTATTGATTTTGTTTGTTGATTAACAACAGAAAGTAATACTTAGTTAATTATTAGTAAATAAAAGTAAAAAAATATTAGTTATTTTTTTTTAGTTTCACGCTGCATCCCGCATATGAAGCAGCGAAGACAGGAGGATATTAAGACACCGTTACCCACATATCGACCAATTTTCGAGACATCGTGTGTTAAATGGCGGAACGCAACTCTGGGCTATGGGCTTGTAATCACTCCACCGTGTGAGAATCGAACACACGACCGTCGCGTTTAAAATCTGTAGTGTCTGTAGTCTCATAACTGTAGATGATAACCATTTTTGGCGAGTCTATGTGGAAACTCTCATTCTAAAAAAATCAAATCAGCTTCACGCTGTGTTCCCTACTTTTACCAGAGTTCTGGAGGCATTGCGTGTTGAATGGGGGACCTCAACGCCACGCTTTGCCTCGCCACCAGAGGGAAGATATGAAAATATAAATGGTAAATCAATATTTCACATCATCGAGTGGGGATCGAGCTCACAACTAGTCTACTTTACAATCACACTTTGTGCCTCTGCGCCACGACTGGCCTCAACTCTCATTCTATAATTAAGTAATCTTGAAGCCAAAAGTATTTTATAATAAAATATTCATGTTACTAACTAATTACCTATAAAAATATATATGAAAATTTTAAAAAATATACTTTTTGCAACAAAATGGCAGTTTTTGCTTTCAAGAATTATAATTTACTTTTGAAAACACGAAAATTTGATTAAATCTCTTCACAAATACAGACAACTATTGAGTATAATATTATAAAATAAAAATTATTACGGATTTGGCTTCTTCGCAAACATTTCCATCCGGTTTCGTCTCAAGGGAGCCCTCGCCCCCGCCCGATGTAACTTGCGCTGGGTCGGCCTGCAACCCAATAGATATTGGAAAAGTAATAACATACTTTAGAAAGTTTTCTCATAACTTATATTAGAGGTATGATGTAAATATAATTTTATCTATTTTGATAAAAAAATTCTACGTCCTGCGTTTTCCTGCATAGCAGGGTAAACAGAAAGAACGTAATGTTAAGACACTACATTTCTTGAATTTCTGACAAATTTTCGAGACACTGTGACACATGGTTGGTTACAATGGCATAGCAAACGTGGCATCTTCAACTTCAATTTGGTTATACGTAGATTAGGTGACTATACAAAAATTTGGTAGCATCGAGCTGATCTGGTAGTGGAGTGGAACTAGTAAACCTCTTTACATCTTCAGAGGTACTTGAAAGCCACTCGAATTTAGGCTCACATAAGCTATAGTCCAGAGTACAATCCATAGCATTTGGAGAAAAACTATATAATTACTTCAACAATATGTATGTATGTACAATAATCTCATCTCCTTACAGAGACGATAACAATAAAAAAGTAGTAATAAACAGTTTAGAATATCACACACTATCGACTCAATAATGACGACGTGTGACTTAGTTAGCGACGAAGTTCGTTTAGCTCGGCGATTCGGTATAGTAAACAAGAGAAGAACGTTCCAATTTTTTTTACTCGTTTCTATTATATATTTATAATTTTTTATATATTTATATTATTTCATATATTTATAATATAACGCAGCGATTTCAGGATTGTAAATTCTTACATTTCGCCGCGATCGGGACACGACACGTTTGTCGCAAAAGTATGATACGGTCCACGAGTCGTAGCTGCTCTAAAGTGAACGGATTGTATAAATTGTATGTAGAATTTTTTTTTCCTATTTTTTTCTTACATTTGGTTATTTTATGCTCGAGTATTCACTCAATATTATTATTCAATTATTCGACGTTAAATCCATACAAAATCACATAAACTTATTAAATGAAGACTGTGGTTGTTTCAACAACTTATAATTATAGGGATTATAAATGTGCACACTCAAAAATAATTCAAAGTGTCACAGACATTTAGAGCCATTTTTTTTTTTCAAGAAGACACAAAAATATAAACAATATTTTTACTTAAATAAAAAATATATATATTTATATAAATCAACATAATAATCTTAAAACAAAACTAACTTCTTGTAATATCAAGTTGAAGTCAATGGCAGTGGTGGTTTCGTCTGGCTTTCGTAATTTCAATCCAGGAAACCGTTTTAGAAATCTGTATACAAATTCTCGTCCAGCTAATTTTGTAGTAGTGTTGAATCTATGCGCAATCTTATTTATTTCAGCATATTCATATATGAACTTTTGGAAGTTCTGCATAGTGAGATTGTTGTTAAAATCATCACATCGTTTTATATATTTGTATATATCATTTTCTTGCTCAGCGTTGAAGGTGGTGGAAAATCTCCCCAAACTTGTAGCCGCTTTACCAACTTTCAAACGTTTGCGCAGAGTACTTTCCCTGATGCCGACTTGAGATGCAGCTTTACGTTTAGTGGCACCCATCGAGATTAATAATTGGGCGGTTTCTAACTGTTCTTGTGTGACGATGGTTCTATTCGGGGCTTTTCTTTCGTATTTTCGAGGCATTTCCAATGCTTGGTTGAACTCTAAAACAAAAACATATTTATGTATAGAGAACAAAAAATTGTATGTAAATGTATCGATATCTACACTAAAATTATAAAGACAACAGGTAAATTTTTTTGGTTTTATGTTTAATTGAATAGGCTCCAAAAGTACTTGACCGATTTGAAAAATCCTTTAAAATTAGATGATTAACGTGTGAAACGAATAACGCAGGGCCACAAAGGGTTGCGGGTTCGATTCCAACTCGAGAAAATGAAATATTTAAATTTATATTTTCATTCCTTGACCCTGGTGTCGGGGCGGCGTTGAATTCAGCGGATAGTGGGGAACGGAGTGTCTTAACACTAGGTTCAACAAAAGGTAAATAAAAAATAAACTGATTTTATATACAAAAGCTTAATGTTAAATCAATTATATTCACAGTAGCGGCAAACGCTGGCTCCTTCGTCCCGTGAATCGGTTAAGCCTTTTCTGAAATTAACGTCTACAAACAGAACAAACCGGAGAAGCGCGAGTCGGGGTTCAGTACAAATCTTAGAAGTCTTGAGCTTTTCTGAAATTCAAGCTTAGCTTAGCCAGAGCCCTTTCATATAATTTAATATAAATTTTGCCCTTTTAACACTATTATTTTTTAGGATTTAACTATAAATGTGAACAGATTTTTTTGCCTGTTGATGCTATCTGCCAAATTTCACATTCTAGGTCAACCTGAAGTACCCTATTAGTAGTGTCGAAATACGCATATTCGCTATATAAACGGCCATTTTTTTTTTGAGTAAACGTAATACTTTTTTTAGGAAATCATGCCGTATATTAGAGCAAAAGGTTTGAATTTCAACGCCATATCTCTCAGTCAGCGTTCCATACAGACAGACGGACAGACGGGCAAACAGACAGACAGACAGACGAAACCCGACTGTTCGGTCGGTTAAACTAAATTAATTATTTTATTTATACTCCAAGCAATAAAATATAAAGATACACCAAAAAAAATATTATCATAAAATATCAACACTGATAATAATTAACATACGAGATACATATTTTCATAAAGATAACATATTTTTATAAAGTTTACATTATTATAATAGGACTTACCTGTTTAAGTAAAATGGCGTGCAGTTCATCGAATTGACACGAACGCTTGACATCACGCCGCGCGAAGTACTGAAGAGGGGGGACGCCGGCCAGTTGTCGAATACCTCGCGCGCACACTTAACCCACTTCATTGTATTTGTTCAAACAAAGTAATAAAAATTGTTTTGAACTTGTCCTTAGGGACAACGCAGATTGAATTTTATCATGAAACAACTCTTATATCAGAAGCGGAATATTTTTCAATGCTCTTTATCTCTCCGTACGATAAGAGTTATGTGTAAAAAATTTTATATTTTATAAAAATATTAAATAATTTAGTTTTAATCATTCCACCGAGTTTATAGCGAGACATTCACTACGTCCCTAATTCAGTCTAAGTTGTTTTTTTTAATTACGTAAAACTATAAACAGGTCAGTCGGTAAGAGATAATCGCTAAAACTTTTGTAAATCTCTTAGAAAGATTTATCTACAATTTATAACTTAAAGGCCTGATGATCCAGTAAAATATCGCTATATTTTTTGTTTTTATTATCAATATGTAAAAGTCACGATATATATACACTACTGATAAAATATAATTTTATACACAGCTTCTACCGACAGAACGTCTTATAAGTATCATCGTTTTGGACTATGGTGCTAGTCAATACTCAATAGTCATACTTTACGTAATAATTATCTTTATTACAAATCACAATTATTATTCTTGAATTTTTTTTAAATATAAATTTAAATTTAATTAAATTTTTCTTACACTTAAATTAAGAATATTTTTCCATGCAAAAAAACAACTTGGTTCCCAAGTTAGCATATTACTAGAATAAGTTACTCAACTCTCTACTTTGTCTATTTTTAGGATTCCGTACCTTAAAAGGTAAAAACTTTTGTAGGATCACTTTGTTGTCGGTCTGTCTGTCTGTCAAGACCATTCATCTCAAGGTCACGTGGATTTACGAAGCTGAAATTAATATTAAATATTTAAGTCTATGGTCCATATAAGCAATTATGTAGCGATATTGCTTCATTTTGTATGAAATTCGCCGAGTCATGAAAATCTATAGAGTACTCCTCGTTTAAATTTTTTAAGGCCAGTTGTAGTGCAGGGTACACAGTGTGACCGTAAGCTGTAAAAAGGAGATGAAATATTTGTTAAATTTATATTTTCATTTCTTCGCTCTGGTGTCGAGGCAAAGCGCGGCGTTGAGTTCCGCCACCTAATATGCAATGTCTCCAGAATTCGACGGAAAGTGGGGAACGAAATAACTTAACACAAGGTCCCTCTGTCCTGCTGTGTGCGGGATACATGCAGCTGACTTAATTTGCTTTTATGAAATTTGGCATAAAGTGAGAAATTACGTTTTGTTAGGTACAAAGTTAAGTTATTTCATAGAAAATAAATGTTCATTTTTAAGTTTGTCAATTTTTATAAGTTATACTTCACGTTGACCAACAATCCTGAAATCAGAACGGAAGCCTTTGGTAAGCGAGCCCGTCGCGCAAATAGAAGGGTAGGCAAAGGGAACCTGGGAACCTAGTGTTAAAACACACCGGCCCAGTTAAGATATTTCTGTCCTCCACTGAACAACATTGAATAACAGCACGCTTTGAGACATGAGTTCAATCTGTTATTAAAGGTATTCTATACATATATATATTTTAGTTATTATTAAGTTGGGTGACTGAATAAAATTATTTCTTTCTAAGCATTATCATTAAAAATTTAAATTTAAACTTAACTAATGGATAAGTAATGAAAACTATTGATTATTTAGATTTTTATATATGTCATACTTTTTGTTTAAAACGCTTAAAAATCGCTCGTTTCCTTCAGATAAAATCTGGCAACTCTGCTTGAGTTAACACAATATTCATAATATTATAACTATTATAACTTACTTATAATATTATGAATATTGTGTTAACTCAAGCAGAGTTAAGGTTAGTATAAATTAAATATTTGCATCGTAAACAGATAACAATACTATATTTTTTTTATCACGAAACGTTTGTGTTTTTAACTGAACATTCATGTACATTGAAAGCCTTTTAAATATGTTTTTATAGTTTACTTCTATTTTATTGTGTTATTATTATTTATATTTATATTTTGCTCATATTTAATTTTATGTCGATTTTTAATTTATGACATTCCGAAATATGATATTATATACTGAAAAGCATTTATTTTCTAATAATTTGAGCCCAATTATATTTTTTCTTATTTGTAATTTTATTTTTTAAATTATAAATGTGTAAATACTGTTCTGACTTCTCTGTTACCTTAACATAACCAGAACCCACAACTCTCGTCCATATAGACTTCATATTTAATATCGTTATAAAATTCCCTTTAATCGAATATTCATTATCTTCCATCAAATACGTCGTACTTTTACATTTTATGCACGTGTATTAAATTTACCGACATGACGTGACAGATTTATTTTTAATATTATACATGGCATTTGTATATAAATATTATTCCGCTAAGGTTGTATATTTATTTATAAACACTTACCATATTAAATTATCTTGTAACTGTAATTACTTTTTATAAATTATAACAATATCAAATTTAGTTTTAAAACTGCAAGCAACGCACAAGTAACACCCGAAACTTCAACTATCTATTTCAGGAGTGCGGACGCGGGGATTTAAAAATAGAAAATTGTTGAAAGCGCTCAGAAATTCTGAACTTTCCCGCGTAACTTTCAATTTGTGGATAATTCCTCTCATGAATAAATTGTAAGATGCCGAAAAAGTTTTTGAATGAGAATAAATCGTTATGAATCATAGCAAATATTAGAATATTTTACAAGTTTAGATTTGTTAAACTTGACACAAAGTAGCTGGCAACAAAGTGAAGAGCAAAAAATCAAATTCGTGGCGTACCATTTTAGAGACCTTATTTGATGATGGTGATGATAATGTAACTCATGTATAGCTTTTGTTAGTTACAATTCAAACACAAGGTAGAAGTGGTGTTTACTAAGCGTCTGTTTACTTAACAAGGAAATTTGTTAAATGTATTACATTCGTCGTATTATTAAATGTATTACATTTGTTAAATGTATTACATTCGTCGTCGTTGTTCGTCATGATACTATAATCACACGATCTAGATGTAGGTAAGTAGTTATCATAATAATATATTGCTAAATATTGACTTACAATTGACTTAATCAGAACAATAAGTAAGTCAGTCAGTATAACATTTTTAACGTGATGAAGTCTTATAAATCGACGAACGCCGGCTGACGAAAAAGCATGATTCATTATCACGTTCTGCATATCGCGAGCGAGCAAGCAAGAGCGCGACACTAGCGATAGAGAGATTTCATTCAATTTGTTTATTTGTATGATAATTCAGCGATAATAATTCAATTCAATTCATAGGAATATGCAATATATTGTCAACGTTATTACATAAAATTATCATCAGTACAACCGACTTTAGAGACAGCTAGTTAATCTATGTTATGTTTTTTTCCTACTAAATCAATTAATTAGATCTACTGTTTTTCATCTAAATACATTATGTAATTACGACACTACTCATACGGACACACACTTACGAGTTTAAGCTGGTTAAAAACTGCGACAGTCCTAATATAATGATGATAATGATGTACATTGTATAAACCTTAATATTTATTACTTTTGGTTTTTCTCGATTATGGCTGCCAGAGAAGTATTTATTATTTCACCAACATTATGTTTATTGTATAGCTCATTGGTCATTGCCGTTTTCAAATGTCGATTACTGTTATAAAAGATTAAACGATTTCATAGTTCCAAGTTTTTTTATCAATGCAATAGAATTTACTTAAATTTCCACTCTATTACAATAAAAAGCATTTAAATAATATTTGATAAATTACATTATTGATAATAATATACTTGGAAAACTTTTAAATACTTCATGCTAAAATACTTTTACCAACTGACATGCTTCTTGAAGTTTTTGATAGTCTGTGAAAACAGCATTGTAAATAAATTGACGTTAAATTTGACATTCGCTTCGGCTAACAAAATCTTCGTAAGTTCGTCATAATCAAAGAACCAAACCAATCCATCTTCGTAAGTTCCTATGAAATTTAATTTGAAAAAAAATAAGAGTTATAATAAGAGTTAAGAGTTAAAAATAGTACCTATTTCTTCAGCCTTTTAAGTGACAAAAGTCAAAGCAATATTTTTTTTGTTAATGATGTTACCCTTCTTATTTTCAGTGATTCAAAATGACTTCAGAGAAAAACGCACAGATTGGACAAGCTCGTGAAACCTTTCAATTATTATATCAAATATCTCAACTACTCAACACGGGCCTAGATCCAGAATCATTAACAATATGCATAAGGCTTTGTGAACTGGGAGTTGAACCTGAAGCTTTAGCACTTATTATAAAAGATATAAGAAAAATGGGAGAGAATGCCGTAGAAAATAGGCCTCCTAATTTACAACTTTAATTATAGCAAAAGTTTTTATTATTGCCATTATATATTCATAATTGTTTACATAAGATGTTTAATCACACACATAAGAAATCAATTTATTTTACCACATAATAATAATTTTAAATATAATTCTATTTCGGGCCCAAAATAAATAAAAGAGATAATTCTTTTAGCTTCACATATTCCTTTTCAAAATAGTGACAATATATTTCATTCTCCGCTTTTACACTATGTTCTGTAAATGTTGGAACCAATGCAAAACTGCCTCTTTTAGGACAAGGAAATAACAATAATTTATGGTCTGAAAAGAGATCAAACTACACAGCAAAAAAATATGAATCTCGGTCAAAAATAACAGATAACTTTCTGCAATATTTGAATATTGATATTTCACATCACTTGTTTTCACTAAAATCTATGTAAATAAAATAGGAATTAGGAATAATTATAAAATAAAAAATTAAAACCACTTTTTATAAATATTTATTGGTATCCATTTTAAACTTTTTATATTAGAATTTATTTCAACCAAAATAATATTATCAACAACTTGAAAATTTGATAAGCAATCTAATAGAAGAATGAATTAATAAATCTCCTAAAAAGACATTTACCTATCTATACGTTTCCATAAAAAAAATCACAAAACAACATCAAGGGGAACAAATAAATATGTTGTATGTGAAAATGGCTGAAATAAATTACAATATACATACAAATATTGAAAATTGTTTTTTTTTTACATTGTCAAGTGCAATTATAAGCAAACAGTATGTAACTGAAAATATCACAGATGCAAATAATTCACTCAAAAATGATGGGTGGGGGTTGACATTTTGTATAGGTTTTGCCAATTGGCAAGATTTGTTAATACAAAATTGTACAGTTATATTAAAAATGGGAAAAAAATATGATGCTGCTAAAATTATATACTTCAAAAATAACAGCTGTGATAATTTCTTGGTATATATGAATAAAATATTGCTTTACACATTATAAAAATTGTATTTTTAATAATAAAAAGACAATTTTTGATTTTTATAATATGAATTTTTATATATACTATCAAAATCATATTAATTTCTTGTATTGATTTGTTTCTTGTTTTACTTTCATACTTTTTTGCATATGCAGGTAGGGTAGGCAGTTTTTCCATTTTTAAGGAATTCATTGCCTCAAGTGGGAATCAAACTTACAACCATTGCGCTTACACTTGTATTCTGATTCCACAATGGTTTTTAATTTCTAATTTATCAATTTAATTATAATTATTAGTAGTTTTATAATGAGTATGACCCTAGGATGTGATAACCTATGTCATAGACCGAAGTCAATACTAGAAATCATTTATTCTCACATAGAGAAATTCAGTAAGAAAATTTAAATTATTGATTAAACAAATCCAAAAAACACGTAATTTATAATATATATAAATGGAGGATTTTCACACTAATTGCAATTATTGCATCAGATCTTGCACATATATTTAAATAACTGCACAATTTTGTTTAATTCTACATATCAATAATTTACTGAAAATTCTGTCCTTGTCCCTGACTTTGTCCTAAAACTGAAGGATCTTCGAATATAGGTTGTTGGGGTTTGAACTGCTCGGAGGATAATCTAGTGAACATTATACCTACACCTTCTATTAGAGCTAAGAGGATACCACCCACTAAAGCACTGCCTGCCATCGCTTTGGCACCTGAAACAAGGTATATAATATGTAAATTACATTACATTTCAATTTAGTTTATAATTAGAAATCTTTACAAAAAATAATGTAAAGATTATTTCAACAATGTTGCATAAAATTTATTTGATGTGTAAGGAGATAATGTGTGTTTAGAGGCAGAATACAATGCCATACACATTACCAAAGCAAGGAAATGATTGTATGTCATTCCCATAAGTGGGTATCAAACCAACAGTCATTGTGTTTAGAGTCTTGTGCTACTGCACCATAACAGCTTCAAGTGCTTTATTTACGCATTTCTAAATGGGAAAAATAAAAATAATATTATATACAAATATTCTACTAAGTGGAGGCCCATGGCCTTTCTGTAATAATGTTAAAATGAATATAAGTTTTCCTATAAAATTACCATTTCTAGCTGCTAAAATCCCTGCTGTTATTGCTCCACTACTAATAGAGTTCCATGGATCTTCTTTTTGTCTCAAATAAACTAGTGAGCAATCAATTGTAGAGAACATACATCCCCAAACAGCAAAATTACCACCCACTATTGGTGATCTTTCTTTTATTGCTGCTAAACTGCCCAACTGTAACCATTTATATCAGAATTATTATAAGAAACATTTCTATTAATATAAATTGCGCTGCTTTTTATGATAGTGAGTTTCGTAATTGTATTAAAAGTATAAAAGTATTTATTCAAATAAAAACTATCTTTATTTTTTCAATAAAATAAAAAATGTTTAATAGAATCAAAAAAAAATTAAAAATCAAATTATTATAATATATTTTTACTTGCAATTATTACATGAGTAGTTATAGAAATAAATATATACTTATAACAAATAAAGATTGAAATTCGTACCATTTTCCTGTTAAATCCGACTGGGGCATTTCGAAAACCTTTAATTGAATGAAAAATACCTCCACCAATGGCTCCCATTAAAAACGCTCCGCCAGCATCGTCTAATATACGCCATGGACACGGTTCTCTCGAATATTCATCCATTTTTTATTGATTTATAATTACTGCGAATAAGTATTAGGTAAGAATATAACCTAAAAATAATTAAGTATTGATTTTGTAACCAATTCATTCACTTACCAGTACATAAACTTTTATTTAATAACTTTTTTGTTAAAAGCGTAATTTAATTTATTTGTGGTGTTTTTGTTTTATGTAATATATATTATATTAACAACATCGTTTTAGTCGAGACCGAGGACAAGGGTCAGAAAACTATTGAAAATTTAAAGTGACCATAGAGAATATATTAGAATATATAATTTTAAATTATTTATTAAGTAAATAAAATATAATATATGAAATAAAAACACTCACGATATTATTGTTTTAATAATTTATTTATAAATAAACCTCTATAAAGCTTAACCCTACTAATTTTGTATAGTAAGTTTGGATTCAATCGCAAAAAATAATAAAATAGGTAAAGAAATCTAAGCAAAAAAAAAATTTTTAGTTAAGTATTTATTTTTTAATGAATAAAAATAGCTTATAGAATAATCCTTTTTTTATACAAGTTTATGCATATTTAATAAACCATTACACATTCTTAAACGTTACGGTAAATGTCATTAACAAGTCTGAAAAAATAAACTTCAAAAAAGGTCTCTATTTATTTTTTTGTTGGTCCAATTTAAAATAAAAAATAATTTAACATAATGACGATTCATAATTTATATATTTTTGATCGCTATGGTACCTTACTGTACTATGGAGAATGGAACAGAACGAAACAGGCGGGAATGTCTAGAGAGGAGGTAAAACTAGTTGATAGATAATTTACCAAAATAATCAATAAATAATTTCTTAAGTTATTTTTTTAAATTGCTTATTTAATATGTGTAAATGTATAACTAATTATTACAGCAGACGATTTTGTAATAAGTCACTATTGGTCTCTTGCAGGAAGGAAAATTAATGTATGGAATGCTATTTTCTATAAAATCATTTGTTGCAAAAATCTCACCTCTAGACCCAAAAGATGGTTTCTTAAATTATAAAACATCAAAATATACTCTTCATTGTTTGGAAACTCCATCAGGACTTAAATTTGTTATGAACACTGATAACCAAGCTCAAGGTGTAAGAGAATTATTAAAGAAAATCTATGGAGAAATATATGTTAAGTATGTTGTAAGGAATCCACTGTGCGGTATTGGAGAGCCTATTACTAGTGAATTATTTAAAAACAAATTAGATTCGTTTATAAAACAGGCACCATTGTTTGCCGTTAGAGCTTCTTGATGATAAAATGTTTTATTATACTAGAATTTGAAGTTGCTTACTTGTACATTTATCACACTTAGTGATTATTTATAATAAACATACTTCATTTATAAATTATAAGTTAAAATTCATTACACTGTTTTCGAATAGTACTGAGTGTATATGCAGTGGTTGTTGGTTTTGTCTCTACTCTAGTGAAATTGAATTTAAATTATTTTCTACATCAATCTGTTAGATAGGCCATGGAGTTGAGTTCCATCATTGAACATGTAATGTCAATGTGTAAAAATTTGATGAGAAGTGATAAATTAAGTGTATTTAAATTAGCTTCCATCTGCCCTACTACATAAAAAAAAATGTGTGAAGCTAAAAAAAACAAAAGAAAACTTTCACTTCTACATTTTTGTTAATTTACTTCCTCAAATAATGTATATCAACATAATTAACATTATTTATAGCAATATCATATTGTGTAATTAAAATCAATTAATTTGTTTTATGATATAAAATAATTTACTTTGAACAATATACATATATTGCAAAATTTATTCTATATAGTAATACTTATAATTCCATTACTAAGTTAAAATTAAGATTATTATATATTATTTATAATAGTAACATTTAAAATAAATTATAATACATTTATTAAAATGTGTTTTATTACCTACACCATGTAATCTAAGCAACAAAATAAAATTGCTACCTATTATAGTAAGCAAAGTAGGAGTAATATGAATAAAAAGTCATGTATTTTTTCTTATTTCATATTTTAAAAATTATCGTTTAATCATTTGTCTTTATTATTATTCAAGATATATGACAATATTTCTTAGTAAAATCTGACCGAGTCGCTCAGTAGCTTCATTTGTATGCATACTCGTTAAATCAAAGATAGCAAGAATAAAATAAGCCGTTGCTTTAGCTTACTAAAAAAACAAAATATTATTGTCAATAGTATTGTGTGTCTAACTTTAGACCTTTTTTATTGAATTTAAATACTTTGGGCGCTAATTGCAATTTGCAACGCGCCCTGAACGTTAAATAATTTTAATTTTTTCTAAACGTATTTATTTATAAATGTCATTTGATCCTTTTATTGACAGATGCTAAATGTCATTGAAGAACGAAACTACCAACATTCTAAAAACTATATTCTAATTTCTATAAACAAATTAAACCGTTGTTGACTGTTGGTGTTGATGAAACTTAATAATAACCTTGTTTCATAAATCTTGGAGCTCACATATACATCTTTGTGTCATCTGGTTTAATATATTATTTAAAAATACACTTATAGAAATATAATGGCTTTTGTGTTATGGTGTAATAAAATGTGCAGTTCTTGTGATGAGTGAGACCGACGATACTGATGTTCTTTTGCTTATACCTCCGAACTTCTTCCTCGTGGATAGTTCCAGCTCTGAAGACACGTTCCTGGACTCCAGTAGGACTGTTGTCCAGAAGTCAGCTTCTTGTACTGCCCAAGTTTTAGGCCAACTGGTTGATCAGGTTTATTCATTAGAATCTCGTTTGGAAACCTTAGAACTAGACACTAGTAACGCTTTCTCTACTGTTAGCTCACATAAGCATAAATCTTGGGATTCAGAAAGTGATAAACGTAGTTTAGATCGAAAATGTTATACGTTCCCGCGTAGACGTCGACGTAAAGTTAGGAAAGAAAGACATAAAGATATTTCATTGACTAGTCTAGACTCTATTACTACTGCAGATAAAAGTTACAACGAAGGCAACTTTAAAAAGTTGGGTACAAAATCGATTGAACTTAAATTAAATGACTTACAAAGCATGGATGGGGACATTAGCAGCATTGTGTCTACTCCAAGTAAAAAGAATGACAAACTTTTACTACACGAAATAGATGATTTTTTAACTAAAGTTGAATCTTATGAGACTCCTGACATAAATTTTAAAGAACATACTGGTTTTAGTCCGGAAAATGTCATAAAAGCAGCAGGTGATTATATAACTCAAAAATTAGATCCGAAAAGTACTGCTGATACAATTCAACTGCCAAGCGGTAGAACAGTGTCAACAAATGTTCTCGATAAGTATATTTATTTAGTTAGAAACAGTTCAAATCAATCACCACAAGCCAGTGCATCAACAAACTCACAAGCTGACAATAATAGAGAAACGAACCCAAGTAATGCCCAACAAAAGCAAGATTTAAAGTCCCCAAGCATAAGAAAACTTAATTTTTCCGAAAACAAAGATGTACAGTCAACATCTACTCCAAAAAAAGCTAATCAGTCATCTAACTATTCAGATACCTTTAAACCATCATCAAATAAAATCTTAGACAGAGCCTCAAAAGTGTTGGAGCATTATAAATCACAAAATTATAGTCAAAATACATATAGGTCTATGGCAGATAAAAGTGAGGTAATGTCTTTAAGGAACGAAGAGTTCAAAATGCCACAATTAAGGCCTTTTGGTTTAGAACGAGATGCTTATAAAATTGATACTATAGATACTGATTTACTAAGTTTAAGTGAACTTTGGGGTGAGAAACCTGACAGGGGTGATAAGGTTGATAACATCAAGTTAGAAGAAGAAAGGTTGAAAAGAGAGGTAATGTTTTGTTATTTATCTTAAATTTTTTTGAGTCCACTGTGGTGCATTAAAATAGCTTTTGACTATAAACAAGTTCTTTTTTTGAAGCCAATATTGGGCAGTGGAACAGCATTTGACTGTATATGCAATAGTAATGGCTTTATTTAAGATAACAAAAAAAATCAGCTTCACGCCATATCCCACACACAGCAGGGTAGGCAGAAGGAACCTTGTGTGAAGACACTCCGTTCCCCACTTTCTGCCGAACTCTGGAGGCATTGCATGTTGAGTGGCAGAACTCAATGCCGCGCTTAGCCTCAACACCAGAGCGAAGAAATGGAAATATAAATTTAAGTAAATATTTCTTCTCCTTGAGTGGGGATCGAACCCACAACCAGTCGGTTTTACAGTCACACTTCATGCCGCTGCGCCACGACTGGCCTCAAATAGATAGATAGAAAACAAATATGTAAAAATAAATTATTTTTGTATTTCTTTACCTGGTAAACATATTATATGGTTGTAAGTGTCTCAAGTGAACTTCCTGCTGTATTGCATTATTAAATTGTATTGTATGTATTAAATTGTGAAGTTGAAAAAATAATTTCTTTTCTGAGGATTTTCTCTCATCTTAAATTATGAGGTACAAAAGTTTCAATGATTAGTTGTTTGCATATTTTTCTTCTTAAATTATCATTACTAAATATCATATAAATAAAAATAACATATGAAGCTACCTACAACAACTGTAAGTTTTTATAAAAGGTAAATGTATATATAATTAATTTTCGTGAAAATAACGAAACCTTAATTATTTATATATTTTTAGAAAACATGTAATATTTATATAATATTCATCTTATTTTATTTGTCTACAATTTAAAGGAAGCCATCAGTGTACATACACAGATTAAAAGTGTGATTGCAATTTCTACATGGAGTGAATTATTATCTTATTCTTACTCTGGTAACAATACAAACAAGTGGTGTCGAGTCCCACTAATGCAATATTTGGAATAGAAGGCAGCACCTAGGGCATATTAATGTCTAATACACTAAAATAAATGTTTATTTACAGCATTGTGAAGCCATAATTCAACAATTACAAAGGAAAATTCTAGAACAACAAGAGAAATTGGCTGTCGCAGTCAAAGTCGATAGAGCTAAGGATGCTGCAATTAATAAGTTAAAGGAGGCCTGGCTTAGGTTAACTGGTAGTTTGGATAAAGCGGAAGAAAGACATAGGACTGCTCTAGACAAGATGTGTAGAGAGGTTGACAATTTTAAAATGGTTGCTGGTGATGCTCAAAAGGTTTGTTTATTTTTTAGCCCTATATTGTATGTTGAGTGGTGGAAATCAGTGCGACGCTTTGCCTCGTAACCAGAGCGAGGAAATGAAAATATTTAATTCCCCCTGAGAGGGAATCAACACCCGCAAATCCATGAAAGCGCGCAACAGTTGTGTTTACAGCCATACTCTTGTTACAAAATATGTTTAACTAGCGACATAATCGCAGCTTCACAATTTTGAGAAAGTCCAAGCACTACGTGGCTACTTAAAAGGATGCATCGGCGGCAACGACGCCCCCGCGGACACCACAACAGAGCGTTGAATTTTAATTTTACATTTAGCAAAAATTAAATTTTGAGGACTATTAATCTAATATGTAGTTAAAACTGTAGGTTCTCAGTCTTTTTTCTAAATGAAAAACGTTGAAATATCACTTTGAATTTTTTTGATACAAACTGTCTTGTTGTGATTTTTTTATAAAAGATAGATGTCGAGTATCGATATATTTTAGAGCTTATAAAACTGAATAGTTTTGTAATACGGTGTACTTACATATTTATACTAAGATATAATAGTCTGTGATAATATAGAAGAGTTTGTTTGTTTAAACGCTAAGATCTACTGGTCTGATTTACTTTTTTTTGTTTTGTGTGAAAGTTACATACTTCAGGAGTGCTATAGGCTATATAACACTATAGTGTAAGTCTTAGTTAACCTTAAATAATGAAATAACAATAATAATGAACGCCATCGAATTGCTTTAAGCGCGTGCTCTGTATAAATACTTAAAAATAGTGAAGCTCATTTTATGACAAAAATATTCTATTTTATTAGTTTGAAAACAAATCCGCGACAGGGTAAAATAAGTCGCAAATAAGCATTTTTTGGCCATAGGACACCTGAAGAATATTGCTTTTATACAAAACAAAAAATAAGTAAATCCCACTCGTAGTTCCAGAGATCTTAGCGATTAAACAAACAAACAAACTCTTCCGCTTTATTATATTAGTATAGATTTAGTTCTCTTCATTCATACAATACAATAAATTAAACAAGATTATAAAAAACTATTATTTGATAGAAATAATCAAAGCATTTTTTTTATTTTATACTAATATGAGTTAATCATTAAAATTATAGAAAACGAGCCACTTTGAAACAGAATTATACAAAGCTCTGGACTTAGCTCACGATTATCAAGAGAAATGTAAACAAATATTATTAGAAAAGAAAGAACTTCAAGAAAATATGGACAAAATTATTGCAAATAAAGAAGAGAGTATAAGAGTCAAAGAGAAAGAAATAGAAGTTATGAAGGAAAACTATGAAACTGTGATGAGACTGAACAAACAGTCTACAGATTGTGTTAAGAATTTAGAAGACGCTTTAGGGAAGGTAAATTATGTAATAACTTTTTCTATGGTAGGCAGAGGGAACCTAGTGCTAAAACACTCGGTTCTCCACTTTCTATTAAATTCTCTCGGTATTACATGTTAAATAAGGGAAAATAAATGCCGCGATTTGCCTCGTTACCAGGCAATAGAATTAAAAAATTTAAATGTAGTCATTATCCAGAATGGCAATTGAACCCAGAAATTGTGCCAATACGCCACGAGGACCTCAAAGCTAGATTACATAATGAAAAAGTATAAAGATGTGTGTTGAGTGGCGGAACTCAACGCCGCGCTTTGCCTCGACACCAGAGCAAAGAAATGAAATATAAATGTAACTAAATATGTCATTTCCTCGCGTGGGAATCGAACCTAGTCGATTTTACAGTCACATTTTAAGCCTCTGCACCACGACTGGCCTCTATAGCTTGTAAAAAATAATAAATAAGAGCTTTGGATTTCGAATTGATTCGGCGGAAAGTGGAACCCAACGTTCCCAGCGAGAAGCTAAAAGAAATAGAACTGTAAATACCTTTCGTAGCATATTTTTTAACTTATTGCAAAATACATATTTTTTTTATTTCCAGGAGCGTATAGACCATGAACAAACAAAAACTAAAGTAACAGAACTTAATAGTAAACTACAAACATTTAATGAAGAAAAGTCTCTAATACAACAAGAGAGAGATATATTAAAGGACAAAATGAGTGAGGAACGATCAAGATCCAATATATTGGAACGACAGTTGAGTGAGTCGCAGTATCAAGTATCAGAGTTAACTAGGAAATATGTAAGTGGTTTTATGTATAATTTTACAATATATAAATTTTTTTAGTAAGCTGTATTTGAACTCGCCTCTCTTGTTGTTGGACGATAAGTCCAAGTGCCCTGATCGCTAAGCCAAATATTAGGTCCTTACAGATGGTATCGTCGTTTTCTCACACTTTAACCACAAATTTCTCCTCTTTGGTTTGGAATTTCAAATTCAAATGTATTCAGCTATTTACAGATATTTGTGTTTCGTTAACCGTCATTCATTTTTTTTTTCTGTTTGCATCAGTCACTTTACAAAATGCAAAACGCGCGGAATATCGCATATAATGTTAAAAAATCGAGTACTAGCTCCACCGTGGCACTAGTCCTGGGGAAACGGTTCGAAGGGTTGATGATGTGTATGGCGGTCATGTTAGGAAGAAACACAAGTCAGGCTAAAAGTATTTTTGCTTGACTTGGCTGCTGCTCTGCCGTGCCATATAATGTCTTCTCGTGGCTATATCCTCATTAGAATCATCATTCGATTCCGATCGTAATATTGGTTGTAAATAAGTAAGTCAGGATGGCCGAGCGGTCTAAGGCGCTGCGTTCAGGTCGCAGTCCACTTCTGTGGGCGTGGGTTCGAATCCCACTTCTGACAAATGAATTTTTTGCTGTTTTTATAAACTAAATTAGTTTTTTATGTATCTTTCATTTTATCTTATTTTCAGTTACGTAAATTAGAGATTATTTTAATTAGAAGATATTTTTTTCTTATATTAGGTTTTAATTACATATATGTTCCTATATAACTTTAACTTTCTTGAATTAATTATTTTCTACATGTTTAAATTATATCTTTCTATATAAAATGTTATTTTTTTTTTATAATTCTATTTAATAAGATATTGTGTTATTTTATATACTTGATATACACGGTACGAGAGATACGCTCTGGAATTCTCACATCATTCAAAAGTTAACTTCATTAATAAAATTACTAAAAATATCTCATTAAATGTAATTTCTACTAAAATAAACCTAAAATAATCATACAGGACCTACTAGACAATGAAACGAAAACATTGAAGAAACAACTCGAAGTACAAAAAATAGACCTAAAAAATCACTACCAACAACAGTTGGAGGATGCGGTATTGGGAAAGCTGCAGGAGTTCCAAAAACAGTTGGAACTGGCCGAAAGAGACATGGAGATGGCCGCCAGGAACAAGGAACTGCATATTGTGGAGACTTTCAATAAGCAGATAGTTAGGATTGAGGAGCAGTGAGTTCTTATTTTTATTATTACTAGAGAACGAATTGTCGGGTACAGTACGCGTTACCATGGCAACGTGTATGTCGCTTTATACAAATGTGTGTCTATGGTAGTGTTTTCTTTTTAAATTTACTTTCGACCTGAAACCATAGCATTCTTTCGCATCCTTATAGCGTTGTTAAAAGATATATTTTTGGAAATTGCTATATAATTTGAGGCTAGTAGTGGCGCAGGGACATAAGTTTTATTGTAAACGCGACTGGTTGTGGGTTCCATCCTCACTCGAGGAAAATAAATATTTATTTAATTAAATGAGGCCAGTCATGGCGCAGTGGCACAAAGTGTGACTGTAAAACCGACTGGTTGTGGGTTCGATCCCCACTCGAGGAGATGAAATATTTACTTAAATTTATATTTCCATTTCTTCGCTCTGGTGTCGAGGCAAAGCGCGGCGTTGAGCTCTGCCACTCAACACGCAATGCCTCCAAAATTCGGCAGAAAGTGGGGGACGGAGTGTCTTACACTACGTTCCCTCTGCCTACCCTGCTGTGTGCGGGATATAGCGTGAAGCTAATTTATTTATTTATTTTTTTTATTTAATTAAATATTTATACATTTTTATTTCTTCGCTCTGGCTTTGAGGCAAAGCGTGGCATTGGATTTCGCCACTCACCACGCAACACCTCCAGAATGGGGTGCAAAATTGTCCTAACACTATACAGCGTGAGCGAATATATAATTTAATTAAATATTTGTTTACAAAACATACAAAAAATAGTGATTTGAACCCGCGTCTCTTGTTTATCTACTCCGTTGACACTACATCTTCTTTCTATTTTTCTAAATGTGGAATAATATTTTAAAAATGCTAAAAATATAATTTTGTTGGTTACAGACATAAATTAGAAGTAAATGTGTTAGAAGAGAAACAAAAAGAGGAAATTAAACTGTATCGGCTGCAACTAGCGCAGGCCAGCGAGAAGATAGGCTTACTAGAGGTGAGTTAAGCTAATTTTGAGAATTTGGAATTTGACGGCAGTTGTGGTGTTATGAGTTCTTTTTCATTTCAATGAAACATACTAGATGAAATTATTTTTTTTATATTTTCATAGCATTGGGTAACGGAAGTGTCTTAATGGGAATAGAGCAATGTATAGTTTATTCTCTTCTTCTTTTAATCGTAAAACAAAATTGATTGCATGAATATTATAATCTAAAACCAATCAAAGGATATTTGTATATTAAAAAAAGAAATTAACGATTGTGGATCCCCGTTCGGGAGAAGAATTCAAAACACAAGTGAAGTTATCTAACACTTGTTGGATTACTTACAGAACAAGTTGGACGCGTACCGGCGTCGGCGCGGCGAGCTGGCGGCGCAGCTGCACGGCGTCATGGAGGCGCAGTGGCGGCAGGCGCTGGGGATACTCACCGGCGGGGCCGCACTTCCGGCCGGCGCGGACTGTGTGTATATTATTCATACTCCCATATCACAGCATAAATATTAATAAATAAAATATTTTAATGTTATTGTGATAACCTGATCGTGGCGCAGTGGTACAAAGTGTGGCTGTGAAACCGACTAGTTGTGGGTTCGATCCCCCTTGAGGAGATGAAATATTTACTTAAATTTATATTTCCATTTCTTCGCTCTGGTGTCGATTCAAAGCGCGGCGTTGAGTTCTGCCACTCAACACGCAATGCCTCCAAAATTCGGCAGAAAGTGGGGAACGGAGTGTCTTAACACTAGGTTCCCTATGCCTACCCTGTTGTGTGCGGGATTCAATGTGAAGCTAATTTAATTTATTTTTATTGTGATAATAATAAACAAATATATGTATTTTTAGTGTCTCCAGTAGCAGATTATTCAAAACCAACACTATCTCCGCCTGAAGCCCGATCAAAGGACCATGACATACAACAATATATAAAAATGGTAAAATATGCTTTATTTTTTGTCCTTCAGTCTCATGTCAGTCAGAACCATTGTTCGTTGAGTCTCGGAACTCAACGCCGCAGATAATTTTACTCTTCCTTTCTTTTTCTTTTGAGTGAGGATTTAACTTTTTTACGTAAAATAAAAAAAAATATTTTAAATATTTTATAACTGTGCTTTGATGTTATAATTAAAAATTATTTAAACTAACCAAACTATAAAACTATTTACAAAAGTAAATATTTTTATATACATTTTTTTTATTTTTTATATTTTTAATCTATTAAAAAAAAATACAATACAAAATACAAGTACTTACAAATACAAATATATTCTATATACATATAACAGTTTCTATAAATAAATATAAATTGTATGTCCCCAGTTAATAACAAAACAAGCGAAGTTTGAACCTGAAACACCAGAACCACGACTTAACATAGAAATCGACAAAGACATGTATGAAGAACCCACGACCGACCGCCCCGAGCGGCGGGACAAAGTGCGCAGAGCTTTACAAGGGAAACCGCCGTGGAAAGCATAGTTTAATTTTTTATATAACAGAGAGAGTGTGAAAATAAATATATTTAGCGAAAAAAGTAGTACATTTTATTATATTAATATTTTAATTTATGGGAAAAGTAACAATTTGAAACATATTCTCATTGTTAATGTTTTATTGAATGAAATTGATGAAAATGTATTTTATTTCCAAAAAACATTAGATTTGTAGCCCATTTTTTTTTAATTTGAATGATTTTTTGTACTAACCAATTGAAATATTGAAAAAATAAAGTACAAAGAGAAATCGCAGTGGAAACAATAGCTTTTTACTTTTTTTTCTAAAATAGACATATTATAAAACAAGACGGCGAAGACGTATTTTAAAACAAGAAAAACTTTTAAGTCCTCTTTTTTAAAACTTTTTTATTGTACACTTTACGTAGATTTTAAAATATTACTGATTTATTAAACTTATTTAATATTAATGTTTACATAGAATACTGTAGTGCCTTCCTCTTTTTAATTTATAAAATCATTTCATACATGAATTTAAACAATTGTTTACTAGTTCGAGCTTTTAATTGTAATGTAACTGTTATTTAAGAACCGTTCCATTCTGTTAATAAAAATATTTTTATTATGTCCTTTTTTATTTTAGTTTACTAAAAAAATATGAGATTTTTTTTTCGATAAATTAACATTTATTTGTACACTTATGAAAGAAAAATACATATTAAGGAAACGTATAAAAATTTTAACATAACGCTCTGACCACTAAGCTATCCGTTCTCGCCAAGCTACGTCGACATTTTTATACGCTTGTTACCACTTATTTATGTTGTTAGCATCTCTGTAGGGAGATTTTTACAAATTTCCGCTACCCAAAGATAATTACTAAGAATTATCGTCTGACAAGAGAGAATGCTATTCTTAAAATATTTTTAACATTTGTAGTGTTATTCCACACACATATGAAAGAAAAATACTTATAAAGTTGATCAGAGCGCTTGGACTAGGTTTGATTACCAAAGAGGCGCGGTTTCAAACCCGCTACGGTAAAATTTAGACACGTTACAAGCCGAAAGCTTCGCTTGTGTGCGCTCTCGCTTACTCGCTCGCGTTAGGCGTTAATGACCAGTTAATATAAAAAAATAGGGAAAGATTAATCAAAACAAAGAAAAACAACAAACAATTAGCAATATAACGATTTATTAACGTGTAAATGCAAATTAATAATATACAATAAAGTTATAAGATACATGGCATCAGTTATACGCTTAAACATAATTTTTTTTAATCACATATGTCATTAATATTTGAAGGCAAGAATAACTTGGAATTGTGGAAAATAACAAATATACATAAAAAAAATGATATCAGTTTGTATGTTGAGTATTTTTATGTGCAAAAATCTATTAAGAGTTTTTTAGGTATCACGCTGTATTTCGCATATAGGAGGATAGGCAGTGGGTACCTATTGAATGTTAAGACACTAGGTTCCCATTAGGACACTTTCGTTCCCCGCTTTCTGCCGAATTGCATTTTGAGTGGTGGAATTCTCTTTAAGTTTTTGGACAATTTTTTATTTTTTGTCTATACTCCGCTTATTTTAGAGATAATGGACAACTAATTGAAATTTCTGCAAATCAATAAATAGAAAATAAAATTTGAATTAAGCAATCTTTATGTAAAAAAAAAACAAATTTAATAAGCAAATACTCAGTTGTATACACATGATATATATTTGTGATGATTATTCAAAGGTTCTTCTATAAAATAATAAAAAAAATATTGCACAATTTTGTTATATAATACACAACATACAAACTCAAAACCTTATTTACAATAATATCAGTTAAGTGCATTTATTTAAACTTAGAAATTAGATCATAAGAAATTTATTAAAAAAAGTTATTTAACAAAAATATAAGTAGAAAACTAATATTTTGTAAAGCTTTATACAATTTTGATCCCAAAAAAAAACGTTATATTCCTATCACTTTTGTAAGAAAAATACACAATCGAAATACATTTTCAATATTATTTGATAATATCTTCATTTTGGAATAAATATTGTAAATTAAACAAAAAATATGATATTTTTCTATTATTTCTGTTTAAAACTAAATTTAATATTAAAAATTTGTTAGATTTTTTATATTTGCGCTAATTTATTATATATGTTAGTTAGGCTTTAGAAAACATAATGGTACATACGTCATATTTTTTTTTATTTTTTTTAGTTCATATATGTATACCATTCACCTTCATTAAGTAAGATGGTTAATATATTGTATTGTTAAGAAATTATTCTCGATTTTACATATAGAGAGATGTTGCGTACAAAATTCACACCAAATGCCGCGTTAATTTTTTTCAAGTTTTGTCAACAATTAATTTTCAAAACAAAAATGTTTTTAAACATTTTGGCAAGTGGTCACATTTACATTCGGATGCTATCCGGCATCTGTTTATTATCCATATTTTATAAATATAATCTGTGAAACTAAAGCCTAGTCCACACTATTACAAATTCCATTTTCTAGCAATAGTAGTACTAGTATAATAAAATGTAAACAGGTCTTTAAATATTTTATACATCATAATATCCATCTT
The DNA here is from genome assembly GCA_030704555.1 of Heliconius charithonia. Lineage (NCBI taxonomy): Eukaryota > Metazoa > Arthropoda > Insecta > Lepidoptera > Nymphalidae > Heliconius > Heliconius charithonia. The sequence goes on along the minus strand of CM060811.1, from coordinate 12,560,837 downwards.
ATATTTAATTATTCAAATAAAATATATATACAGACATACATTTATATATTACATTCATATTAAATCAAACAACATACAAATTAAAGTTTCTATTGCACATTTGTTTGTCATATTTTAATTAATTGTTGATTTTTGAAAACTGCCATTTTAGTTATGTTAATAATATACGTAAGGCAATTTAAATATACAACATATATATAAGTTATATATTTATTCGAATTACTTTTGGCTATATAGCGGGACTCGAGCTCGCGCTCAAAAACTTTTAATTTTTTCTTTAATATATTTTATTGTATAGCAGAAATTTTAAAAGTTTCTGATTGAATGGAATATTTTCGAAGGCTAGAAAAAATGTTTTTTTTAAATAGAAAACATTTTTAGACTGTTATCAAATATGATAAAAAAGTAATTTAAATATATAATTTATATATTTTTTACTTCAGGCAGAGGGAGACTAGTGGTAAGGCACTCCGTTCCCCATATTAATACTATTTATTTTCACTGATTTATGAATATTATAAGTGACTTAATTTTGTATTCAATTTAAATATAAAGGAGACACACTTAACCAAAAATAATTGTGTTTCAAATATTCAAAATTATAATATACATAGTATTATAGAAAATATCGTATTAAATGTCTTAAAAAATTAGAGCGAAATGTTGTTAGTAACATGTGACGTCATAAGTAACTTCAGCCATTTTGGTTTAATATTAATACTTGTTATACCAGTCCCATAGATTACTTACAAATGTTTATAATTTTTTTATTATTAAGATATAAGAAAACTTTAGTTTTATATCTATTTGCCCTATTTTTCTAATAATATATTGATTTCATATACCCCAATAATCGTTAATATTTTTACATACTTTACATTTATTTAAGCCATTACTTAGCTCTTTCTAACAAGTTCTTTTCGAGGGCATTATTTGACATAAAAAAATAGGGCTTAATATGGATGACCAACATAGAAAAAATATTGGGTTAGAATCAAAATTCTTAATTACATAGAAATCAATCTTTAGATATTCCATATCTACACAAAAGATTTTTACTAATTTATCATTTCCCTCATTTTCCCATATAAATTAAGCCTCGATATAATTATAATAATCACTTTTACTCATATAACAGAATATATTAAAGCCGTACCAATTGTTTATTTTGAATTAAATATTAATATTGAAAAGAAATTTAGAATCAACAATCCCAACAAGAAAACAAATGCCACAAAAACTATACCTCCCTTCCACCTTCCTCTGTATTTGAATTTGCTACCTCCTAAGCTAAAGCAGATGCGGGTAAAGAGCTGTGTTTCGGTTTCGCCTTGTGGACAAACACTTTGATGCAGCCGTTGAAGTCCGCGCTAACTAGGACGTGGCCGGTTTGAGAGGAGGACACCATGCCCGCGTCGGGTGCTTTTTGCTGAAATTGAATATTAATTATAAATATATATATACATATTTCTGCTTCACGCTGTATCCCGTTCATAGTAATGGAAAGAGACGGAGTTTGGGAACGTCGTGTTGGGACACTTTGTTCCTATAAAAACACCTCCGTTCCCTACTTTCCGCCGAAGTCCGGAGGCATTGCGTATTGAGTGATGGAACTTGGATACTTTCTTTTTTTGATACAAGAGAAACGACTTATGCTCTTATTAAGCAAGTATAAAGTGTCTTAATGGTAACGGAGTATTTTGGCACTTGATTATCAGATTGAAGAGAAGAAGTTGAAAAAAAATAAAGTAAAAAACTGTCCCAAAAGAAGCACTTTTAAAGAACTCACCACCTCATCCTCCCGCGCCCCCTGCGCCTCCCTCTCGCTGATCATCCGTATCATGTGGTCGGGGTTGGGCGCGAACACGGCGCAGGTGACCACGGCGTTGTGCGCCTTCACGCCCTCCCAGAAGTCGTTGCGGTCGCGCCGCACCGACGTGAACTTGGAGTAGTCGTGGCACGTCTTCCAGATGTAGATGCACTGGTTCTCCGACCCGCTCACTATGTACTTCCCGTCGTGGGAGAACGACGCCTTGATTTGACTCGACACGTTCACGTAACCCTTGTATTTGCAGGATAAGTTTAGATCTCTCAGGTCGTATAGTCGTATACGACTGTCGTTTGACGTGACCAGTATTTTGTCGTCGTTGGGCATAGGTTCGATACCGCTTATTTTACGCCCCGTCGAGTTTTTCCCTCGTGTCGATCGTACGTCTATTTGGGTGTGGTATTTTAGTTGGTCTGTTGTGTAGAAGATGCATCGACCGTCGTATGTGCCGACGACGGCGAACTTGCCGTTTTGACAGAAATTTGCTGCGGTTATTAATTTTGTTTTCCCGTCCACTTCGTTCCATACTGCTACCTGTTTTGTAAAATTTTAATATTAATTTTCAGCTTAGAGCCAAAAAATATAATAATAAGTAACCTGAGAGTAATAAAAGTGTGAATACGTTTAAGTAAAGTGACAAGGCTTGTTTCTTACAGAGGCATATTTAAATAAAGAAATTATATTTTTAATAACTTCATTTGCAAATGGTAAAAGTTTTGAAATAAATAGTTATTGCGACTGAAGGAAATACAAGTATCTACAAATCCAAGTACGCCAAAACGCCCCATAAAAGTAAGCCATATAAAAAAACACAAAAAAATTACCTTTTTATCAGGTATATCCCATAATCTGAGCTTTCCATCCAAACTACCTGATAAGAAGTACCTATCATCCCTGGGGTGAAACACGATGGCCGTCACAAAATCGATATGCTGAAAACAGCATAGGCATTCCCCTCTCGATATGTGCCATAATCTGACAGTTTTATCCATTGAACTGGACAAAATGAAGTTATTTTTGGACCAAGAAACATCTAGAAGGTCTGAAGTGTGGCCGGAGTATATGCAGAAGGGTTTAGGGCAGAAGGGCGCTGACGGGGTGAGAGGAGGGTCTTCGGGGGAGGGGGGAGGTGCTAGGGAAGACAGTGACTCTTGGGAAGGGGTAGGGGAAGATTTCTGTTTGGCATTGTATTTTGTGCGCATGTCCTGGAAAGAGCGAATTAAAATGTTAACGGGATTAACTTAAGAAAAAAGTTATGAGTTTTTTATTGTTAAATTATTGTTATATTATATTTATACATATAGATATGTTATTAAAATAAAAACTTTACACATTATTTCACTATAAGCACCATGGTTGTGGGTTTAATCTTAATTCAGAGAATTATATTTTAAAATATTGGCATTTTCTAGTTCTGGTAGACAAAACATTTCGTTGAATTGCGACCAATGTCTGAATGTATAAAAATTTGCAGTGCGTTGGAAACAAAAAGTTTCAACAATAGATTCTTACTGCCAATTCCGCCATACTAGGAAAAACTTGGAAAACAATAATAAGTCATATTATCAAAATAATTTATTTCTAGTCCTTATACATAACTTCTTTTCTATACTAACCTGGAACATATCATAAGCATCTCTGGTGACCCAAATTCTTAATAACTTATCCTGTCCAGCTGTGGCTAGTAATCGTCCGCAAACACTAAATTTACAACACCACACTGCCCCCGAATGACCTGAGCCCATTTCCTAAAATAAAATATTTAATTAATATTATTATATAAAACCTTGAAATTTTAAATTTAATATTGCAAAATCATTTAAAAAAATATTTTTTTTGCTATGGCTATTAATGAGTTTGATTCAAATGTTTTCTATTATTTATGACACTTTCTGTATATATTGCGAATTTAAGAATTTTTTTAATTTATTTACGATTTTTAAATAATTATCTATATAAAATTCTTTCTTATACTAAATTCCATTATTAAAATACCAATTGCTATACAGTCAAACCAACAAATATTAAAAAACAAACTAAATCTGAGCCCCACATTGGGTGCCATAACTCACCTGTACATATCTAACACATCCGTCAAAATCATACGGTCCTTTATGAGAATTCGAAGCTTTTAATTTAATATTATGTTCCCCTCTGACATCGTCTACAATATCAGCTACATCCTCCTTGTGTCGAGCGTGTGACACTTCTTGGGCTAACGACTTAGCCGCATCTACAGTTTTCTTCACTGTACTCCCGAAAAATCTTTTTAATCTGTGAATAATGTTTGAAATTGTACTTTTTTAATTTAATTTGGTATATAAAAGTAAAATAGTTAGTCAAAAACAGTATCAAAACAATTTCGTAAGCGTTAACTTAGCAACGTATTGTAGCTTTGTTGTTTGTTTAATTTTAAATCGTCATCAAGAGAAATATAGTAAAATATTATTGATATTTTTTAATTGTTAGAAAATTTTGACTTAGATAACAAGAATTTAGCCAATTGACAGCCATCAATATCATAATTGACGACGATTTAACTCACAGATAAAAAATATGAAAAAAAAAAACAAAATCCATAAAGTATAACACGATCACAATAATTAATAATAATGTAAGCTTCAAAAAAACCACTCAATTAGTCTCAAATGGTAAGTTTTAGAGTAGATTCGTAACAAAATGGTAAAGTACAGGCAGTTTGCAGACATTGCAAAAGTAAACGCAAGCAACGCCACCGTCACCTGATATTTATGTTGTCTTGAGAGTGACACTTCACTAGATCTGCTCGCATCAGTCTAAATTAAAATTTAAATCTTATTTCAAATACAAAAATTTTGTCTAATCCAAGTTAGTATATTGATCAAAAGTGATTTTTTTTTTCTTTTTGATTTCAGTCCAGTTTCTTTACATCTTGTGTTACGCGATATAAATAAATTCCACATTTTACCGCACCAGGAAAAAGAAAATAATTTAAATATAATCATCGATTCAGCATAGTCACAAAGTCATCGTGTCAGTTAGCCACTCTCCTATATCAATAAGATAGTATCTTTTTTAATGTTAAATTCGTTCCAAAGGTTAACTAAACTATACCATATTTTTAAAATCAAGAAACCAACTAATTTCTATTAGATTTCCATCATAAATACATAGGCAAATAGCTAGGCAAAGTACGATATTTGTCAGCACCACTAAAAAAAGAAGAAAAAACCAAAGTAACATACCAGTAGATAAACCGGTTCTATGAAAATGCTATTATTTATTGTTATTACTACGTAAATATCAATTTAACATTACGATAGTTTAATAAAGACCACATAATTTTTCTTACGTCCCTAATTGGGCGCCAAAAATAGATACCTAAAACCAAAATTAGGTAAAAATATATAAAAACTTACTTCTCAGTCTTTCTTTTAATAGCTGTAGTTTGTCTGTCTGTGCCCTCTTTCTTAGTTTCTTTAGCTTCATCTTCAGTACCGCCGGCACATACACTTTCACTTTCTTCATCGGTTTCTCTAAAATTGTTTTATACACTTGTAAGAAAATATATTTTATTTAATAATGGAAGAGACAAAGCATTGAACACTTATAAGCATATTTATTTGATTATTAAGCCATTTTTTTATTATTATTGTGTATGAAAACATACAAAATACAAGCAGCAATTGCACTAATAAAGACAGTAGTACAAATGATCTTATTTATAAATTTTAAAATAAATGCATATAAAGCACTGAACACACGATGATCTTCATTTTGATCGATTGTTCTGGGGATACTAAATTATTTTATTACCACATCACCATCATAAAATAAAGATATTAAAAATGTCAATAAATATCTATTTTCACGCTAAAAATGACTACAAATATTAATTTATAAATTAAAAAGATCGCTCCACTGTCTTGATCTACCAGACTACCCTACTATGCGTCGTAGCGCTTGTAAACGATTGTAAACGTAACGGCTATGGGTTCGATTCATACATTTCATGGCAATGACGAAAAGCGGAGCGTTGGGGGGCGGAAGTGTTTTAAGAGAGATTCAACTCAACATTAGGTTTCCGGGTTCCCTCTGCTTACCGTCCTATGTGCGGAATACAGCGTGAAGCTAAAAAACTTCTTTTCAAAGATTGGAATAACTCAATAGTGTTAAAGATATTCTCTTTCTCTCTCTCTCTCTCTCTCTCTCTCTCTGTTTATTTTACAAAGCAATTACACAAACAGTAAAAGCTAGGCGATAATGACAAAGCCAAACTAAACAAAAAGCATCTACGTATTTTTGTTAAGTTCTAGTTAATATACTATAATATATGCATTAATAAATATATTATATTTATATAGGAAATAAATATATAAAAATTATAAGTGTATTACGCGTGTAGAGTGTGATCATTGTTAGAATAATTTCGGTGTGAAGATTGATTAATATTATAGAATATTATCATTACATATTTTTTTATTTATTTGTATCTTATTTTTATCTAACAATATAAATGAAAAAAGGTGATATGTTACAAAATTATCATTTTCACAAAATTTTAATTCACAATTTTTTCTTTCTTTTGAACTAAAACTAAATCTAAAAACACAATTCATCACCTTCGTCTACATATCTTCATTTGTTTTACAAAGAGACGCAAAAAAGCACATTTAATATATATATAAACCCATCGATAAACAACATAACGGCATAAACAAATATTTGCCCCAATCGGGAACTGAACCTAGTGTCAACGCTGATTGCCGACGGAGATCTCTTCAATAGGTTGAAGGAACTAGCGTAGTAACTGATGGAGGCGCGTTGCCTCCATAAACTCTTTTTCATCTTGATTGAATTACTGGAAATTTGTGTTTTTTTATATACTTTTTTTAGTAATTTTACGCTGTATTCCGTATACCAGAATAGCAGGTGATGGGCAGGGAGAAACTCGTACTATGATACTCTTTTTTCCTCGCACCACCCATTTTTGGGGCGTAGCGTGTAAAATTCAACGCCAAACTTAGTATACCAGAGCGGTAAAATGAAATGATTTAAATATAAAATAACTATAGCATTCATAGTCAAACTAGTGGCGCCACGATCGCTTCTTTTTTTTAAAAAAAGCTTGTTAATAAAATTTATGTCATATTATTGTTTATATCTAAAACTTCTATACATATTTTAAGTATTTTTAGAATATATATTAAAAAAATAATGTAGCGGGATTTGAACCCGCTCTTCTCGGAAATAGTCCAAGCGCTCTGATCAATTAAGTCATACGTATAAACGACGTAGGTTGATGAGAACGTACGGGTTAGTCGGTTAAGGCGGTTACCAAGAGACGCGATTTCAAAAAGTATTTTGTTTTCTAAGTGTAAAATAACACTTTAAAAATGTAAAAAATATTTCAAGTAATTTGGTATAGATGAGGTTGTATATTTGACGTTACTTAAATTGCTATATTCGAATCTTAAATATACGCCATAGATAATAATAATAATTAATACAACTGTATAAATAAAAAAATACACGGATAAAATATATTTAAATGGTAATGTACAGTTAATATTTTGTATTTTATTTCTGGTGATGTGTTGTTATATTTTTTATATGTGAAATATCGTGCATCAGCGCGCACGCACCTGCAGCGCTCGGCGTCGGGCGCGCGCGCGACGTACTCGGAGGTGAGGCGCATGATGTGCAGGCTGAGCGGGTTCATGCACTGCGGCAGCTTGTGCTCCGCCACGCTCAGCGGCACGCGCTCGCCTGCGGACCGAGCTGAGCTCGCTTTAAATGACTTCGTCGAGGGAGCTCTACATATATTCAGTTCTTTAAACAGAATCACACTTTTCCAATTATTTGGTCACCTTCTAGAACTTTTTGTCTCGAGAGAGTTTAATTATCTATATCATTTTTTTTAAATTATATTTTGAAACATGTTTAATAAATCCATCAAATCACCTGTATCCAAGTTGAGCACGGTGACTTGTTCCAGTATCTCCATGTCGGACAGCTGCTGCGCGTTGAGAGGGGCGCCCTGCGGGGAGTCCCCGGCGGAGCGCCGCCGCGTGCGCGCGCCGTCTGCGCGCCTGGAAGTGCCATGTTAACTTTGATGTAAATGTAAATAATACTATATTTCATTTTTTATAGCTATCCACTATCTCACATCTTATTTCAATAATCTTTCGTCCCGCTCCCACCCAACAAATAAGAAATAGATAAACTATAATATCACACTATACCTGGACGTGGAACCAAGACTAGAAGCACCAGTGGGCGGCGGGCGGCCCTCGCTGTGTGTGCGGCCCCCCGCGGGCCCGCTGGCGCCCCCTTGGCCGCTGGGCCCCCCCGTTGGTGGGGCCCCTCCACTGGCCCCACTTCCTGACCGCCATCTTTCTTCGTCATGTGCCTTTACTACGTATTCTCCTGTATAACGTGCAATTGATTAGTTAAATTGAGTTTATTCTATTACGTTTACATCTTAATATACATTGTAAGAGTTGTACTTTAAACAAGTAATTTTTCAAGGACTACATAGTTTAGATTTGAGAAAAAGTGAAAAAATCCCGCACATAACAGGGTAGCGGGGTTCCCATTAAGATAATTCTGTTCCCCACTTTCCGTCCAATTTTAAAAATATTAAATATATAAAATATTTATTTTATATATAAGCGCAGCGTTGACTTCCGCCACTCACCACGCAATGCCTCCAGAATTCTACAGAAAGTGAGGAACGGCATTTTTTAACAGTTGGTTCCCTCTGCCTACCCTGCTGCGTGCGGGATACAGCGTGAATTTTATATTTATTATTCCCCCGCGTGGGTGGGTATGGAAACCACACGCGTCGCGGTTACCACTTCTTCATTTAATGTGTTTTGGTTCTTTATTGTGATTGATGTAGGTTATAGTTTTAACCCTTTGCACTCCGTTGTCGCCGTAATTGCGACATTAAAAACGTCAAAATAAATCCCCTGGAGTGTAAAGGGTTAAACATACAATAGAATTGAAGAAAAAATTAAGAAAAAAGATTATTTTCCTTCAATAAATAGGTTGCTGTAAAAAAAAATAACGAGGTAGTCACCTTTTACAGCCTCCTTAATATCTAAAGCAGAATGATGCGACCTTTCCGAGCGCGACTCGTGCGCACTCAAAGAAGACAAGTCCGCTGAAAAAACAAGTGATACCGTTAGTTTTTATAAAAACAAAACACAAACACTATTTTACACAATTTTAAGGCATCAATATGGATAAAGAATTATCTTAAGATAAGGAATACAGTGGAAGTATTTTCACTATAAATAAATAAATAAATCAGCTTCACGCTGTATCCCGAACATAACAGGGTAGGCAGAGGGAACCTAGTGTTAAGACACTCCGTTCCCCACTTTCTGCCGAATTCTGCAGGCATTGCGTGTTGAGTGGCAGAACTCAACGCCGCGCTTAGCCTCGACAACAGAGCGATGAATTGGAAAATAAATTTAAGTAAATATTTCATCTCCTCGAATGGGGATCAAACCCATAACCAGTCGGTTTCACAGTCACACTTCGTGCCGCTGCGCCACGGCTGGCCTCTATTTATTTTCACTATAATAATATTAATTCCGAAAGCTTACGATTGTTATAACAAGATAGACAGGAAATTAGTGTAAAAATCTCCGTTCTTTACTCTCTGCCTTAAATTTATGAGGCATTGTGTGTTAAATGGCGGACCTCAATGGAACACTCCGTGTTGTTACCAGACCGAGCATTGATTTCAAATGGAAATCGAACCTACAGCCGTCGTCTTTCGTCATGTTCACACTCAAACTATATTCTGAGGATTGAGAAAAGTCTTACTTTTCAAAGTAGCTGACGAGTAAGATTATGCTGTGCTTGGTTGACGAGTCTTGGTCGTCTTAAACTTAATATTTCTTAACTTGTATTCGCATTGAATACTCAAGACAAAATAACTAGGACTAATAAAAAACTTCAAATTAAATCTGCTGAGCTATCTACAATGACTTTTGATCAGCCACGACTCCAAGACAGTACTGTACGTACCTCTCCATAAAAAAATATACAAACTGTAAAAAATATTTTAAAAAAAATCTAGTTCTCACCATATTTAGACTGAGAAAGTTCTAACGAGTCCTGAAACTCCCTGGTCAAGGACTCTATAGTGCTGGCGGGACTCGGCAACGCCATTGTTTGACTTGCCGTCGTATTTGATAGGGATGGCTGAAATTATATAAAAAAATATATACATAGAAAGAACGTCTGAGAATTAAAAATAGCTCAATCCCTCTCATGGGATCGAACTCGCAACTGTCAGTTTTAAAAATAATATACATATACATACATATGGCCGGCGTCCGTGCAGTGACCTTGTAACTGCAATTTTGGAAAAAGAAAAAGATTACTTGAAATATTTATCTATCTAGTTGTGCAATTATAAATTAGCTTATAAGGACGCTGTGTCGATAAAACAATACAATCTCAGTACATTTTTCAAGTATTCTAATGCAGTTCTCAGTGTCGGATTTTTTTTTTTTTGAAAAAAAAAACACGTATTTTTGCATTTAGAAGGTCCTGCATTCACGCCGACGTTATATTAAACACAAAAAATATATATTTACAAATAAAGCCCTCACCTCCACTAACAAGGTTTCCACGTGCGGTTTATCTCTTACATATCGCATGTCGTCGGTGTCTGTGCACATGCTTAAATTGTCACCGTCGGTGGTCGATAGTGATTGGGAACCGTGTAGTTTATCTAAAAATATATAAAAAATACACTTGTATTTAAAATGAATATTAAAAAAATATATAATTAAATTAAATCTGTTCAATTCTTCCATACTGTATCCCGTTTAGAGCAGGGGGACCTAGAGTACCGTGATTTTTGTATACTTTAACTAAATACTACGGACACGTGGTCAATACTTTTTTTTAACTTTTTCATAATTATTAGGTAATCAACAGTTTTATATTTATCTACTGCTTAAGCTAGGTTTACAACTAGAGATAATTTTCGAGACATTGCATTTATTTGTTATATTAATAATATTATCTCTTTTCATAAAACTTAATATGGGCGCTGGACGTCTACTCCCTGCCTACAATTTTAGAAAAAAAATATTTTGAAATAAGAATCTTTGTCTCTTTCTCTTTTTGACCAGTGCGAAAGGAAAGAGAGGGCAGCAAGCTAATGTGGAGTAGGAACAGGCGCGTAACTGCGTTTCTTGCGGCGCGGCGGCGCGACGGGGCGCGGCTCGGCGCCCGCCTGCTTGGCGCCGCCCGCCTTCGTGCTCGCGATCACGTCCGGCTCCATGGCCAGCACGGCGGACAGGACCACTGTGACCACCACAACACATTGCTAAAATTTATTATACTAAAATATGTACATTGCATGTATATAATTGTACTACGTAAAACTTTAAAGTTATGGTATTTTTGACATGCGAAAATTAACAGAAGTGAGAATGAATTTTTTTATTTAGATATATATACGGAATAAAACATAAGTGGTATCCCATATAAATCGACGTAAGCAGAGACAGCCTAGTGTTAGAACACTCCGTTCCCAACTTACAGCAAGATGAGCGGTGAAATTCAAGGCCGCGCTTTACCTTATTACCAAAGTGAGGCAATAAAAATATTCAATATTTCATTCACCTGAATAAAAATCGAACCCACAGTCTCGTTTAATCAATCACACACTTGTGCCACTGCACCGCAACGATATTAATTAATGAAATAAAAAATTTCAAGGGCGGTCGTGGCGCAGGGTACAAAGTCTGACAGTAAACGAGACTGGTTGTTTGTTCGATCCCCCCTCGAGGAAATTAAATATTTATTTAAATTTATATTTTAATTTCTTCGCTTTGATGTAGAGGCAAAGCGCGGGGTTGATTTTCTTGCCACTCAACACGCAACGCCTCTAAAATTCAGCAGAAAGTGGAGAGCAAAGTGTCTTAACACTAGATTCCCTCTGCCTTGCTGTGTGCGGGATACAGCGTGAAGCTGAGTATTAATATTAAAAATTACATACCTATGGTTTGATTTCTATCTACCCCTGGGTCATCGGATATTGTCGAAGGCTCCCTCGATGAGGCCGAAGGCGCTAGGATCGATTCCCGTATATTTTCTAAAATGTATATTTTTTTATATATTTTTTTTAAAAAGAAAATAAAAATCTTATAACGGAATTCGAACCGTTTTACTTACGGTGTGAATCAGCGGCCCCGCTCAATATCCTGCCGATCCTGCCAAGTGACGTCATACTTTGCAAACTCATCGTATCGTGAGATATGATCCTGAAATAGATATTTAAAATGTCACAGCCTTTGGTCATTATTTAAAAATATCGATTATTTACAAAAAAAAAAAATATAGAGCCTTCAAGAACTATTTATAAACTGGAGTGAATTATGGAGTGATTCGCTCTATATCCTGCATGTCACAAATAATTTAATATTAAGACACTCCGTTCTCCACGCACCGCTCAATTTTAGATATATTGAATGTCGAGTAGCGAAACTCAACGACCCGCTTTATCTTCCGGAAAAAGAGAAAGAGTAGGAAGAGCGGGAAAATGAAAATCATTAATTCTCACAGATAAGACCGAACCCATAAACATCGCGACAACACAATCTTATACTAATGCGCCGGCCGTACATAGTAGTAGATATTACAGAATTAACAAACATTAGTATGTACTAATGTAATGAGACCAGTCGTGGCGCAATGGCACAAAGTGTGACTGTAAAACCGACTGGTTGTGGGTTCGATCCCCACTCGAGGAGATGAAATATTTACTTAAATTTATATTTCCATTTTTTCGCTCTGGTGTCGAGGCAAAGCGCGGCGTTGAGCTCTGCCACTCAACACGCAATGCCTCCAGAATTCGGCAGAAAGTGGGGAACGGAGTGTCTTACACTAAGCTCTGCCTTCCCTCTGCCTACCCTGCTGTGTGCGGGATATAGCGTGAAGCTAATTTAATTTTTTTTTTAGTATGTACTAAAACTGATGAAAAAAAACCATTAAATATTGATTAAACTAAAGAAATAACAAAAAAGTGAAGATAAGCGATTTGCTTATACATACAAGTTTATTAAAAAAACAATAATAACTAAATAATTTTTAGAACAATGAAAAATACAGCAAAACAAGTTTTATAATGTAAAACAAAAAAAACTCTTGATGTCAGAAGTGGGATTCGAACCCACGCCCACAGAAGTGGACTGCGACCTGAACGCAGCGCCTTAGACCGCTCGGCCATCCTGACTTACGTTGAATGTACCATAATAACAAATCAGTTTATCATAAAAGCCGCAAAAATAATCTACCTTAACCTATTAACTATTTTGTTGCATTTTTTTTTATTGAGACAATTTTATTTATTTAGTTATTTCAGTTAATCATAAAAGTACTTGTAAGTATGTTTGCTGTTAAAATTATCCTAATGCTAATAGAAGATTGTATGAAATTTAATTTTGTAAAATGTGGTGCCAACACACTAGCCGTGTTTGCCGTGTGGTGTCCGGCGTTAGAATAGTACCACTCCCACTCTTCCTGTGGAGATCGTAGAAGGCGATCGAAGGATAATTACCAGGAGATGGGCAGCAGCGTCTTCCTGTGCATGATAACATCTACTGCGGTCACCAACACGCAGTGCCAAGCGCGGTGACTATGGCAGTAACCCCCTATGAAAGGCACAAAAATATCCCGGCCCCCAGTCCCCGGCGGCCCCGCTATTCCTGGCTACGACAGCGGCCTTGGTCACGGCGGGGCAGGGGGTGCTAAGAATCTCCGGCAGAGATTCGGCTGTCAAAAATCAAAACGACCTCTGCACCTGGCAACATATAACACCAGGACTCTGAGAACCGATGAGAGGATAACAGAGCTGGAAGAAGAGATAGGCAAGTTAAAGTGGAATATCATTGGACTATCCGAAGTCCGAAGACAGGGGGAGGACACGGTAATTCTTAAGTCCGGTAACTTGTTCTACCACCGGGAGGGCGAACATCTGTCCCAAGGTGGTGTAGGGTTTCTCGTCCATAGGTCCCTCGTTAACAACGTGACACAAGTCGAAAGTGTGTCAGCAAGGGTAGCGTACCTTATACTCAGAATATCAGAAAGGTATTCGCTGAAGGTCATTCAGGTATATGCTCCAACGTCAGCACACCCAGACGATGAGGTTGAGGCTATGTATGAGGACGTCAGTAGAGCCATACACACCTCAAAGACTCATTTCACGGTGGTGATGGGGGATTTTAACGCAAGACTGGGAAAACGAGACGGCGACGAGCAGAAAGTGGGGCCCTTTGGGATTGGGCAACGGAACCACCGAGGCCACTTGCTCGCTGACTTCTTAGAGAAGGAGAACCTCTTTATGATGAACTCTTTCTTCAAAAAGAAGCCACAGCGCAGGTGGACTTGGGTAAGCCCTAGTGGCTCCACAAAAAGCGAGATAGACTTCATTCTGACAGACAAACGGCACATATTTAACGATGTCTCAGTGATCAATAGGTTTAAAACCGGTAGCGATCACCGGATGGTAAGAGGCACGTTAAATATCAATATTAAGCTGGAACGGTCACGCTTAATGAAGTCTACACTCCGACCGACACCTGTCCAAATCCAGGGCTCCGAAAACTTTCAGCTAGAGTTGCAAAATCGTTTCGCAGACCTAGAATTATGCACGTCTGTGGACAGCATCAATACGAGGGTGGTACAAATCGTCCACGAGTCAGGGTTCAAGTACTTTAAGACCCCCTCCAGTGGTAAACCGCAGAAGCTCTCTGAATATACCCTTGGCCTTATGAAGGAGAGGCGTGAACTGTGTATCCGGTCCCCGTCTTCAATGTTTAAATACAGGCAGCTCAATAAACAGATCTCTTGTAGCAGGCGACGTGATCTGCGTGCTCATAACGCTAGGCGCGTCGAGACTATAATCGAGCGGAACCAAGGCTCCAAAGTGTTTACAAGGAACCTGAGTATTGGGCAAAGCCAGCTAACGAGATTGAAGACGGAGTCTGGTGCTATAGTTTCGTCTAAGCCTGAAATTCAGAGAGAAATTGAGAGGTACTACGGACGCTTATATACATCCTCGAAACCACCCGTTCCCAATTTGATGAATGACAAAAGAGCTAAATTGACCCGACACTATACAGAAGATATTCCGGACGTCAGCCTGTACGAAATTAGAGGAGCCCTTAATCAGCTTAAGAACAACAAAGCACCGGGTGATGACGGTATTACAGCAGAGCTACTAAAAGCCGGAGGGAAGTCCCTACTACTGGCGCTGCAAAAAATGTTTGATGCCGTCATCAGTGGCGGAACTGTTCCGGAAGAGTGGAGCAGGAGCGTGGTGGTGTTGTTCTTCAAAAAGGGCGATAGAGCTCTATTGAAGAACTACAGACCTATCGCGCTTTTAAGCCACATCTATAAGCTTTTTTCAAGGGTTCTCACTAATCGTATTGCGCGCAGGCTTGATGACTTCCAGCCTCCCGAACAAGCAGGTTTTCGAAAAGGCTACAGTACCATGGACCACATACATACGCTGAGACAGGTTATAGAGAAGACAGAGGAGTATAATCTGCCACTATGTGTTGCGTATGTGGATTATGAGAAAGCCTTTGATTCTATCGAGACCTGGGCAGTGCTAGAGTCTCTCCAACGATGCCAGATTGACTATCGATACATCGAGGTATTGAAGTGTGTGTACAAAGCCGCGACCATGTCAGTCCGTGTCCACGACGGAAGAACAGCACCTATTCCACTGCAGCGCGGAGTGCGACAAGGGGATGTAATATCCCCAAAACTTTTTAATGCTGCATTGGAAGACGTGTTTAAGTTAATGGAGTGGAACAGGCGTGGTATTAATATCAACGGCGAACATCTAACACACCTGCGATTTGCCGATGACGTAGTAATCCTGGCAGAGTCCCTGGAGGAGCTCAGTGCTATGATAGGGGACCTCCATAGCGCCTCACAACGGGTGGGTCTTAAGATGAACATGGACAAGACAAAGATCATGTCTAACGTCCATGTCACACCCATGCCGGTCGTTGTTGAAGGCGTACCTCTGGAAGTTGTTGACGAGTACATCTACCTGGGACAAGTGATCCGAATGGGTAAGTCCAACTTTCAGAGAGAGGTCACTCGTAGAATCCAACTCGGCTGGGCAGCGTTTGGGAAACTACAAAAGATCTTCTCATCTAGTATCCCTCAGTGCTTAAAGTCAAAAATTTTCAACCAGTGTGTGTTGCCAGTGTTGACTTACGGCGCTGAGACGTGGTCCTTCACCGCAAGCCTTATCCACAGGCTCAAAGTCGCTCAACGAGCGATGGAGAGAGCTATGCTTGGTATATCTCTACGCGACAGAATTCGAAACGATGAAATCCGTAGACGAACGCAGGTTACCGACATAGCTCTCAAAATCTGCAAGCTGAAGTGGCAATGGGCAGGCCATATTGTCAGGAGGACTGACGACCGATGGGGAAGAAAGGTCCTCGAATGGCGACCACGGCTCGGCAAAAGGAGTACAGGCCGCCCTCCAGCCAGGTGGACCGATGACCTAAGGAAGACAGCGGGTATCCGCTGGATTCAGAGGGCGCAGGACCGGACGGAGTGGCGAGCATTAGGGGAGGCCTATGTCCAGCAGTGGACTTCTAAAGGCTGATGGATGGATGGATGAACACACTAGATGCCGGTCGTGGCACGGGTGCCCCGCGCAAGTGTACGACTATAAATGTAAGAAACTGAAAAATATGCATTTTTAATTACCACTGGGCGCCCGTAGTTTCATGTGCCCAGAAATTTCGAGAAACCCTCCCCTACACTTCCCAAGAGACCTACATGAGAATTTTTATTGTTCTGTACTGCTTATTCTCGGCTGTACCTTGT
The DNA here is from genome assembly GCA_030704555.1 of Heliconius charithonia. Taxonomy (NCBI): domain Eukaryota; kingdom Metazoa; phylum Arthropoda; class Insecta; order Lepidoptera; family Nymphalidae; genus Heliconius; species Heliconius charithonia. Next base: position 12,544,138 of record CM060811.1, on the reverse strand, counting down.
CTGTAAGTCACTCAATAATGAAACAGTTTTATATACATATGTATATTCTTATAACTTACTTGAAAGGATGTTCCATTGGTGCAGACAAAGGAGCACTAGGGTCAGGTTCATCTTCTTCCTCAGTTTGCATACATCGCCGTAGCTCTTGAAATCGTCTACGTCCTTGTACGACCTTGAAAATACATTATCTTACTATTTTAAATAAACAACGACAACTTCCACGTTTTTGAAGGCTATAAAAACACAGTAAAAATATAATGACAGCATTTAAGAGTGTATATCCTGAATTGAGGGATGCTAAGAAAGAAAACTTAGTGACAAAGTATTATAACAAATAACTATTTTCAGCTATCTATCCCATTTCAAGATATTACCTGTTGAATTACAGAACTTAATGACAAACTTTATCTTTGAAGACTGAGGAAATGTAAATGAATCATTCATCGCTGGGCATAAATAATTCATACATTCATTGACCACTGTCACAAAATGAAATCAAAGAGATTTAAAAATGTTATACTGAATTATAACAAGAGATAATATAGATATTTAACTAATTTTGAAATATTATAATATAATACACAAAAAATGTATAGTCACTAAAGACTTATTTGTAACTGACAATGATTTATTTTAGTTGCCACAATGCTTTTTGTTATGCATTACACATACACATACATATACTCATGTTAGATAATGAAAGATAATTATTTTACATTTTGTTACAATGTGGACTTAAACTGTATTCAACAACTTAGTGAATAATAATTTAGAAACAGTTTTTTCATATATTTAAGGCCATTGTGGCACAGTTATTCTATATGGTTTATGAGTTTGATTCCTATGGAAAATACTGTGAAAATGAATAATTTTATCTTCTGGCTTTAGTATAAAGTGTTGTTTATCCATTCAAAATATAATGTCTCGAATATTGGGCACATTAAATATAGTAATTCTGGGCTATCCCTTAGTCTCTAAGTACTAGATAACATTATTTCAACAGCAGTATAAAATATTTAAGAACTTTTTATTATCAATCAATCATCTCAAACATCATGTTTACAATTAGTCACTCTGGGTTACTTCAATATTTTCATTTAAGTTTGGCACTCTGTTATCTCCGAATACCCCTTTATGATTAAAATGTTAATTTAAGTCACTCTGAGCTAAGATATCCACTTCTCTCTCACTTATAAAAGACAATTTTTTTTATTAGCTATCACAGGTCAGTGCCGCAGCGCTAGCAGCTGACTATAGACATGGCAGGTTCAACTCCTAGAGAAGAGAAATAAATAATTTTCAATAACCCTTTCTAGTGTCACAGTATGGAGCATTGAATTCTGTTCAACACACAATGTTTGAGACATGTATTTATTATTTGAATGTGAAACATGGAATGAATGAATGTTTAAAAAATATTGGTATACTTACACTTTTAACAGTACTCCGATCATCTTGCAGTACAGGTTCAACGGGGGTACTTGTAGCAGTAACTTTATTATCAGCTTTACTCTGTGTTTTATCCTTTGCCTCTACACTTTTAGAGATTTCAGTCACACTTATATTCTTACATAATGAAGATCTTCTGCAAATATTGTTTTTATATATTTGATATATTGATATAAATTTTACTACTATATTTTTTGAAATATAACATTTTTTATGCAATAAAAAATGATTCTATACATTTTGCATTTAAACATGTATGATATCACAATTTTATCTTACTTTATTGGCAAACACAATAACATAGCAGACTTGGACATTGTTTAACAACATGAACACAACTGAGCCCAAATAATAACCACCTTGCTTCAAATGTATGTAATTTAACATTGTATTCACTAATACTAATCAGTCCCGCACCACTAACAACGAGTAATCACCTGGCGATACGTACAAGGACGTACAGGTACCAAAACATCTGTTTAACTAGATATTCCCGCAAAACTGGTTATTGAACTACTCATATTATATAAACAGTTTAAATTAGGTATTATAGGAAGCCAGGTGGAAAGTTCTTATAGTATTCTTGTAGTAGAAATTAAATTCACAAGTATTTTTCACTATATCGAGTATAATTACTCACTTTGATCCCTTCACGGGCGTGAACTCTTCAGCGTCGAAGAATTCCTCTGAATCGCTGCTATCACCCATTTTGTTTTAAATATAAATGACTTCTTAATAGATATTTGTATTAGAATCATCTAAATCATCGTTTATTTTCTAGTTATTTGTAATGAAAGTTGATATAAATCGTACAACCATTTTCGACTTTTTGACAATTTTCAACTGTCACATGACAGCGAGTGCACTGTCAAATCACATTTGAAAGCAGCAAATTTATGTTGATAGAAGTAAAAATATTTTTATATTTTAATGTTTTTATTTCTAAACTGAATACCGTAAATTACCGCATTATATATTTTTTTTAATAAAATGAAACAATAAACTTAGATAATATATTTCCAATGTGTCGTGGCAGTTTATTTTAATTTTTGTGTAATATAATTTATGTATATTTGTGTAATCCCTTCAAAATTAAAAAAAAAACAAGCCACGCTCGAGAATATTGAGACACCGTTTTTTCTTACCACTTTGTAGCCATCCCCCTTCTTCCCGTCGCTCTCAAATTGTCAGATTTGTGAAATATACAGGTATTGAGACTAGTTTGTACAGGTATTGGGACTAGTTTGTGACTGTGGTCAAAAAAACTATGAAGCTCAAGTTATTTTATATAATAACTGTATAGGCCAGTCGTGGCGCAGTGGTACAAAGTGTGACTGTAAAACCGACTGGTTGTGGGTTCGATCCCCACTCGAGGAGATGAAATATTTACTTAAATTTATATTTTCATTTCTTCGCTCTGGTGTCGAGGCAAAGCGCGGCGTTGAGTTCTGCCACTCAATACGTAATGCCTCCAAAATTCGGCAGAAAGTGGGGAACGGAGTATCTTAACACTAGGCAGAGGGAACTCTGCCTACCCTGCTGTGTGCGGGATATAGCGTGAAGCTAATTTAATTTAATTTTTTTTTAACTGTATACGCTGAGATCCCAGGGCCTCCAAACCTATGTCGTTTTGGGAACTCTGAAATTTTGAGGATCAATAGTAAAGATACAGTAAAGATGATATGCGTTCTTTTTACCTTTAATACGGTGCCATTTTAGAAGTAGCGCACAAATAAAGATACACGCACACCAACTTTAAAGTAGAAACGTCCGTATTTAGATATTTATTATTGCCAGACCCTTTACGTGGGCCTTTACTCCCGCCAGACGCCTGAAACTTATTTAAAATTGGGGCAAACTACGTTATGCTAGCTCGCCTCAATTGTATACATATTTTTTACCAATTATTTACCCAGACAAATTCGATGGTTAAATCATCCTCCCAGGCAGAGTTAAGTTCAAGTTACTAAGCACGTATACTGTCTTAACTACATATTTGACTAGAAATCCGTCAATTATGTAGTTAAGACAGTATAGTGCATGACGTGGGTCTGGGGGCCCCGGGAACTTGGGCTAGTATTAAATATCAAGATGATTATTGAACTTTATTATAAAAGTATTTATACTCATATGATTATAAAATTTTATTTGTAATTTTTTTTAATCTTACATAGTTAATTTTATCCTTGATTCTCTGCTTTATTAGTGTACCATCGTGTAAGTTAATTTGTTAAATATTGCTATTATTCACTTTAAATTATTTAACATGAATTAATATGTGCGGGATACAGCGTGAAGCTGAATATTTTCATTACAAAAATATGAAACATCTCTGGTACGGTTAAAAAAAAAGACATTATATATAAATAGTGATTGTAAATATATTTTTCCTTCCTTTCTTTTCTGGACCTAGCCACGCGATTATTTAATATATAAATACAAAATATACCATAGTCCAGTCGTTTCGCGGTGGCACAGTATGTGTGAATAAACGCGACTGGTTGTGAGTTTGATCCCCACTCGAGTAAAATGAAATAGGTATATAGGGTTAAAGTGGGGAACGTCAGCGTCTTAACACAAACTTCCCTCTGCCTGTCCTGCTATAGCAGGTATAGGTATAGTGCATATAATGCAGGATACAGCGTAAAACACATATTTGGGTTTTATAGAACCTATATACCTAGAGGAACATGCAATGATATACTCCTCACAGAACATGGGAGACAATAAAAAAAACGTGTTTCAATCTAAGGCTAAGCCATGTTATTTAAAAGCTTCCGCGTCATATAAAGCTACTTTGTACACACGGAATAAGGACGACTACTGTACTGGGCATAACTATTGTTCTAACATGTCACGCTAGACGGGTCGAGGATTTAGAACCAGGCTGTGCGCCTGAGTTCCTTTGACATACGAGATGTAGTCAACGACCCCGTATTTCCGAGACGAAATCCTGTTAAAACTATTTAAAAAAAATCAGCTTCACGCTGTATCCCGCACACAGCAGAGTAGGCAGAGGGAACCTAGTGTTAAGACACACCGTTCTCCTCTTTCTGCCGAGTTCTGGAGGCATTTCGTGTTGATTGGCGGGACTCAACGCCGCACTTTGCCTCGATACCAGAGCGAAGAAATTAAATGAAATAAAACTATTTATTAAATCTAAATCGCCTTTTTTTTCTCCGTTTAGCAGGGTGAACAGAGATTATCTAGTGTTAAGACACTCCTAGTTCTTTTTTTCGACACATTCGAGACACATCGTGTTGAATAATGAAACTCAACGCCTCATTTTATAAAATTAATATCATTATATCAGACAGCATTGACCCTACAACTGTCGTGTTTACAGACGCTGTAAAAACGACGGTATCGTATGGTTTGAATATTGTAATGTATTGTATTACGTAATTAAAAAAAAATCTTATAACAATATATTTTTTCTTAAATGTTTTAGTTTAGATATTTAATAATGTCTGTAAAATAAAAAAAAGAGTCGCTAAGTTGGCATGGATTAAATTGAACAATTATGGGCAACTAAAATAAATGCAAGCGACGATTATAAAATTGTTTTTTATTCCGATGACTAATTAAATTAAAACATTTTCACTGTTGACTCTGTTCAGAGATTTTATTTTTAGATACCATTTTAAACTAAACATATTTTACCGTAATGCGATATAATAATTATTTAGCAAATGTAACAAAGAGAAATAGAAAATACTATAGGTTATAGTATTTTTTGTTTCTTTTTGTTACATTTGCGAAACCCTTTAATTTGTGACATTATTTTTATTTGTAGATACCTATTTACTGAAACGCACGTGCAGAAAAACATTATTAGGGATTTTCTATTGGTACATTGTGTAAGTTCAGTTGTAGAAGAAGTGAAGAACAATCTTTCGTTCATTTCGATAACTCCTTTATAATAAGTATTTCGTTGAAACGCTACCAGCAAATTTGGCCAGTATTTAATACTAATTTTACTTACATAATCTTATAATACAGAATCAAGACAAAAATCAGACGTGGTGGGAGTCTAATACACGGAGTACCACTGCTCTGTAGTAGCACTTCAAACTGTAGTAAAAAACAAATAATCTTCACGGCTCATTAAATTACACAAATATAAAACTAAATAAAGTTAAGCGTAAGTGACGAAGAAGTCAAAACAATGAATTTAAGACAATAGTTAAGACTCAAGAACAACTCGCGGTGAGCATTTCTTTTAGCATTTTTGTTTTGTTTTTATGTCATTTTATTATCTACATTTTGTTTAGTACATCTTGTAGAAAAAAGTATATTTTCTTTTATTTTATTTTCACAAAAAAAATTTACATAGATAGAAATATGACACATTTTTTTTGTTATCAGCTTCACGCTGTATCCCGCACACAGCAGAGTAGGCAGAGGGAACCTAGTGTTAAAACACTCCATTCTCCACTTTCCGCCGAAGTCTAGAGGCATTGCGTGCTGAGTGGCGGAACTCAACTCCGCACTTTGCCTCGACACCAGGGCCAAGAAATGGAAATATAAATTTAAGTAAATATTTCATTCCTGGAGTGGGGGTCGAATCCACAACCAGTCGCGTTTAAAGTAACATTTTGTGACGACGATCGAACGCATTTCTTTTTGTTATCTAGCTCTTAGTCCTCGATAACATATATCTAGGCTATAATTTACTTCGAAGAGGCCAGTCGTGGCGCAGCGGCACAAAGTGTGACTGTAAACCGACTGGTTGTGGGTTCGATCCCCACTCGAGGAGATGAAATATTTACTTACATTTATATTTCCATTTCTTCGCTCTGGTGTCGAGGCCAAGCGCGGCGTTGAGTTCTGCCATTTAACACGCAATGCCTCTAGAATTTGGCAGAAAGTGGGGAACGAAGTGTCTAAAAAAACACTAGGAGGGAGCTGCCTACCCTGCTGTGTGCGGGATACAGCGTGAAGCTGATTTATTTTTTAATTTACTTCGAAGGTCTTAATACCTCATGGGAAACCCTCATGGGAAGCAGTCCGTCTCATTAATAAAGAAATTTAATGTAGCGCCTTGACCAAAAAAATGGCTAAGTGACAGTCGGACTCGCACGCTGAGGGTCCCAATAGAGGTCCCAAAAGATCCATTTTTCAGGATTGTAGAAACGAGAAAACGTCGGTCCATTGTCGGGGTTCACTTCATGCCAAATTGCATCACTATAGGTCCACGGGAAGTATCCTATAGGTTTTGAATTTCATACTTATTGCAGCATTCATTATATTTTTAATGCCCAAATCTTTTGATAGCGCTGTCTTAAAAGCTTGATTTTTTTCTTTAAGGAACCATAGATTTGATTTCCTGATATTGATAAGCTGGATACCTCCACACGATATCAACATAAATGATCTTGATAGACGGACAGAAGGGCAACAAAGTGGGGATAAGGGTTCCGCTTTTACTTTTTGAGGTACGGAACTCTAAAAATGGCCAATTTTTAGATTTTTTTTTGTTTACATAAAAATCCAAGAACTGATGTGTTCCCCTAACAGCCCAGTTGAACCTTAAGAAGTAATAATACATAAAGCTTTACTTATTTCATGCAGAACATTCATTTTAACTTTTAAATTAGTTTAATATATATATATATATATATATATATATATGTAGTCCCAATTGACTCAACTGTTAGCCAGAATTTTTTTTAAATTACTCATGGATGTGGAACGTAGATCTTAACACTAGGTTCCTAGTAAGCTATTAAATAAATAAAATAAAAATGATCTTTAATATTTTTTCTTATAAAACTATGAAGAAATTATATTATTCACTTGTGAATCGTATACAAGGAAAACTGGCCACTAAGTCAGTTAGTAGTCTGTGTGGTATAAAACCGTCGACCGCCCCCCACTAACGCTTACTCACAGCCAAACCGCTACTCGCGCTGACGTCTTGCTATCCACACGTAAGTTGAAAAGTGCTTTTGTGTTTATTTATATAGTTAAATTTAACGGTGAGTAGTTAAATATTAGATCTATATGAGATATTAGATATTAGATTTGTCACTTTAACAATTAAAAGTTAAATTTAACTATAACTGGCTCTATCTTGTTAGATATTTTTAATCTTAGCACTCTTTGAATTTAATGATAATAACGCATGGTGTCTAATGATTGTTTTTTATATTAATTATTTAAAAAAAAACAGCTTCACACTGCACACAGCAGAGTAGGCAGAGGAAACCTAGTGGCAAAACACTCCGTTCCCCACTTTCCGCCGAGTTATGAAGTCATTGTGTTTTCAGTGGCGGAACTCAACGCGGCGCTTTGCCTCTACACCATATTAATTATTAAGTATATTTTGAATGTGCCACTGTTGAGTTTTTGCCGGTTGTTATTAAGAGGTGTGCTTTTAAAACCGGTGAAGCTATCACCGGTACCTGTATGACTGACATTACTGACATTTTGATATAATGAAAAAATGCTTGTGACATTAGGTTCCTGAATTCCAGAACAGGAATGTCTCTAAAATACATAGAATGTGGTAAACCGAGTGATAGCTTCTGGAAAATCCAGTTAATTTTTCTTTTTATCTTCTGTCTTTAATAGCTATCTAAATATTAAAAAAAAGGGAAAGCGTGTAATTAGTTTAATGTCATATATTTTCTAGCAATGTAGGTTAAGTCGAGTAAAGTGAAATTTGCGTAAAAATATTATAACAGTCAATGTCAATTAAATGGATGTAAAATGAAGATTGGAAAGTATCATTAAAGTCTCTGCCTTTCCGTTCCAAAATAAGAAGTCTTATTAATAAATAAATTATTTTATAAGTCTTTCTAAGCCTTATTACATTATTTTATACTACTACTATATACTATTACTATATATAAGCATATAGAATATATTTAATTGAGGCAATCATACATTAATTATATTGTAAATATGACTAAGTACGATAGTAGTAGATTAAAACCTCGAACATCCATGATTTGAAATCATATTTTTAAACAATTTCATTTCATCTCGATTTCCTTTTGCCCAAGTTCTTGGAAATGTGCCTAAAGTGCAGTACTGCACACTGGAAAACTGTCTATTTATTCAAGCCTACAAGGCATAAAAAAGGTGGGCCAATTATGTGTCCATTCGACCTTCAAATAATTTGTTTATATTCAGTTTTCTTTTATTTTCACCTTTCAAGATTTGGTTTCGTAGAAGGAAGATGTTCGATAGTGCCAGGACGTCCTCCGATATTACTATTCTCTAATGAAATTTATATAACGTAGCGGGTTTTGAACCTCTTGGAGTCTTGAAGTCTCTTGGAAACCGTCCAATCGCTCTGGCCAACTAAGCCATACGTCCTACGAGCTACATCGAAATTCTTATATGCTACGTTAAATTTTTTTATATGATTTCGAAAAAATATATTGTATAAAATTATATTTGTTTTCAATATTTACAAAGTGGTACCCATGATAAAACTGATAAATTATAAATGGCACTCGACATGATTAAACGTCAAATATAGGAAACAAAACATCCAATTGAATATGTTTCTAGAAATTTATTTTGATTCAGAATGTATTAGTAACTTAACTGAACCTACTTTAACTAGGTAAAATTAAAGGTGTTTTTTAAGCGACGCGAATAACCAAAGATTTTTTTAAATTCGGGTATACATATTTCTTTATCATAAAATCTATTAATTTTAAAATAGGCCAGTCGTGCCGCAAGGGTGCAAAGTATGAGTGTAAAATCGAAGCACTCACCGGCACTCAACACGTAATATCTCCAGAACACGGCGGAAAGTGGGAAACGAAGTGTCTTAACACTAGGTTCCCTTTGCCTATCCTGCTGTGTGCGGGATACAGCGTGCTGCTGAGCTGATTTTAATTTTAATTTTAAAATAATACTTTTGAGCATTGAATAAGACTCTTGTTGTATAATTATAAATCTTTGGTAATAGATATTAATATAATATTTGCCCATAAACGAATCATATTTCTGTACTAAAAATATTATTTTATCAATGTATAAATAATTATTATCATTATATCAGCTAAGTACGTATAAACGATAAAATGAATAAACACTAGAAAGTGATTTTGAGTACCTCTATAAGTATACTTCTATATTACCTATTTATACTGCAAACTATAAACTACTACTAACTGTAAACTATAGTAATTAATATTTTAGTAAAATAAATAAAAATAAAAATCAGCTTCACGCTGTATCCCGCACACAGCAGGGTAGACAGAGGGAACTTAGTGTTAAGACACTCTGTTCCCCACTTTCTACGGAAAGAAAATATCTCGCGATTAATGAGTAATATATGAAAAAAAAATGCAACAGAAACAATATTATGAGACATTTGTGTAGAGTACTTATAGTTTGTTTTTTTAATAGAAATTAAAATCAAGAGCCATTTCATTCTCAACTTTTTTTGGAGACATTGTCTAACTTAACGTTTTTTTTTCTAAAACGTAGCAGTAAAATGAAAGGAGGACCTTCGTACTTCGCTGCAGCTTTTCAACAATACACCGACCTTCGTGGTTCCCCACGCTTTCAATGAAGTTATATAAAACGTAATTTCCCTATTTTGCATAACGCTACTTTTGTTGTCCGAGTCTCTAGCTAAATTTCTGGTATAACCTTGTTGGATACACCTGATTGAATGTTTGCTCGATCATGACAATGCTGAGTGCGGTGCAATTTAACGCCGCGCTTTGTCTTGTTATCAAACAATAAGAAAATAATTACTTCTTATGAAAGAGTATCGAACCCATAACGGTTGCGTTTACAGCCAAAGTAGGATATGATAATAAATATTTCATTAAAAGGTATATTTAGAAACAGTACAAAAATAAACATTATGTAGGTAAAACCTATATACCTATTCGATATACTGTACGCAAGAAGGGAAACGTCGTATTTCGTGTTCCACATTGATTTATTTTTTTCTCAAAAATCATAACTTGACTCATTCATCAAATATTTTTTTTAATTATAATCTTGATTAATACATACAAACGTCGATTAACGTCCATGTTTTGTTATTTATAATATAAAATGCAAGTCATGCTTAATAACATTTTTCTAATCCGTATTTATCAATTTTTTCTCGATTCTTTGTGAAAAAAAAAACCATCGACCTTGCAATGCAGTATTGAAAAACCTACTGACACCAAAAACAGCTAAAACTCTTCCTGAATTGTTTAGTTTTAAATGGCATTTTAAATTGTTCTATTGATTGAGAATTAGGAACAAAAAAGTACACAAAGTTACTTTTTGGCAATTTCTATTATTTTATTATATTTTTTTAAGATTTTTATTTAAATTCATCATCTATTCTTTTTAGTTTAAAAAAACACTTTATCTGCAGTCTTTACGAGCAATCTTCCACCGTTATAATTTTTTTTGCTTGGTTTATATTATTATATTAATTTTTAACTTAATTCAGGAGGTCATTACTAAGAGGTAATGACTTTAAATTCTATGAAAAACTATTTTTAAATACAATTATTTGTATTGATGTTAAGATAAAAAAGTTATTTACATAAGATTTTTTTAAATATAAAATAAGTATAATTATTAAGGTAGTAATGGCGCAGAGGCACTTGTGTGCGACACTGTAAACGCTACGGTGGTGGGTTCGATTTCCACTCGAGAGAACCAATATTAAATATTTTCATTTTCCTCGCTCTGGTAACGAGGCAAAGCATAGCGTTTAGTTCCGTCACTCAAAGCACAATTCCTTAAGAATTTGGCGGGCAGGGAAAAGGGAAGCGCCTTAATAAGGAACGCAGTGTCTTAACACTAGGTGCTCGGGTTCCCTCTGCTTATCCTGCTATGTGTGGGATACAGCAATAAACTATAAAACAAAAGTATAATTACGTACATAACAACTTTTCTAGTCCAATAATTTATCCCTATAGAGAGTACAAGTGTTGCTACTTCTTTTGATACCGAAATAAGAAAAACAAAACAAAAAACACATTTTTAGCAAAAACAAATTTGTAGTTCTAGAAAATAACTTACGGCCTTGCATAAAGCAATATTGTATAGAACCGTACGTAGGTATTGATTACATTCCACGTTACAAGGAAACACGACGTGACACAATTATTTGTAGGAGGTTATGATACAATACCATCATGGTCATATGGAATATTGGATTTTTTTTTTTTTTTTAATTGACAATTTCATTAAACATTATAATTAAAATTAAATAATTGATTAATATACAGGGTGGATAAACATAATAAATAATATAATTATTGTTGTAATATAAAACGTCATTTATCCAGAACAACGCACGCACACATAAACCTATCATAGCGAAACCGCCGCATACGCCTCATTCCGAAATTGAGTCGTAGGTATTGATGGCAAAGTTCAAAGTTGTTAAACCTTTAGGTGTATTTTTGTAGTAGTATGTCTTTACGTTATTGGTATCTATACGTAACTGCGTCACACAAAATACACGATGTTTATCAATAAACATCGTGAAATGAAAAAAAGAATCCTGCGTCTAAACTGTTGAGGTATCTTAATTAATTTCTTTAGGTATAGGTCCAAAATATTTTACTCTTATGCTGTTTCCATAAAAGGTTCCACCCTGTATAACTAGATTCAGTTAAAAGTTAATTCCATCAAAAATATAAAAGTAAAACAGGAGCCAAGTTAAATATTACATATAATATATGGTTGTTGACTTCAACGACAAAAGAAGTGAGGTAACAACAAGTAAAATCAAATGTTAATTTCCTATAACGCAGACTATAAATAAACCCGGTAACGTTCATACATCATACATACTAATTGATTAATGTTTGTATTGCAACACATGTCCTATGCGTCTAAGCTATAGTAGGTACCTTTGGAGTAGATCTTTTTAAATGAAAATGTAAATGCAAATAAATATCTCACTTCCTCGTATGCGGGTCCAACAAGAGTAGGAGAGGAGTGAATGGATACTCCGTATTCTTTAGTCATAGTGACTAAAGAATACTCTTATCACATTTATTTTATTAATATCATTAAATATTTTAATGTTATATGATAATGGTATGGTATGGTGGTCTTAGTGACTACCCAGAACCTTGTGTCTTTACACTAGGTTCCCTATGCTTATTCTGCTGGGTGCTGGATACAGTTTGAAGCTGATTTATTTACTTTTTATTTATAATATCGGTATTTGGCCGAACATGGCAAAATGTCATTTTGGTATAAAAGTAAAATATCATACTGGAAACTAATGAACTAAAAGACACTCCGTTCCCATAAAGAATTAATTATTTATTTGTCATATTTTTTTATAGAAAAATGCCAGTCGACCTTTACTACGTTCCCGGCTCAGCGCCCTGCCGGGCGGTGCTGCTCACCGCGCGTGCTCTCAACTTGAACCTCAATCTGAAACTCGTGGATCTTCATCATGGAGAACATCTTAAGCCTGAATATCTTAAGGTAAGAATTTGTTATATGGTTCTTTACTGTATCTCGCAAGTAACAGAGTAAATAGTAGCAGTCAATCCAGTGTTAAGACACTCTGCTCCCAACTTTCTACCGAATTCTGCAGGCACTGCATGTTGAGTGGCGGAACTCAACGCCGCACACATTTGCTTAACATTATTTAGAAATTTTCAATATTCAATAAAATCTATAAATAACATATTTCAGTTAAGAATTCGGAATTATTTAGTTTGCAAATAAAAGCATATCTCCTAAATAAACAAATAATGCGATACTCTTTAACAACTTTGATGTATAATTTTTTAATTAAAAAATAGACTAATAGATTTTTATCAATTAAATTCAGATTTCAATCAGTTGATTTTGATTTGTTAATCAAAATCAATCAAAATAGCGGGGGTCGAACCCACAACCAGTCGTTTTTACAGTCACACTTCGTGCCGCTGCGCCACGACTGGCCTCAACATTACATAAGTAAGAATAATTTACTATTGAAATAAACAATTGAATAATTTATTATAAATAGGTTATTTTACTTATAAAATTACCTACAGTGTGCATTCAACATTTATTATTTACACATCCTTGAGATAAAATGTATAGCTGCATATTTGAATTAATAGTTTTATTATTATTATTGAGGCCAGACGTGGCGCAGGGGCACAAAGTGTGACTGTCAAAACCGACTGGTTGTGGGTTCGACCCCCACTCGAGGAGATGAAATATTTACTTAAATTTATATTTTCATTTCTTCGCTCTGGTGTCGAGGCAAAGCGCGGCGTTGAGTTCTGTCACTCAACACGAAAGGCCTCCAGAATTCGGCAAAAAGTGGGGAATGGCGCGTCTTAACAATAGGTTCCCTCTGCTTACCCTACAGTGTGCGGGATACAGCGTGAAGCTGATTATTATTGTTGATATTTCAATATAATAGGTGAGGTAGTACAATATGCCTGTATGCATACGATTAGGGTCATCATTTAAACTTAGGTTTAGTGCAAATATTTAAAAAAGTTCTTAGATGTAGAATAAATAATAATAATGTTATGGAAAAGAGGGTACGGATTACGGACCAAATGCCTGTAGAGTTACCAGATTAAAAAAAAAATAATGTGCTTTGTACCTGATTTGTGGTTGCTTCTTTGAATACCCAGTTGCGTGATGTTTATTTACGGGCTTAATATATTTCTTTCCTTAAAAGTAATTGTGTTTTTTGTATAGTTGTAACTTCTAAAGCTATTATAATTATTTTGTTTCTCTTTTTCATATAAAATATGTTCATTGGATTCATTAAAGGAAAAGCATATATGTAAAAATATAGTTTTTCAGCAATAAAATAATATAATAATAAAATAAAATTAAATCCTCCCAAAGATTTTGCGGTTATAAAAACCTACCTCTTTTTATAGTATACGAGGTTGAGTTTTGAATGCGATTTTATTCCTTAATGCCCTTATCATAAATATCATATCCCCATAAACTTTGTAGTGAAGGTCAAACCCGTTATGATGTAATTTCCCGGTCGTTGATCTCTAAAGAGATCAATGTTTCACTTTGATAGGTTGTTCAGCTCTTATTTGCCTTAAAATTATGAATGTATATCAAATTTGAATTCAGCTATGTTATTTTAATATATGGATTTTTTATATATTTACTTGTTGTAATTATGACTATGTTTTATGTTATTTAACCTACTATATATATATATATATATATATATATATATATATATATATATATATATATATATATATATATATATATATATATCAAAATTCGTGTGTATGAGTTTTTTGGTTGGAACTTAAAGTGATTAAAATAAAAAAAAATTAAAAAAAAATCACCAATTTACTTTGAAAAATACTAATAATGTATTGTCAAAATATTTTTAAATACATGTGGGTTTAACATTTCGAGAGTAAATCGGAACTCACAACCATGAAGTACCTATAGACAAACCCTTGCTACCTAAGCCTCGGAGGCAAGTTCTATAAATTTATATGTATAAATGATATAAATTTAAAAAACTTGCCTCCCAATCAATTAATATACGAATTTCTAATAAAGTAATGTAATGCAATGGCGCGTTGTTAACAACACGGTATCTAAGGTACCTACACAACACGGACCGGTTACGGTCACGAAACATTCCAATCCACTTCGCAAGCACTGACCAAAATAATAATCGAAACACCGAATCATGTTTAAAATTTCAGAAAAAAATAATAAGTTTTTTTGTTATATTAGTGCCTTATTTTGGCTCGAAGGACCACGAGTTTCTTTTAATGTACTTATTCAATAATTGATATTAATTTATAAATAAATACTATTTAAACAAATAAAAACAGGCATTCATTTTAATTTACTCTAGTGACCGAAATAAGCCGTTCTAAAATAGATGCCGGTGAGAAAAAAAAATATTCATCATTTTTCTTGTCTGTATAGGCACAAGAGAAATGTTCTTATATACCAAAAACAACGATTTCCGTTAATAATGTCACGTGAACTTTTAAAATACTAAAACTAAAACAGTTACTTAAATAGCGGTACATTTATAGAGTTCGGTGGCATAAACTAGCCTAAACTAGGAGTTCCATCAAAATTAGTTGTTAACCGACATATCTACATACAAAAATTACAAAACCATATTTTTACTTACTTATAAAATACCTAAAATTATTTTGTTAGCATATATTCAAAGAATAAACAGAGGCCAGTAGTGACTCTGAGTCACAAGTGACCGATTGTAAACGCGACAGGTTGTGGGTTCGATTCCCACTCCACGAGTGAAAGAAATATTTTTTATCCTTATTTCATTTTTTTAATGCAAAGCGCGGCTCTGTGTTCCGCCACTTAACACACAAAACCTAAAGAATTCGGTGAAAAGTGGGAAACGTATATGTCTTAACGGGAACCTCTGATCCCGTTAAGACTCATCCGTATTTTAGCACTAGGTTCCCAGGATGTCTGCCTATCCTGGTACGTACGGGATGAGGCATAAATCTAAAAAAATATATCATCCACAGATAAACCCACAACACACAGTTCCTACCCTCGTGGACGACGGCCACCCGATCTACGAGTCGCGTGCTATAATAACCTATCTAGTGAACAAGTACGGCAAAGGCAGCGCGCTGTACCCAGAGGAACCCAAAGCCAGGGCCCTCGTCGACCAACGCTTGTACTTCGATATTGGCACTTTGTATCAGAGATTTGGTGATTACTTTGTAAGTATATTTTTATTTTTCAGAACAACGACGTGGAAGGAAGTGGGTTCAAACCCCTAAAGAGGGGAAACAAAAAACAATTTATCAATTTCAACATAATGTACAAAGTAATTAGAGACTTATTTTCATTGCTGAAATGTTACCAAGAACAAAGTCGTTCTCAAACTTATTTTGAAAACTTAAATAGTTTCTAAATAGGTCCTATTTATGGACTGTTGAAATCGCCATATTTGATTGTCTATTGTTAGCATATGAACGTGGGAAAATCTTTACCCATAAACAATATAATTATCTAAAGTACATAGTTGTCTGAGGCCAGTAGTGGCGCAGAGACACAGGCAGAGAGAGATAGTGGATTCGATTCCCTTTCGAGGATTTCCCGATCCTTTCATATCCGCTCTGGTAACTAGGATATTCAATTTTATGGCCTAAAATGTGTTTTAAAAATGGCAGAACCTTTTATTTAAGGCAAAAAAACTAAATATCTTAAATTTGGAAAAAAATACTTCTTCATGACTTATGAAGTCTTCATAAGAATTTAGAAATTTATAAATAGTTCTCGGATCTGAGATCAAACTTGACATGCTATAATTTATTATCTACTTATGCCATAAAAAAAAACATTTATAATTTAAATAGATTTATTATAAAAATAAAGCGAATAACTCTAATTCCAGTATCCACAAATCTTCGGCGGTGCGCCCGCGGACAAGGACAAGCTAGCCAAAGTAGAGGATGCCCTTAAACTCCTGGATACCTTCCTCGAAGGTCAGAAGTACGTCGCCGGCCCCAACCTCACTGTGGCCGACCTGAGCATCGTCGCTGGTGTGTCCAGCTTCGAAGCATCAGATATTGACTTCAAGAAATACGCTAATGTCAAGAGGTAGGATGGAGTTGATTGTTTCATAATTATAATACAACATTTAAATTAATGCATCCGGTCAGCTATATTGTATGTGGAACCAAAATATCTGAAATTGTGGTGCTGAATAGAACTATGAAGAGAGTCTCTCACTTTTAGCTTACCATAGTTAATTATTTATTTGCTATTCTATTGTCACTTTTTCTCTCTTAGCGTGTCCTGGCCATCCTCGCCAGTAGCTTTCATTCTAAGTATCAATTTATTGCGGATCCGATCAGCTCATCTGATCCCGCATATCCTACGAAGAGATTGCATCTCCACAGCATTCATCTTCTTTCATTCTTCTACTGTAACACCCACGTTGCGCTCTACAATCCACTGTTGGATATAGGCCTTTCCAATTGCACGCCACTGAGCTCGATCTAGACCTCTTCGCATCCAGCTGATGCCAGCTATTTTGGGAATGTCGTCACTCCATTTAGGTGGTGGCGTCCCACTTTACACTTGACGAGGCGTGGCCTCACTCTAAAACGCGTTTACTCCAACGGTCATTGCTCTGCAATAAATGTGACTAGCCCACTGCCACTTCAGCCTGCTAATCCCAAAGGTACGATACGTACATAACCCAAAGGTTATGCCGATAAAATTAGTTGTCTGCTGGATTGCTTAATTTCGAATGAGATTCTTAGATTAGAGATATTCCAAGCATTTCCGTTTCCATAGTACTTACTACAATACTCTCTCTATACAATGTACTTACTACAATACTCTCTCTATACAATGTACTTACTACAGTACTCTATACAATGTACTTACTACAATACTCTATAAATGATTGGTATATATTTCACCGAAGCCTTTCAAAAAGTTTCATAGCGGTTATAATCAACAACACGCGACATGTCATTTGTCTAAATTCCCCCTCAACACAGTAATGGAGTTTTAATGTCCTTCATGGGATATATTTATTAGGATATTAGAAACAGTACTGTAACTACTATGTGACATAAAATATATAAAGAAAAAGATAAAAGATGAGGATATTTTTTTATTGCACAAACGATTTTTTTGAATGTTATGTTTTGAAATCATATTATACTAATTTTATAAATGTGAATGTATGTTTGTCTGTTACTCTTTCACGCCAAAAACTACTCAACTGATTATCATGATATCATGTACACATATTCTTAAAGGTATTGAAAAGGACATTTTTTTTAAATATATTATCTTTTTGCGTTTGAGTCTCAAGTTTATATATAAAATAGTACGTAGTATACTGTATACGTACTCATGATATTATAAATTGTTAAAACCAAAATTGATAACTGTTGAAGCACGGTTAATACCAGTTACAGTAAGGTCAACAACTGGTGGCCGCCTGAATATAAGCGCATAATTTAACCAGGAAAAACTATTCAAAAGTAAGAAAAATCCCCATTCCTAGCCTTATACAGCTGACTTCACTAACTTAACTTCAAAGCGGCCACGACTTGTTGGCCGTACTGTATTAATAAATTAATAACTTTGTATTGACAGTACAAAGGCGTAGCGCAATTTAATCAATTATGCCATATACGTGGGAATAGGGACAGGTGCTTAGTTTTTATAAAAAAACACGTTTAGTGGATAGCTGGGACTTTTGCTGGGATTGACGATTGATTGGGTTCAAATCGTATTACAGAAATCTAAAAGAGATTGAAATATTAAATACCATCGTATAAATTTCTATTTGAATGTATTGTAAAGTGTGAAAGTGTACGAGGTGAGGTATACAAGTACGTAGCGTATTAAATATTGTATAAAATACATTTTCAACTTGTATTTAATATTTTAACTGAACTGTATATGGTAAGGTAGCTAGAGAGAACTGTACACACACACGTCGCTCAATTTCCACAACTTAGCATTTTGGCGGAATTCAACGCCGCGCGCTATCTTTTTACCATTTCACAATCATACACTATGTGTTCCTACCATTATTACGTAGTATTAATATTATATCAAAACATTTTCCAGATGGTACGAAACAGTGAAATCTACAGCACCCGGCTACCAGGAGGCCAACGAGAAAGGATTAGATGCTTTCAAGGCACTGGTCAACAGCCTCCTCAAGAAGTAAACTAGACCAGCCTCCCTCACGTTGCTTTATACTAAAAATAAGGAACACTTGCTTGCTAAAACAAAATATTCCCATATTTAGTTTAAGTAATAAGTAAACTAAGGCACAAATAAATTGAACTGAAATTTTAACTTTATAACGTTGTATTATTTATTTTCTTGTGAAATTTCAAAATGGCACCGTTATTTTACTTTTTTGGATTGAATTGTATTAATATTCAATTTATTTAATAAACTTTTATGCAATTGACGAATTATTTAATTGTTACCTTTTTCGTTAACATTTTTGGTTCTTAATCCGTCATTGGAATTTAGTAGTAGGTAAAGAGACGTCCAATCGTGAATTTAAAATTAATATAATAAGAAAAACATTAACAAATTTTAAAGTGTGAAACTACTCTTGTAAAAACAACGCGATCTCTAGAAATGTGAAATGTCATATTTCATATTTTAATTTCTTCGCCCTGGTGTCGAGGCAAAGGGGCCGTTCATGTATTATGTAAGCAGTTTTTTTTGCAATTATTGACCCCCCCCTCTCCCTCCCCTGTCATCAAAAATAAGCAATCTTCTTAAAAATATTTCATTGAACACGTCAAAAATAAGCAAACCCAAGACACCCTCGCCCCCCTACAGTGCTTATGTAATATTTGAACGGCCCCAAAGCGCCGCGTTAAGTTCCGCCGCTCAATACGCAATGTCTCTAGAATACGACGAAAAGCGTATCGTCTTAAGCACTAGGTTCCCTCTGCCTACCGCTTCATGCGGGATACAACGTAAAGCTAGCCCTAGAACTCCAATCATAAACAAAGAAACGCCAAAATGAAAAAAAAACCCACAAAAATTTACATAATATTTTTTTTTTATTATTATTCTTTGTCTTTAATAAAGTAATTACAGATAGGCACTAAAAATAACCATGCATTATAAAGACAATAATACAATTAACATGTTTATTACTTACAAACGAACACCGCACGAGACCAGTTTTATGATGGTGGAATGAGTATTCAAATGTTTTTAGTTTATAAAAGCTCCCGGGGGCATTAGAATACCCTAAATGTGGCTATACAAGCATAAAAGTAATTATTGGGAATCGAACCCGCTACATAACAGACCAATCAACTTCGTATATATATATACATAATATATATAATTTTTAATACAATAATAGTTTCTATACATTTTCCTCTAAGTGCGAAATAAAATTTGCTTTAAATAACTTTTGACTATGGAATGGCTTGTGGCACTGAATTCCATTAATTTTATGTTAAAAATTAATTATTGACAATTAAACTTTAACTATTTTAGCAAATTGAAATGATCAAAATAATAAGCAAAACAAATTTGATTATATACTTTTCACAATTTCTCAAAATTTTGTTATTTTAATTCTTTTTAATTTCTATTATTCCAACATAACAATTTTATCATTTTTCTAAAATATATAATGTAAAAAACAAACAAAAGACATTATATTTTTTCATAATACACCAATTAAGACGCAAATATCAAAATACTGCAATATTTGGAAGAACAAAAAACAAAAGAAAGAAACAATTTTAACAACATCATTAATAATAAATACTTCTTACAGAACTATTGTTTATAAAAAGCCGTTATATGAAAGAAAAAAAGAATAATTTAAAATACGACCCAAAATGAACATTATTAACAATTATGCATTAAACTGTAATTTTATAAAGCTGGGTTATATTAACATATTTCATATAATATGAACTTCAACATTCAAATAACAGAAAAAAATTAAAGGCACGTAAAATTTAAAAAATAAACTTTCAAAGCTACTCTCTAATTGAAATACTTTGGAAACAACTGACCAATTGCTTTTCCGTGGGATTCGATTGGCTTTAAAGTAAAAATCACCATTTTTTCATATTAAAGGGTTTGTTGTGTAGTAAAACTTTCTTTCGAAATTTCGATGTAATTTCAATGATGACGTCACACTTCCGTTAAAAATCAAAGAAACATCTAGATATTATTCTTTTATTAACTAAATAAATAGATATATATATGAATTATCCACTAAACCGAAAAATAATATGCAGGCTCCGTAAATAACTCAACTTTATAATAACAATAATGTAAAAATCTTTAATAAAAAAAACAAGATGTTTAATAAAATAAATTGAATAGCGCCATTTTAGGTTAATCATACTCAAAAAATATAATTACAATAACTTTATATATAATCAGAATAGTAATAATAACCAAAATCATAATATTATAGAATCAAGTTATTTACGGAATAAAATACAAAAAACCATATTATTTTTTTTTAAATGAATAAATTTACGTGTACGTTCTAGAAGCGCCAAAATGAAAATAAAAAGTGCGTTTAGCTCTGATTCGTACTACGTGATAATTAAATCGCCATTTTCTATAATATTATTTTAATGTATTAGGATTATAGGAAGGACTGTAAGTTACTCCTTTATTTTATTTATTATATTCATATGTATATATAATTTTGTATAGACGGATATATATGAAGAAACGTTATAAACTATACATATAATTACCAATTACTTTACGTTGTACAATTTATAGTTTTTCTTTTGTTAAAATAATTTTTACAAATTTCAATACATATTTCTTTCTTTTAATTCCACACTGTATGCCAGATAAATGTAAGTAGGCAAGTTTAAATAGAGATAAGGCATTTCAATCTATTATGAGTGACGGAACTAAGCTACGCTCTTTCTCTTGTTATAAGAGCGAGAAAATAAAAATATTAAATAACTCATTCATCTCCCGAGAGGGATCGAACCACGCCACGACATTAATATATATAATATGTACATATTAAATACAAAAAATAGCAACACCAGTCCATTTCAAAAAATCGTAACACATCAAAAAAATATTAAAGTTTTAATCCATACTAAATATCAATTAATAATTAATTATACAAAGCTATCTACACGAGCCACTGCTGTTCAGCTTCAGTGTTGCCATATGAAATTATTAACAACATTCAAAAAAGCATTTCACAGATTTTCACAGATAATACTGTAAACATATATTTATTTTTATTGAATGGCAGGTTTTATTGTAATTTGTTTGATTTTATTTTGGAGCTGGCAACATTAGTGATGACCTTGTCTGGGAATGATTCATTTTCATTTTTTTTCCATTGCGTTGTATATTCCGTCTCATTTCTCACTTCCACACCAACATCATCTGGATTTTCTGTAAATATAAATAAAAAAATGCCATTAAAAAATATTTTTTTATTTCCTTTTTTGCTTCACACTATATCCCGCATATAGCATGGAAGGTAAAGGAAACCTAGGGTCCCTCTACCTCCCTCCCTTTACATTTCTTTAGGAAATGTCTTTAGGCTAAAAGACATTTCCGTTTCCCTCTTCCGCGCGAATACTTCGACCGCACGTACCCGCTACTGGCAGCACTGCTTCCTGACGGAGTCGGCGCCGGAGGGGCGCACGTCGGCGGGCTCGGCGTCGGCGCGGATCACGTCGCCCTCGGGCGGGTCGCGCATCTGCTTCTGCGACACGATCCTGTAGATCTCTGCAATGTACAGGCACACAGACAATATAAGTAAACATTTATTTTATAAATATTATCTTATCGTAGTAGAGCATGATTGACTATAAGATTATTTGAGGTCACCATGGTGCAGTCCAAAAAAATCTCAATAGAATGAACCAGCAGTAGTTCCCAAGATTAGTGCCTCTCAACCAAACCAACTGTTCAGGTTTATAATTATCGTCGCTTCACCTGATTCAAATATCAAATTATTTATTATTTAAGTTTGCCAAAATACAATAGAGAAATTTACATATAAATAAGAATAAAAATTAAGCAATTAAATAAGTTAAGCCGTTTTTGAGATTATAATACACATACAAAATTTTTTAAGTTTATAAAGTCCTGCTACATTAATAAAAGCCGCCATTAATAGATTTTGTTATATATCATCCATGTACAGACAGAGGTCAATGATATTTTATTATATATTTAAATAGAATTACCGGTTAATATATTCTGGAATGCCGGCTCCACGTTGGTGGAGTCGAGTGCGGACGTTTCAATAAAACTGAGCCCGTTCTTTTCCGCGAACGCCTTCGCCTCCTCTGTTGGGATAGATCTGTAATGTGGGAGTATTATTTTTCATATATCTTCATACTAGACATTTTTTAATCGTTTGTTATTTTTTATCTTGATATAGTTTTTTTTTATTAAACGTCAATTGTCTATTGTATTATAGATGTCATATACATGATGTTCATATCATTTTTTTCCATAACAAGTTAATATTACAAATTTGAATCTTCAACTTTATTGATGTCGTCATGGCAAAGTGGCAGAAACGCGATGGTTGTGGGTTCCATACCTACTCTGGGAAATTAACATTATTTATTAATATCTCCATTTCCTCGCTGTGTCCCGCGTGTGTAACAGGGCAAAGTACGGCTTTAAGTGATAAATAATGTCTCGAAAATTCGGCGAAAAAAGGGGAACGAAAAGAGATCTTAACACTATTTCTTGGTTACCTCACACAACACACACACATAGACAAAAAAGAAGTAAACTCACCTAAGGTGCCTAAGGTCACTCTTGTTACCGACTAACATGATCAGTATATTCTGGTCGGCGTGGTCGCGCAGCTCGCGCAGCCATCTCTCCACGTTCTCGTACGAGAGGTGCTTCGCTATGTCGTAGACGAGGAGCGCGCCCACCGCGCCGCGGTAGTACGCCGACGTTATAGCACGATATCTCTCCTGGCCGGCGGTGTCCCATATTTGAGCTTTTATGGTTTTACCGTCCACCTGGAAATTAAAATGATGATTTATTATTTTTTTACTTATATATCATTTATGTGCACTTCGGGTGAGAAGTGGAGTTGAAGAAAAAATAGAAAATTAAATATTTTTTTCTTCACTTGTGTTGTATCTGGTGTCGCAAGATATAAATTCCTACTTTACAATATTTTTGACAGCCCTATCCTTTGAAATAGACAAAATATACATAAACAGTAAACAGATAAGACACTTTAATTATTAGTTTTAAATAAGTTTTTAAATTAAGAGAGCTAAATGAAATTTCAACATGTAACCATCGCGGTCAGACTAACATGGCCGGCCACCACAGCACCGTTAAACGACTAATTAAACGCAAAAACAACATATTAGATTAAATACACCTATAGGTAGTTTCACAACCTAAGTATTATAAGATGACAGCTTTCCAGGCGACAGTTAAAAGTAAGTAGGCTGCGCCATGGATCTTACCATACGAGCGGTGACGCACGTACTGATTTACAACCGGAGTGAGCAAAACTAATTTACATGAGGCCCAATAGAAAATTGTCATACGAATTCCGTTAAGCGTCCCGTTGGTATTACTATTAATTAAAATAAATATAAGTTTCAGTGAAAAACAGTGTTAATGGTTTCTCCATTAAATTCTCCATTAAAATTAAATTTAATTTTATTATTACTCTCATAGTAAAGAGGCGAAAGCTTTTGTTTTGTTTCCTATTACAGCACAGTAGTTATCCATTATCCGCTGAACTTTCCACACGTTGTAGGTTGAAGGGGAGAGCTCAACGCCGCGCATTGTCCCAGAGCGGGGATATGAAAATAGTTTAAATATAATCATTCCTATATAGAGATGGAAGCTACAGCTGTCATTTCTAAACAGACTATGCCACTGTGCCACGACGGGCTCTAAACTACATAAATAATAAGACAAATTATTAACATAATAAAACGTACTCGCAATATAAATAAGCATGTATCTCATTTAAAAAATGGCTCTTCCATCGAAGAAGTAGGTGGGCCTCGTATAAAATATAAATCAGCACTCATCACGAGTGGTTTCAAACCATATTCGAGAAAGCGAGAGAGCCATCACGTGTCAGCGACAGCTAATTGCCAATGATAGAAAAAAATATATGAATACTGTACGCCTATATATTAAGTTTCATATATTTTTTCTGCATAACATAAAAAATATACAAGTACATAGTACAACATATGAACTTTATTTATTATTTGAATTTTATTATTGTTAATTAATGAAGATGAATGTACCTAAATAATAATATCGGCAGTCCAATGTTCTTATAGCACCGGGCTCGTAAAACACTTCCGCTTCTTCAGCTCTTCTCAGAGCTGGCGAAAACCGTTTTTTTTAATGATAATTAATAAATATGACAAGGGAATCATAGTTTTAAATCTCTAAAAGCTAGAAAATCTGTCTTTTTTAAACAACATACATGTATGTATAGAAAGATCTCTATCAGAGAGAGACTTTAGTACGTTTAATGCTACACAACAATAACGTAAAATTACCATTTTACGTGTTTTCCAAAGTACAAGGCTACAAGACCATCAAGATATCGATCTACGAAACTTGTAGACTCCTTACACGACCTAGCGATGTGCCAACGTACAACCTAATCTATAAATAAATCTCATACATAATTTTTCTTTGAACTTTACATTATATCTCGCATATATCAGAACAGGTAGAGGGAAACTGGGAACCTAGTGTTAAGATACTTTGTACCCATTAAGACACTTCAGTTCACCATTTTCGACCGAATTCGGGAGACATTGTGTGTTGAGTGACGGAACTTAACGCCATGATTTGCCTTGTTACCAGAGAAAGGAAATGAAAATATCAAATACTTCATAAAGTGGCACGCTCATGCCTCGAAAATATAATTATATACCTCGAATCCAACAAATCTACTACAAAAATAGTATAAAAGATACCAAAATTGGCGGATTAATCGCGTTACAAACATACAAAAAGTAAACACACAACTGAAAATTACATAGGAATTCATATATCAGGAATAATTAAATTGCGATATTAATTTTAATAAAAATTTCCGAGAATCCCGCGTGAAAGAATTTCATCAGTTCAACTGGGTCAATTGAATAATGAACACCCACAATTGAAATTGAACAAGAAAAATATGTTATAATATTTATTATTACTTCGCTAATACACTATGTATTATTATAGTACACATCGTCGGTTTAATTTTTATTCGTTACGGTGTATGCACAGAGGAAACCTGGTGTTAAAACACTCCGTTCCACATTTTCCGTTAAAATTTGAAGGCATGGCGTTGTATGTTGGTTTGGTGAGTAGAACGTAAACCCGCGCTTTGCCTCAACACCAGAGCCAAGAACGGAAAATATTAAATATTTCATTTCTTACAAGGTGTCGCGTTTATCTGTTTAAATTTAAAGAATAAATCCACCTAAGTAAAAGTCTTGATAAAAATGTCCGGCAGTTGTGTGTTTTAATTTTGCCACGTTACAAACGCCGTAACTGAAAAACTGAACTGTTTCTCAGTTTGTTCATTTTTAAAATCAGCTTCACGCTGCATCCCGCACACAGCAGGGTAGACAGAGGAAACCTACTGTTAAGACACTCTGTTCCCCACTTTCTGCCCAATTCTGGAGACATTGCCTGTTGAGTGGCAGAACTCAACGTCGCGCTTAGCCTCGACACCAGAGCGAAGAAATGGAAATATAAATTTAAGTAAATATTTCATCTCGTCGAGTGGGTATCGGAACCCACAACCAGTCGGTTTTACAGTCACACTTCGTGCCGCTGCGCCACGACTGGCCTCATTCATCCAGTATAATACTGGCATCATTCATTTTTAGAAAACAAAAATAAACATGTAATACTTTAGATTATATAAAAAAAAAACTAATAAAAATAAAAAAAAAATCAAATAAATAATAATTTATTTACTGTAATACAGAATTGAATAACGGAACAACGTTTAAGCAAGTACCAAAATATAAAATTATTTTGAACAGCTCAAGCGGTTTAGTAGCGGCTATATAATAATTACATCATTCCAACCTAAAAACTTCTATAGAGTTAAGTTTTAGTTTACATTTTTTATATGAAATTTGAACACAATTAGGATTTTCTTTTTAATACGCCGTCTTAGCAAGTGCAATCTTAACTCGCGGGAATAATAAAAAAATATATATTACAATTCCGAGTGGAATTCTGTTACTTAACTAAATAAATGAATCGAGTCGCCCGTGTCACACCAATAATCGATATTAACATCATAGGGTCAAATAAATTCGTGGGGCCACTGACACCATCGCACAAGAAAACTTATATCGCTACCGCTAATCAAAGGACGTTTGGTACAATTTTGTATGTATGACACATACATAATATATTATATTATTAACCAACTGGCTATAATCTATATATATATATATATATATATATATATATATATATATATATATATATATATATATATATATATATATATATATATATAAATTATTACTTTAACGTATACCTTTACTTCCGTTATATACTCATCGATTCTCATTACAGTTATGTTACTGTGTACTGTAAATGTACTATGTTATTAGTGTAGTAGTCACGTGTCTGACAAAAAGCAATAGAGGCAAAGTCAAATACTTATTAAGAAAACGTATAAAAATTTGAACGTAGCGGGACTCGAACCCGCGCCTCTTGGAAACCTGGTCGGATTTTTATACGTTTACTTATTAAGTATTTACCTTTCCTAAGTGTGGTATGACACTAAGAAAATGTTAAAAAGTCGGTAAAAACTTAAACTAAAATATACATGGGTCGTTAAAAAACTTAAACTTAAAATACACATAAGGAAAACTAGCTTTAGCTTAAAACTTAACACGGGCTATTAAAGGGTGTAGTATATTAATTATTACTGTAGTAGTTAGAAACAATTGAAACTTCTTTTTTTTCATTTAATTCATATATCCAATGATTGCGTTAGGGACGTTAGGGACGACTTTCACTTAGGTTTTTTTAGTATTAACAAATAATCAGGATATTTTTTTTTAGTTAAACACTGTGTTCCGTATTTAGGAAGCAGGATGGGCAAAGCGACACTAGCGCGAAGACACTCCGTACCACTCAGTTTTTGCCATTGCGTCTTAAGTTGCGGAGCTCAACTCCGCTGTTAAATCTTCCTTGGGAAAATCGACTCCTCGACCGTTTAAACTCAGCAGTGATGCTGCTTCGCGACAGCATTCGTTACAAAACAATATAAGTTAAATACTTTAAGATCTAAAGTGGATATTTACCTAACATTCATCGTGTGCAAAAGATGTCAGATAATACTCGAAAGTAGTAACTTATTAAAAAAAAATCTAAATTATAATAATAATAAAAAAATATTGACGCGTAATATAATTTTGATAACCCAAACACTAAAACATAACATAAACAAGAGATAAACAGCTATGCGGAAATGATGTAAAGTTCAAGCGAGTGCCAAATAGTTCGTTATTTACAATATGGTAAATATTGACATTATTTGGCAGACGATGACTAACAGCAATAATTAAATTTTTTTTGGGTAATTTTCAAAAGTCCTAACATAAAAAAATACAATCGAATTGATAACTCCTCTTCATCATCCTTACGGAAGTCGGTTACAAAATCACCGTTTATAATTTGAAAAGGCAAACTCCACACCCACACAAATCGAGTACCATGGTATATTAATATTACACAGCTGAAAAGTTTGGTTAAAAGCACAAAACTGAGGAAACCTATTTTGCATGAAAACAAAAATAGAATAGACCATTTTTCGAAGAAGGATATATAAATATTTAATGTAGTTTATTACATCCACGTGAATATCGTTTCAAGTACTCCATAATTGTGCCCATATTTGTCGGTCAAAGTTACTTTGGGTACTTTGAGTATATCATGTCACACAAAACTTTTTATTTGATCGCGTAAAAACATAAACAGTAAACCAGAAAACTTTAATATAATTTTCTTTAAACCAGTCGACATATACTTAACTTCAATAAATATTTGAGACAAAAGAAAATTCAGTTCATTCACTTACTGATATGACGACAATTTCTCAGGCTTATGACTACAATAGTAGCAATGGTATAGTGTTATAAAGGTACTTTCTCCCGCTTCAAAAGTTCTTTGCCGTGATTTTACTAACGTTATTTTAGGTCTCTCTATCTCCGTACGTCATATAGGAAGGTAAACAGAGGGAACCTTGTTTTATGACACTCCGTACTTCTGTATGCACCGATATCAAAACACTTACTTATGTTGTAATTTGACGACAAAGTGCTTTAGGACAAGTAAACTGATATATACACATTTAACATTAACATTTTTTTGTAATGTTCAAAATGTCGAGTCAACGAGTATACTAAAATTACGTCATACAAAATCGATAGAAAAATGCTGAGTAGCAAACAAAAAATGTACGTGGGTTGAGAATATTACAGTATGGGTGGAATTTTATCATAAATCTATTTCAATACTATCCACGTGTCAGTGATATCATTCGAGCTATTGCAATTTAGATGATACTAGAGGAGAGGTCGCGTAAAACGTATGAGTAATTTGCGGAAAATGAAGCTGACCGCAGAGGACGAGGCGAAAGAGGTATGAGTTTAGCACTCTGTTCTTTGTGGGTACTCCGCTAGGAATAAAGTGTGAAACTAAGAAAAATCTATTTTAGTTTCCAAAGTAAAAGGAAAATTGCGGAATAACGATTTTTTCCGAACAGCAGAGTAAAAGGAACAGAAGGAGCGAGTGTTAAGACACTCCACTCCGTTGGTCCAGTTCCGGTCCGAGTGGCGGAACTCAACGCCACGGTTTATCTACCGAGCGGGTAGACGAAAATAATTTAAGTATAATTATTCCCCCGAGCGTGGATCGAACTCGCAATCATCAGTTCACAGTAAGACGCTACCCTACTGTAGTTCAAAATAAACCTACATAATATTACAATTAAAATAATAAGTTAAATTTGGCATTATACTTTACTAAACAATCAAGATAACGAATTTGAAATCATATTGTTCGTGTGAAAATTTTGTTAGTAAGATTTACACGAGTCACATTCTCTTTACCTATCTATATACATATATGTATATAATATACATTTGAATCGATATTTAGTTTATGAACTTTGAAATTAATAATCGCTTTCGAAAGACTCCCATTTAAGGATGTGCATGTAAATAGAACCTAGTAGAGTAATACAATTCCTCTCGTCCTTTCTCCGTCCATTCTCTACTTTCCGATCATTTTAATGTGTAGTAAAACCTGACATTGCAGTTTATTTAATCAAACTGATAAACAAGAGAATGTTATTTACCAGAGGAAAGAAGAAGTCACAGTGACACTGTGACAATGGAGAAGAACATTGTAAAGTGTATGGAATGAGTAACAAAATAATGATAAAGAGAAGGTGGTGGAGACCTCGGGGAACCTTTGGAAAACACAGCATGGATGATACCGCAGGAAGGACACATAAACAAAACAAAAATAATAAAAGAAACAATAAATAAATAATAATAATACGAACTCACAACCACCGCTTGCAATTTCCATATTTCACAATACAACTGTGCAACAAGAGTGATCGTTAGTTGAATATAGTGCGTACCTATAATATTCTATATTTACTATAATAACTATCGCAATCAAATGCTATCTAAGCCTTTCGTATCAAATTTATTGTTTCTTTGCCTCTACGCCTATTCAAGGCCCTTAGTAGTCGGGGTCAATAATGATCAACTAACTATTTATTAGTACAGCTGTATATGTATTGTCTTATTTAAATATGTTTTATATTAAACAAACAAAAAGGTTTTAGGAATTATGTTGAGTATTCATTATTTGAGGCCATTGCATTGACTGTAAGCGCGACGGTTGTAGGTTCAAACTCCACTCGGGGTGGTAAGTTATTTTGATTCGAAACAGGGAACAGAGTATCTTTTCACTAGGTTTCTTCTGCCTGCTCTGCTATAGATCAAGATGAAAGAGTGCCTAGTGAGAAATCATTTCGTTTTCAATTTTTTGCTGATACTGACAGCACGCCTCAAGTACAAGTAAGGAAGGGAGGAGGAGAAACACAAAAAATAACATCACAAATAAATGTAAAAAAACTCTTAATAATTTTCATTTCAAATATAATAGAAGTAAGAGAATCAATATCTATCTAGTTTCTAGAACAATACAAACTCTTCCCCCGAATCAATTCGAGGCGTTACGTGTTGAGTGGCGGAGCTTAGCGCCGCGCATCGTCTCACAAGAGCGTCGAAATTAAAAGGATTCAATCCCCAAGAAGGAATCGTACGCACTAGCGTTGCATTAGCTATCAAATGTTGCCTATTACGCCACTCTACGCCACGACAGTCTCGTATTCATCATAATTATATATATTTTTAATAAGTCGAAAAAACATGTTGAAAGTAGTGAGAAGTGGTGCCATATGCCATTCGTTTTATAAAGATAGTATATTGAGAAATTTCAATAAAAGATGGCACAGACTGTACATGTGTTTGACGTATCTTATTGAAACTCCATATAAAAATATATTATTCAACAATTCTAAAAGAGCAAATATATTTTTAAAAATGCTAGGTATTCACCTGTTCACAAGGTGGATGTGGGTTCGATTCCAACACGACAAAAGCACTAACGCATAATAACTGAATAACCCTTTATTTTACTTATTTCTAGGTGTGGAATACCACTTTAAAAATGTTAAAAAAAATTGCCTGTTGGATGCTTAACCCAATTTACAGTTACTTTTTATAAAATAATAAAGACCCTACTTCCTTTTAGAACACTGTGTGGAATTAAAATATGCCGCTTGATCTAAAAAAAAACGGATGTCCCTACTACACTCGGTATTATTATGAGTTGTTAGAATTTTAATTTTATTAAAAGCACTTGTATCCGTTATCGTATTATTTGTATGTCTGTATTAAGTTTATCTATACTAATATGACACAGCTGAAGACTTTGCTTGGTTGAGAGCTCTAATCTCAAGAACTGCTGGTTTGAGTTGTAAAAATCTTTTGTTAGAAAGTTAATTTATCGAGGAAGGTGTCGCTTGTCTGATTAGGTTTTTTTTGTTTACCGTTATAATTCATTGCTTTACGAATACTTTATTAAATTATAAGAAAATTTCGCATATAAATTGGCGATTTTTTGATAATTTTCGTAACATTTGTCTCTTTTTAAATTAAGCGCAGGTAGAGAAGAGAAGTTATCGTGGCGCAGCGTATGGCTGGAGACGTGACGGTTGTGGGTTTGAATATAACTTGGGAAAATGAGTTATTTAATAATTTCATTTTTTCGCTCTCATAGTAAAGGCAAAGCGCGGCGTTGAGTGCCGCCACTCCCCACAGACAAGAATAAAATGACTTATTACTAAGTTTCCATAACCTACACTGCTATATGCAGGAAACATATGAAGCAAAAACAGAAAAAAAGAAGAATTTTTAACACTTTAAAGTGTTAATCCACACTTAAGAAAGAAATGTAATTATTTGAAAAAATAAAAAAATAATCTATAGATTTTTAATGGACGCAAGAAGCATGGGTACATATCCTGCTATGTATGGTATAAAATTTATACTTCTTCTAAATAAGTATAAGTACAGATAATTTTCAACTTTAACCAGACTGTCAAAAAACCCAAATCGAATCATCCAAGCTAAACTAATATGCATTACAAAACATACATTTATTAAATCATATGCAACTTTCAACACAAAAAATATCGTAATATTCTATTTGAATTGCATACATAATAGTCAGCCATGACTTCCTTATTTCTCCAACTAAATATAAAATACTTACAAATTATAAACACTAAGAAATATTAAGAGGTCAATTTAAATTTACAAATTGTATTACGTCAGCGTATAGGTTACATACAAATGCACGTCTTGAGTATGAACAACCTTTAAATGGTACTCTGCTTTTTGAACTAAGATGAGAATATTTTTAATTTTAAATTAATTATTTGTCTATAAATTTCTCACTTAATTTAAATGAGAAACATTCCACTCTCCAGTAACAGTTTAGGATTCATCAAAATCAATTCAGTTGTTTTTGAAATATGGGTATCCACAAGAGTTGACCGATACTCTCTCCATTAAAAATGAGATTTTTTAACACTTTAGGTATAAAATCGGGACATGTACCACCGTTGGTATTCACGTATTTCTGGAAGGGATTTGTATCAAGCCTAAGCCTACCTAGCAATTGACCGGTATTTGAAGGTTTTGTTTTTTACTTAATTAAAGAGTTCACTAGTAATTAAGCATTGTATTC
This sequence comes from Heliconius charithonia, assembly GCA_030704555.1. Lineage (NCBI taxonomy): Eukaryota > Metazoa > Arthropoda > Insecta > Lepidoptera > Nymphalidae > Heliconius > Heliconius charithonia. The sequence goes on along the minus strand of CM060811.1, from coordinate 12,510,895 downwards.
AACTTCCAGTGAATGAAGATTATTATCATCTGTTACTTTTTAAATTAAATAGTAAAGTAAAAAAAAATGTTTAAACTTAATTTAAATATGGACAGTAAGCAGTGATTCTTCCTGTGATAAATAGTTATTCAATGAGCTCCTCATTGAATGACCTCGTCTACATAATAGGTAATCATATGAATTATAAAAAAAATATATTTTTAAAAATAATGCCTCTTTCTTGATGAATTAAAAGAAATATACTTAGTCAACACCAGTGAAAGCCAAAGAGATGATTAATTACTACTCATACAATGTCATTGATAAAGGGTTTCCGCCCACAACAGCCACAAGCTGTTGTTATTTGAAAATTAACAAAATATCTATACAATCTATACAAATATTATACAGTTTAAAACTTTGTTTGGCTGAACACACTAATTTCAGAAACTAGTGGTTCAAATTGAAAAATCTTTTGTGTATTAAATTAGTTTTTTGTCAAGATAGAGGTATAATCCCATCATATTAAATGTGTCAATGTAATCCACTGTACTGTTTATTTTATTCATAGCTTTTAGTAAATACCATTTACAAAGAGTGAAGCCGCAGGGAAAAATTATTATCAAAAATGTGCATACAAAACGGTCTTTTGTGAAAATCATCACAAATATTTTGCATATTATTGCTCAGAGGTCAATAAAGGTTATTATAAAAATTGCTTATTGTATGATTATAATTTATTTACACAAAAATTGTTAAGCATTTCTCTATAAGTTTGAATAAAAAAGTGAAGAGAATAGTGTTTTGACAATGGGGCCCATATTTATAAAAAACATTCATCTTAAAGATGGTTTTTGAATATAGACCTAAAATGTCTAACTGAAAATGAAATTAATGAAAATGGCGAGTTCCACTGAATCTTTCAAAAGCCCCTAAAGAACAGATAAGACTCCCAATAGGTTCTTTGCCCTACAATAAGGCTTTTAAACAAAAAAAAATATAAAAATAAGATTACTGTAGCAAAATTTGAGATCCACAATATTATTACTTCATTTGGATATGAGCCAAACATGACAAAAACTTTGCAGGTTGTCAGTGATAGTTGACATAATAATAGTACAGTAGCCATTAGTGTTGTTATAAAGAAGATTCTTATAGCAGTATAGGTTATATTAAATATTTTTTAATACAAATGTACTTCTTTCTTAAAAATGTTTAAGTTTAAAAAATATACATATAAGTACATTGTTAATGGCACAAAAATGATGCCTCTGTTACTCTTATCTCCTTCAAATGCTTTACTTATGAGTGTTATTAATATTTGTGTGAAACAATATTAAAAAAAGTAATCAGTAAGTAGTTTGCATATTTCAAAATATACTCATAATGTATACAATTGAGGATTGTAATTTGCAATGTATTGGGACAACATCTGATTGTAAATAACTATAATTCAATCAAAAAATCAAGTAGTGATTTCTATTTATATTCATTACTGCAGGTAAATTAAATATGGAAACATGTTCTTACACTTAGTACACAGTTTCAAATTTCAGCAGAAATGATAAAATGGAGTATTTTAACTGTAAGTTTTCTTACAGTTTGCTGTATAGGAAAAACTGTAGAGCTAGAGTTGCTATTGTTCCAATTTTAGGATTTTCAAATGTTTGTTTACACATTTTAATGTCTTCTTTTATATAAAACCTCCTTATTATTTAAGATAAAAAATTATTTTAGTATTGTTGGAATCATAACATTTGGAGTCTAAACAACTTCCTCATAGGAACTGATTCATCGATGATGACTATAGAAAAAATAAAATGATAAGAAATTATCAGATAACAATGTTCATAATAATAATGAGCTTCACAATGTATCTTGCACAGCACGGTAGGCAGAGGAAACCTAGTGTTAAGACACTCTGCTTCCCACAATAAAATAAAGTAACAATGTTTATATAAAAAAATCTGTTGTAAATAGCCAATTTAAATTTATTAAACTTAAATTAGAAAGTTATTGAAATATCAGGGAAGGCAGACAGAAACTAGTGTCAAGTCAAATCCATTGGCAACAAATTCAAACAGTGTGTATTAGATGGTGAAACTTTACTCTGCACTTAATTATAAAAAATATTTTGATATAAAAAGTAATGTTTTTAAAAGATTAAATGATTAACTCATAAATATCAGGTCTGTGTTAGAATTAAGACTGGAAAATTAATAACATTTTGCATTTTGTGATACAAAAAAGTCAGATTCCATTTCATAGAATGATTCATCAATTAAGACAATAAAGAAATTGTTTACCTCTATACTTCTTGTTGCAAACTCCACTCCTATTGTAGATTTTGATTCTAAGTTGAATTCATTTCTAGTGAAACGTGAGAGTAAACTACTTTTACCCACCCCTGAGTCACCAATCAGAACAACTGTAACAAAAGTATTGGTTATAATAAGTTGCATATAGAAATACAAACATTTTTATTTTTTTTTATAAAACTAATAAGAAAAAGTAATTTGAATTTAGGTAAATACATCATGCTAAGGTGACTCATCGTAAACGAAATTTTATGAGAAATCGATTGTCACAACTTCATCAGCTGATGTAGAACAAAGCAAATCTTATATACCATGAACGCAAATTACACATTATGCATGTATTATTAATAATAAGCTTGTTTTATTGTTATAATAGTTTATTATGTGTTAAAAATTAGCTACACAGGTCAATAATCTACGTCATTCAAGATGTAACAATAGTTTGTACGTAACGTAAAATACCTGACGTACTCCATTATAATCAGTTATATTGAATAAGAACTGTACAACATAAATATTCATAGGAGTTTACCTTTGAACAAATAATCGTACTCGTCCTCTCTTGTACCCATTTTGATTATCTAGCGGTCCGTTCGACGTCAAAATCGGTCAACTAATAACGTCAAGATACGGAAATCGTAAACAAAATAGTATTACACAAAAATATCACAGGCTTTTCAAACACTGCACAGCTCACAAAATATCACTTTCGATGAAGGATTTATTGAAAAAAGATGGGTTAAAAACTATATTAAATATTAAATTGTCACTGGAACAAGATGGCGGATTGTTTTACGCCCCTATATATATATTATAGTATATAGAATATATATTATAGTATATAGAATGTACTCTGTGGCCCCTATGTTGCGTTCGGAAATTTTTACATTATCTTTGCTTAGCTATTTTTATACAGATGACGTTTCGAGTTATGAGTAACGTTGCGTTCCGATTTCCGCCATATCTTTTAAACTGTTTATATTGTCGGCAACTAATTCTTCAAATATTAACAACGCATATAACTTCTGTATAAAAATATAGTGTAACAATTTAAGTATACGTAAATAAAAAAAATAAAAGCATATGATAAATATATATATAAGCATATATAATAATAAATGTATATTCTGTATCGATCATATTTTAATGATATAAAATAGATTAAAGATGAACTTATTTATACTCGAAATTTCTTTTTTATAATAAGAATCCATATAAGAATTTAAATTATATTCATTCACATAATAACAGTTATATACTTCAATAAACAGTACAAAGAAGGGCAATTTAATAAAAAAAAAACGGAAATTTTACACAACTTTATTAACTGGCAACTATTCTAAATAACATTAATTTTCTAAGCTTTAACAGCAACTTCTTCTTCGTCATCGCTCTCCTCTTGCACTTCTTTAGACAGAGTGCGATCAACGTGAACAAATGGATCTATCTTCAATTTTTCTGAAGATGGAGGGCTGGTTATGAAACATCTGTGTAAAAAAAAGATAATATAAAACTTAGAAAAAAATAGAGTATATAACTCTATTTTTTCTTGTTTTTCATTAAAGACTAATAAGAATGTATTTTTTTTTCTTATATTACACAATTTGATTTTTTTATTTTAAAACTATGGCATTAAGATGCCTACATATCCACTATATTCAAATGTACATTTTATATTACATTAGATTAGCATTACGCAGCATTATTTGACTAGTGTCTGTATGCCCATGTTATAATTGTGTGTTTGATTTCCACTTGTAGAAACACTTCAAATAAAAATCAAATCAGCTTCATGCTGTATCCCACACACAGCAGCGTAGGCAGAGGGAATCTACAGTTCCGGAGGCGTCGCGTGTTGAGTGGCGGAACTCAACGCCGCGCTTTGACGTGACACCAGAGCGAAGAAATGAAAATATAAATATTTTATTTCCTCGAGCTGGGACAGAACCCAAACCAGTCGATTTTATAGTCACACTTTGTGCTGCTGCGCCACGACTGACTTCCAATGAAGTACCCATGTGATACTTTTAAATGTGCATTAATGCACATCCCAACTGCTCCGAGTTCCTCTATATACCTAACCAAATTCAACTATATTAATGCCGATTGTAAACATGTTTTAGAAATTAACTGATGATAGTTCTAGCCTAGACAGACCATATCTTTTAGCAAACTATAGAAATTTCGCTGCCATACCGCTAGCTCCTAATTTTACTATACGAATATAAAATAATTAAATACCACTACAGCTTAAGCCATATACCACCATAATACATTAATTTAAAAAAGTTAATCGTACTTTTATAAAAACTGTATTTTAATATATATTTTTTACCTCGTAATAAAAAGTCCATCACGTTTAGGGCGCGCAGATTGTATATCTTTTAGCAAACAATCAATATTCTCTACTACTTGTTTGGCGTCCATATTTATCTGTAGCACAAGAAAATAAGATTATATTTATTAACTTCCCATAAAATTAGCATTATAGCAAGGAAGGCAGAGTTTATTGTTTAGATAACACTTTCGCCACGCACCGCCGAAAGCATTGCTCTCTCGAGGTCTTAGGTGTTGAGTGATGGAAGACAACAGAGTGAGTAAAATGAATATTAATATTTAATTCACCCCAAAAGGAGAATCGAACCCACGACCGTCGCGTCTACATCTTCACTCTTAGCTGCACTGCTTGCCACTGTGACCTAATAGCCACTGCCTACTTACATGTATATTGATTAAGATTTCATTATACAGTGACGCCAGTCGTGGCGCAGTGGCACGAAGTGTGACTGTAAAACCGACTGGTTGTGGGTTCAATCCCCACTCGAGGAGATGAAATATTTACTTAAATTTATATTTCCATTTCTTCGCTCTGGTGTCGAGGCTAAGCGCGGCGTTGATTGCTGCCACTCAACACGCAATGCCTCCAGAATTCGGCAGAAAGTGGGGAACGGAGTGTCTTAACACTAGGTTCCCTCTGCCTACCCTGCTGTGTGCGGGATACAGCGTGAAGCTAATTAATTAATTAATTTCATTATACAGTAACATAGACAAGTGATAGCCACCATAAAATTATTTGTGATGCTAATTGATTTTAAGATATTTCTTACTTTTGATATATTTTCTTCGCAAGTGAGCAGTGCGGAAAAGTTCAGAAAGCCTTAGTAGGGGGGGGGGGGCTACGACTAGTGGACCATACTGTATGTTGGTACCGTATATATGCATGGCCATATACTATAGTAATGATTTTGACTAAGAGTGAATTGTTTTTCACAATATTCTTCCTGTCTATTATACACATTTATCTTAATATTTTTTTTTAAACCAGAGCGAAGAAATGGCAATAAAAATTTAAATAATATTTAATTTTCTCGAGTGGGAATTGAATCCACAACCATTCGCGTTTACAGTCACACCGTATGCCACTGCGCTACGACGGGCGTCAATTCAAATTTATTTGACATTATAAGTAAGGAGGTAATGCAACTAATAAGTAATATTATAATATGACATAACAATTTGCAATAATAAAAAAATAATGTTACCCTTCCAATAGGAACTTGAACGGAACCAAAATTCTGTTGATTCTCATCTTTGTTCACCCTGTACTGTATGCCAGCTGCAAATTTCTTCACCAGTTCACATATATTAGGGTCTAATGTACCGGCCCTGACGTTAGGAAAACGTCTCTTCATTAGACCTCTTATTGGTACTAAGTCGGTTAAAATGTTAGGGTGAGCTATTACATAGTCATAGTCACCGAGTTTTATTTCACCTTCCTGTGATATAAAATTTAATATGTATAGTAAAAACAATTCTGTACTGCATTAACATTTTTTATGTAATTTTATGAGCAGCCAATTTCCTTCTTAGTACACTTAAATTGAATTACGGCTGCTGTGAGTGTGAAATATGTTAACAAACAATTAAGAAAGTTATAAGATGACAAGAAAAAATATTTTTAAAAGTCCATGACCAAATTGTATAAAAGTATACATAATGAAAAAACAAAATATGAATTTAATAAGTATACACTTTAACCACAGAATCTTCTTTCTTCTTCCTTCTAAAAATCTGATGGAAACAGTATAAAAACAGTTTCATAAATACTATTTCCTATATTATATACAAAAATAATAATAATAATCAGCTTCACGCTGTATCCCGCACACAGCAGGGTAGGCAGAGGGAACCTAGTGTTTTAGACACTCCGTTCCCCACTTTCTGCTGAATTCTGGAGGCATTGCGTGTTGAGTGGCAGAACTCAACGCCGCACTTTTGCCTCGACACCAGAGCGAAGAAATGAAAAAATAAAATGAAGTAAATATTTCATCTCCTCGAGTGGGGATCGAACCAGTCGATTTACAGTCACACTTTGTGCCGCTGCGCCACGACCGGCCTCATATTATATACAATAAATAAATATTATATCAAAAATAAATAAATTAGCTTCACGCTGTATCCCGTACACAGAAGAGTAGGCAGAGAGAACTTAGAGTAAGACACTCCATTCCCCACTTTCTGCCGAATTCTAGAGGTCTTTGAGACACTGTGCCTTGACACCAGAGCAAAGAAATGGAAATAAAAATTTAAGTAAATATTTCATCTCCTCGAGTGAGAATTGAACCCACAACCAGTCTGTTTTGCAGTCAGACTTTGTACTGCTGCACCTTGACTAGCCTCAATATTATATACAAACTTACTAATAAAATCTTACCTGAATTTTCTTAATCAAATCAGTGCTACCAACTTTAGTAGCTCCGGCTTCCTCAACCTGTTTAACTAGTTCAGGTCCTTTACAAAATGCAAGGATAGTCCTTTCTTCTTCGCGCGGGAAAAAATGAGGTAAGAGGGCTAAGCGTGTAAAGTTGTCCATATAACGATTCTGTAACATACAGATTACATTTTTAATTTTTTTTCAGCTTTAGTGTTAAGGCACTCAGCAAGAGATAATTTTCTTATCAACAAAGCAAAGAAATTAATCAGTCCTCTGAGTGGAATTTAAATCCAAAACAACAATAAGGAATGCTATAAAAATGTTGTTAACTTAAAATATTATCTCAAAAATCACATTAATAAAAAATTACAAAACATTATTATTTTTATATATTTCCAAATATTGGTGTATAAATAAGCATACAAATATCTATAATAAGCTACCTTTTTAACAGCTTCCATATTCATTTCAACTTGTGCATATATATAAGAATCCATAGCGTTATACATGGTTGGGTGATGGGTCTCCTGGTGAGCTTTAACTGCATCTTCTGCAGAGTATATAAGCCAACGATAGTAACACATTGGATATACATCATCATTGGATATTGATTTGTAAGAATCATCCAGATGTTTATTAACATGGACTGTTGTTGTTCTGAAATAAATTTTATTGATAACATTGTTAGATTTTTCTCAGGTTCATTCTCCCCTGTATATCCTAAGGGTAGGTGGTACAAAGGTAGGCAAAAAAAGTTGAGTGGTGAAATTTTAAAGTATGCTCTCATCAGCAGAGCAAGGATATATTTAAACTCATAATGGTTACATTTACATTCCGTCACTGTGCAATAACAGCTAATTAATTAATGAGTACTTATAACTCATAATATGCAAACTTAAGAAAAATAGTTTCATAATTAGTATCAATTTTAAAACTATTTCTCTTTAATTCTGTAAGAAAAAAAAGTAAAATTTTTATATGTAATTTTTTTTTGGCATATTTTAAAAAATCATCAATGAAAATACTTACTTTTTTCCTCTTTGGTTATGTGGAATGAAACCCACCTTAGTGATTTCAACTTTTACTTTTTTTGCTCGGGCTTTCGCCCTCGTTCCTTTTCTAGCTGCATAATAAACAGGGCCACTATGTATGGATTTCTGCAAACATTATATTTTCACCCATAAGCAATCGTTTTATTAAAATGTATTTTCATGTTATATATCCATTGATGCTTTTACTTACATAAACAATTACGTTAGATTTTTTCAGACTTAAAGTAGTATTAAATAGGGAACCTGAAATATATTTCCTAATATTAATTGAATTTGTTATTAATGGACAATAAAATATAAAATCATATTTTTGGTTTTTATCGCCGCTTATAAACTTACGAAATAACGTCCCGGCCATTATAAATTGTAAAATTTAGGGTATGAGTTATTAAATAATATTTATTAAGAGCTATTTCAATTTAGGTTATGAATAGACAATTTGTGAAATTTTATTTACATTCCGTATATGTCAAAGGTAAGTTAAATAAATATATTATGTAAGTAAAAGTTCATTTCAGGCAAGTTTTTGATAATACTCCGAATTCGCAACTTTATAATGAATAGGTTGTTAAATTAACATATTTAAAAGGATATATTTTTTATTAAAAAATAAAATCTATACGCCATGTAATATTTATAATATATAACTGCTAATCTTTGGTTTGGATAATGTAATCTGTGGTATTAAGCAACGGGCAAGCTTTTCGATTTATTCGCTTCCGTCAAATCAAAACAATCGGTTGAGCGGTACGATAGTAGATACTACTTACAAATTACAACTAACAATGAAGATGATATAAATAATGAAATAACTTAAATGATTCTGTGCGATATTAATATTAAAGAACAGTGTTAACAGTGGTTTAAATATGGAGAGACTCAATTGGACGTTACTGTTAATTTCTTTATGTGTTTTGCTTTGGGGTGTGGCCGGGCAATATGAATGGCAAATTCGCGATGCTTTCGATGATGTTCGAGGTAGGATGGATAAAATAAATGCTGATAATTGTTATATTGCTCACGTCGATGATCTTGCTCTGCCCAAGGATTCCGTTTCCCACCATCCCGACGTGAAAGAAATAAACATTAACCCTGTGTTTGCAAATCGTACTGCAATGTTGCATTTACACAATATGGCTTTGACTAGAGCTTTCTTTTGGAGTTATATTTTACAGTCGAGATTTATTCGGCCTGCAATTAATGACACTTACGATCCCGGAATGATGTACTATTTCTTGTCTTCTGTGGCCGATGTATCAGCTAATCCCTATATAAACGCTAGTTCTGTATACTTTTCTCCAAACATGTCATATACGTCGTCTTATCGAGGATTCTTTAATAAAACTCTGCCTAGATTCGCTCCAAGAGCATTGAGAGCGGACGATTTCAATGATCCTGTACATTTACAAAAGATATCAACATTAAACACATTCTATGTAGAAGATCTAGGTGCATTCGATCCTGAATCTCTTTCAAAGGATTATACATCAGATTTCTATAGAACTAATGAGTGGTACAAACTGTTATTACCCGACAAAGTTGAGAAGAGACATGACACTAAAACAACATACCAAGTTGAAATACGATATGCAAACAATACTAATGAGACGTTCACATTCCATGGACCTCCCGGGAGTGATGAGGTTTGTATACTTCATATACATGTACTTAGATTATTGAAGCAATTTTTGCACAACAGACCGTCATTGGTTATTGATACAACAATTGTTGGCTTAATTCATATTCAGTAAAAAAAGACTACTGTGTTTATTTCTAATCTAAAATAGATTTAATGTCAAGAACATAGTATCTTAGGATTAAGATGAAGTAACTTAGTACTAAGTTCTCTCTGTTTTAAGAAATATTAAATGTATAATATAATTTTCCCTTATAAATCATAACATTATTTATTAGTAAATTGTGGTCAAATTTATATGTAAAAACCACAAATTATTTTCTTTGAGGCCAGCCGTGGCGCAGCGGCACAAAGTGTGTCTGTAAACCGACTGGTTGTGGGTTCGATCCCCACTCGAGGAGATGAAATATTTACTTAAATTTATATTTCCATTTTCTTCGCTCTGGTGCCGAGGCTAAGCGTGACGTTGAGTTCTGCCACTCAACAGGCAATGCCTCCAGAATTCGGCAGAAAGTGGGGAACGGAGTGTCTAAAATCACTAGGTTCCCTCTGCCTACCCTGCTGTGTGCGGGATACAGAGTGAAGCTGATTTATTTGATTTATTTTCTTTACACTTACATTTATAAAGTATTTTAATTATCATATATTTTTTAACAATGCCCAACAGTTACCAGGTCCTGTGAACTGGACTAAACCTTATTTTGACTGCGGAAGACTTAACAAATGGCTAGTTGGTGCAGTATCACCAGTTGCCGATATCTATCCTCGTCACACGCAGTTCAGGCATATTGAATATCCAACGTAAGTAAGATAGAAAATGAGGAACAAGAGTGTCCTAACACTAGGTTCCCCTATGTCTAAAACTAAAACAAATCACTATTATGGTGCTGCACAATGTGTGTTAATAAACATGACAAGTGTAAGTTCCCTTCACATCGATAATAATAATGTAATTTTGTTTTTAAATTTTTTTTTACAGATACACAGCAGTAGTTGTAATGGAAATGGACTATGACAGGATAGATATTAATCAATGTCCGCCGAGTGCAGGCAACGATAAGCCTAACAGATTTGCAGATACCTCGCGGTGTAAAAATGAAACAACTGAGGTTAATAATATGACTATTTTAGATATTTTTTCTTTCTATACAAAAATGATATGGAACCCAACACTGTTTTGTCAACCAGTATTAGGAAATGAAAATAATTTACCTCCCTGAGTCAAGGATTACCAACAAATAAATGCAATCGAAAAAATCGGCCCTACAAGTGTCTCCTTTACAGTCAACAGCCTCAAAAATGTTAATTTCTGAATATTATTACGATTTTTAGTGTGAACCATTACATGGCTGGGGCTTTAGACGTGGCGGCTATCAGTGCAGGTGTAGACCTGGATATAGATTACCAGGCATAGTGAGGCGGCCATTTTTGGGTGAAATAGTGGAAAGAGCTACTTCAGATCAGTATTACAATAATTTTGATTGTTTGGAAATTGGATGTGAGTTTTTAAAATTTATTTTGTTATATTATATATATATTTTTGTAGACATAAAACTATACATATCATGAAAATATGGCTGATTAGTGTTTATGTACACTGCAATGCATAGGAGAGATAATATGCAATATATAAGAGAATAGAAAAGAGAAAATATATAAGGAGAGATAATATGCAATATATAAGAGAGGAGAAAAAAATATTTGGGGCATTTATCAATTTCATAAGATTGAAGTTGAAAGTTTTTATAAAATTTTTTTTTGGTTTTGTGCATACTAATCTCACAATGGCTTAACTGCTGTTTAATTTAAAATAATTGTAACATTTCATATTTGTTTTATTCAAATCAGTTAGTTAATAAAAGCATAATAAATTTAATTTCCACACATGACAACTCGGTCATTATTAATGTTTACAAATTTATACATTAATTTAGACATCGTTGGTTTTTTCTAATGTTTCAAGAAGCACATTATATTAATGTAAACAAAGCTATTTGGATTTTTAAACTACATCGTTTATTTATTTTGGGGAAAAAAATATTCATAATGTATAAATATTAAAAATATCAATTTGTTATCTCTATTCCTATCATAATATAATATATGTATTATGTTTGTATGAAGGTCAAAATTGTAGTATAAACTTTTTTATATGTGTAATTAATTATAGTAATACCTAGGGGCACAAGTGTGGGTTTGATTCTCACTCGAAAGAATTATGTGTTTATTTTGTTCTTATCTTTTCAAATTGATAGACATAAAGATAACACACGTTCTCCACTTTCTGCCGAATTCTGGAGGTACTGCGTGTTGAGTGGCAGAACTCAACGCCGCGCTTAGCCATGACACCAGAGCGAAGAAATGGAAATATAAATTTAAGTAAATATTTCGTCTCCTCGAGTGGGCATCGAACCCACAACCAGTCGGTTTTATAGTCACACTTCGTGCCACTGCGCCACGACTGGCCTCAATTCTTATATATTAATTTATAATAATAAATATTATATTGATGCCAAGTGGCGCATCGGCGTATGACTGTAAACGAGGCGGTTGTGGTTTGAATTCCCACTTTGAAAGTTAGTATTTAGATTTGCCGATTTTGAAAGTTAGTATTGGACTGCCTCGAGAATTTGTCTGAAAGTGAGGAATGGAGTGTGCTTACATTAGGTACCCACGTTTGCTCTGTCTACCCTTAAATAATAATAATACATTTTAGGGATCCAAAAGCTACCAGTCCAATGGGAGAAAGCCCATCCATTCATAAGAGCCATTTATGCGGATAAATATTATGAATATGTAAATGCGACCAGCGGGCCCGCCTCCTTGCACACTGAGAGAATAAATGTATATGAAGTCATCAATTTTATAAAGAGTGTACAACCTGATAATTGTAGCTTGTAAGTATTCAATTATAATATAATACAATTTTAATTTAGCATATAAATTTAATATTTATATAGATTGTCAATAAATTGCAGAATCACATAAATAAAAAGAGAGTGAATTTTGTGGCAAGTGGCATCGAGTTTCTCCTTTAAATACATATATGTCTATAGTTCCTATGGGAAGTTGTGAACGCAGTATTTTTCGCTCTGTTATAGGTGGTGGTATTTTGTGGAGTTGAATGTATTGTATGTAAAATAAATTATTGCGGGTTTTAATCTCGTTCTTTTTTCTCATTAGTTGGTATTATCCATGTTCTATTTAGCCAATTATATATATATAAAAGAATTCTTTTGTTGATAGTTTGTGTATTAATAATGGGAAACTCTGTTAATTGTCGACCAGTGAAGAACAAAACTCACGATACCTATATTTAAATAAGTGTTAAATATACGTAACTTTTACAGATACAATCCATCAGATTTAATATTAAATGGTGATATAGCGTACGGTGCTGAGGAGCAGTTTGAAAACCAAGCCAAGATGGCGGTGCGATTGGCTAATTTCATTAGTGCTTTCTTACAGGTAATAGATTACTATATATTATTATTATTTTACTGAAACTGGTACCTAGCCGCGGGTGTAGTGGGTTACCTCGAATTTATTTAATTGCACCCTAAACATTTCTATTGGAATAAGTAGTTTGTGAGATAAGATCATGTTTTATTCAAACTAACTCTTAAGCTAAGGCTTATTTAATATGTATTAGTTTACATAATATAATGTAGTAGCGGCCTACTCGCGGCTTTTTCGAACAGATTGACATATGCAATCATAAAAAAAATGTTTACATATATCTGAGAAAGTGCAAGCACTACGTGGTTGTTTGAGACGATGTCAATAGCGGCAAGAGCGCCCCCCGCGGGAGTCGAACCCAGGCTCGCGTCCGTAAACAGATCGTTGAATTATTTTTATTTTACATTTTCTCGAAAGGTATACATCAAATTTACATGCTACAAAAACTGATGATAATCTTCATTAAATTTACTTGTTAATAAAATAAATTTCGCTTGAAAATTTATATAAAATATAAAATATAAAATTTCTATATACAACTCAATTATTAGTAAAAAAAACTTAACAGCAAGATTTTTCTAGAAAATAAAACATATATTGATTTTTTATAAAAAAATTTAGGTATCAGATCCAAAAGAAGTATTCAGTGGTACCCGAGTGGCAGACAAACCCTTAACTGAGGATCAAATGTTGGGAGAAACTTTGGCTATCGTACTTGGTGACTCTAAAGTTTGGTCGGCTGGTAATATTTCTTTTTAGTATGTTAAGTAACAGTATAAAAAGCTTTAAAATGCTTTTGCGAAAAAAATAAAATAAAAGTGAATTATCTTTTTTTTATTTGATTTAAGAATAATGTAAATAAGGAAAAAAATATATTGTTAAATTTTTTTATTAAGAAAAAAAAAAGTTAATAAAAAAATGTATTGCAATCAAAGCGATTATATATATAAGTAATCTATGTAGTCTAGTAATAATTTTTTAAGAACAATTTAGTTTATTTATAAAAAAAAATAGTTTGATTTTTTATAGAAGTTTTTGTAATTTCTTTTTTGTAATTTTTGACCTTTAATCCGGAATTTGGTACGGTCCTCGGTGGAGGAGCCCCATATTATTGCATTATTGTCGGTCTTTGATGTACAAAGATATACAAAATTTCCAAATTTCCGTTACAAACATTCGAAGCGAATCTGTTAATAATGCTTTATTGAATATAATATCAATTTTTCCCAGGTACATATTGGGATAGAAATAAGTTTACGAACAGAACGTTCTTTGCGCCTTTCGCCTACAAAACTGAGTTGAACACGCGTAAATTCAAATTGGAAGATCTGGCCAGGGTTAATAAAACAGGTATTTTAATTTTTTAAAATATTTTTATACTTTATAGTCGCCACTTTGTTTCGACTTTTCTTCTCTCTTTCTGGTGAAGTAAAATTCGATCCCCACCAGGAAGAATAAATTAGTAACACGAAGTGCGGCGTTGAGTTCCGCCACTCAACACGCATCCAGAAAAAAATATATATTAAATATTAATTGTATAATTACAGAGGATGTGTACACAAACAAGCCGTGGTTTCAATTCCTCAAACAAAGATGGTCCACCAATTTCGACAGCCTGGAGAAATTCTTTCTCAAAATGAAAATACGCGACGATGAAATGGGGAAATATTTGAAACAATACGAGAGGTATCCGACGTTTTACAGAGCGGCCAACATACACCACGGGCACTGGACTCAGCCGTATTACGACTGTAGCGGTAGTCTGAAACAGTGGGTCATCACGTACGCAGCGCCCTTCTTCGGTTGGGACAATGTTAAAGTTAAATTGGAGTTTAAGTGAGTTTGATTTTCTTTAAGATGTTTAATGTGTTATTCCACACTGAGAATGCAAAAGTATAAAAAAAAATGGTATCATTTTTTTTACGTAGTTCCACCAAGTAAGTGCTTCATTCACTAAGCCATACTTTCTAATCAAAATATCTTGAACATTAGATAAGAATTTGGCAAAAGCTTCGAAGGTATTCAGAAAGCGCGGGTTCGAATTTCGTTGCAAATTTTATTGAGTGTATAAATATTTTCTATTTAATTTTTTTAAGTGCAAATTTTATTGAGTGTATAAATATTTTCTATTTAATTTTTTTAAGTATGTACCAATATTTCTACTTGTCTTAAATTATATTGTTTTATATTATTGATTTTATTTGTATTTTCAGGGGTGTAGTAGCGGTGACAATGGCCTTAATGTCCTTAGATATAAACCAATGTCCGGACAAGTATTACGTGCCTAACGCTTTCAAAGGCACTGATAAGTGTGATAGAAGTTCCTCTTATGTAAGTTATTGCTGTATATTTTTTTATGTTCACGCTGTATCCCGCACATATCATGGTAGGTGGTAGAGGGAACATGGGAACGTAGTGTAATGACACTCCATTTCTATTAAGACACTTCCATTGTGACTGAATATGGCGATCCGAGTGTGTTTTCTAGGCTCACTATACTACCCTCTGTCAACCCCGCTACATGCGGAATACAGCGAGAAGCTTAAACAAACAATGAAATGTAGTTTTAAAGATAAAAGCAATCACCACATATCGAATTCTAATCATGTATAAAACGTCTCGGTTGTTGGTTCGATTCCAACTCAGGGAAAGGAAAAGTGCCGGCACTCAACACGCAATGCTTCGAAAAATGAGTCTTAACACTAGGTTCCATCTGCTTATGAAATATACTTGCGTGAAGATAAGAAATATATTTCCTATATCCTTTTAATTATTTCCTATTTCTTTTGCAGTGTGTACCAATACAAGGTCGCGGGTTCGACACTGGCGGTTACAAATGCGAATGCCTCCAAGGATTTGAGTACCCATTTGAAGATCCCATCACATACTACGACGGCCAAATAGTTGAAGCGGAATTCCAAAACATAATTGAGGATAAAGTAACGAGGATCGATATGTTTAAATGTAGGTTAGCCGGTGCGAGTAATATACAAGTTAGTTTTGTCATGTTGGCAGTATTGTTGACATTTTTGTGGAAAATTAGGTAAAATATGTTAATTTTGGCTTTCTTTATAAAATGTATTGTTCATTCGGAGGTTTTCAAGTTTTTGTCAGGTGTTATGATGGTATTTTAATATAAAAGATTAAAATAAACTAAGAAAAGCGTGATTAAAATATCTGAGTTAAAATTACAAGAACGAGAATTACAGTATACAGCATGAAAAGTGGACATGGTGTGTAGTATGGAAACACAAATATGTTTAATATTTTGATATATATATTTTATACTAGTAATTCAATTTGTTACTTAAGGTAAAAAAATATTTATATATGTATTTATAAAAAAAAATCACCAAAAAGCATTGAATGTTATAGGTAAATATGGCAATACTGAATAATTTCGATTTATCTTTTATATTATGAATCTCACGTCTTATCGTATTATACTCGTATAATTGTATTATTTTTATGTTTTACTATACTTTACTTGGTATATTATTGTTTTGTATGTAAGTGCAGATACAAAATTGATGATTTTTAATGAATCTCGATATTAATATTATTCTATACCGTAAATGCTATATATATTACTTAAATAAGTGTTACGTGATTTCTATTTTAGGGCATCTATAAATCACGTCACACGACTTTTATAATTTTATGACCCCTTATCACAGCTGGTCACATTTTACACCTACTATCGAATATGACACAACATATTTTAAAGTTTTTAATGTGATGTCACTGAATTACCCCCCCTCAAACCTTATCTTGTGGTACGCCACATCGATGGTCAGTAAGGTCGACAAATAGTGGGCACTCTAAAGTTGTACTTTCTAAACTGTTGCACACTGTACACTCGAAAAGAATATAATCAAAAATAAAAAAAAATACCATATCTCAGGGGGATCATGATTGGTCGACCTTATTGTATATCCTTTTATTTGCATTTTTTACTTATTAAATTAAAAAACCTTTGTACTGGATAGTTGATAGTTTTTAAGCAATAGATAGAGAAATAGCACAAAGATAGAGAAATCTGATCATTTTATTATATTCTTTTGTATGTATAACATCTTTTTTTATAATATTACAAAATGCTTATAATAGCGTCAGATTACACTTCTGTAAACATATTTCATAAATATTTTAACAAGTAGAAATTAGATTTTATATTTTAAGTTCCTTAGAAAATAAATATACTTATAGTTGAAACTATATATCTTTTAAAGGCAACTAATAATTATTTTCATTATGTGAATTTTATCTTTATGCCTCTTTATTTTATCTGTCAAGTGTAGTAAAGATTGGAATTTACTTTATTTTGTACTGCAGTTTACAGTTACAGCAGGGTAGGCAGAGGGAACCTAGTGTTAAGATACTCCGTTACCCACTTTCCGCCGAGTTCAGGAGGCATTGATGTTTGATTGATGATTGTGTTGAGTGACGGAACTCAACGCCGCATTCAGCTTCAATAAAATTACGTGTAAATGAATTGTTTTAAGAAATATGTTTAATATTTCATATATGTTATTATTTCTGCATTTATGTAGTAAAATCACATTTAGTATTTAGTTTTTAAGGCTATAAGTAAGTAATATAATATATATTCACTTCTCAGTTTGTAATCTCATATTTTTACGCAAATATTATTAATTTGCTATTTCAAGTAATGAAATATTGAATGTTATACTTTTTATATCAAAGATCTGTATTTTACGTATTTTAATTTTATATAAAAATATTATTTTCATGCTAAAGATAAAAAATAAATATTTCGGAACACAAAAATTTACCATCTACACATTTTTTATCTAATAGATGGTGAAATTTTCTCTTTTTTTTGTTTCTAAATATTTTTCGTTTCTTTATATGCTACATTATTATTTTACATAAGACAATTTCTGGACCATTAAAGGAATTGAAAAATTATTATATTCTTATATACTTGTGATATATATTTAATATGATATGATTTATTTTTTTTTCATTTATGTTATAATAGATTGTAGATTGTATGTGTATAGGTAATATGACTTAATTAAATGTAACATTCCAAAGGTCTTCAAAGCCGTCCATTTTCAAGTGCCTTTTTATATGTTTTTTAATAAATCCCACGTGAATAGTAGTAATGTTGTTTTATTTAACCGTTTCTTACATACATGTGTTCGGGTATACTAGAAAATGAATAAAGAATATATAGATGTTATGCCTAGGATGATGAATTTATAAATAATATTTTCTAAGAAAAAAGAGATTATTTATTATTTACAATTCTCAATATCAAAAAAACTGATGAATCTTATAGCCTGATATTTGCCTATAATTTTAAACTTTTAAAGAGAATGATCACTTACTTGTGCTCCGACATAATATTGTGGCGTACGTAAACCAAGACTCCAATTAAACCAACACATAAAGTTATGTAAATAATTATATATAATACAATTGCTGTCTTTACTAAATTCATTTTTGTTTGGTAGATGGTAGGATTAACAGTTATTTTCTTGAATTTAACATATTTTTTTTATTTATTTTATTATAGGATATAGAGATTTGGATGGTATTAATATTGTCACTATGACTGTTTGCAGCTTTAAGGTCAGTGTATATTTTTAATTTCAATATTTACGAAATATTTATACGATTGTACCAATAATAACATGAAATAAGGAAATCTGTAAAAAAATATTTTAACGAAATGTTAATATTTAAAAATAATTATTTAAAATTCGATTTTTTACACATTAGTTTTGTTTGTTAATATTTTATTGTCATAGTTTTGTTTATTATACTTTCCGAACTAGCCCTTATCAATTATCAGTTGACATTGTAGTGACAGTGACAGCTTTAGCGCTTTTAAATTTAAGGAGGAATTTGTGTAAATTTCCTCTAAAATATTATTCAAATACGTATTTTCTCACTGATAACAAAATAATTAATTTAAAAGGTAATAAAATAATGCTTTAGAAATAACTTTCCATTCATCTTTCTTTGAAATAACCGTGAAAAAGGTCTCAACCTTGACATCCATTGAAAAAGTGAACACGTAATAATATACATAGAAATTAAAATGTATGTTGTGTTGTATTCTAGTTGATTTAATTGTTATATAATAATTGTTTTTTTTAATATATTCATAAACTTCATTTTATGAGAGTCTAATTGTTATCAATTTTTTTTATTATTTTAACGTAAACATTATTTAAACTACAATTTTAATATTTTTTTATTACAGCAAAATGAGTGCATTGGCAAGGAAATTAATTGATCAGCTGAAAAGCAAAGAATTTAGAGACTATTTAATGAGGTAATTTATTTTATTTAAAAACTGACTGATTAATTACTTTTTATTTAAATTTAATTGTATTTCAATTACATTTTTATGTCTCTTATATTTCAGCACTCATTTCTGGGGGCCTGTAGCTAATTGGGGAATACCATTGGCTGCCATTGCTGACACCAAGAAGGATCCTAGCTTTATTAGTGGCAAAATGACTATTGGTATGATATAGATACAATTCAGAATATATTTATAGAATTATATATATCATAAAAGTTCTTTATGCAAATATTTATCCAGTGTCCATCTTTTTACAGTCAACATAGCATTGTAGGATTCAATCCCCACTTGGAGGAATGAATTACTATCACCTGGTAACAAGGAACTGCAGCATGGAGTACTGTTACTAAACATACACATTTTTTAAAGTGTTATTCCACACTTAGGAAAGAAAAATACTTATTTAGAAAACATATAAAAATATGAATGCAGCGGGACTCGAACCCGCGCCTCCTGGAAACCCACCAGGCGCTCTGACCACATGGCTTGAACGCATGGCTTAGTGGTCAGAGCGCCTGGTCGGTTTCCAGGAGGCGCGGGTTAGAGTCCCGCTGCGATCAAATTTTTATATGTTTTCTAAATAAGTATTAAACATATATTGTCTCAAATATTGACCACTGGGAGCAGAGTGTCTTACCACTATGATGATGCATTAAGTTTTTATATATATATATATATATATATGTTTAAGATATTTTGTTTTAAAATAAATTATAGGGTTGATCAAGTGTACAGTAGTCTATAACTGTGTCAAGCAAGCCTTTACCTACGGCTCTCCAAAAAGACTGATTTTATATATAAAGTATTTTGATTTATAACTAAATTTCTTTGCACTGCTTTATTAAAAAAAATGTTGAGCTTAAGTGCAAAGATTTTATTTAAAATCAGACCTATGGTGACACTGCATTGTCAAATACTATATGTGGAAACTGGTACTAGCACTTCAAAACTTATGACTTTTTATTTTAAGATATAGATAGATGGATTTTTTAATGCTTAAAAATAGATTAGAATAATTAAAGATAGATTAGAATAAATGGGTAGGGTATTATATGGTTAATTTGAGGTGAATGCTTAAAGAAAAACAATGATTATGCAAAATAAAATTTAGTAAAAATTTATAATTTAAATGATTTTTCAATACTGCCTAGGAATGTGATAGATAGGCTTTGATGTAGTGAATTCATGGAATGATGAGTTGTTTCTTCTCAATTTACATATGGCACAGCAACTGGTGGTCAGTTTCTGCCAAATTCCTGAGTCATTCTCTGTTGAGTTGTGGAATTTATTGCTGTTTTCCAACAATAAGGAAATCAAGATATTAAATATTTCATTTCTTCGAGTGGGAGTGGAACCCACAACCTGTTGCGCTTACAGTCACATGCTTGTGCCTCAGTGCTGAGTCTAGCCTAGAATAAAAAAAAAGAGGCCATTGATGCACAGCAGCACAGTGGCTGACTGTAAACGCAACAGTTTGATCCACTCAGTGGAATAAATTATTTTTGTTTCCACGTTTGGAGCTCGGCGTTGAGCTCTGCAACTCTACACTACATCAAAGAGAGTTTTGTTAGAAGTAAATTATATTAACTAATTAATTCGACGTCACCTTACATTTAATATTATGTAATGCCTTAAATTGATTGTCTCATTTGTTTATGTTTATTGTACATAGATACTAGTTATAATTGTGATAACAGTATAATTATTTTAAATATAATTCTAACATACACGTTGCCTTTAGCTCACGCTGTATTCCGCACATAGCAAGGTAGACAAAGGAAACCTGGGAACCTAGCCCTAACCTAACCTCCATTCCCCACTTTGATGAATTATGGAGGCATTGCGTGTTGAGCGGAACTCAACGCTGCGCTTTGCCTCGTTTTCCTAGCGGAGAAATAAAAATATTAAATACTTAATTTCCTCGAGTGGAAATGGAACCCACAACCTGTGCCCCCGCGTCAGTTACGAGTTCAGTCAGATGGTCTTTATATTCTTTCTCTTGCAATCTCTTACGGTATAATATAAAATTAAAAAAAATTAAATTAGCTTCACGCTATATCCCGCACACAGCAGGGTAAGCAGAGGGAACCTAGTGTTAAGACACTCCGTGTCACCTAGTGGCAGAACTCAACGCCGCACTTTTGCCTCGACACCAGAGCGAAGACATGAAAATATAAATTTAAGTAAATATTTCATCTCCTCGAGTGGGGATCGAACCCACAACCAGTCGGTTTTACAGTCACACTTTGTACCACTGCGCCACGATTGGCCTCACGGTATAATATAAATTATTTATATTTGTATGTCGACAAAACTCACAATTATTCGTTAGAAAATTTTTTACTTCATAATCTTATCTGTTGATAACGCTGATGATATAAATAAAAGAGGTTTAGATTTTATGTTTATAACTTTTAGCGCTTTATATTATAAGTGTCTTGATTTAGTTATTGTAAATATAAATAAGATTATAAAAACAAATATGCAATAAAAAAAAACCAGTTTCACGCTGTATCCGCACACAGCAGGATAGGCAGAGGGAACCTAGTGTTAAAACATTCCGTTCTCCACTTTCTGCCGAATTCTGGAGGCATTGCATGTTCAGTAGAACAGGCAGAACTCAATGCCGCGCTTTGCCTTAACATCAGAGCAAAGAAATGAAAATATTTCATCTCGTCGAGTGGGGATCGAACCCACAAACAGTCGGTTTTACAGTCATACTTTGTGCCTGCCTTAAATATGTAATAACAAAGTGAAAAAGTAAAATGTTCTTAAAAATACTTGATATTGTGATTACTTACATACATGATATAGTGACCTATGCTTAATTTTTCATTACTAATTTGGTACGGGTTCAAATCGGGTTTTGAATTTCTCCATATAGAATCAATATATTTTTAATCCTTAGTTCATAATTAGATAAATATTTAGTTTTTAAAGCTGAAAAATGTATAGCAAGTTAGGCAGAGGGAAACCTAATTTAAAAAAAAAACCCAGAAACCAAAGCGAGAAAATGAAAATATTTATTATATCATTTCCTCGAGTCGAACCCACAACTAGTTGCGTTTACAGTCACACGCTTCTGCTCCTGCGCTACAACTGGCTTCATAAATATAATTTTAATTTTTAAAGTTAATGTCATTTAAATATTAATTGGTATCTTTACGTGTGACATTAATATTATTTCTTGTGGGTAATTGGAAAGTGGCTTATTTTCCCAGTTCCATTAAAATCCTCCACAGCAAATTAAACATTTTTGAAATCGAATATTGTAATTACGTATTGTCTCGTTCGATGAGCAATTTATTATCAGAGTCGGCGAAGCGTCACTTAAGGCCAATTAAATATTTAATTTGTGCTTTTTCTTTATATATTCGGCTACAGGTTAATAGTTTGGAGTTATAAATCTCATATTTTTAGCTTCACGCTGTATCCCGCCTATAGCATGTTGGTTAACGAGGTAACCTGGAAACATACTCCGTTTCGTTAAGACACTTATTTCATTGTCCACTTTTCCGCCGAATTCTGGAGACATTGTGTGTTGAGTGGCGGAACTCAACGCCGCGCTTTCCCACTTTACCAGGGTGAGGAAATTAACATAATAAATAATCAATTTCCTCGAGTGGGTATCGAACCCACAACCCGTCGCGTTTACGTTGATAAAAGTAAAAAAAAAATCTATCTACAGTAAAAATTTCCGTTGCGAAATCAAAAGCAACAGCATAAAGCCTCTCCAGATAAAAACCGGCGCTAACAAGTGTTCGAAGATAAACGATATGAGATCCGCGCTTCAATAAGATAACAGTGAATGCTATCTACATTCCGTTTTCAGTGATTATTCTCACTTGAAATGATTAAATTAAATGGGCCAGCTCTTATATGTCCAAAGTCATTAGCTGAGTAACGCGAGGGTTGTGGGTTTGATTATCATTACGGAGAGTTAGTTGTTTCTATCTCCTCGCTCTTGCTTATATGGGAAAGTGACGGTCAGCGGCCCCCATTGTCTTGGTCCCAGAAATCAACAAGTCAACACGGAATGTAAATTGCGAATGGAGTGTCTAAACACTACACACTAGGTTCCCTCACATATTCTGTTATGTGAGAAACAGCGTGAAGCTATTTATTTGAAATAATATATTGGTTGTTTAAACTTTTTTGACCTTTAAAAGTTTAAAGGTTTAATTTAAAATTTTATACCAGAATATAACAAAAATAACCGTTATTGACCTTTAGATAACGATGCCAGATTTATATTTTACCATTTTATATTTGGTTAGGAAAATTTTGAGAAAAAGAAAATAGTATTTTTAAAAAAAGAAAATAGTATTTTTAGATTCTTATATTAGGGTAGGCAGAGGGAACCTTTTGTTAAAACACTCCGTTGTCCACTTTCCGCTGCATTTTCTTTGTCAACAATCAACTTTGTCTTGTTACCAGAGTCACAATTACTGTCAGGTGCTGTTCCGCCGCCCTATGGTATAATAAATACTTTTGTGAATTTTAATGTTTTGTGAAACAAGTACACGCTGTATATAAACCATGCTATTTCCAAAAATAAAATGAGAAATGACAATTTTTTTTTGAATATGAATTATTTATCATGACATATTTAAAAAATATTTTTAGTTATATTTTAAGATATATGTAGATATAAATAAGCTATAATTTTATTATAACTTTTGTTAATAACAATTTATTAATAATAAGAGAGGTGCAGGTTATAAATCTGTTACGCCATTTTTTTCAATCATTAATTACAGTGTGTCTTAATAGACTCTTATATCACGAAAATATTTTTGTTTCAGCGTTGTCGCTATATTCTCTCATGTTCATGAGATTCGCCTGGAGGGTCAAACCAAGGAACATGCTGCTATTCGCATGCCATTTCACCAACGAATGTGCACAAATAACACAGGGTGTTCGATTCATCAACTATTACTATATACAGGGTGAGGAAAAGAAAGAAGTTAAGGCTTAAGTTAAATAGATATTAAAGGGTAGTATAATATTTTTCAGTCAGAATGACCACAACGCTATAATTAAGTGTTTATTATCTAATTAATATGACATTCTATATCTAAGCACTTTTACATTGTATTCTCTGTGCAATATGACTTTTTACTATTTTAATCTGTGCAATTTGTGACATAAAAAATATTAAATGGTTTAATACACATTTAGTATGGAAGATTGTGCAATAATATTAATTGGTGTCTTTATGATATTAAACAGTAATCATATATTGTGCAATATACTTTCAATCTTTATTGAGTGTGTATGGGCCGCTTTATATTCTATATTAGATTATATAGAGTTGAATAGTGTATGGAAACTAGCTTGCCAAATAGAAAATTAGTTCAATTGATAGTCGCCAAATGTATATTTCATAAATATTTAAAATATTAGATAAATAGATTTATAAAGTTGCACTTAAAATATACATTTCTATAAACGAATACACAAAAATGAATGTAAAACTTTTGTTTGATAATATGACACTAGTTAAGAAGAAAGATTTTTAATGTACTTTGTACATATTTGTAAGTCAGGTGGAGAGTATATTCATGTAATTCGATGTAAAAATATTTAACTAGAATCTTGTTTATAATCTGTGTGATATTTTTATGTATGATGATATGTTATTTGGCTTTCAAAAAAAACTATCTGGATTCGATATGAGACTACTCTTTAAGTCGTTGTTTTCTTGTTAAAATAAACGAAAAAAAAGAAATATTGTGGGTATCTGACGAATGATTTATAAAAGTAAACCTATTTTATTATAAACATGCTGTATATAAAGCTGTTATAAGTGAAACGTTAAAAAAATATATTTTGTAGTTACTATTATATAGTCGACAACTAGTAATCATTATCTTTGAATGTCTAATAGTTAAACGTCTAATATGTACATTTTGTTATTTACTATTTTTTGGAATAATTCTTATTTTTTAATCTTTGGGTTTTTTTTTCCTATATCTTATCTTATCTATCTTAATTTCACTATGATGATTTAATTACAAAATTGAATGTAATATTTTAAAATGTTATGGCTGTTAAGAAGTGAGTTTTAGTTCTTTTAATAAATGACAAGCGTTGTGGTCATTAAATTGTGACGCTGTTGTGTACAAAAGTATATTTTTTGAATATTTATAATGATCATATCGAATTATACTCTATTGTTGATCTGTTTATGGAGTTTTCTTTTTTAAAACAACCTGTATAATTATATATTATTTTTGTCTATTATATGTCTTTTTACAGAGTTTTATAATTTTAAATGGAATTATTATTTTCTTGGCTTTATCCTGTGTTCTGTACACAGCAAGGGATGAGACACTACGTTTCTACTTAAAACAATTTATGATCAACGCCGCGATTCTTATTACCAGAACGTGGAAATGAAAATATTTCGTTCACCTGTATGGGAATCGAAACCACAACTGCCGCGCCTACAGTTAGACGCTGAGTCTATGCACCGTGCGTGCCCCCAATGAATTGTTAATAATTTATTTTTAAATTTAGAAATACTAGAAGCTATCCTGTGTTGATATTAAAGTCAATCAACCAACTTTAATTTTATTTATATGATTATATGATTAATTCATATTTTTGTTTAGTGGATTAGTTAGATTTTTAAATTTCTCAGTTAGGTAGTATTTTCTTTTGTTTTATTCTGCTTCTCGCTAACACATATAAGAGAACAGTGTCTTATCTCTAGATTCCCTCTGCGTACACTGCTGTGTGCGGGACACAGCGCGAAGCTGATTTAATTTTATTTTTTAGCTAGAGGCCAGTCTTGGTGCAAAGGCACGAGCGTGCTACAGTAAACGCGACAGGTTGTGGATTTGATTCCCACTCGAGGAAAAGAAATATTAATTATTTTCATTCCCTTGCTCTGGTAACGAGGCAAAGTTCCGCCACTAAACCCGCAACGTTTCCAGATTCTACTTAATTCTTTCTTCTGGAAAGTCGTAGAGTCGTGGTGTCTTAATGTAAAGTGTTTTAAGTATCGTATTTTCAAAAAAATCTAAAATTCTTATTGAAGTTACGATAATGTAATCCAAGGTGCTTAAAGTTTCATATTAATAGTATATATATATATATATATGTATATATATATATATATATATGTCTATATATATATATATATATATATATATATATATATATATATACATATATAAAAACATCAATACTTTTGAGAATTCGCGGGCGAAGCCGCGATCGGAACTCTTGTATTATAATAAAATCGTAATTGATGGGTGTCTACATACATGGACCCCAAAGCAATGATTTTTTTAAATTTTTATCTCTTTGTCTACGCGTTTGGAAACGTCTTTCTCTATTTAGTTTTTCTCTGAAACGTCTTTACCGATTTGAATACAGTTTTCACTATTGTATATCGGCAAACTTCCCTTAACATTTAGTGTTTTATTTTATTCCAAATAGTTCATACATATTAAAAAGTTTTATTAATTGAACTGACTTAAACTTAAATTTTGAATGTATAGATCTTGTCTTTAAAATGCCAATGTTATTAGAAAGTAAGTTAGGCTAGGATACAAATAATTGCCTGGGGACGAATTTGGACTCCCGCGGCCCCACGCTGACGTGCGAGGAGACACTGGGGTGGTTTTAGTCGGTAAGAGTCCGACACGCCCCTCTGGTCTTTTCCTAGGCGGAGGTAGTCCATGAGGATTTTCCCCCATAAAAAAAGGATACAAATATATGTGCAATTCAAGCGGGCGAAGCCGCGGGTCGCTAGTATAATACATTTCCATATAATATAGTTCTAAAATACAGTATTCGATTGGAATCACAAATTATGCATGCATCATACATGCACCACCACGTGTGAATGTCAATGGGTATGAGAACGTATTTCCCGCGGAGTTCGCGAACAATAGAGACTGTGCGAGTGTTTGAACACTGTGATTCGAGCTCGCTTTGAGCTCTTGATTTAATGAAGTGAAAACTACGGTGCTATAGTGTAGTACTGAAGTGTATTGTGTGTATAGATCCTATTCATGGTGTAGCGTATTGTAATGATATTGTAAAGTTTTTTGACGTTTTAGACGAAATAAGCAGTTTCACGCTTACTGTTGATCGGCAGAACTCAACGCCGCGTCGAGTCATGTTGACAAAGCGAGTAAATTAAAGTATATAGTTCAATTGACGAGAAATGAGTCCATAACCTTCGTGGCTACGGTTGTTGACGGTTACAGAAGCTGCGCCGGTAAGCCAGGATAGCTCAGGATTTATTTTTTAATAAATCCTAAGCCTAATTAGCGTCACGCTGTATCCCGCACATAGCATTAACACACTCCGTTCCCCCCTTTTCGCTGAATTCTGGAAGCATTAAAAATAGTTATAAATATTTAAATTCCTCTAGCTTACAGGTTACCTGGTTACCCAAGCCTTAATATGGTCCGCGAACGATTTTGGTTTTATGGATGAGGATGGTGAGGGGAAGTTTCTGTTTAATTACCATAGTTAATGCATAGTGGTCCCTGCTACCAAGAACGACATAAAAGTGGTTTTTGATCAAGAAAAGGTTGGGAACCCCTGCAGTCTAGCTAGTGGGATCGAATCCAGCCGCAGTAGCGCATCAGCACAATGCTTAATTACAGGTGGGATAGTTGAATTATCCCAAATAAAAAAAAGGATTTATTTATTTATTTACTTGCTTGCTTACTTAGTTACGTAGTCAGTCAGTCAGTTAGTTAGTTAGTTATAT
Source organism: Heliconius charithonia (assembly GCA_030704555.1). NCBI lineage: Eukaryota > Metazoa > Arthropoda > Insecta > Lepidoptera > Nymphalidae > Heliconius > Heliconius charithonia. The sequence goes on along the minus strand of CM060811.1, from coordinate 12,482,657 downwards.
ATTTATTTATATTATATTATAGGCCGCTTTCTTTTTTTCTTAATTTCCCATTCTGGTAAGAAAAAACAATGTTGGTTGCCAGCAAATACCTTTGTTAATAGAGTTTATTGAAAAGATTTAAAGTATTTTGAATATATATTGAACCGTTGTGTTGCACAGGTGCAGCGCCTTATTGGAAACGTGATAATTGTGGGTTCGATTTCCAATTGGAAGAAAGATTAGTTTTCATTTCCTCGCTCTGGTAACAATCATACAACACATATATTCCGCCACTTAATTAATAATGTCTCGAAAATTGAGCGGAAAGGACGCAGTGACTATCTCTCTTTGCCTACTCTGCTATATCCAATAGAGGTTACATGAAGCTATAAACATTTTCATAACAATCGAACCCACAAACACCGCGTACACTCAACATTAAGCCACAATGGCGCCAATTAAAATGGTTTATTAAGAGATCGTTCAGGCTTCAAGCCGCGTCACGTTTTCATTTCATCAAATCAACGGTAACTTTGGAATTGCGGTCGCGTCACACTTTGTATAAAGACGAGTCATTGTGTGTTTCTAAACACTGCACATTGTTTGTGTCTCGAGTTGCTGAGAAATAGACGTACAAACAAACTTTTACAGATAAGCGATGTGTGTTGGGGAGTTGTGGTTTCATATCCGAGTAGTTATTTATTGTGGGCTATTTGGTGATGTTTAGAGAAATTTCTCAATGGCACAGTTGATAATGTTTAACTTTACATACAGTGAGAGCGGGTTCAAACGTCGCGTAAAGAGGGGAATAATTTGATTTACGGTAGGTCACATCGTTTTGTATAGGTACCTAAGCAGGAAATGTGAAGGAAAAGATAAGCCAAAATAAAAAGCGGAGCGAGAAAAGAACTAGAGAAAACAACTAGCAGGAAATAATATGACATAGATCCTAATTTTAGTAATATTCATGTAAAATTATTTGAAACAAAAAAAATATAATTAAAATGCTTTACAGGAATTGATAAAATCTATATTTTTTTTTATATGTGGCTCTCAACTAATTGACAACTTTAATAATAAATGAAATTTGTACTAAGTTTCGCACGCGACTTCGTCCGCGTCCGCGGAATTTAGCTAAACAAACTGGAAAAATGTACAGTACGTTGACATTAATAATTTACTTAAGCATTTGTGCCCCTTAGAAATGTAAATTAAATGAAAATTGTGAAATAAAAAATAAATCGTAAGTTTCAGGTCGCTTCTGCTAAGCGGGAAAATGAGCAAAGTTGCTCTCGTATTACAATAATACTTATAAAACGTCGTTATGTTCCCATATTTCTTAACCTGCATGATTTGGGAAAATATTTTAAGACAAATTATAAAAATATATTAAATGAAATATTAGAACCTTTTTTAAGTTTTACAATATTAGAAATAATTAAATTAAATTAAATTAGCTTCACGCTATATCCCGCACACAGCAGGACAGGCAGAGGGAACCTAGTGTTAAGACACTTCGTTCCCCACTTTCTGGCGAATTTTCGAGGCATTGCGTGTTGAGTGGCAGAACTCAACGCCGCGCTTTGCCTCGACACCAGAGCGAAGAAATGAAAATACAAATTTAAGTACATATTTCATCTCCTCGAGTGGGGATCGAACCCACAACCAGTCGGTTTTACAGTCACACTTTGTACCACTGCGCCACGACTGGCCTTAGAAATAATATAGATAAAAAACGAAAAGGGAAGAAAACATAATTTGCTATCATATCATATTGTAATAGATCTATGAATTTAACGAATGACATAAAGCTATCCGAACTAAGAGGCTTAAAGGAAAATGCAGGTTGTTTCGCGTGTTGCGTGATAAATCTACATCTATACATATAATAAAAATGTACCTGATCGTTGTCTGTACATGAAGATAGAAAAAATATTACTGGGGGCATGAATTAGTGTAATAGAACCCTAAGCAATTATTTTTTTAAATATTTACGTTTCTTGGCCGTTTTAAATGCAGTTTTTATTATTGTACTTTGGCAAACTTACCTTGTGATTGAGTGCTTATTTTATTAAAATTGGTTTACAAATAAAAAAAAATATTAATATGATTTAATTTGTATATGAATAAATTGCTACAACACAATTGTTTTATTGAAATGGCTGATACTTTAGTTTCCAATATATGTATTTAAAATAACAATATTATTATAACACAAAAGTAATTAATATTAGTTAACAAATAATGGGCGAAACAAATTAGGGCGAAGCCGCGAGCGAGTGGCTAGTATTACATAAAACAAAATATTTATCCAAACTAAACACGAACAAAGTGGCATTACACATACTTTGAGTGGATATCAAGAACGCTGTCACGTAGGTGCGGGGCTGTTTAATAATAAATATGTTTTTTTTCGTATCGGATTACTGAAAGTGAACAACAGAATATACTTAGAGATGGGACACTTGTTTTGTTTTCTTAAAATGAAGGTAGTTTGACGTCAAATTTTATAAAAAAATCAAAAGTACTAAAGATTAAACTGTAATGTTCTTAAACATTATTTAATACATTTAAATATATTTAGCGTGAGCGGAGAAATAAAAATAATACCCTGCCCGCATCATTATCAAACGAACTTCCATTCCATACTTTCAATAAATTATATTAGATATCCCAAAAATCGTCGCGGTGGAGCGTCATATAACTTTTTAAATTGAATATGTTGTGGGCTCCACTCTTAATCACTCTCTTAACAAGACAAAACGCGGCGTTAAACTACGCCATTATACTGACAATGCATCGAAAATTGGGCGGTGCATGGAGAACGGAGTGTCTTAACACTAGCTTCCCTCTACCCTGCTTTACATGTTATACAGCGTGAAACATTTTTTTTAAACACAAAATAAGACAAGAAAAACGCAACACATTTCCAACATAACTACCTCAATACATCACGTAAGCATCAGACAGGAGTAGGAAGGAGGTGGGAGTAGGCAAACGGTTCGCGCGTTTACACTCCATTGAGTGGCAAATGCGGCGCCGCGGAGCCTCCGTCCGGGGCTCCGGGCCACGGCCGTACATTATTCGAATACATTGTTTTATGTTTTGTATGTTTTATTATTATGTAGATAGTGTGTGGGGGTGTCTTTATATATTTGTTTGTTGAGTTTTTGTTTTGGGGAAGTTGTGTTGATAAATCGATTTTGATTTTTTTTTTCGTTTTATAAGTATCGATATGAAGACGATTGTTGAGTTTAGTACTCATGCTATGTTTTCAAAAATTATACGTCAGATATGATTTAAATCACTGAGAAAGATTTCTAATAGTAGCCGTTGAAATATTTTTTGTTTCGCACTGTATCTCTCATATAGCAAGGTAGGCAGTGGGAACCTAGTGTTAAGCCATTCCGTTTCGCACATTTCGTGAAAAATAATTCATTCTAGCGTGATAAACGAGCTTAGTACCGCCGTGCTTACAATCAAACGGCATAACTATATTAAAGCGGTTTTAGTGTATCTGCACACGACTCACTATAAACGAGACGGTTGTGAGTTCGATTCCCACTCAAAGGAATGAACCTTTTTCATTTCCTCGGTCATACAACAAGATAATACACGGCGTTGTGTTCCGCCATTTAATACGCTTTCCCTACATGTGGAATAGAGCATATTTCATATAAGTATGTCACATATATGTGACCTAGTATATATATAGAGGTAACGTTATGATTCAAACGTCAAACAAGTTCACGCGTTCACGCTCCATTGACCGTGGCGTAGCGCCGGCGCCGGCGGGCCTCCGTCCGGCGAGCGCGGATACGACCGTCTCACATTATGAATGTATTTATATCCTTCTCTTAACAATAATTTTATATTCTCTATTTGTTTTTTGGAGTTTTGTTTTCTCTTTTTTTTAAGTTCCACTCTGTATTACGCATTAGCGTGGTATTTTGCAAGAATTTCGTGTTGAGTGGCGGAACTCACCGCTTTGCTTCTACTCCAGACGAGTGAAGAAACGAAAATATTAAATATTTCTTTTCCTCGAGTGGAAATCGAACCCACGACGAACATTCATGTCCCTCAGTCCCCATATCGGCAGAGTGAGTAATCATCTCGGTTTGGAATCGGAATTTTGATTCTATGCGGTCAAGGCATATTAGTGATTAGCAATAAAAAATGCTATATTTTTCAGTTATATTTTAACATATTTGTATAAATATTTTATGCTATTGATTAAATAATATAAAAGTACTAAAAGTACGCGTTGGGGTAAATTGATCAACTTAGTAGAAGTACGAGACAATCCATCTAACTAAAGTAATCAGCGTCACGCTGTATCCCGCACTCAGCAGGGTAGGCAGAGGAGGAGGTATTGCGTGTTGAGTGGTAGAACTCAACGCCGCGCTTAAATAATAATAATAATGTTACAGGTAATGTTTTTATTATATTCAATCCAGGTCTACCATCCCTTGTAACACAATAACATTGAGCTTTAAGTCAACTTAATCAATAAACATGAGTGTTTATGCACATTTTACTACATTTCGGTATGAAAATCGACGCATAGTCAAAACCTATATGATATTTCTCGTGGACCTGCAATTACCTATAAATTCTGCGAAAAGTGGGTAATAGGAGTGTTTTAATGAGAACGGAGTGTCTCAACATTAGATTTCCAGGTTCCCTCTGCCTTCATTGCTATGTGCAGGACACATCGCGAAGCTAAAATAAATACATGTTGTAATGTAGCAGGTATCAAAAGTCGGTTATTCCATTCTGACCATTTGTGGTAAAACTTGAAATTACAAAATGTATGGGAAAGATAAGAACAAAGTGATTTATAATTTGTTCGAGAATATTACGGTAAAAATAAAAAAAATCATAAATATTACAAAAATTAAGTATTATTCCACACATTAAATAATAGTTTTTTTTTTAACTAATAAACATTTTGAACGACGCGAAACTCGAACTTGCTCATCTTAACGAAACCGAAGAAGCCAGTTAAATGTTTTTTATATCTTTATATATATTTTTATCTATAAATCTCAACCCGACTAACATATATTATGCTTTTTGCTCCTACATAGTTCTACAAAAAAAGGTAAAAGGACAAATTATTATGTCCGAACACGTCACAATATTTGTCAGGAGAATGAGAAAATACAATATTTTCAATGTTCCAAGCAATAAGGGCGAGGAGGACGACGTCGTTGAATTATTAAAACCACGGGTCGGCGTGTCTACGCTAATCTATCTTATGTCAACGGAGGGGCTTATTTTGGAATATTTTAGTTTCCATTTTAGTTGCGTATAATATTTTATACAAAAAATTGCTTCAAGCTGTATCCTGTATTTAGAAAAAGGCAACTTAAGGTTAAGCTCCGTTTAACACACTTCGTCCACTTTTCGAGACATATCGTGTTGAGTGGCGGAACTGAGCATCGCGCTTTGTCTTGTCACCTATTACGAAAAATGTAAAATGCTATACATTATGTACTAGCGGCCACCGCGTGGCTTCACCCGCGAGAAAACTGATTAGTTATTTTAATATGCTTCTCTATTTTTTTAATATAACGCCGTATCCCGCACACAGCGGGTGAGATAGGGAAACTAGTGTTAAGACACTCCGTTTTACACTTTCCGCCGAATTCTGGAAGCATTGCGTGTTGAGTAGCGGAACCCGACACCAGAGCGAAGAAATGCAAATATAAATTTAAATAAATATTTCATTTCGTTGAGTGAGAACGAACCCATAATCAGTCGCACTTACAGTCACACTTTGTGCCCCTGCGCCACGACTGGCTTCTATATCTGTATATCTACATTTATGAGTGTTATGCAATTTTATTTGATTTTGCTCGCAAAAACATTTTTTGCGAGATGAATGAAGATACTGGACATAAAAAAATTCAAACATTCAAATCAAAATTTATACATTGTATGTTTGTGTTTTGATATCGTATAAGTCACTATACGCATTCGCTGTTATTTTGAAACCATAGATAAATACTTCAATTTAACTTATATGTTTATAGTTGTAAGAATAGTACACCAAAAAATCCAAGCTTAAAAATAAACCAGAATTTGTTATAAAAAGTCGAAAAGCCGCTGTCATTTTTTCGCGCCATTTCTGTGGACGTTTCACTGCATGACGTGTAGACTGTAGAGACAAAGGCATTTCGTTATTCAGCCTCTAATCTACTGCGACCATTCACGCCCTAGTTCTAGATCGTAGTTAATTGTCGAAGCTATTACTTTGCTTGGCTGTAACTTTGTCGTTGCTATCGCTGATTAAATTAGTCGTTAAACGGAATTACCATTTTAATCGTATCTTTGGTACTGTTGAGTCTGAGTTCGCGATGCGATAGTTACAGGTTCAGTCAGTAATAAATACATAATATATTTTATTTATTTTGAAAAATAGTTGAAAAATAATTTAGTAACTGTAGTCGGTAGACTTGTATTTTCACCGACACCAGCCATACAAGGGCATTCCGTTACACTCTGGTCAATAAAATTCGGGACAGTCATATAATACCCTGATATATGGAATTTAGTGTTAAGACACTCTGTTCCCTATCTTCCACCAAATTGTTGACGCACTGTTTGTTGATTAGCGGAACTCAAATTTCTTAGAGCGAAAAAAATTTTATATTTAAAAAAATATAATTTATTCCCCCAGTGGCCATCAAACATACAACCGTCGCGTCAATCGCCGCTGCTCTTGCATTTTATATACTGTATAGTTTTAATGGTCTGATTTTACAATGTCAGGCGCAAAATAATCTGCACGCATTACGTATGATAGATGAAATCGCACTTATAATTAAGAATATGGCTTGTATTTATAAATCGTTTTCAACTCAAAACTCAAAGATCGATCTTAAAAGCGATCCTGAGATGCCGTTTCCTTCATAAAATTATAATTTATGAATAAATCTCTTACCAAAACAATCCCTCATCAATCATTTTCTTAGAAACTAAAATTACGCCAAACACTAACGGCATTATTCTATATAACAATATCACATGCTAGCTTCAACGTTTCCTTAGTAAATAGGTTATGTTGAAAATGCACTGTAATTAAAATAATTGGAAACTTTAGACGAAGCTCGGTGACAGTTGTAAGTTTCGCAATTAACGCAGCTCGAGGCGCCCTGTAATAGAATGAAATGCATTAGCTTGAACTATACTTCGCGTGATTAATAATTAATAATTATTATTATCTTATATATTAGAGACCAGTCGTGGCGCAAGCGCAATTGACTGGTTGTGGATTCAATTCTCACTCAAGGAAATTGAATATTTATTTATATTTATATCTTCATTTCTAAGTTCTGGTGTCGAGGCAAAGCGCGGCGTTCCGCCGCTCAACACGCAATGCCTCCAGAACTCGGCGGTGTGAAGTGGGGAACGGAGAATCTTCACACTAGGTTCCTTCTGCGTACCTTGCCGTGTACGTGATACAGCGTGAAGCTGATCTTATAAACTACTATATGAGGCTATAAACGCAACGATTGTGGGTTCAATTTCCACTAGGGGTAACGGGAATAAACAGTCATTCCCGTTGTATAGTGTCTTGGAAATTGGGCAAAAAGTACGAAACGGAGTATTTTAAGTATCTCTAGGTTCCCTCTTCTCTACTTTGCTATAGGCGGGATTTGGCGAACATAAGGACCATTGCTTACAGTCACTAAATTTTAAAAACAAACAAAGGCGATGTAGTATAAGACGAACGAATTAGTGTACTTAAAATAATTATTTTAATACCCTTAAATTTTATTTTATTAATTTTTTTTAACACAAAATTTTACTATACAAGTAATAATAACAATTTGAAATAAATATACCTCGAAATTTAACTCTTTTAGAAACCAAAAATAAACGACCGCCATAGAAAATATGTAACGGGAACAGGTAAAAAATGTGCAGCAGTCGAATGCAAAACAAAAATATAGACGTGACCGACAGACAGACAGCGCTCGGCAAAAAGGCTACAAGGTTTAACTTTGATTTTTAACCCGACGCTGCTTTTGATGTGAACATGCAGGATATTGTCATTTCATATTGAAACTGAATTTTTTTGTAAAAGTTGAAGCATTTAGTATAAAAGGTGTCTACTATTGCCAAAAAGATGCTAGAGACAACCTTTTGGTTATTGTCAATTGGAGAAATAATAATAATAATATATAGTTTAAAAAAAAACTAATACCAGTCGTGGCGCAGGGGCACTTGCGTGTGACTGAAATTGCGATAGGTTGTAGGTTCGACTCCTACTCGAGGAGATGAAATTGTTAATGTTTTCATTTCCTCGCTCTGGTAGTGGTAACGAGGCAAGCGGGGTAGTTCTGCGACTCAACATACAATTCCTCTCGAAATCAGCGAAAACGGCGAATGGAAGTGCCTTAACACTAGGTTCCCAAGTTCACCCTGCCCTCCCTGCTTTATGTATAGTGTGTGAATTTAAAAAAAAGGACGTGTTGGTAAGTTATTCACAAATATTTTATAATTAATAAAATTTTATCTAACGTCGGGGGACAGTAAGGCGTTGGTCGGTTTCAAATTAATTGGTTTAATTGCAAGACCGGGCGCTTGCTTCTAGCTTCTAGCGGTGGACTTAATTTTATAGACTGTATAAACGGATTTAGAGATTGTAAATCAATGCCGCATTGCGGTGATTATTGAAAAATTAAAAATGACGTAAATATTTGTTTAAATTTAGATTTGCATTACTACCCTCTGGTGTCGAGGCAAAACGCTGCGTTTAGTTGCGCCACCAAACAGGCAATGCCTACAGAATTAGGCGGAAAATGAGGAACGGAGTGTTAACACTATTTTCTCTCCTAATTCTCTACGCATACCCTGCTGTCTGCTCTTTCTTTTTTAGGATTTATCACAAATATATGGTTTTTAGATTTTTTCGTGAAATTCCCATCTGTAGATGCTGACAACCAAATTTTATAATTCTAGGTCAACCGGAAGTACTATATTGAATTTTGTTCTCTTTATAGTAACGAAATACGCGTTTTTGCGATATAAACGGCCATATCTTTTTTACAACAATAGACGAATACGAGTTTTACAGTAAATTATGGGGCCGTAGATCTAAGCATATAGTTTGAATTTAACTTTTGGCAGACAGACAGACAGGCGGACGGTCGGACGGACAACAAAGTGATCTTATAAGGGTTCCTTTTTTTTGTCTTAAAAGGTACGGATTCCTAAAAATTAAATCGACCTTTATTTAACCTTTATTTAACCATATATTACAAAATACAAATAAAATTTCGAAATTGTAAAAGCCTTCTGACACTACATGTAAAGTCATAGTTCTTTAAAGAAGTTCTTTATCTCTCCTTATAATTTGATTATTAGGCTGTTAGCAGGTTTACACCCTAAGCCAACGATATATATTTACGTTATTGTACGCTACTTTTGTTTGAGTGAAAATAAATTCTTTTGGTAATCCAGACCATTATAATGTGAAAAAAAAACATGTAATATGTACATCGTTGCTACGAGGAATGCTACGTTGCTACGAAGTGTTGCGGGTTGAAATCCAAAGACGTTTAGATAGTTTTTAGATAGTAGACAGACGAAACCTAATGTTAAGACACTCCGGGTTATTCCCACTTGCCCGTCTGTTTTCCAAGAGATTATGTATTGTGAAGTGGAATTCATCGCTGTTTATTGCCTTGTTACCTGAACGAATAAATGAAAATAATTAATTCCGCGAGTAGAAATGGAATCCACAAGAGTCGCGTTTACAGCTCCAAACGCTATGTTTTGTCACGATTGTTTACTGAAGTTAATATGTTAATAGTATTGATAGAGCAGCTTCCTTAGATATTTCTATATTTATAAGATCAATTTACTCCTAACTGCGCTGGATCGTGATGAATTATTAAAATCACGGTAACACCGTCTCTGTAATATTGAATGTTAAATGTTTATTTCCATAATCATTTGTTAAAATAAAAAAAAATCAGCTCCACGCTATATCCCGCATACAGCAGTGTAGGCAGAGGGAATCTAGAGTTAAGACACTCCGTTCCCCACTTTCTGCGAAATTCTGGAGGCATTGCGTGTTGAGTTGCAGAACTCAACGCCGCGCTTAGCCTGGACACCAGAGCAAAGAAATGGAAATATAAATTTAAGTACATATTTCATCTCCTCGAGTGGGGATTGAACCCACAACCAGTCGGTTTTACAGTCACACTTAGTGCCGCTGCGCCACGACTGGTCTCAATTATTTGTAATTTTTCAGATTTACAGTTTTTGCGCTTAGCAGATAGGCAGATTTGCGGATAGGCAGAGGGAACCTAGTATTAAGACACTTCGTACTCTACACCTCGCCTTTACATAATGTATGTAGTGGCGGAGTTTTGTTTTCTTACCGGAGAAATGCAAATAATTAAACTGAGTGGGAATTGAATCCGGAACCATCGTATATTAGGTCAAACAAGTATTGAAAAGCAAAAACTAAAATTATTAAAATCATTCACTAATTCAAAGAAACAGTCCTAATTTCCGTCCAACTACCCACAATCGATATCGTTTGCCAAAACCATTGTCTCGCAACGTCTTTGTTGGGAGCTGTCGCCAACAATACCTAAATACAATAAGTAGGGTTTACTCTACTATCTCCATGCAAATCCCTGCGACGACGCTGACAAATAACTGCTCAAGATCTGGAACGTATGTGTGTATGTATACAAGCGATTTATAACATAGTGTAAAGACATGTTGCCGTTAATGTTTATAATTAGGTATTCTGTACAATAGCTCGGCTATGCGTAGAATATCTGAAACGTCTAGGTGATGTATGAAATATTATTTATTTCATAGTTTGTCTAGATATTCTGTGCAATGCAGAATGAGCAGTCGGTCGATGTATGTATGAGAGTGGAGAAGAGAGTCAGGAAGAAGGGATGTGCGAGTAGACATGACAATAAACTTGTTGTGACACATTTTTAAATGCAGGTACTTTTAAGTTTAGGCGTTTAAAAACTGTTAACTTGTAGCTCCAAGAATATAGATTAAAATCTATCTTCCTTTATACATTTCTGGTGGAACTGCATGCACCGTATACAATCCCTAGAAATTTTATTTATGACGTAGTAAAATGTGTGTGTGTGATGGATAACAATATTAATAATATTTCATACATAGCCTGGAGGCCCTAGGCTAGCGTATTTTGTCAATTGTCGAGGTATTGTATTCTTCTTCTTAGTCGTAACACTCTTGTCAGAGCGGTCGTGGTCATTACAAAGTCACGTTAGGGGCAGATGTTATACGCCTCACAAGTATTCGCCACTTATCTCTACTGGCTGAAAGTCTGGTACACTCATGTAAGGGACCCCCTACTGCAGCCTTAATTTGGTTGGTCCAACGCATGGGAGATCTTCCTCGCCCTCTAGTTCCCTCCACTCTACCCTGCACGACAAGGCGGTCGATGAAGCCACATCCTCTTCGGGAGACATGTCCAAAGAACTTTAGTATGCGACTTTGTACTGACGTCGACAGACGTTGTTTCGAAACTCGGTCCATGATACACCCAGCATTCGTCTCCAGCACCACATCTCTAGAGTATCAATTTTTTTCTTCTCGACCTGTCGCAGGGTCCATGTCTCCGAAGCGTAAAGAAAAATGAAAAAAACAAGCGTCTGCACAAGTCTGATCTTAGTAGCTTTTGTAATATTTTTATTTTTCCATATTTTCTTCAGTCTATCCATTGCTGTTCTAGCCATCGCCATACGTCTCTTTACCTCTTTTACGCAACCTCCACTATTTGTGATTAAAGTTCCTAGATAGATGTACGATTGGACAACATTGCAGCTCGCGATCTGTGTGACTTCGGGCGAGTTATTATTTGCTCGGTCTATAATCATAATTTTTGTTTTAATGCGGTTGATCTTTAATTCAAATTCGAGGCTTACGCGTTCCACTTTCAAAATTAGTTCTTCTAATTGGCGTGCACTGGTTGCAAACAAAGTAGTGTCGTCGGCGTAGCGCAAATTTGATATTTTGTAGCCACCAATAGCCACACCATCAGTCCAGTCTTTGAGAGCAATTCGCATTATAAGTTCAGTATACACGTTGAACAAAAGCGGTTATATCATGCTTCCTTGGCGAACTCCAGCATTGGGATGAAAGTTATTTGATAACATATCATCTGTTCGCACGGACGCAGTTCCATCTTCATAAAGCTGTCGGAGAAGATGAACCAAGTGTTTTGGTGTACCCATGTCTAGCAGAACATCCCACAGCTTGGGCCAGTTCACAGAGTCAAATGCTTTTGAGAAATCCACAAAGCAAACGTACGTAGGCTTGTTAAACTCTCGGGTCTTCTCTATGATTTGGCTTTTAACAAAACCGGCTTGTTCTTGTGCGATTTCTTTAGACAAGAAGGTCTGCAATCGCTCATTTGTATAGAAGGTATTGTATAGAATGCCTGAATAATTCAGATTGACGGTAACATACATAATAATATAACTTTACTTACATATGAATAAGTGTACTGATATGATATTAGTATTAAGGCTACTGTGACTAAGCTCTTTACATGCGTGATAGATGTGGGTTTGATTCTGATTAGAGCAAGTGATTATATTTAAATTATTTTCTTTTATCCGTGTTCCGCCACTCAACATTGGCTGTGCGATATACGGGGGTAAACCCATGAGCTGATCTTATTGCCTATAATTGAAAATAAGACACTATACGACATAAGTTTCGTGACACCATTTCCGTACTTTGTTTATCAGCTAAAAAACGGAGAGTTAAAATAGATATTGAACAGATCCAGTTAAAGAAAGTACGGTTCCATCATTCATGCATATGCAGATTCTTCATGACGAGAGAGTTGAAATAGTGTTGTAATAGATATTAGATTTTCAAAAGACTATAGAGTGGCTAATAGTGGTAGACAACCCCAGTCGAGGTCAGTTGAGGCCAGTCGTGGCGCAGCGGCACAAAGTGTGACTGCAAAACCTATTGGTCGTGGGTTCGATTCCCACTCGAAGAGATGAAATATTTACTCAAATTTATATTTCCATTTCTTCGCTCTGGTGTCGAGGCTAAGCGCGGCGTTGAGTTCTGCCACTCAACACGCAATGCCTCCAGAATTCGGCAGAAAGTGGGGAATGTAGTGTCTTAACACTAGGTTCCCTCTGCCTACCCTGCTGTGTGCGGGATACAGCGTGAAGCTGATTTATTTTTATTTTTTTTTAATAGTAGACAAAAGGCTGTGTTGAGATCCGCCACTCAACGCCCAATTTTCCAGACGTTGTCTGGAATGTAGCATGTGTGGAAAATTGGGCAGAAATTGCGCAATGGAGCTTATGATCAATAAGTTACCTCCGCCTTTTTTGCTAAACGGGTAAAAGCGTGAAGCGCAATTGAATTGAATTGAATCACAGTTCACCCACACCGAATGGTCGTCAGTCAGTTATAATTTAATTTCGTTTTAATTCCGTACCGAGTCGCCAGTCGCCAGATTCCAGGCGCATATAAGCCGCAATCTGCGGATTCAACAAGAATTTGAATGACATGGCGACCGCACGGGCGCGCTGTCATTTTGTATACCATTGAAAATATTTATCGAGTGCTTTGAAAACTTTTAATTATTTTATTAATATTAGTTTTTTGCTGGAAATATGTCTCAGCTGTAATAGTAACAAGTTCGATTGCTAGTAGGGAAAAAAATAGATTAGTAATAAACGTGATTAAAAAATAACGGACTGAAAGACTTGTGAAGTACGTATCTATATGATATCAAAGACCGCGTCACAAGGAAATTAAATTAATTCATAATCTCTAGTGGGAATCGAACCGCCACATTTACAGATTGTGTTACACGGTTGTGCCGCTGCGCCACGACGGCTTAAAAAATGTTCCAGCAGGATTAATATTCTGTATACTTAAACATTATAAATCTCATTTAAATAGTAAGTAACTGGTATGTACGAGTATACTACAAATGCATACAAAATAAAAATAATATCAAACTATGTATACATATTATAAAGCAAATACCTACAAAGATTTTTTATCAGAAAATTTAGTTCAATTTCATTATTTTTCCATTAAATGGTCTGAAAATGTACTAAGTAAAGAAATTAGAAGAACAATTTTATAAGACTGATGTAATAAAAACTCGCCACCTCAGTCGAGCGGAGTTCGTTACGGCCTGATCCCTCGTGGTTTGGACGAGGCTGAATCGACAACAAAAAATGTGTATATAAGGCAATAATAGTTGCAGACGTGGTACAAATAGAGCACAGATAGAAGGTACTACAAGCACAGGGTTAAAATATTACTTTTTTTTATTTCACGCTGTATCCCGCTCATAGGAATAGGGAATAGGGAAGGCAAAGGGAATCTAAGAACCTAGTGTAAAGTTTCCTAGTGACACGTTGTCTCTGTCTCTCCCTTTTTGCCGAAATCTTTAGGCATTGTGTGTTGAGCGGTGAAACTTAACGCCGCGCTTTGCCTCGTTACCAGAGCGAAGTAACGAAAATATTTAATTTTAATATTTAATTTTTTCGTGCGGGAATCGAACTGTTGGTTAGATTTTCACTGTCGCGATTGCAGTTTCACCCTGTTACATAAATTGTATGTTATTAAAGTTACCCATATTTTGTTTGCAGATATTTTTAACATATATAAATAAGCAATAATAAGAATTTCGGTGTAACTTTATAGAATTTTCTTTCTTAGTGTTTGGAGAACGGGTTTTCCAGGGACTTAGGTTTGAGTCCCGGTACGCTAAAGTTTTATATACGATTTTAAAAAATAAGTAGGTATATTTTAATATTTTTTTCACAAATCAAAATGCCAGATCTATAGAACCATGTAATTAATCTCAAGGCCGTCGTGGCGCAGGGCCACTAGCGTGTGATTATAACGCGACGGTTGTGGGTTCGATTCCCACTCGGGGATACAAATTATTATTTATTAATATTGTCATGTTTTCTCTCTGATACGAAGGCAAAAGTGTGTCGTTGAATTGAGCTTCAAAATTTCCTCTCCTATTCCTCTATATAACCTCTGATTATTCTGCTACATGCGGGATACAGCGTGAACCTAAAAAAGTAATCTCAAAAATGTAACAACGCTAAGGCATATTAATGTAAGTGTAAATTGTAATACATTTTCTCAATGGCCCTCCGCTGCGGAGTTCGAATGAGATGCAGTTATCTTCCAAGCGATCGTTTATACGAACACTTGGAAGGTTAACGTTTATATGTTGAGTTAAACATTGTAGCTGATTGCAATTAACTAATTAGTTGCAAAACCTTAATGAAAATTAAGCTAAAGGGGCTACCTCGGAACTTAAAACACTATTTTCATTAACACAGTTCAGTTCGACACTTTCCGTCAAATTCTGTCTCGTTACCAGAGCAAGGAAAACTTTAAATATTGCATCGAGTGGGAATCAAATCCACATCCGGTCACGTTTCTAGTCACATGCTTGTGCCCCAGCGCCACGACTGGCCTCCTCTCCTCTTCTCTCCTCTCCTCTAGTTTTCCACTGATATTTCTAAATCATTAGTGGCAGAGAATTATTAGAGTCCAAGCTATGTGGCTACTATACATATATAAAATATATAGAAATATTTATTTGCTTCTTACAACTTATTTATGTTGTTAGCATCTCTGTAAGGAATTTTCATAAAATGTCGCTAGATCAGAATGATCATTTTAAAGAGAGAATGCCATTTTTTAAATGATTTTTAACATTTTTCTAGTGAAACACAAAGAAAAGGAAATATTACATATTTTTTAAGAAACATACGATTCTATAACATAGTTTTTAATCAAAAATTACTTTTATATGTAACAGCCGAATCCCTTAATTATTATTTCCTATTCAAAATTAGGAAAATATGTCAAAATTATTAACATATTTAATTAATAAATAATTATGTATATACGAACCAGTTATAAAATGCTTTTCCAACTCCATTAAAGTGAATTTGCAATGCAAACTTCTATTTCACGTTATGTTCCTCGCGGGCCCCAGTCCGGGCGCCGGGAGCTAGGTATATATATTTTGTATATTCACATTGGTACCTACTAATAAAATATTTTATATTAAGTTTATATTTAATTTCATGTTCTATCTCGCATATAGCAGGAGAGGCAGAGAGAATTTAGTGTTAGGACACTTCGATGTCCGCCATGTCTATTATAGAGATATCATCGAAAATATTTTTGGTCATTTTGGGTTTCTAACCAAATCTTTGAATAATCTATATAATAAATAATAAGACGTGTTCCACTATTGCGTACGTAATGTTATAAAAATGAACGGTGCATGGAAAAAAGTGTATTAACACTAGGTTCCTTCTGCCTGCCCTGTTGCAAGATATTTTTTTTAGCTTCACGCTGTGTCCCACACATAGGGCAAGCTGTTAACCTAGTGTTAAGACACTGCGTTCCCAATAAGATGATTCCAGAATTTGGAGGTGAGCAACGGGAGTGGTTGCTCACCTCCAAATTCTGGAATCATTGGATGTTGAGTAGCGGAACTCAACGCCTCGTTTAATAGTAATAATGTAGGGATCAAAGGAAATTTTATCTATAATTTAGTCAAAAATCTAATGACTTGCCACTACCTACATACATACCTACCTATATGAACAAAACGAAAAAGGCTACCTCACCACACAAACTCATATATAAACTGTCTCGCGTAGACAAAGGCATTTCCGTTTCAATCTGCAATCTACAGTGAAGCGTTTACGCCCTAGATTTGAATACTAGGACATGCACGTTAATTGCTGGAGCTATTACCCGTGTGTGGCTTGAGAAGTAACTGTTGGTGCAATGCAGGGGAAATCAATTAAATTATTTGTACAGTCACTTGGACTCTACGATGGTGCAATAGCAGTGCCTGGCAGTGGTCAGTGGTCGTGGCTTCGATTCCCATTCGGAGGAATCTTTGATTTGTGGCTTTGTTCACGTGGCCAGGAGGAATACATGATGTGGTGTCGATTTCGAGTCTGGGGATCAAATTATTTTCTCGCTCTGATAACAAGACATAGTGCAGCGCTAAGTTCCGTCATTTAACACACAATGTCTCGAATTGGGTGACAAGTGGGCAAGTTACGACTAGGTCCCTATGCCTACCCTACCTGTAAATATACAAAATGTTTCTACCACTATCCTACTATCTTACTAATATTAAAAATGTGAAAGTGTGGATGTTTGTTACTCTATTCTGCAAAAACTACTAAAGAGATTTAGATTAAACTCTACAGGAGATCATTTGATATAACAATAAATAAGCGAGTCGCTAGTAGTATAAAAAAAACACGCAGCAGGGTAGGCAGAGGGAACCTAGTGTTAAGACACTCCGTTCCCCACTATCTGCCGAATTTTGGAGGCATTGCGTGTTAAGTGGCAGAACTCAACGCCGCGCTTTGCCTCGACACCAGAGCGAAGATATGAAAATATAAATTTAAGTAGATATTTCATCTCCTTGAGTGGGGATCGAACCCACAACCAGTCGGTTTTACAGTCACACTTCGTGCCACTGCACCACGACTGGCCTCCCTAGTTAGGCTAGTAGTATACTATAATTATAATGATATATGAATAATAGTGAATCATATTGTCGTGACCATTCTTCGTCCGGCTCAAAACGGGACATTTTAGAGTGGTTTTCATTTGTTTGAGGTATGCTTTCCTTTTTAGTTTCGCTAGGGTTGCTTTCTTTTTTTTTAGGAAACTTTCGTTTTTCTCCAAGTCTGATAGTGATGTCGTTTTTTTTAATATAATTAACACATCTATATATATCCTGCTGTGTGCGGGATACAGCGTGAAGCTGATTTATCAATATAACAGTTCTTGCCATTCTGATAAGCGGAACATTTGTATGTCCCAGTGGCATGTTTCGAGACATCGGGACACAACTGGGAAAAAACGGGACAGTCCTGTTCAAAACGGGACGTCTGGTCACGTTATTCATATCACACTGCACGGCGCGCGACGTGGCCTGCTCATGCACGGATGTAGCTAATCCTTCAGATTAATAGACGACACCTCTGTTCATGATATTAAACTGATATAATCCACATGTTATATATGTATATACATATATATTATAGTATTTACTCATAATAGACATTAATTAATGTTTATTTGTTTTCGAGTTCACGCTGCATACCGACACAGTAGGGTGGGCAAAGGGAACCTATATATATATATATGAGTGTGCGTTTTAAGTGCCTCAACACGCAATGTCAAAGCGCCTGAGCGCCAAGATGCCTTGGTGGCAGAGCAAAGAAATGTAAATATTAGGAAATAATATTTATTATTTTGTGTGTGACAGGTGGTTTAGTGTAAAATGTACCGTTTGGCATATTGATACTTTTATAAATACTTAATTTTCGGATATACTGTAATAACATTTACCGGCGCGTGTAGGACAACGAGGGAGTATATGCCAAATTTTAGCGGTTTACTCTACATATTCAGCCACAAGTAATATAATAAAACATTGTGTGGTGCAGGGCAATTTTTGTGAATCTAATTCCCACTCGGGAGAACAAAATATTTAATAACCATAAAAAGTGCAGCTCTGTGTTTCGTTACTTAACAAACAAAACCTCAAAATATCCGAAGTACGTAGGTAACGGAAAAATCTTAATGAAGAACGAAATAGCATAACACTAGGGTTCCAAATGCTTGGGATATCCCTTAAAGCTAACCAAAAATAAACCTGAAACAATACTTATCGATTTTCCACATATTTTTTTTTTATATATATTTTTAAATGAAACTATTTTAACCGAATTATTCGCGTATATTATTATAATATGTGAAGTATGTCATCAGTGTAAATGGTAAGATGTTAGAACAATTGAACGAAGTAGTAAATTTGGGAAGTATGTTCAGTAGAGATGGAACATACGAGTTGGATGTGGAAGGCGTATTGCTGCCGGTAACAGGGTTAACGGAGCCTTAGCTGCATTGATGAGACGGCGAAATGTCAACCCAGCTGCGCCTACACAATGCAGTGTTGGAATCGGGTCACCTCAGCTGATCGAATCCGCAATGAGGAAATACAAATAATAGCAGGTACTATCGTTAATGTCACGGTGAGAATGAAGAAGAACGTGCTCAGCTGATTTGGGCACGTCGAACGAATGAGTGACGAAAGAATGGCAAAAAAGATTTATGATGAAAGTGAGTGGTAAGAGAGATACGGGGAGACTTCGGTTGACCTTCAAAAACACAGTATCAAAGATACTGGAGGAAGGTCACGTAAAAAGCATGAAGATCCCTTGAAGGGCATGTATGTAGAGGCTGATGACAGTGGACGAGGCGAAAGTTAAGTTAAGTTAATTCAATTGTTTAATTTGAATTCTCAGGTATATAAGGCTGTTAATTGTAACATCATCATGGTAGGAGGCGGCTCAGACAAGGAAATAGGCATGCAAATTCTCGTGAAGGCGCCGATAATTGCTCAAACGCAATCCGAAACACAAAGGTATTTTGTGATGCTATACTAAATTTGTTATACATTTTTAAATAATTGTCAGAGATACTGACAAATTAAATAAGTTGAAACCGCACGTATAAAAATTTCGATGTAGAGACGAAAGGTTCGGGCTTGAGATCCGGTACGTTAAAATTTGTAGGAAAAGTGAACCTAGTGTTGAGATTGCGTGTTTAGTGATTGAAAATGAAAAAATAAAATCATTCATTCTTCCCAGAAGAAATCAAACTCACAACCGTAGCATTGTTCATTATATCATATAGATAAATATATAAGTGATATAGATATATTTTGTTCCTTCATTTGTTAAGAATTTTTAATTTTTTTCCTGTTTTTTTTTGCAACGGTTAACATGAAAAAAAGTTAGAAACGCTCTTCGATAGTTGAAATTTGACCGTTTTGTATGCAAAATTCAGGAAATAGGTTTCGACGGTATCCAGGTCGGCAATCACTGACTTTTAATTTTCTATGGAAATGTTTGCGCCTTGTATTTCGTATTTAATAGGAAGTTTTTTTTTATAGAATACGCAACACTCAAGTGAGAAAACAATTTGAATATTTTTTAGTTTCACGCTGTATCCCGCATATTAAGTAGAGGGAACTAAGTTAATATTTCCTTTTTCACTTTCCGCTTTTCTAATTTTTGAGATTTTACATGTTATATGGCTAGTGTCAACGCAGTGCTTTGTCTTGATACCAGAGCGAGCCAATAAACGTAATTAATTCCCCGTAATCTCAATCCCCGAGTGGGGGTCGAACCAACAAACGATGCGTTTATAGTCAGATCCTGCTCCTGCGCCATGATGGAATTTGTATATTTACATTTTATTATTTTGCAAAAATGAACGAGTTAAAATAAAAAAAAATTAAATTAAATTAGCTTCACGCTGTATCCCGTACACAGCAGGGTAGGCAGAGGGAACCCAGTATTAAGACACTCCGTTCCCCACTTTCTGCAGAATTTTGGAGGCATTGCGTGTTGAGTGGCAGAACTCAACGCCGCGCTTTGCTTCGACACCAGAGCGAAGAAATGGAAATATAAATTTAAGTAAATATTTCATCTCCTCGAGTGGGGATTGAACCCACAACCAGTCGGTTTTACAGTCACACTTTGTGCCACTAGTACACAGTAGAAAAAAAAGAAGTTTATTATTAGAAAAAAAGGCCACCTAGAACTAAAAAGTGGAATCAGAAGTAAAGAATCAGAAGCCTATAGAAGTATCTGTTTTTCTAAAATCTATGATACTACATAAATGTATGCATGCGTACCTACCATTTACCCTAAACATAATAATTTATAAGCCCTCCCACAACTAAACCACAGTGTCTATTATTTATTATGTACAACTGTATATTTTGTATGATATATTATGTATATAGTATGTAATTTTATGATAAATTTGCTTTTAACTGAATATTATTATTTATTATTTCACCGATTTGTTGATGCGCAGCGTTACAGCTCTGACTGTAAACTCAGCGGTTGTGAGTTCTATTCTCATTCGAGTAGTCAATTGTTTTCATTTCTTCTCTCCGGTAACAAGATTAAGCACGCACTCGGCGCATTTCGATCAAATGCTATAGGAAGTGGAGAATAGAGAACTTTCTAATATTTTTCATTATTTTTCTAATATTTTTCTTTTAAAGTACTTAGTAATATTACGCTGTATTTCACATACAATAGTAGTGTTGAAACACTTTGTGCTCTTATCACCTCCTAAACCTACTACCAAATACACCACATGTTGAGCGACGAAACTGAACTTTGCATTTTTTATCAGAGCGAGACAAAACCTCTCCTCCAAATCCCTTATTTACTATTTAATTCTAACCCCTCTGCCATCTCCACAAAAATCTATCACCATTTCACCTTGTAAAAAAACGAGCTAATTGAACCAAGTCAAAACCAGGTCATGCCGAAATCTTGTCGTGTAACATATCAACCGAGTCCCAGCGGTCGCTCACGTCTTGTGTTTATTGAAAACGGATGTCCGACAGCGTTAATGGGAGGCTTAATCGGAATGCCGGCACCCGAGGGGGCGACGGTAATTGCCCGAAATGCACTCTCGGTGTGTATCGAGTATGTATGTAGATGATGCTTTTTGTCAATAAGAACGGAAATTATTGGAAATTTTCACCTGAGTTAT
The DNA here is from genome assembly GCA_030704555.1 of Heliconius charithonia. Lineage (NCBI taxonomy): Eukaryota > Metazoa > Arthropoda > Insecta > Lepidoptera > Nymphalidae > Heliconius > Heliconius charithonia. The sequence continues at coordinate 12,461,018 of CM060811.1, read as the reverse complement.
TTTTGTGCATGTTTTGGTTTATGGGTTTTTTTTAAATATATTTTTTTGTTGTTCCAACATGAATTTGATCGATTTTTGATGCCTAGTACGTGTAGCTTTTTATGTTTTTCACCCATACCTGAATAGGCAAAAGGAACCTAGTATTCTGTTCCTCATAGTCCGCTGAATTTTCGATACATTAAGTACTAAGTGGGGGAACTCAACGTTGAGCTTTGTTTAAGAAAGAATAAATTAAAATAATCAATCCTCAAAATGGAGGTCGAACCCAACAACGCCGTCAGAAACAATTTCAGACACTGTTCCCTCTGCGCCACGACGCGATGGCTCCCAGTAGATTTTTTGAACGAAAACGTACTGAATTTTATGATTTATTAACATTCATTTCAAAATCTACAATTTGCTAATAACTGCATTAATTTTACTATACAAATTTTGCTGATATATGACTACAAAAATTAATAAACTAATTAGAAGTTAAATAGATTAAAAAAAATTGCAAAGTACGAGTCGGAATCGCTAATTGAGAATTTCGTACCATTGTGATTGTAGGTCAACGGTAAGTGTACACTCAATTAGTATAAAATGAATTACTAATAAATACCCTTAAAATCTCACTCTCTGGATATTTTCCTTTATTTATTTATTGTAAATTCTCACTTCCCACCAAATTTCATAACAATGGGTCGACGAATAATTTTCATCGAACGAGTTTTGTATGATAAGTTTGTAATGATTTCTTTCTATGCAATACTTTTTTACATTACACAATACATTTTAACAAAATGTTTTTTCCTTTATTTGTATTGTAAGTTCTCATTTTGTGCCAAATTTTACAACTGTAAGTCCACGATAAGTACCATATAGATCTCGATTCATGCTCATATCATTTGATTAAGGTAAGTAAGGACTCCGCTTAATTTTGTCTGTGTTCCAAGAGATCCTAGACCTGAATATTTTCTATTAATTTCAGATTGATACCTCTTGACAGACGAACAACAAAGTATAAGTATAAAGTATAAGAGTTTCGTTTTTCCTCTCGGAAAGGTACGGAGCCCTAAAAACAACTTTTCCCAGATGACATTTATATTTTTAATATTTGAATTAATTCATTTCTAAGCGTGTGCAAAAATTAGCTTCAAGAACTTATTAAATTAATGTTATAGCAATAGTTCTTTAGAGCCAGCGATATTTAAGTGAATAAGATTTATATTTGAAAATTTGTATGAATTAAAATACTAAATTCTATAGTTTTATTTCCACTTGTCCTGACCCCGTTTCCGGTCCTCGTACTAAATGATATTTCGAAGGAAAAACTTTTGACATTCGCCTGTAAATCTCCCGTTTTGTATTTTGATATTTTATTACTACACACATATAGCGGGCTTATCAGAGGGAACCTCGTGTTAAATGCTCTATTTCACATCTAACCGACGTCCTTTAACTGACCGATTTCCTCGCTCTGATAACAAGGTAATAGCGGCGTTTAGTTTCGCTATGCTTCGAGAATTCGGCGGAAAATGGGGGACGAAAGTGTCTTAATGAGTACAGAGTGACTTAACACTAGCTTCTCAGGTTCTCTCTGTCTATCCTACTATGTGCGGAGTACATCGTAAAGGCTAAAAAAAATCAATCTTCTATTGATTTAAACAAAGTCTTGTCAAAAATGAAATTATTTTTTGCACATAATAATAAAAAAAATTAAATTAAATTAGCTTCACGCTATATCCCGCACACAGCAGGGTAGGCAGAGGGAACCTAGTGTAAGACACTCCGCTCCCCACTTTCTGCCGAATTTTGGAGGCATTACGTGTTGAGTGGCAGAGCTCAACGCCGCGCTTTGCTTCGACACCAGAGCCAAGAAATGGAAATATAAATTTAAGTAAATATTTCATCTCCTCGAGTGGGGATCGAACCCACAACCACTCGGTTTTACAGTCACACTTTGTGCCACTGCGCCACGACTGGCCTCCTAGATAATTTATGCATTAAATATATATTTTTATAAAATTAAACATCTTTATGTATAGGCCAGTCGTGGAGTAGAGGCACATGCGTGCGACTCGCGCGCAACTAAGCTATGAGTTCGATTCCCATTTATCAAAATTAAATATTTTATAATTTTATTATTTTTGCCATTCAACACGCAATACCCCAAGTGGGGAACGGAAGTTTCTTAATCGGAACGGTGCGTGTGTACACTTGGTTTCTAGGTACCCTCTGCCTATCCTGCTATATGCGGGATACAGCGTGAAGCTAAAAAAATATCCTGCCAGGTTTACATATCTATAAACCCAACTATCCGTTAGATCCCACTAAATTAAACCAACATAGTATCTACAAAATTCACAATGAAAGAACGAAATAAATGTTTAATGTTATTTCAAATCTTAGTACTGCAGGCTGCAATTGCGATTTCATTCAAATCCCTGTTGACCCACAGCACGGGGGGCTTAATAGCGCTAGGAGTAGATTAGTAAAGAACTCAAGTAGTATTAAGTGAAAACCGTCAGTCGACTTACTAAATGCGGTTAAAAATAAATATACCAATAACGACTATACCAAACGCTAATAAGATTAAGTTACTTTTTTTTTTGGTGCAGATTGCTGTGAAGGGGAGTATTATATACGGAAGTAGTAGAGCTCCATTCTTTTTTAGGGTACTTTGAGACGGAGAAATTTAACCTTTACAAGAGCACTTTTTTATCCGTCTGTTAAGACAATTTATTTAGATTGCGTCTACGCAATATATAAGTTAATATAAAATATTCAAGTCTATGATCTCTTGATGCAAAGTATCTTAACTTATGAAGCTTCTAAGTCAACGTCATCAAAAGACAAGCATTTTTGCATCGATTTTCCTGCATTTTATATGAAATTCGCTTTTTTCGAGAATTGCTGCGTTATCAAAATCTATAGGATACTTCCCGTGGACCTACTGTTATAAAAGTTGGCACGAAGTAAGAACTTACAATACCATTAAAAAAAAATTCGAAAAGTACACGTATTCTATAGAAATAATTACAAACTTATATTTATAGTTCATTTCATACAAAATGAGTGTATTTTATTGAGTCAATATCACAATCATGAAATCGATACGGTAGCCCATACTATTACTACCTATTAAAAACGGTATAATCGCAAAATTTAATAAGTTACTAAATAAAAGCTTACTAAATGAGGCTTCCTAAATTTTGGTAGTGTGCTATTTTGATTTCTGATTTTTGTAGCTAGCCAGGTCTATTTCATTATCCAGCACCACCTACCGAGTACCGATTGTATAAATCATCCAAAAACCAACTAAAAAATCCGTCCCACCGTTTTCTACTTCCTTCGAATAGGGAGGGTAATATATTTAAGTAATAACTGAAATGGTAATCGAAGTCACTTTCCCCTTAAAAGACCAGAGAACAAATCATGGCGCATTTCGTGGCGTGTGCATCATTTGTGTTTGAATATAAAATAAATAAAACGGCTTGACGCTGTATTCCGCACACAGCAGGGTAGGCAGAGGGAACCTAGTGGTAAGACTGTTTGTGTTGTCTTCCTGGGGTCAAAGTGTCTTAATATTAGGTTCCAAGGTTCCATCTACCTAACGTGCTTTTTGGTATATAATGTGTGAAGCAGGGTAGGTAGTGAGTGTCAAACTCTACAGTCTAAGGTAAACCTAGTGTCATGAGACTTGGTTCTTCGACTAAGTTCGAAACATTGCGTGTGAGGCGGAACTCACAACGGAAATGAAAGTATTTTAAATAAAATTATTTTCCTGATAAGAGAATAAAGCCACAATCAATACCGCAAACTATTCTTTACTTTTTTGTAATATATAAAAATCCTAGTAATATATATTTTTAGTACATTTTACGATGAACAATTTCGTAGTTACTACTCTATTTCTATCTATCACGTGGCCGTGAGGCTTATCTGGCGTACGCAACGCTGGAAAGAGATTTTCATACAAATTTTGAAACCCATTTAAATCCTTTCGACGAGACTTTTTATAGAAAATATTCAATTTCATTAAATTGAATATTTTTGTAGTACATTGCTTTTACGTATATTTAACTATTTTTGCAGCGCACCACGCTGAAGCAATTTGATGGCATACATTAATATTATTAATTTGTTACTTACAATGTTATATAGTATTCCTAAAAGATACAACTTTCATCCAAAACAAAAAATAAATCCGAGCAGTAGTTCCAGAGATTTTAATACTTACGCAAACAAGCAAACAAACAAACTTTTCCACTTAACTATATTAGTATTAGTATAGATATTTTATATAATTTATATAGTTCCAGTTACCTATAGTTATCGAATTGTCAATTTGGCATTCGATTATTAACCAGGCAAGTTTGCCTCGAGGCCGTTGCATGATGTATAGCCTATTTCCATATAACTTCAGTGTTCACTTCGTGTGAAACTAGTAACTTATTGTTATATATTTTATAGCAATATTTACTTTAATATAATCATATCAGCTTCTCGCCTTATCCTGATGCCAGTTCTGGTGCAAGGGTAGAAGGCGTGCGACTGAATAAACGACAGGTTGTATGGTTCGATTCCCACTCGAAGAAATGAAATATTTATTGCCTCGCTTTAGTAACGAGGCAAAGCGCAGCGTTGAGCTTAACCAGAATTTTATTTCACCAATGTCTCTAGAATTTGGCGGAAAGTGGGTACCGAAAGTGTCTTAATGGAAGCGGAGTGTTTTAAGGCTAGGTTCTCAGGTGTCTTCTGCCTATCCTGTTATGTGCGGAATACAGCATGAAGCTAATTAAAAAAATAAAATGCATTTAAACAATATCCATTTCTAATAATATCACACACGAGTACATGTAAAACAGATGACTTTATGTAAACTGAAAACCTCCTTCTTTCGAAGGCGGAAAACAATAATTTACCTACATATACATTTAGTTTGACTGTTGCTATAATAAAACAATTTACTACAAAACATACAACATATAATAACTTAAACTTTTACAATATTTAAATCCAATATCCGCCGTCGGAGAGTATCGGACAATTACTCAACAGTTGAAGTGGCGTGAATAATGTAGCAAAATTTAGTCTTTTATTGGAGAAATCGTTCCAAGTAAATCCGCAGAATAATAGAAATGGAATAAATTAGATTGTAATGTGTAGACATAAATTGAGAGGTATATATTATTTTAAACAACTGTAATATCTATCCGTTATTATAAGATATTGATAAAAAAATTACAAATATATGAAGAGGTCATATGTGAAGAGGTCATGTGTGTAGAAGTCATGTGTGAAGAGGTCATGTGTAAAGAAGTCATGCGTAAAGAGGTTGATGACAGTGGACGAGACGAAATAGGAATGCAGTGACCGTAGAGTTCGGTGCTCCGTTCGTATGTCCGTCTCTTTTTTTTGAGTTTTTGTTTTATTCTGGTTACCCCACTGTGGATAAAGCGTATCGTCTCAATAACGGTTATGTACCTTTTTTCTAGTGAATAAAAATAATTGTTATTAGATAATGAAACATTAATAGGAGATAAATTAAAAATTAAAAATAAATTAGCTTCACGCTATATCCCGCACAGCAGGGTAGGCAGAGGGAACCTAGTGTAAGACACTCCGTTCCCCACTTTCAGCCGAATTTTTTTGGAGGCATTGCGTGTTGAGTGGCAGGACTCAACGCCGCGCTTTGCCTCGACACCAGAGCGAAGAAATGGAAATATAAATTTAAGTAAATATTTCATCTCCTCGAGTGGGGATCGAACCCACAACCAGTCGGTTTTACAGTCACACTTTGTGCCACTGCTCCACGGCTGGCCTCATTAATAGGAGATGTTTTACGTTTTTTTTCCACTATTTGACAAATCTGCACTTTAGTTGTGCTAGTTTGACTAGCCAAAGATAGTTTCAACTCACTTGTATCAATGATTGATTTCTTTGAATTAATTATTTTCATTTCCATTTCCTCGTTCTGGTACTTGAGTTTCGTCACTAAACACAAACATCATCAAAATAAAATCGAGTGTCGTAATAGGAACGGAGTATCTTAACGCTAGGAACCTGGGAACTACGTACATATGGGATGCATATTATTTATTGTTACCATATTGCCATAAATATTATACTTCTATTACTTCTATTTTTGCATATTCTAAGGTAAGTCCTGATGTGATTTGTCGCTCCTCGAGACGCTCCTAACGATTTTGATTTTAAATCAAGATTCAAAGGAATCAATTTAATCTACAACGTAAATACTTTTCTGTTTGACTTAAAGTTGCTGTTATTTGCTACCTTTGTCCAATCTTATTTGGCTTTTTATATCGCCTATTGCGTTCTTGATTGAAGCGTTTTGTGTTTTCTAATTTGTTTTTGTTTAAAATACAATTAACGTAAAGTATCAAGATATTATTTACTCTGTATTCAGCACACAGCACGGTAGATAGAAAGAACACTATTTAGTGTTCGGGACATTGTGCATTAAGTGGCTGAACTCAACGCCGCGCTTTGTCTTGTTACCAGGGTGAGAATTGAAATAAATCAAGCTCTCAACCATCACATTAATTAAGTACTGTCTCAATGGGTCATGATACTTATATACTTTTACTAAAAAAAGGAATTCCTTTTCAAAAAAGGAATGCCTTTCATAATCTCCATAATGAAAAGCAAAAAGGATTTCCAGGATGAAAGGTGTTTAGAAACAGAGACAAGTGAAGCTAACGTGTGACGGAAATAAAGGCTGTGAACGAATCATTACTGTCCGGATGGAGGAATTACTCTCGCCATATAGCGTTGATTTAGGTTGCAGTCTATGATGTAAGGATGGGTAGGGATGTGACTGATGAAAAGAAGGGACAGGGATGTGACGGGACAGGTTGTGGGTTCGATTCTCACTAGAGGAAATTAAATAATTAATACTTTGATTATCAATCAGGCAAAGCGTGGCGTTGACCCCCGCCACTTAATAAATAATGCTTCGGCGAAATACGGGGAACGGAGTGTCTTCACACTAGGTTCCATCTGCCTACCCTACTATAGTGAAGATTGTGTAAAGTAAAAAAAAATATGGAAAATGTAGAAAGCAATAGTCCACTAAAGGATACATTCGGTATATTATAGCATATATTTATTATATTATAGCATATTAGCGTGTTTACCTATCTGATAACGTCAGTTTCTGCTCTATCTAGTCTCTAATCTAAGCTAACCACTATAACCAATAACAATACATATCAATCAACATTTCAAACATAAAGACGTGCCCACACTCCATGCATACATACATAATAAAGATCAATTTGACGTGAATAGTTTAATAGCATTACCGTTTTAGTGTACAACAAGCGTTAGATTACGCTTCGAACCATAATTATCGAACTATCGAAGCGAAATAAGCTAATGTATTAACATACAGTTCGAGATTGCAATCAATCGATCCATCAATCGTGTTCACTGTAATTAATTTACCCACAGCTTGTCTTTCTAACTCGGTTTACTTGTTTGTGCGTGTGACTTCGCTTGTTTTTTTTTTTTTTAATTTTCTTTTCTTTAACTGTCGTAGTGTAAGTAGTAAGCTAGTGTTAAAACACAGTCAGCTTTAACTGACTTCTTATTTCGAAGAGGAGGTTCTATATTCGTTAATTATACAGGGATGTAACAATATAAATAAGTTGTAACAAGCGTATAAAAATTTCGACGTAGCTTGACGAAAACGTATGGCTTAGTGGTCAGAGCGCCTGGTCAGTTTCCAGGAGGCGCGGGTTCGAGTCTACGTTAATGTTTTATACGTTTTCAAAATAGTATTTTTCTTTCCTAAGTGTGAAATAACACTTGTTTTTGAAGTCGGTACCATTCAAGAAAAAAAAAAGTTAAAAAAATACTGATGTAGGTATGTATCCCAAAAAAAAACAGATTTTAAATAGTAAAGGTAATATAAGTATCAATAATTTCAATTCTGGAGGCATTGCGTGTTGAGTGGCGTTTATCTCTCTTTTAGACTTCTTTAATTTCTTTTTTTGAACAATTTGTAAAAAAACACTTTTTATACTATAAAGTATAAATAAATATAGTATTTCAGGAGTAAAAGAGTATTATAACGGATATTCTACTACTCTATTAATATTTTATAGTGAAAGTTTGTAAGGATGGATGTTTATCCTACTTTCTACTTTTAGATCAGAACAGCTATAATGTAAAGATCTCATATACTTGAGCTAAAAGTTATAGCGGGCGAAGCCGCGTTTAAAATAATTCAACGAATTGCCTACAAAATAACATCATTCTTGCGAGGTAATTACATACGAAATTTTTCAGCTAACTCAATGAAGATGGTGGAATGAACAAGATCTGAAGGATTTTATTAGAACACGATATTTTGCACTCGAGTTCGTCTGTTAACTCGTATGATCTTTTGGGCATATTTTCTTCATCATACAATTCACTTCCCACTTCTCCTTTTCCGCTCGAGTAAAAATCGAACCCACAACCACGTTCAGGTTTACCGAGAAGACGGCCTCTATAGTTCTTATAATTTTGAAAATAAGAGATTCCTACATTTCATCATAGAGTGCAACGTAAATCAACGCTGTATGGTGTGAATACAATTTCTCCATCCCTGTACCGCTGGCCTTTCCGCCTTAAGTACTAAAAATAATAAAAGTTCAACTGAATTAATTTTGAAGCCCAAAATACCTCATCGATTCTGGTCCGCATAAACTCAATTTTGTGCGTTTTCTTTTCGTACCTTTAATTGTGGGTATAAAACGGAAGGTGAGGAATTATTGAAAAACTTTGCATTATTACGTTTCCTGCCGCCTACCGTAGACGGGCGATTTAATATGATTTTTGTTATTGAACAAATGTTGAAATTTGATCTGGTTATGCTCTCTTCAGGTTGGAGTAAACGTGGCGTATTTTAAAAGTTATTTCATATCTCCATTGTCTTTATCGTAATCTTTAAGTTAATATTTTATTAGGTTTTTATGTTTTTTTAGGTCTACGCCATATTGATTATATACAATTTTTGTAAGTTAGGATTAGTAATTTACTGAAAAATATTATTTTTATTACAAACTTGCGATTTTATTCTCACCTTCAAAACATTTAACAACAATTTTCTTATCATCTTCAAAGCATTTAAAAAAAATGAGCTTTAGACTGTACCCCCCCGCACATAACAGGGTAGGCAGAGAGAACCTAGTGTTTCCTCAAGTGGGAATCGTCATGCACCATGGGTGGTCATGCCACGACTGGTCTCTAATTTAATATGTTAAAATATGTCATAATTTAATATGTTAAAATATGTCCTCCCTGTTTATCCTACAATTAGATTTTATGCCTGTGGATGTTGTTCATGGTCAAATTGAAATACCTAAGTTTTATTGAAACGATTAGTGTGATGTAACATAGCCTTCCTTTACAAATGGATTATAGAACACTAAAATAATTCATCAAATCGAGTCAAAAGTTCCTAAGATATGTGCGTTAAACAAACAAACAGCTTTCGATCAAACACCTTTTCGCGCATTATGTAGAGATGTGAAAAGATGTGAAGCTGTTGAATTAATTTTAGAATAATTGAATAGAATAGTATAAATAGAATAGCATACATTTATTTAATTCTCCCCTTTCCGCATATTTAAGAATCTTTGCGTATATATTCATGTTCAATTCTGAACTCTCTCGGCGTTAAGTTCCGGCACTTACCACGCTGTGATGTCTCTTAACACTAGGTTCCACTTGTCTATGCAGGAAATACCGTGAATCGTGATTTTTTCTTAGTTTTTTTAATGATTTACAAAATTTAAGACTTTCTAAGTTTATGCCTAATATTAATATTTGTATAAAGCAAGATAATTACACAAAGTGCCAAAACAAATCTTTCAAGTTTGATAGATACCAAACCGTTCTTGAAGTTTTTGATGAATATTTTAGGATATTTATAAGAGTTCTCAGGTAAAGTGAGACTTCATTGTAGTAGAAACTGAACAGAAAGCAGGGATCAGTAAATGTTGATTTTAATTGTTAATCGATTTAGTAAAACATAGAGTTTTATTGATGACAATTTTTTTTAACCTACACGGTAAAAATTCATGCCTTCATAAATATATTTTCTTAGTTTAAACTATCTTCTTAGTATAATTGCCGGATGAGAAAAAATAAGTTTCGATGTTATTGATTAAAACTATTTGAAGTCGTCGTGGCGCAGTTTGCTTGTGCAACTGTAAATGCGAAGTTTATATGTTAGATTCCCGTTTGGGGTAATGAAATATTTAACATTTTCATTTTATTATTCTCGCTCTGATAAAGAGGTAAAGCGCGTGTTTGATGGAAAGTGGGAAACAGAAATGGTGTAATGGAATCGGAGGTTGTTAACACAAAGTTGTCTAGATAAGTAGTATCTCGAACAAAACGAAGCGTGGGACATAATGTTATATAAATAACTGTGAAACTGGTCACTACATTATCTAAATTGCAATTATAAAACTTAATAATAAGAACATGCAAAAAATTATATAAAAAATAAAAAAATCAATCAGCTTCACGCTGTATCCCGCACACAGCAGGGAAGGCAGAGGGAACCTTGTACACTCCGTTCCCCACTTTCTGCCCAATTCTGGAGGCATTGCGTGTTGAGTGGCAGAGCTCAACGCCGCGCTTAGCCTCGACACCAGAGCGAAGAAATCGAAATATAAATTTAAGTAAATATTTCATCTCCTCGAGTGGGGATCGAACCCACAACCAGTCGGTTTTGCAGTCACACATCGTGCCGCTGCGCCACGACTGGCCTCAAAAAATTAATATGATAAAATCAAACGTCGTAAGTATACTAGAACCTCACCTTGCTCGCATAATTGACTCAGACTACCGAACGAAAACAACTTCGGCTGTTACATGCGACCTCTGACTAGCTTAAGTTATAAGCTTTAACGAAAAATTGAAAAAAAATTTGTAGTTTCATGCTGTTTATTTTTTAATTTTTAAAATAGAAAAGACAAGGGACACGAGTGTTCGATATACGAGGATACGTCTCTCTCTGTCTCACTTCGTTCGAGGCCAGCTAGGTTTTGCTTTCCAGATCACTCGAAACATTAAGGCCTAATATGCTGATACTGAGTTAACAAACTTGTGTCTTCAGGGGGTTAAATTGAACCAAGTTCCTTCTCCAAGATCTCAACAGAACAGACGCAAGTTTATTTCGGCACTGATCGACGTTTTTCCGAGAAGAGTTGTGCGGCCGTTGTTAACAGCGTCCACTCGAAAAAATTCTCGGGAAGTCCGAAGGATGGAAGTAATGTAACCAAAGTAGCAAGTAAACTGCATGAAACCACATTTAGCAGGGTAAGGTAGGCTACCCAAATGTGGACGCACAAACTCGCTTAGTGAGTTTTTCCACAAATAGGAAATCGAAATAATGATACTCACAACTTCCACTGAACCGTGGCGCCCTCCCAAGCCGTGGCCAATGCCTCCAGAATTTGGCGAAAAGTGGGAACCGGAGTGTCTCAATTCACTCTGTCTATCCTGCTGTGTGCGAGGGATACAGTTTAAAGCTGATTTCTTTAAAATGTTTTGAAGATGAGAATATGCTGAGAAGCTTGTAATAAAAAATAATATTTTTTAGTAAGTTACTAATCCTAACTTATAAAAATTTTATATAATCAAAATATGGTGTTTGTACTAAGATGCTCACGATGATATGCTTGATTCTGATCTGATTAGAGATACGTCGCACCCACGAACATCAAGTATAAGAGTTCAACGCAGAAATTCCCATTCTTTAACTTGGACCACATTTTTCCGATCTCCGAGCAAAAACCGAAATGTATTATTAAAATGTATTCAGTTACTTAAGGAAGCCGTTACGAACGCGATTGTAAAGTAGCTCTACAATAACAGTCAAAAAGTTTCCACCGAACAGTATCTAGCTCACCGTTTATACTATTTGGTGTTTGTATATTGGTACTTTACGATCGTGGTTTGTAAGTTTAAAATTATCAACTCGAAAAACTTCCTCCGTGAAGTCTAAATAGCAATAGTTTGTAATGTGCCCACCCTATTGTTTAAAGTATAAATTATAGAATTACCCGTAGTAGTGGCGTAGCGGCAACGTATCCGCTATTTGATGGCAGTGGATTCACTTCCTATTAGGGATAATCTATACAGCTTCACGCTGTAGGCATGAAGGACCTAATTTTAAAACAATTCGTTTCCTACTTTGCGATTAATATTCGAGACATTAAGTTTTGAATGGACTTCAACGTCGCGCTTTGTCTTATTACCAGAGTTCATGGGAATAAAGTCTGGTAATACGTACATATCTGGAGGGATCCAGATTAAGAATCGAATGGGGTCAATATAAATATTTACTTGATCAAATAAATGCCACGTCGGATTCCGTCAATCGACATACAATATCTCTAATACGCATAAGAAAAATATATGTAAAATGCGCAAAAAATAACTATCTTTGCGCAGTCTTGTCTCGGACCCATTGAAAATAGAAGCAAAGAGATACAACTAAAAAAATATATATTCACGACAAAATATAGTCAAATTAATAAAAAATCTAATAAAACAACATACTGTATAAAACTACAATTATTGTGCATAAGTGAAGCAAATATAGGCAATTTCAACACCTGCAGTCGTGTCTCGGAACTGGGGCAAAGAACAAAAGAACTGGTAATTTATGTACATATTGCCTTCCTTTCGTATAACACGTTACGGAAAACAGTTTTAAAAGTTATTTCATTATAGCATCTTCTCTAGTTTATGCATTATTGTTTTTTTTTTAAGATTTTATGATGAATTTGCTATGTAAGAGTCAAAACAGATAGTTTAGATTTAATATAACGTCTTGATTTGTATAATACTAATCGAAGCAGGCAACCTGGAGACCTAGTGTTATAATACTCCGTTCCCATTAAGACACTTCCGTTCCTCATTTTCCATTGAATTCTGGAGGCATTGCGAGTTGAGTGGTGGAACTTAACGTCAGTCACGTTGCCTCTTTGCCAGAGCTAAGAAATGAAAATATTTATTTCATTACTTAATTTCCTTGTTAATATTATTATGATTAACTTCTGCCTTCTAGGTTGACATTACTCAAGCATTGCCCTTAACATACCAGAAAATATAAATAAAATGTTTATAACGACACAAGTTGTCTAGAATAAGATTTAAGGTCCCCACAATCGTGACATCGTCTATGTAAATTTTATAAATTTTCCATCCAAGTATCCAACGTCCATTCGTTCATGAATAAAAATTTGCGGTGCAAAATTTCAAAAGGTCACAAATATGATTAAAACATTATTAAAGTCGTGAAATATCAAAAATTGGGGGCCGCGAGCTCTTTTTTATTATTCAAAAGCGCAAGATTTCGGGAAGGTCGGCGAAAGTGTTAATTTTTAAACGCGACGACAAAAATCTGATGTCTTAAAGTGAATTGTAAACATACGGGCGGACGGAAACCGTGGCAGTTATTATTGCTGTTATCTGATTAATTTTTTTTAAAAATGGTTTGTAAATAGTCAGACAATATCAATTACAGATTAAACTGTAAATTACTAGGTTTTTTTTTTTAAAAGTAAGAGGTAGGCGATGAGATACCCATATAGTAATTTTGTATATTTTTTTTCAAATCTCATAAATATTTTAACGTTAATTTTGTATTGCTATTAAAATTGAAAAATATAAGAGAAAGAATATAAGGTTCTGATACGAAAGTAAGTACGCCTCATTGAGTCATATATAATTGAATATTTATTTAAATTTAGTAAAACTGGGACAAAACACTAAACACTATTGCCGCAATTCTTAGGCTTACACACATGGTGAATCTTTGAAATAGTAGTTGGTTTCTTCCTTTAATTTACGCAATAAGAGCTACGATAAATACAAGAAAATGTAAGAAGAAGAAGTAATAGAAAAAACGCGCGTTTTTGCGTATATTTTCATCTAATACATTTCACCGAGAGTTAATTCTTAATGCAAATATTATTACGGTGTTGCTTTAACGAGATTCATCCCAGTTGGTTTGTTCGGGAACGTTTGTTATGTTTGTTTTACGTGGCCACATAAAGTGTTTTATAATGAAATTGTGTGGAGATATGACTTGGAGGGTGCCTCTGTTTAATTCTACTTCTTCTTTTATTTTATTTTCATTAATTATTATATTATACGTATAAAAGAACGAGGGCCGCGTCTGAGTTAAAACGCGGTGGTTCTGAGTTCGACAACGTGCAGGGGAATGATTAAATTAAAATTTGTTTTTATTTAATTTAATATTTTCGCGCTCTAGTGATGATGCAAGACGGTGTTGAGTATCTAAGTCTCAAAATAGGTTGGAAAGCAGGGGAACGGAGCGTCTTTGTACTAGGTAATCGAACCCACAACCGGACACATTGTTAACTTAAGTTTATTAGGTTGTTACGTAGCCACAAAAAGTGTTTTACAACTTAATTGTTTCCACATCCGCCTTAGTGGGTGTCACTGTTTAATTCAACTTTCCTCTTTTAATTTCATTTGTCGAGTTACCGGATAGCTCGACTTTTCCGGAAGTGTTGACGTATAAAATATTTGTTTTTTGTTTTCTTGTTACAAAGTCCAGTTGGCAGAGTGGTTAATGTCTTAACTGCAAGTATCTTCAGAGTATCTAAAATGATATATATGTTACGTTTTCATTAAAAACAGTTTTTTTTTATGTTTAAAGTATATAGAGATAATGAGAATAGTTAAACAGTAGTCGTAACGCAGGGGCGCAAGTGCGTGCCTCTAGAATTCGCGGAAGGGAAGTGTCTTAATGGGAACGTAGAGTCCTAACACTAGGTTCCCTTTGCCTCAATGTGTGCGGAATATAGCGTGAAGCTAAAAATACATTTATATGACATGGATACCTCTATAAATTTGCTGTCATACTAACCCTATCCTAAAAACTTAATGAAAAGAAAAATCGAGGCATACATAAAAAAGAATATACATTTTTATCCATGAACTTTGAACCCACAACCATCACATCTAATACACACACAAACATACAAAAACTGCACAACAACAGTTTCAAAATAATTAATTACGCATAAAATTGCAATTCAAACAAAACATTATTCCTATCTAACAATCACAGTACGGTTTAGTTAGTTTACTAACGATGCTAGAACTGTCAATATTTTACACTAGCGCCCGGGGCAATGCGATCAAAATGGCATTCGCGGAATAGCGTACATTTAAAATATTATTGCCAATATCGGTGATGTCTATACTAGATTAGATACCATTGTAGCGTGGGTTAACAAATTAACGATGGTCGTAGGTTCGACTTAGTTGTAGGATTTTATAAGGGCGTATTTGATAAAGGTTTCGTTTTTACCTTTTGAGGAAGGGGAGATTAAAAAATATATTAAAACAATTATATGAACTTCAAACACCTGCTAATATACAAGTATGTTTATTTTGTACACATCCTCCCCAGCTTCCGCTATGTACAATATTGTGATGAATATTGTACGTAGCGGGATTCGAATCCACATCCAATATATAAGGTATAATGCGGAATAACAAGCGTATTAGAACTGCGACATAAAATGTTAAAAACTCACTCCACTCTGATCAGCTATACTGAGTGATCAGAGTGAAGAGAAGAGAGAAGATTTCGAAAAGACGCGCGATCAAGTTCTGTTATGTGACATTATATAATAGTATAATTGGTCATACTTAAATATCATCGAATTCCTACTTACGTTTTAAACTGATAACCCATCTTATAAAATTCTTTAAAAATAAATCATTTTCTAATGTGATAAGGCAGTATGTAGCGTTAGGTAGAAAGATAGAGTAACATATACATGGTAATAGACCCCACAAACTGGAGGCAATTGGCGTAGATCAAAACAAAATATCATTTTCCATTTATATTACAGAATCATAAAAAAGAAACAACAAATAGTGTAAATTGTAAATTTTTTTTTTTTTAATTTAATAATAATTTTTTTTATATATTTTGCAATACAAATAATAGTGATCAAACACTAGAAGGGGCTAAAGCTTTAATGAATACGAACAATTATCTAAGCGCAGGTGTAACAAAGTCTGGCAATACTGTTAAATTGGCGAAAATTATTTTAGATTACAGGGATTTTTCTAATTGTTGCCATTTTCGTTGGGACAGCTGAGCCAGCAGCGAAGAGATATCTGTGGTATATGAGTAGGAGGGTTCCGTATAAAGACAACCAAGTAACCAAAATGTGGCCTTTAAGGTCCCATAAATTAAAATTTATACCAGTAGCGCAACGGCACGAAGTGTGACTGTAAAACCGACTGGTTGTGGGTTTGATCCCCACTCGAGGAGATGAAATATTGACTTAAATTTGTATTTCCATTTCTTCGCCCTGGTGTCGAGGCTAAGCGCGGCGTTGAGTTCTGCCACTCAACACGCAATGCCTCCAGAATTCGGCAGAGAGTGGGGAACGAAGTGTCTTAACACTAGATTCCCTCTGCCTACCCTGCTGTGTGCGGGATACAGCGTGAAGCTGATTTATTTATTTTATTTATATATATACAGATCAGACTTATCTAAGGCCGCAAGGCCACAAGGTTTTGTCTTTGTTGTGGGTCCAATCCCAATTCAGGGGAATAAATTATGATTTATGAATATGTCCATTTCTTCGCTTTCAATATGCAATGCTTCGAAAAATTGTATGGAAAGGATATTGGAGAATAGAATGTCTCAACATTTGGTTGATACCGGGAACGGTTGACCGGGATACAGCGCGAAACTGAGAAATAAAAAATGACTTAACCACTCACAAACAACTAAGAAATGCATCATGCAGCGTCATGATATCCTGGGACTGGGTACAAGGTGGTGAGGAATTCCGTTGGAGCTGGCCGTCATTTAACAATCGAAATGATTGTGAGTTCAATTAACACACAGTTAAACAATTATCTTATTTTTTTTTATTTATTGATCTGGCAATTTATTGCGGCGTTAAAGTCCGCCACCCAATACTCAATAGGCAGGGCTAGGAATTCTCTTTGCTTACCCTAAAATCATTTATATATATAGTTTCCTAACTATGTAGTATTCCGACAAATGCATGATATATGTAGGATACAGTGTGAAGCTAAACTAATTCAATATTCATGCAAAATATATCAACGAAACCAACGAAATGAAAATACACACACATTCAAAAATATTTTAGTTTTTTTTATAACAATATATGGAATTATTATGCGGAGGGACCCTAAAACCTTATGAAATGAAGTATAAATTTCTTTCTTTATAAGAAGTACTTTGGGATATGTTCAGTTACACGTCCCATATATAATTTAACCTAAAATTGTGGAGTGTTTTGTAAAAAGAATATTTTTCGTCTTAATATTTGGAGGCTGGAGAACTATCAATAAGCAAAATTACTGATATGGCCGATTTTTTGATGCATTGTCGTTGTATGCATATCGATTAGCGGTACTCAACGCCGCCCTATGCCTCGTTACCAGGGCGAGGAATTTAATATTTACATTTACTTTCTCTTGTATAAAGGAAAGCGCGACATCGAATTCCGCCATTCAACCCACAATGCCTCCGGAATTCGGCTGAAATCGGGGAACGGAATTATTCTATTGTGATCGAATTGACTTACTGGGTTGCTAGGTTCCTTCTGCCTACCCTATTATGTGCAGGTTATCGTGGTTTGTGTATAATTTGTGCTTATCGAAACTGTCGCGTTTAAAGTCGCACGTATGTGGCCTTGCGTTTCGACTGGGTTCAATGCATATTTTTCAATAATATTTTCCGTTGTTTCCCGCATATAACAGAGTAAGCAGATGGAACCTAGTGTTAGGATACTTCGTCCTCAACTTGAGGACCAATCCTTAATTGAGTGGCAGAACTCAACGGTTTGTATTATTACGTGAGTGAGAAAATGAAAATAATTAATTTCGAATAACATCATAAATGTTGTTTGAATTAAAAGCATCTGAAAATGTTTTGTCATTTCCAATCATAACTTATACCATACCATATTTGGAATCTTAGGAACGCATTATTTTACTACAAAATTAGCAGCTTTGTTTCAAAAATCTTGTCTTATTTATCACTAAATAAATAAATAAGCTTCACGCTGTATCCCGCACACAGCAGGGTAGGCAGAGGGAACCTATTGCTAAGACACTCCGTTCCCCACTTTCTGCCGAATTGTGGAGACATTGCGTGTAGAGTGGCAGAACTTAACGCCGCGCTTAGCATCGACACCAGAGCGAAGAAACGAAAATATAAATTTCATTAAATATTTCATCTCCTCGAGTGGGGATCGAACCCACAACCAGTCGGTTTTACAGTCACCACGCCACGACTGGCCACAATTTATCACTAAGTAGGTCTCAGAAAATATTTCAAATATTAAGTAAGGATATATAATTTTTTTTCAAGCACTCATATATGATGAGTATATGAAACTACTTTAGTAAAAATAGAATTTTTCTAATAAACATTCGAGTTTCACAAAAACTTATAAAACCTTCAAAGTTCAAAGTAAAAGTATTGACGTTTGAAACGATCATAGAAGAGGGTGGAAAGAGGATATGGAAAAATATGAGGAAACTTAGCCAATATATATGTATATTTCATCGAGGGATTTTTTTATTTGGACTAAGAAATGGCTCCGATTGTCGTGTTGCCTAAGTTTGCTAGTAATATAATTTTTGTAAGTATATAATTCTATAGACAAACAAACATTTCGATACGACAAAAATATAATTAATTATATTATAACGAGGCCAGTCGTGGCGCAGTGGTAAATGCGTGTGACTGTAAACGTCACAGGTTGTGGGTTCGATATCCACTCGGTACTCAATACGTTATGCCTCCGGTCTTAATGATATCGAGGTATATTAACAAAAGTGTAAAGCTAAATAATGTTTTGATACTTAATTAATTAAACAAAACCTCATGTCAAGTCTTCTTCTTCTTCTTCTAAAGAACTACTTTTATTTAGCCCATCGCTGCGCAGGGGCACAAAGTGTGACTGTAAAATCGACTGGTTGTGGTTTCGATCCCCACTCGAGGAAATAAAATATTTTTTTTTATATTTCCTTCATTGTGGTGTAGAGGCTAAGAGCGGCGTTGAATTCCGCCACACAACACGCAATGCCTTCAGATTTCGGGGGAAATTGGGAAACGGAATGTCTTAACACCAGGGTCCCTCAGCCTACCCTGCTGTGTGCGGGATATAGCCTGAAGCTTCATTTAAATATTTTAATTTAATTAATTCCATCGAGTGGAAATCCAACCTACAACCGTCGTTATTACGACGATAGACTTATACATCCTTCTATATTCAATCAAATAGCTTTTATATGGAAACCACATAAAAGGAAAACACTTCAATTTTTATATTTATGTGAAAAATTTGAAAAATTGACCCAAGTAAAAGTACTCGTATCTACTCTCAGAGGTGGAGAGAACCGCAAACAAAAGCTGGAACATCAAAACATTTTACAATTTTGCCATTTCGTTATTTTTTTTTAAAATGATGGTAAAAATTTGAAAAAATTCTAAAGAGGTTGTGAAAAATTTGTTTACCTATAGGTTTTTTTCGTTGTTATACTGCATATTAGATTTTAAACTACATTTAAAATATATAATGATCGTAAATAACATGATTTTAGTACAGTTTAAGTCTGTAAAGAAATTATAATTAATTTTGCTTAAACTAACTTGATCGTGGTTTTATTGTTTGAGGCCAGTCGTGGCACAAAGTGTGACTGTAAAATCGACTGGTTGTGGGCCGATCTCCACTCGAAGAGATGAAATATTTATTTACATTTCGTTCTGGTGTCAATGTAAAGCGCGGCGTTGAGTTCCACCACTCAACACGCAATGCCTTTAGAACTCGGCGGAAATTGAGGAACAGAATGTCTTAACAGTAGATTGTAAATGAGTGCAGAAACAAAAACTACAAAATTATATTGATGGATTAATAAATTTTTTTTACAATTCAAGAATTAAACGTAGAAAAATTATAAACGAACTTAAAACAAAAGTCTTTGTACTTTGTACTTGTCAAAAGAAAAAAAAATGTAAAAAAAAACTTAGAAGTTAAAAACTCATGTTTGTCTTTTCTCTTTGTTAACTTTTAACTTTGTAACAAATTATACATTTTTATTAAGCCTTAAAACTTAACACAGAACTAATTTGTATATATATTGATAAAATATTATATTTTGAAAATATTATATATAAGAAATATTGTATTATTTTTAACATTTTTAAAGTGTTATTCCACACTTAAGAACAAAAAAACTTATTTCTAAATAAGCGTATAAAATTTTTAAAAATATTTAATAAATAGCTTTCTTTCTCTCTTGCCAGACGATAATTCTTGGTAATTATCCTTGGGTGGAGGAACAACGGACAACGGCGTGAACATCCTTATACTATTGAGCTCCACGTGCTCACCTTGACACTGGGTAATTCATCTAATCCATATAATCGAATACAGTATCCATATTGAAAAAAAAAACGAAACGGACAGACGAATTTATTTTCCTAATGAGGAGATCACTCACGTCTACCATTACACCACCATTTCCCATCCTTCAAACGGACCACCAAGACATATCAAACGCAACGGGTTTGATACTTGGTTTTGATGCTTAATTAATAAATTCCTTGGAATGGAAGATGTGATCTTCCAGTTCCATCATCAGGCCTTGTTTACCATCTAGAACCAGTGTTTGCAAAACTGATGAAATTGCCACGCGGACGTATTTGTACCGAAATTGCGAGCTAAACTGCTAGATGAAGCTCGATGATGAAGGCTTTGGCCTCACGATTTTTTAAAATTCCTTTCTTCCTTAACTACAAGTAAAATAACATGTATATAAGCATTAACATTACGTAAAACAATAATAATATACGTTGTTTCAATACAAAACAAATTAGGCCGAAATGCATTTCAGTCTGTTTCGCATATCATTTGGCGAAATTATATGTAGTTGCTGCACATTTGAGACTTTTGAGTATTTTTTAATATAAATTTAGAGTCCGCTGTAACGCAGTCGCAGACAAATGTGTCTGTAAACGCGACGGTTGTGGGTTTGATTGCCGCTCGATGGAATACATTTTTTCTTCTGGTAATCAACACACTGTCTCTGGAAATTCAGGGAGAGAAGTGAGGAATGGAATGTCTTCATTTCATTTATTCATAACAGTTCTATAATTTTTTTTAAAGTAAATTTGCAATTTTTTTAACGCCCTTCTGATTGTAGGGGATTTGTCACAGTAGGTAGTCGTCCGTCCATTTTGTGACATATTTTGCTTTGTTCTATGAAAATAATCTTTTATTACATTTCACAAAACATCCGTAGACTAGCTTTAATGTTGCTAATAAAAGCTTATTTACAAAATTTGACCTTTTTTAAGAAAATTGTAAATAACTTTTACAAATATCGATTTTTAAAATATAGTCGTACTGAATATATTTGGATTGGTTGAAGTAATGTTATTTTTAATGTTAGTTTTCTCGTATTATATAAAAATAAAATTGGTCATGTGGTGGTCGCCCACAAAGAGTACCTTACCAATTTCATAATTATAGGTAAAACGAATAACGAATACGACGTACAAACTAAGTATAAGTAAAATATAAGTTCATATTTTCTTTTTGTGATATAGGTATAAATAACCAAATCTAGATAAACAAACTAAAAAGTGAGAGAAACAAAACCCAAAAATGAAGGCTGTAAACAGAGACTTTCATCGCCAAGTGTATCTGCCTTTCTAAAAAGAAATTTTAAACGAGACCAAGGCAATGTTTGAATCCACATTGACAAAATTACATAGTATACGCCAAAACTTATTGAATAATTATTGAATAATGTTGATACACATTTCATTCATTTAAATATACATTTAATTGCCTTTATAATTAAAACCCTGTTTGCATCGTTTTTGTTTCACGATGAAAACAGTGTTGCATTCAAATCCCGATTCGAATAATCGATTTTGCATTAAAATACATCCAAATATGGCATCATCCACATATTTTGTATTAAAATACATCCGAATTTGGTTTTTTTTTTGTTCTGAAGAAGCCCTTTAATGCCCGATTTACTTAACCGATTTTTTTGGTGTACTATTAAAGGCAGCGTCTGGAAAGACTTTTCTTTTGTTTAATGGAAAGATTTATAACATTTTCAAACTCTTGTTCCATATTAAAATAGAAAAATAAAAATGTTTAAAATTTTAAATGTAGCGGGATTCGAACTCGCCCCTCTCGGGAACTGTCAATGATTTTTTCAAAGTTCCTTGGACGGTTTCCAAGAGGCGGGAGTTCGACTCCCGCTACGTTCAAATTCTCATACGTTTTCTAAAAATAGATGAAAGTTATGAAAACTCAATCAAGGCCGTTTTTTTCATACTTTTTTATATAACTGATATATGAATGTCCACCATTTGCAAATTTTTATTAAACAAGACGAAATAAATAGCCTTTAAATTTTTTCCTGCATAGCAGGGTAAGCAGTCTAACTAATGATAAATCATTTTCCATCCAATTTCTGAGGTATTGCGTGTTGAATGGGTAAACTTATCACTACAATTTTTCTATGAAAGCAGGACAATAAAAATATATTTAATTTTTCACCTCATTTCAAGAAAATATTTTTTTGGCAAAATAAATAAAATAACAAAATTTGCTGCATTTATCTTAATCCTATATTAATAGGTCGATATGATACAATTCTGTTTGAAATTACAATCCTTTAGGTATTGCCAAACAGAGTTGGACTACGGTCAATTTAGGATCCAATTACGTTCAGCTTAGTGGCAAAAAATCCCGGGTAATCCAGGTTTTAAAGGCGACGCAAGGTATGAGCGACGTGATTTTGATTCATAAGAGTTTTTTATTTATAATGAGGATAAGGGCAGCGTTAGGTTCCGCCAACAAGTCTACAATGTCTTTGTAACTGTAGGGATCTAGATTAACATTTAAATTCTGTAAGTCATGTTGAAGAAGTTGAAGTCAAGAATTAGCTATGTCTTGAACTCTTAAAACGATTACTTTCACATAATTATAAGACATACCGATCATGACATCTGACAGGATATGCAAGTTTTAGGTTCGACTACCACTCGGGGTAATGAAGTATTTTCACATCGACCACTCGACACCTAATGTCTTGAAATTTGGTTGGAAAATGGGAAACGGACAACTGAGCGTCTTAACCCTAGGTACCCTAACCCTACTTCGCTACATGAAGAATATAGCGTGAAATAAAAAAAAAAAATGAAGAACGGAGTGAGTTTATATAAAATTCTTCAAAAATCTCCTCATCCTTTAAATAAAATGAGATATTGTTGGGATCACTGATCGCGATCTCTTATTAACGTGGCTATGTCCAGTGTCCACAACCACGCGCTTTTAGATCCGGCAGTGGCCGTCAAAACACAATAGCGTATCACGGATTAAGGAGGCCAGCCTTCATGTTGATTGCTTTGTACAAATTCAATTTATTTGTATTGCGATGCGGTTCATATTACAACCGCTATTCACTAAATAAATATGATGAATTTGATGAAATAGGACGAATTGTTCGGTTTTACTATGTAGTACCGATTGTGATGGAGGTATTTTAATGATTGTAGGAATGTAATTTCATTTTAAATTCAGTCATTTTATACGTCTAATGTATATTTCTATCAGTAATATAAGAAATCATTAAAAAAGTATTAAAAATCAGCTTTACGCTGTATCCCGCACTCACCAGGGTAGGCAGTGGGAACCTAGTGTTAAGGCACTCCGTTCCCCACATTCTGCCTAATTCTGGAACTCAACGCCGCGCTTTCCCTTGACATCAGAGCGAAGAAATGGAAATATAAATTTAAGTAAATATTTCATTTCCTCGTGTGGGGATCGAACCCACAACCAGTCGGTTTTACAGTCACACTTTGTGCCGCAATGCCACGAATGGCCTTTAAAAAAAGTATTAATTTCGTATAATTGTTTATAAAAAAATAAATTAATAAATATAAACTTAGATCAAGATAACGGTGTTGACATCTATCACGCTACATGTAATGTGCAATTTAGGTAGAAAGCGGAGAAAAGAGTGTCGTCACACTACCTCTCTTAACTTTGTTATGTAGTGCTATGTAATGTTGCATTTACCAGCGGGCATAATTTTTTTGCTAACTTATAAAAATTACAAAGATTTCTGGTTCAGATTACATTGTCATCTCCCCAATTATGACTTCAGGAATATCGATTTCCCGTGCAATTTTTGTAACATTGAATTATTTTAGGAACTCACTATACGGGAGAAGTTGCTAAACGACTTCTCTCTTCGACTTTATACAATACAATCAAAAACACAAAAAAACCCTCTTCTTAAAAGTATTAGCACAAACGGCAAATTTAGCAAGAATGACCTGCAGTGCGACATCAAAGAGTTTTTTTAGTTCATCACAGCAAATTTTGTGATAAAATAGCTTAGCAACAATCAGATGCTTAATTGCTTGGAGTACTGCCAGGTGCATTCGTTAGGCTCGAGTTCATTATGGACCTCGTTAGCAGTTGGAATATGTGAAAGAATGTGTACCGTATATTGTTTTTTGTCTTTAGAAAGTTTAGTGACAAGTCACTCTGTCCCATTTTTAGTTTTTTTAAGGAGATCCGATAAATCAAAGCGGGAATATTTTAATTATAAGCGTTTTATATTGGTAGTAAGACAATCTACAGCGTTGAGTTTCAAATGACAAATGTCTAAGCATGAAATGTCTTGAATTCAGACATAAAGTAGTAACAGAGTGTCTTGACATTAGATTCTCTCTGCCTGTCCTGATGAAAGAATTAAATTCATATTGAATTGCATATAGCCAGACAATGCTCGACTGCCCCATAGTAGAAATTACTGTATAAAATATCATGAAGCATAAAAAAAACAATAACGTTTTATATATGTATTTGATTTGGTGCACTTTTTATTACATAAAGAGAGAGATTTAGTTTTATTACTTTTCTTCAATTCTAAGTGATGGAAAATGTCTTACTTTCTTTTTATATATTTTGTAATAAATATGATAATGTATGCTATTAATATGATTAAAGTCTGGTAATAAAAGGAAAGGATATATTTTAATTTTCTCGTTTAGTAACAAGACAAAGCGCGGCGTTGTGGTCCGCCACTAAAGTGGAATGTCTTAAAATAATCAGCGTGTCTTTCCACTAGGTTCCTATGTTCCCTCTGCATTCCCTTTTTATGTGCGGGATTTAGCATAAAATTAAAAAAAATGTTTTATATAAAAGATTTTCTTAATATTTTTAAGATTTTAAGGTTATTAAGAAGATTATTTTTATTCTTGAATGTCCTGTCACTGCTATAATTCATCTTGCTCAAGCTATGACTTCGCGGAACGTGGAACGGTCGTACGTTTTATCCTGGCCACTTTAAATTACATCGGCGTGACGTTAGCTGGCAAAGATGCTAATGCATATGAATTATTAATAATATTATACGCTTCGTGGCGCAGCGGTACAGCGTCGGACTGTAAACGAGACGGTTGTGGACTCGATTACCACTCTGGGATTATTATTAAGGAATTAATTATTTTCACTTTCATCACTCTGGTAACCAGAAAAATCACAGGATTGAGTTTCGTCTGATGGTAAGTGATAACTCGGACACCGGACGCCGATTAATGAGGAGAGGAGCTACTGGTGCGTTGCTTGACTTTATGGTAGAGTAAACTGGATAAACTGCCGCACGTTATCAGTTCCACGATTATATGCAAGTGTTTATCTAAAAGCGTGTCCTGCTATGTTTGGCTACAAAAAATAGAGAGTACGTAAAAGTAAAAATTTTAATTACCCTTTGCACTTTACCCCAATTCCTAATACACAACACAGTTTTAGTAGCAGAAAAAAAAACAAAACATAGGAAATACGCCACTCGACACTAATACATCTAGAATTCGATGGAAAGAGGGGAACAGAGTATTTCAAAACTAGGTTCCCTCTGCCTACCCTGCTGTGTGCGGGATACAGCGTGAAGCTGAAGTTTATAAAAAATATGGACCACATAACCAAAGGAAATAGGTAAAGTTATTTTAAACCAAACAATTTCACATGCATTTTTGAAATATTACAGGAGACAATCACATTCAGTGTTATTTATACTGTCATCATCTTTTAACACTGCTCTACCAAATTAGCTATTGCTTTTCATTTTAATATGTTTTATAAAACATATTAAAAACAATAACTTTCCCACATAAAATAAAATACACATCTCTACAATTGACTATCAAACAAAGAAAAATAAAAAAAAAACAGGCCACTGTCCAAAACCAACCATTATGAGGGATGACCCATCATTTCCTTTTATCCGTCCAGGAAAAAAAGCTTATCAATATATACCATTAATCAAATAAGACACTAACGATGTAACTTGATAGGTTTATAGCGGTATTTAATTTGTCCGTACATTGCTGCCAAATTACTTCGTTCTGGCTCCGAAATTCGCTTTCAAAATACCCTTTACGACGAGATAATGAATATTTGATACAATAACCGCCGTATTGGGAGCTTGTTGATAACATTCATGTAGGTTTCGTTGGATGTGACAAGTAAAGACATTTATATGTTGATGCCTTTATGGAGCAGGGCCACATGCGTGCAATTGCAAATGTCACTACTGTGGGTTCGATTGCTATTTGGGGGATTCATATATTTCATATGTTCATTTCATCACTCTTATAACGAGGCAAAACGCGTCGTTGAGTTCCGCCACTCAACATGCAACGTACGCATGTCTCTAAATTAGTACTATCTATCTCGCTTTGTGAACATGGTGGGTTAATTTTTTTTTTGAGTTTCAGGCTGTATCCCGCTTAATTAGCATGGTAGGCAAAGTGAACTCTTTCATAGACCGTATTGTGAGGTGGAACTCGATGCCGCGCTATGTGTTATTACCAGGGCGAGAAATGATAATTGATTATTCCGTCTAGTGTAATCAAACCCACGACTGTATTATTTACAGACAGACGCTGTGCCGCTACGCCATAACGAGTTTTTGAGTTAAAGTTTTAAGTATAGTTAATAATGAATAATCGTAAAGATACCAAATCTATTTAATCACCTTATATAATTCTCACAAGAGATCTTCCTACTAAACTAAATTATTCTTTTTGTGTACATTTCTTTTAGTAATACTTAGTGCCATATCCAAGCTATATTATAACAATCTTTCATTTCCTCACGATTGGTCGACTGGTTTACGTAAAGTAATTATTTTGGAATGCCGCCAAATAATATCGGGATCTATGAGAAGAGGTGCTCTCAGATTTGGCAGGCTTTTCTAGTGGGGTATCACGTTTGTATGGAATAAATTAAGTTTTTCTTACGTGGGTGCTGATTTTACAAATTAATAGAGTTTTACAAATTTTTGAGGTCAGCCATTAGTGTTTACCGTGGGACTGTAAGCGCGACAGATTGTGGGTTCAGTTCCCTCTCGAGGAAATTATGTATTTCATATTTTAATTCTTTCGCTCTGGTAACGAAGCAAAGTACGGCGTTGAGTTCCGTCACTTAGTATGCAACACGGAGGACAATTCAGCAGTAAATAGGTATTGGAAGTATTAATTGTTTCCAAAAGTGGAATGTAAATGTTTTAATATTTCGTTATCGATTAAATATTTCGTTTCTTAGATTAAGAACTGAACCCATAACCTGTCGTATTCTTATTTTCAGTACGCTTGTGCCTCTGTGTACACTTGTGCCTCTGTGCCTAGACTGGTGATGATATGTTCAACTTATAAAAAGTAATTAGTGACGCCGCATCCATTTTTTGTTGAACAATGTTATATAAGATTGTAAGCGGTTTTTAATTTTATTTATTGAGAAATATTTTAGTAAAAATCTATAAGTTTCTTTCTTTTTTAATTTTTATAAATTATATTTTATAAAATATTTTTTTTATATGTTATAAAAATAATGGGATATCATCTTTAATACTTTGAACTTGTTTTTTCATAGTATTGGTTTTTCTTTATGAATTTGCAGAGTAAGACACGATTTTACACCTGTCATGTGCAGTTCTCCAAAACGTCACCGTAGCATGCCAGTATAGTGCTTGAATGTAAACACGCCTGCTGAGGGTTTGATTCCCATTCGGGGTAATGAAGAAAATAATTTTCTGCTTAATGGTAAGAAGATAAAGCGCAGCTTTGAGTACCTTTTTCCACCCAAATTCGGGATATTGTGTATTGAGTTGCGGAATAAAACGCCGATTAGTATATCATCCGATTAATAAAAAGAAAATAATATAACCTGAAAAAAAAAATTTTGAACATCATAAAATAAAGAGTTGTTTAAGTGAGGAACCTGTGTTAACACTAAGTTCCCTCTGCCTACCCTGCTGTGTGCGGGATAGAGCGTGAAGCTGATTTATTGTTTTTTTTTAAATATACAGAAAATAAAATGAATAGGGGATCAAACTCACAGCCATCGTATGGAGCCAAAATAGGTCCCTTAATGAATATTTTTATAACATATATGAATATTTTTATAATATATAAACTTCATATAGTATCACACATATAGTAGAGGGCGCCTAGTATTAAGATAATCCTAATTCAACCTCGCGCTTGTGTGAACAGAGCGACGAAATAAAAATGTATAATAGTCCATTCCCCATTGGTAATCGAACTCACAACCGTTGAATTGCAACCCACACCCTGTGCCACTGCGCCACGACGGCCTCTATAAAATGAATACGTTAGTGAGAATATAATTAAGACCAAGCGAATTGACTCGAACATCTTTAGTTCAATGGTGAATATTATTAAACGGGGAACTTGTTCGTAGTAAATTGAAAAGTTTTAGAATTTCCTTTCATAAAGTGAATGATGACGTTGGAAGAAGCTAAAGTATGCTGAGACCGTGATTCTCGGCGTTCTTTACTTGCAATAGATAATAATAATAGTTTCTCCATATATTAGATGTCATGTTTTAGCTCTGGTAAGCGTTGTTATAATGTAGCGTTAAGTTCCGCCATTCAACACCAATGTTTTAAATTGTAAAATGTGAGTTATATAAATATTTAAATATGCGATAATCAATTACATAATATAGTCCAAAGGGTAAAATTAAGACCGAATTGTTCACATTTGCTATCACTGGCCATTAACCCAACGATAAATTCAATAGATAAAGGGACTACGGACTGTTATAAGAACACACAATATAGTTTAATAATTATTATTTTTACTCTGAACGTCGTGTCGGGGGTTCGACTCACACAATAAAAATATTTTTGTAGATTGTCAATCCAAAATGGATAAATATGAAATTAACAAACACACAAATTTTTAATTTTAGTATTAATAGAATTTAAACTTCACTCTATATCCCGCATATAACAGTGTAATCAAAAGGGGACTTGAAAATAAACTAACTAAGACACTGCGGTCTCCAGTTCCTACCCAATTTTCGAGGTTTTTCGACATATCGCTGATACCGGCGGAACTGAGCGCCGCGATTTATCTTGATTGTACGTTAAAAAAATATTAAATAGTATATTATTGTATTATTAGTAAATAAAGAAAGGAGGGTTTTATGAAGACCATTCGTCCCTACATAATGTTTAGTGAGGCCTCTCTTTATGTTTGCAACGTGTGTTCCTTCACGTCCAGTACACAAGTAATTGCACGGTTAAGTAAGTGAGAACATAATCGTAAAGATTTGTAGCAATTTCTAAAAGGAGATGGAGTTTTCTGAACTTGGGATTTAGTGGAACAGTGTTGGACTGTGGAGTGTGAACCTGATGGTTGTGGGTTCGATCATCACTCAGGTGAGTGGATTTTTTGCGGGGACTGAGTGTCTGAGCGCTAGGTTAATAGGGCATTTTCGTTTGCCTACGCTATGTGCGAGATACAGCGTGAAGCTATAGCATAATTCTCAAAAAAATATAGGTTCACGTTGTATTCCGCACAGAGCATTGTAGGCAGAGGGAACCTAATATTAAGACTCTGTTTCCCAATTTCCGCCGAATTGTGGATGCATTGCGTGTTGAGTGGCGGAACTCAACGTTGCGCTTTGACTTAATTCCAGAGCGTGGAAATGAAAATAAATTGTATTTGACCCAACAAAATATTTGAATATGGATATATTTAATTTATTATTATTGAGGCCAGTCGTGGCGCAGCGGCACGAGGTGTGACTGTAAAACCGACTGGTTGTGGGTTCGATCCCCACTCGAGGAGATGAAATGTTTACTTAAATTTATATTTCCATTTCTTCGCTCTGGCGTCGAGGTTAAGGGCGGCGTTGAGTTCTGACACTCAACACGCAATGCCTCCAAAAATTCGGCAGAAAGTGGGGAACGGAGTGTCTTAACACTAGGTTCCCTCTGCCTACCCTGCTGTGTGCGGGATACATCGTGAAGTTGATTTATTTATTTTATTTATTTAATTTATTATTATTAATGGGGAATAGAATGTCTTAATGTTTTGCCCTCTGCGAATATTGCAATGCAGGTAAAAGCGTAAAGCCGTATTTTTTTGAGATTTCACTTAATTATATATTTTTTTAGCTTCACATTATAACTCGCGGGTAATCTTATGTTGGAAATGGGAAAAAGTAAATAAAAAATATACTCGTAACTATTTTCTTAGCTAAAAATATAAGCAATTATTTATTTTCTCCTATCCTTGTATAGAGGTAGCGTAATAAATTATAAGAATAACCACTGCCCCTTATACGCTCTTTGGACGATTTGCTAAAAATATGGAACAATATTTGACCTTTTTCGCATGAAACCATTTTTATTATTAAATACGTGGTAAATAAATCAAAATAAAAAATAAATCAGCTTCACGCTGTATCCCGCACACAGCAGGGTAGGCAGAGGGAACTTAGTGTTAAGACACTCCGTTCCCCACTTTCTGCCGAATTCTGGAGACATTGCGTGTTGAGTGGCAGAACTCAACGCCGCGCTTAACCTCGACACCAGAGCGAAGAAAATGAAAATATAAATTTAAGTAAATATTTCATCTCCTCGAGTGGGGATCGAACCCACAACCAGTCGGTTTTACAGTCACACTTCGTAAATACGTGGTAAGTTTTAATAATAGTCGTTTGTAATGTATCAAGTGGACAAAGTGGACTACTACTTTTATTTTTTAATATTTTTATCATTTTTTTACTATTTATCTCGTTTAACTTTGCAATTTGTTACAAAACAAGTGGCACAAGCGTTTGACTGTATAAGCGGCGGTTGTGGACGCAAGTTCCATTAGGTGAATGAATTATTATTTATTAATATTTTCATTTTCTTCCACTATATACAATCCAAAACGGTGTGAAGCAAACTGACTTGACACTAGGCTCCCTCTGCCTTTCCGTATGTACGTAAGTGGAATACGGTGTCATATTAGAAAAAAAAATGGGTTAACAAGATTTTTTGTTTCCTACAAAGAAACAAACACAATATATAGATCTCCTTAAGCCGATAGTAAGTATGTATAACAGTACGACCAAATCTGATAAAAAAGGGCCAATTAAAACCGGAAGTAGGTAGTCGGTAGCTTTAAAGTCGTAATTAGCACCTCTGAGCTAACAAGGTACAACTTTCGTGTTTTCTCAACCTGAAACACAAAGCATTCTGTGTTAGACACTTAGTTAATAAAGCTTAACGTACGTACATATACTTGAGCTTTGAAGCAAAATCTCTCATTCAAATGTTGCTAAAAATAATGGTTATTTTGAAGTTTCATAACAGAGTATTCAATGTTCCTTGCTTTTCTATAATTTCAAATGTCTAGCGTAACGTGTAAAAATTTGAACGTAACGGGACCCCAACACGCGTCTCCTTCTTTTTTAAGGGTGGAATAACACTTTAAAAAAACTCTCCCTACAGAGATACTAACAACATAATAAAGTTGTAACAAGCGTATAAAAATTTCGACGTAATTTGATGAGAACGTATGGCTTAGTGGTCAGAGCGCCTGGTCTGTTTCCAGGAGGCGCAGGTTTAAATTTTTATACGTTTTCTAAATAAGCATGTCTATCTAAACAAGCAACATCTGTTTTGTCCCTTTCATATAAATATTTTTTTAAGAAACACAAAGTTCGCGATACTTTTAACACACAAAATATCTATGGAGACATGGTAAATAAAATGTTTCTATTTACCCCATTTTACGATATCATAAATATTATAGATTATTTTCTTAATTTTCATAATGATGTTTAAATATTTTTAAATGTAAAAATACTTTAAAGTCACCGTGTTCTCAAATTTGAGATTCATTTTAATACTGTAAAAATAAACTACTATAATAAATGATAGAGCACAGATACTGCGGACATTTTATATTAAATCGTCGTTTTGTCAGCGGTCAGTTTATATCCGTTTTAGTATCGGTTCCATTCCGTTCCATCCATTTTTAGTATCGGTTAACCTGTTCATAAGATAGTGCTGTCGAGATTCCGTTCTTACTTTTGCTATTTGTGTAAGTGTATGGTTGTTTTATGATTGTTTGGCTTATGTTCCATTGAATCTTTTATATTTACATAAGTTAACCTGGACCGAATTAAAAATAAATTAAAAAGTTACATAACAGTTTAAGAGACAGTATTTATTTATTTACATTTTGCCAAAAAATATACTTTCGATAAAAACTCCCCTGGATCTTGAGAAAAATTGTTTTGACTGATGAATGGACAAATGTACAACTACTAGTCTTATAAAAGTTTGTTTTTTGTTTTGAAGTAAGAAAACCTGAAATGGCAGGAATAGATATATTATCTATATATATGTATAAAAATATTTATATTACATTTTTACCTACAATAGTAAAAAAAATCAATGTATCTTTAGAAATTCTACCAACAAACTGTATCACTTTAAAAAGAATGAGGACGTGAATTTAAAGAACTTAATTGGTATTTTTCAGAAAATTATGAAAAGCCTTTAGAAAATTAAAAGTAAAACTAAAACTGAGCGAACCGCTAGTCACGATCGCTCTTTCAGCGCATACGGAGTTATTCATTCCATACAACTGTAGGGGATTTTTAAATTTCAAAATGACCTTTGAATTCAATGTTGCTACTGCAAATACATTTCTTTTTATTTTGATTCTACGTGTCTTGAGATTTTATTTTTATTTTATAGATATAAAATATACATCATGTATTTTTTATATTAGTGCATTTTTTTTATATTTATAAAAGGATTTTAAGCAAGTTACGTGTTGAACGGAACCTAATACAGCGATTTCTCTGAAGTACAACCATCGCATACTTACTCTACAAGCGATAACAAGGACTTAATCTCGTATGGCAGTTTCCGCCCAATTTTTGAGACATTCCTTGTTGAGCAGCAGAACTCAACGCTGCACTTTGTATAGGTACCAGAACAAAGAAGTGAAACTAATTTAAAAGAAAATAATTTTCCTGATTGGAAATGGATTAAATAATTACCGCTTTTTTAGAAACTACGTCAATGCGCTACGAGGGCCTTGACTATACTATGTATTTTTGTGCACTGTATACCAGATATAGCAGGGTATGCAATGGGAACCTGGGAATCGAATTTCGGAGGCATTGCGTATTTAGTTCCTAAACACAGCGCGTCGTTACCAGAGCGGCAAAATGAAAATATTAAATATTTCATTTCATCAACGAATGTTTACATTCGAACGTTTGTGCCCGTGCGCCACGACTGGTCGTATTACTGTTTTTTTTTTATGAGGTTCGCGCTGTATCCCGCACACAGCAGGGTAGGCAGAGGGAACCTAGTGTTAAGACACTCCGTTCCCCACTTTCCGCCGCATTGTATAGGCATTGCGTGTTGAGTGGCTGAACTCAACGCCGCGCTTTGCCTCGACACCAGAGCGAAGAAATGGAAATATAAATAAATATTTAATCTCCTCGAGTGGGGATTGAACCCAACCAGTCGGTTTTACAGTCACACTTAGTGCCGCTGCGCCATGACCGGCCTCAACTACTGTATTTAAAAACTATAATCATATAAAAACATTAACAAGTAAATTTTACGTGTAGAGTTAATACACTCTACGAATGTAGAGACAAAGTTCAGTAACAAATTGCAGTTCGTCGCGCTCGCTAGTGTAATTAATCAAAACTAAGAAACTTTTAATGAGAGCAATGTGCTCCGCTAGTGGGCCTTGGGACTTTCGTATGGTCATTAGTGAAATTCTGTATTATTACATACAAAAATGTATTGTTCACATTGATTTGATTTGCCCAGCCCCCTTGGCTGGGTTTGAATCTGCACCTCTTGGATGTTTAAAAATCAAAATATCATTCATGTATTTTTTATATGCAAATTATTTTCATATAGTAGCCGCGAATGGGCCGCTAGTTGTATTTAAATCTATTGAAGGATTGATCGGATTTGACGTCACAAGCGACGCCATAGTATTAAAAAAATACATATTTTATATTAAATCTGTATTTCCTACAGAAAAATAAAATAGAATAGTTTCTCAAAAGTCATGCCTAGGCGTGGGCTAGGCATAATGACAAATTTAATATTATATTGTCTAGACGTGCTATAACAATAATACATCTAATCATCATAATATAATATTTATTAATACTCACTAAATGCATAAAATAAAAACAAAAATTTACGTGAATGCATCAGTTTTACTCAAACCCAAACAACACTACACGAACCTATTACACACAGCTCCAGCGTCGAACCAATAAATCAAGTGCTAATACAACCTGTAAACCTATTTCTTTATTTTACGTGTATTTTCTAAAAACACGTATCGTGTAGAGTCAATTTGCGGCGAACTCTCTCAATGTCCGTTTGATCCCAGGTACGTACACTGTTCTTTGAGAGCCAGTACACCGTGAAATTGAGGCTGCCGATTGTCTAATATAGATACTTGTTTGGTTCTTTGGAATTAACTGCTTGGATATCTAGATGGTACTTACGTTTTTTATAGTAAAGACTGATTTTGTAAGCTATTTTTTGTTTAATTAAAGTTTTTTTTTTAAATGTTAATTAGGTAATAGGTTAATAAAATTACAGACATTGGACTGATATGAATGTTTATGTTGGTTTTTATGAACATTTACAAACTGTCGCTAATAAGATTTGAATTTCAATCTGCATTCGCATGCGAACTCTACTTTACTACTTTATGTACATTAAATAAAATACTATACATTAAATATTAACGAGAACGGAAGTGTTTTAATTGAAACGGAATATCTTAACACTAGGTTAAATATGTTTTTTTTTTATTTTGAACAGTTTTTTAAATTTTTTATATAAATATTAATATTGTTATATATAAACAAAATAATTGTAAATAATAATAATATATTTAATTTTTTAGATTTTTATTTTATAACAATCATAATATTTAACGTTTTCCTTTTTAATTATACTCATTGATATAATCTCGTTATCTAGTATTTTTCTTCACTTATTCGAATACGTCACATTATGTAGTGTGCACATACATACATGTTGTTTGTTATTATATATCTATTAGCAGCTCTTATTACTGTAATCTCACCGAGTTTTACTATATATCCCTAATATTGTCTCTTTTAAAGATGACTGAAAACAAAAAAAAAACATTTTTTTACACATCAAAGCGTCGGTCTACAGTATCCGAGCCAGTCCTGTCTATAACCTGTTGGGCATTGAGACGGTATGGACAAAATAAACTTAGACGATTTCGCGTCAACACAATTCCCATTTTGATCTTTTTCGAAACCACTGGCGCAATCGCTTTCGTTTATTTCTATTTCTCCACTTTCGGTACAGTTTTCTCCTTTACAAAGCTTACCGTGATATTTAGGTTCTATTATTTCAACATCATTATTTGGATCGTTTTCTGTCACATTTCTTTTGAATTTAGTTTCTGTTTCATTATTATTTTCACTATGAACATTCACTTTAGTTTCAATGTAACTGAACATGGGATCGTAAATGTACGTTTTGAATAATTTCAAAACGCAACTGACGCTTCTAACCCAAATACTACTTTCAGGTGCTTCTATGCTTGTCAAGTTTTCGGTTGCATTATTCGTTCTATGAAATGAAAATAATCGTTTGACTACAACTTCGGCCAAAATTTCACTCCAGTCTTGTGCTTGAGTTGCATTTATTGGATTTGCATCTTGGAAATTTTGTATTTCCGGAATTTTCACCCTCTGTTCTTCAGAATCCTTGCTAAATTTTGGTGCGGTAATATAATAGCTATTTGTTTCACTAATTACAAGAAAAACACACAAAATAACAAAATACATTGTACGAATCTCTTTGACGGTACGCAATGCAACTATAAGATTAAACTACAGTAGATAGAAGATAAGGGTAATTGTACAGACGCGTTGAAAATATCTTGTATAGTATCTAAGTTTGGCTGAACAAATAACGGCAGTTGGCAGTCTGTCCTTATGCTTGTGAGATAGGATTGTTTCTATATGAAATTAAATATTATTATGGTATTTTGTTTTAAATTGTTGCATAGTACTTATTTTAAATCAACGGTTTAACCGATTCTATAAAGTAATTATTTTATAGTAATTTTTTCAAAGAAAATATATTACCATAATTTATTTATTTATGAAGCGATTTGAATAAAACAAACACTAAATGTTAAAAGAAGCTTGCCACACTTGCCACAGCGTGTAAAAAAGCACAGACAAACAGACAAATCCGCGAACAGAAGACTTGAAAAATTATAGTTTTAAGGTTTAGAGTGATTTTGACCCCTAATTTTAGACTCTTCTTGTATACCTTTCATGTACAGACAGCGATAAGTTAGATGAATGACGATAGTTTAAAATATATATATTTTTTATAATACAGATGTTGTTTACAATATCTTTCTACTAATAGTTGTTATAAGTTCTTTGATTTCAGTCTACCCGTGACCACGGACTACTGCAACGTTTTAGAAACGTCGGGTTTCTAAAATTTATAATTTATAGTCCGGTAAAAATAGTTTCATTTAAAATAGTAGTTGTTATTTCAAGCATTTTTTTTAAAACGTCGGTACTGCATCTCACTGAAAACTCGACGATTCCAGGATCAATTTCATATTGTGATTACAAGACGGTGAGTTCCGCTCAATGCACAATGTTTCGGAAATTGGTCTGAACGTGGAGAACGTACTTTTTAATACTAGGTTCCATTTGTGTTTTCTTTATACATATATAATATAAAATAGTCCTGTAAATATTTAAAATTCATGTATTCACTGAAGAAAATTGAATCAATTTTCACATACCTACGCAGTACAAAACATATAAAATAGTGCCCGACGAGGCAATTTATAAGGCACATTAGATAAAAACTTAGATAAAAAGTATGGAACGCGTCCAACTAACTTGTAGGTGCAATATAGCCGTCCGTTCTAATGTATTTCCATGTGTAATATACGTGATGTAGATGTAGCCATACAAAAACACTGCCAAGTTCTTACTGGTTGTTCAATTTGGATTTTATTTTTCTTTAAAATTGTTCTATTTTGGACTTCATTATTGTGTGGTTTGTTTTAGCTAGTGATGTTGAGCTTTACCCTGTATGCCGTATGAAGATAATAGTGGGTTAGGCAAAGGGAACCTAGTGTAAAGACACGCCGTTCCCAATTTTGGCGGTGCGTGGAGAATGGAATGGAATGTTTTACTGAACGGAACGTGTACTAGGTAGCTTCTGCATACCCTACTATGTTTAAAATTCAAAAAATGCGTCCGCTTCTGTAAAGAAGGGTTTGGACCTATAGTTCCAATGTACATGGGGTCGTACCCGGCAGTGATCACTTAGTGTCATATGACCCATACGCTTGTTTTCCTTGTTCTTTCTACAAAAATCTTTAAAAAATACGGCGTTAGAATACTTTCGTTCCTCACTTTCCTCCGAAGTTTCAAGGTACTGCGTGTTGGCGGGTACTCAACGCCGCGGTTTGCTAGAGATCGAAGTGACAAAGTATAAATAATAAATATTTCATTCTCCGGAATGGGAATCGGACCCACGATCGCCGCGGTTATAGTCACAATCTGCGCCACGAACGCTTCAGAAGAAAAAAAAGTAAACAGTGATAAAAGATTAAGACAGTTAGTCAGGCAATATTTTTTTAGTAAATTTTAGAGAACGAAGTGAATGAACAAAGTGAGTGAATGTACAAAAAGATATGAAAAATATACTATTCTTTAACAATGTAATAACAGTTAAAATTTATATAAAGAGGCGGAAATTATTTTTCTTGGCAATGTTTCTTAACACAGCTATTAGACTCTTTTCATACAATACAACATACATTTTTGCTTGAATATAACTTATAATTTTAATTTGGTTTTAAAAAGACAACTATGGGAACTGAGATATGTGGAAATGCCTTAATGTAATGTTTCCAAGTCTTAAATGAATTTTATTTCATATGTTTTTTGGAGAATATTTTTAAACGAAACTTTGTTTTGCGAAGTATTACGTCACCTTTAAAAATTGTTTTATTATCGACATTTTACTATTTGTTATGATTAATTATCTTCAATTCCTCTATCTTCAATTCGATTCTTTCTTATAATGTGATCAAGTGCGGCGTTAAGTTCCAGCTCTGCAATATTGCTAAGTCCTGAAAGAGGGGAACGGAGGGTTTTGATACAAAATTTCCTCTGACTACTCAGCTTTATAGTGAACTTAAAAAAAAAAAAATATGCTATCTAAATTTCGTGACCACGAAGTGACAACTTACTGCATTCACCTTCCACTCTTTCAGACATGTCATTATTAAAAATAATCAGCTTCACGCTGTATCCCGCACACAGCAGAGTAGGCAGAGGGAACCTCGTGTTAAGACACTCCGTTCTGTTCCGTTGTCATTTTTTTTTACACCTTTGTTAAAAATCTAATTTAGATGTTCTTGAATCACTTTAGCCACCGCCTGTACTCTTTATCAAATATATCGGAAAGATTATCAAAGTGTAAATATTGACCGTGTGACGCCCATTAACGATGTTATGGTGAAAATAACCTTATCATTCACTTGAGTGCCTTAAAATGTACCAAGGACGATTTGGAAATTTTTATCGAATTCACTTTTGTTTTGTATCGAATACCCATTGAACATATGATTGGAGTAGATAAACGATAATTGTGGGTTCGATCCAGATTCAGGGGAATGTTTTTTAGAGCTTCAACACTTTTGATAACGGGGGCTTAAGTTTTGCTATTTTAACACGTACACCTTTAAATGTAACTTAATGGTTAAATATTTTTAAAATGTAAAATTTCATTCTCTGAGATCATAATAATATTGTTAAATATTTATTAATTGAATAATATACAAGGTCAGTCAAGTCGTGAGTCGTGACTGTAAGCGCAACAGGTAGTGGGTTCTATTTCAACTTGAAATATTTATTATTTTCATCTCCTCGCACTGGTAACGAAGCAAAGCGTGGTAATGAGTTTTGACATCGTACAATGCCCTGAGAATTCGGTGGGAAGTGTAATACGAAGTGTCGTAACCCTAGATTCTCTCTGCCTACCCTAGTATGTGTGGGATAAAGTACAAAGATAAAAAACATTCTTTTTCAAAAAATAATCAAAGTACTTAAAAGAATTACGTTTTGATTTTGTGTTAAAAATACATATTTTAGAAACATTCAACATAATATTTACTCGTTTATCTCAGAGATAAATAAAATAAACTGACGTTTCTTTTATTTTTTTCTCTGATAATCTTGGTCTCAGCTACTTATACACATCATGTCCTCATTAAGGCGGAACATTTTCACCTAAATCGCAATTTCCGAAGAATTTCGAGGCATTGCGTGTTGAGTAGCGAAAGTATAACAAAGATATGAAAATATTAATCAATTCACATCCCCGAGTGGGAATCGAATCCGCAACCGTAGTTGGATGATTCATTTCTCAAGGTGAGGTTTGTTAATAGATTGTATTATACATCACTATAATCGTTTTAATTTAAAACTTGTGGTGAGAGTTACTTCGGACAATAAGAATGTATCATACACGACTTTTAGGTATTTCCATTTGAAGAAGCGACGATAACAACATTCGGAATATTCGTAAAAAAGGCTTTCGCGGCGTTGAGTTCTGCCACTCAACACGCAATTCCTCCAGAAATCGGCAGAAAGTTGGGAACGTAGTGTCTTAACACTAGGTTCCCTCTGCCTACCCTGCTGTGTGCGGGATACAGCGTGAAGCTGATTATTAGTTCGTTATTAAAATATATACAATAACAAGTAAATATCGATTTAGTATTGCAACCCAAATTCACATAAAAACCTTAGACTGTGTACGTCATTTTTCACAAAAACGATTTCAATTTCGACTCCAAAGTAGAGTTTCATATGAAAAATTTGTGTTCTAAAATGTTTTTTCTCGTTTTTTCAAAGATAAATAAAAACATCCATAAACTGCGCGGAACTAACATTCACTATTTCTGCATTGGCCTGCGTTTTAGTTTGAACTAGGTAGCATTTTCATGACGTCTGCATATATATACATAAATACGATACATATAAAAACCCACTCCGAAGAGTATTCGTATATAGGTTGCAGGTTTGCCCATGTGGAATAAAAAATCAGTTTCACGCTGTATCCCTCACTCAGCAGGGGGAAACTAGTGTTAAGACACACCGTTCCCCACTTTGTGTGTGGCGGAACTCAACGCCACGCTCTGCCTTGACGCTGGAACGAATAAATGAAAATATAAATTTAAGTAAATATTTTATTTTTATTTTTTCACCCTCTGTGTCTGTGTCCCTGCGCCACGACTGGCCTCAAGAAAGAAAAATACTTTTTAGAATAAAATTCAAATTTGAACGTACTGCAATTTGAACCCAAGCGTCTTTAATACGTTGGTGAAATTTTTATGTTTTTTTATAAAGTAAATTAATGTTCTTATAATTTAAATAGAAATAAATTATAACATATTTCTATCCATTAGCAGGAAGAACACATAAATATTCAAGGAAAATAAAAATTAAGAAAATCAGCAATTAACAACAAATCTCTTTGATAAACATAAAAAAAAATACTAACAAATAAAAAAAATGTCAATAAAATATAATATAAAGACAAGTCAATAAAAAAAAACTCCCATAATAAACCAGCCTTATAATTCAGTACACATTCAATAAGGAAAAAAAATATTCGGCCAACGCTCAAAGGACTTTGTCCAAAGGCGGGCGACGGGAGCCGTGAAATTGGGTTGACGGCACGTACGTGGTATTATACCATTTCTTATATAACTACGGCTGTTCGCAAATATCGAAATATTGCTAATAATTGTTGACGAATTTTTTGATACAAAATGAATAGGAAATTGAGAAATTTCGTGTCAAAGTGACACTTTGTTCGAGGGTATTTTTAATATTAATAGAACAGCGTCTGGATGGAAGCGTGATGTTTGTGGTTTCGTGCGTCACTTGTAGAAAGAACCTAGTGCTAAGAAGGCATTGCGTGTTGAGTAGTGGAACTTAACGCCGAGCTTTTGCCTTGGTGCCAGAACGAAGAAATAAAAATATAAATAAATGATAATTTATTCTTTTTATTACTTGAGGGAATGATTTAATTTCTGTCATTCAACTCACGATGTCTCAATTAAGTCCGGTTTTCACCGACAAAGAGAAATGAGCAGATACTGAAAGGGCTCTTTTTCTCTTTTACCTTGGTATTTATACGTGGAAATACAAGTATGCAGTATGGTCTTGCAAGGTTAACGTAATCCCTAATGGGCCCGATCCGCTC
The DNA here is from genome assembly GCA_030704555.1 of Heliconius charithonia. Lineage (NCBI taxonomy): Eukaryota > Metazoa > Arthropoda > Insecta > Lepidoptera > Nymphalidae > Heliconius > Heliconius charithonia. Next base: position 12,419,255 of record CM060811.1, on the reverse strand, counting down.
ACGGTGAAAATGAGCGTAAAGTGAGGAACAAAGTGTTATGAAGGTACTTGTTTATTTTTATTTAGTTTGCAAGCCCCGGCTGACTGTCCTGAGCCTCTTGAGCTGCGACATGATGTGTCCAGCATATCGTGGCTTATCTGTGGAATGCTAAGTAGTTTCTGGTCCGTCTCAGTTAATTATGACCCGCGTTGTTTTCAGTGCAAATCTTAATATACTAAAACTGAACTAATCTAAACTAGCTTCACGCTGTATCCCTGGCGGGGTTGTCAGAAAGAAAGAAGCGCCAAACGCTACGGCCTCTGCATACCTTCTTCACTTCCTCCACTGTCATCAATTTGTATGAACATGCCTTTCGTGCCTTCGTGCCCTCATGCTCTTTACGTGACCTTCCTCCAGTATTTTTCATACTGTGCTTTCGAAGGTCCTCGGTGACCTTATTAAGTCTTATTAATTCTTGCAATATTTATGTTTTTATTTACGTAGTGGGCTCCATGAACGTGTAGCTATTACGTTACACTGAATTTACTAGCGTTAAGTATGCCTACACTAGCTATAATATATTTACTTAAGACTTAATTAATATATTTTTTTAACATACTTCACAATGTATTTTTCTTCTGTTAATACACTCACTTCCATCCATTCACACTTCCTTTCATTAATAAGACACTCCCTTTCCGATTTCTGGCGATATGTTGAAGCATTGCGTGTTGGGTGACGAAAATCAATGACGTAGAGCAAGGAAATTAAAAAATTAAATATTTTATTAGCACGAATTGGATTCAAACAGACAGCAGCCGTTTTAGCCATTTACTGTCGCACACTTGCGCTCCTGAGCCACGAGGGCCCCATACACGTACAATAAAATAACTAAATTTACATCGATTGAAACCGTCATATTTTAACATCTCTGTTAAAACATTCTCCTAACAGAAGGCGTATTCGAAATCAATATAGCTTGAACTGCAATATTTATAAAAAACTTGTTCCAGTGAAAGAAGGGTGCTTAAGCTAAAAGCACGAGCTGAGAAACCGCAGAATAAATAACGATAACAGAAGTGCAACAACTGATTGAATTCGTATTGCGTTTCTGTATATTTTTTTATTGAATAGGGTTGCCTATTCATGACAAAAATTTGTTACGAAATTGTTTTTATTTCGGAATGACGCCATCCCTCAGATGGTATACCAATCCCACTCCTTTCCTTCTTAGTTAATCCCTTGAGACTAGGTTCTCTCCCTAGTGTCAAGATAGTCGGCCCTTCACACTCTGCCCGATTTAATGACAGTACGTGTTAAATGGGGGACTCCATACTGTGTTTTGTTCAGTACTGTATGATTGTTGGATCTAATTTGATTTGATAAAAAAAAGGTAAACATTACCTCTAAGTTTATAAGTTTATTTATTTAGTTTTTATGTTTATTTATATATATAGTAATATTCTACTTTGGTTCATTACTAAAAAGTTAAATGTGCGCTAGGAACAAAAGTTATAATATCTATATAGTTTTTTACTATACTTACACTTTCACGTTAAAGGTCGGTACATTACCTGAAGCTCCTTTGGTATTACTAGAAGTTGTCAGTGGCAAAAATAACGTCCGTTTGCAAATTTAAATATATCAAATAAGAAAAATACATTGACAACCCTAAAGCGGGATTTCCCAAGGTATACAGAGTATAAGAGTTTTTTTGCATTCAGTATCGTTTTCACGTATTCGAGGGGCTTAATTGGAAACAGTTGTTCTGAACAGGATACCTACACGTTTTGTGACGTTTGAGTAACAGTTCTCCTTTTAGTTGAGGATTTCGCTGAGATAATACTTTGCTGGTGTATAAGTTTTACTTTTAATGTTTGCTGTTGTCTGTATAGATTGGTGATTTCCTTTTGTATTACGTATTTTTTTTGTACGGTTTAAAATTTTATGCAAATACCTAATATATGGTAAAATGCAGGGGGTCAAGACTCTTTATTATTTTGCTTACTTATAGATATTTTTTTAGCTTCACGCTGTATCCCGCACATGGCAGGTTAAGCAGAATCCGTTCACATTAACACACTTCCGTTACCGACTTTCCGCCGAATCCTCCACTTTATCTTGTTACCATAGCGAGAAAATGGAAATATTAAACATGTAATTTCCTTGAGAGGGAATTGAGCCTACACTGTTTGTGCCCCTGCGCCACGACGACTTCAATGGTCACGACGGCTTCAATTGTATATATTTACATTAAAAAACAACATGGAAATTTATTTTTTTCTGAGTAATTACTCAGAAAAAAAATAAATTAATAGACTCGAAACTCATTAAGATACTTTCCAACTACTATATAATGGCATATATTAGTCTCAAAATTAAATCAAATAATTTTGCAAAAATTCTAACAATTTTAACATAACTTTGTTTTTTTTTTCTATTTGTACAATACAAAATGTGTTCGACGGTGCGATTCATAGTACACGTGTATTTTTAAAACAATACCACTAGGTGTTGTTTCAGTACGGTGTGTAGTCAAGTATGAAATCGAGTCGGAGCGGTCGCCAATTTCAATATAAGGAGGCTCTATATGGACAGCAGAAACGTAGCGGTGGAATTTTTGTTTTATGAACAATATAATCCTGTATTTGATTATTTTTATATATTTAATTTTTGATTTAGCTAATTCCGATAAAGTGTGATGATGAGTTTCTCCATTGAAAGCCTGGTTTAAAGCCAGGAGGAAGATGTAGAAGATTAAGCCACAAACTAGGGAAACCACTCCTGAAACACAGTGTGTTTGGGGGTTAGTAGCCAATTAATTGTTATACAATTAATTTTGTCAAAACATACTTTATGTTTATAATCATCCAAATTTTTTTATAAAAAAATTTTTGTAAATATATATTTAAAAAAAATATCTTTTTAGAAAATATAAAAGAAATTAAAAAAGTTCTGTACTAGAAAAACTAATCTTAAAACATATTTTTCAATATATTTTTTATTAACTTTTCACTTCTATTATGAAAAGTGTAAGGTCGTTAAAAGCAGTAGTTAATCTGCCTTTTACATTTGTGAAAGAAAATATATGTTATAGATTGTCGCACAACCGGGCACAAGTGTATAACTAAAAACACGACAGTTGTAGGTTCGATAATTTATGTACTGCTCGGGACACGCAATGCCTCCACAATTCGGCGTAAAATGTGACACTTGTACGTCACTAAAAACGCTTCGTTTCGCCCACCGTGTTGACCCACCCTTACATAGGTACGTATCAACAACAGATGAGATCATTACATGGAGAATTATTCGTATCGTATTGTATCGTACAGTATCGAACGTTTTTAAAGAAGCCGGCCGGCAAAATGGCAATTGGATTAAAGGATCGCAGCTATTCGATTTGTTATTGGTTACAGTGTTCCAATTTAATGTACTTTTGTTTTATTGGCAGTAAGAATTAACCTTTTTTTGGAAACGTTAACAATCTCTTTGTATTCTTTTTTAAGCTTAACAAAAGACTATTTTTAAAAGAAGAAGTAAACGCGAATGAAGTGTTTTATTTTTCATTAATATTGGTGGCTAGCTCATTCTGATTTATAAGAGATTTTTTATGGGTAGACGAACTTTAATAATTCCTAGTAAGAAAATCAATCCTTACAGAAAACAGTCTTTTGGTGCCATTACAAATTACATTTAACCCAAAGAACTTTCTTGGCAGTGACGTTGAGTTCCGCCACCAAACCAGTAATTCCACCAGAGTCCGACTGTATATCAAATGGAGAATATGAATAAATATGTAACATTTGATTTCTTGGAGTCTGTCTGGCCTCAAGAAGAAGAAGAAGAATAAATAAGAGTTAATGTAAAAAAACGGACGAATGTCGGAACCCAACGCCGCGCATAAATCACTTAAAATTAACTCACCGCACATAACTCACCTTAAAATTAAATTTGCCACTAATAGCTCAAATAAGATTCTTCAATCCGTACAAATATCCCATATATTTCGGAACACCAGTTGCCAACTATTTTTGCTCATCAGTTACCCCCACAAGTCATTACCGTTGACTTTGACAGTTAGCAATCTACGGTAATTAGAGGTTAATTCTCACAGCCTACTGGCTAAAGTGTTTAGTTCAACCGTTTCGCGTCCATTTCTATTTGGAGTTTCCAAATTGTTGTAATGAAAATCATTTTGTTAGTTTAAGCTTTTAGTAATGTCGTTAGAAGTAATATGTTTTGAGGCCAGTCGAGGCGCAGGGGCATCAGTGTGTGCGTGTAAGTGTGAGAGGTTGTGGGTTCGTCATTCTCCACTCGAGGAAATTTAATATGCAGTATTTATCATTTTTGAGCTCTGGTGTCGAGGCAAAGCACGGCGTTGAGTTCCACCACTCGCGCGGCCTCTACAATTTGGGGAAAACGGGGAGCGTAGTGTCTGTGTAATCAACACTAAGCTGCTACATGCAGGGTACAGCGTGAAGCTCATTTCCTAAATTATTATTGCTGGTCGATTTTTGAGTTTTTGATTGTGATGGCTAAGATAGAAAATGATGCAATAAGTTCTTATTTCGATATCTAAGTACTTTTTACTGAACCCCCCTTTGCGTCTTATAATGACTACAACATTTTCCACAAAAAAAATAATTTGAAACAACCTATTCTGTACAATATTATAAGGATACATACAAATTTAACAAGTATTTATCACAGGATATACCTCTAAGCACTCCGCTTCACTTCTAAAACAGTTCAAAATTTACAACACAAACTATTACATAAGATAACTAAAGCGTGTTGTTCGCACATAGTAATTACGTAGTAACGTCTGAAGGCGTCAGGCCCTGGGGAAATTACACATGTCCCTCATATATAGTTATTACATTGCAAGAGAAGAATATTAAGGAGTCACGGTTTAAAGAGCTGAGCTGAGCCTTGTGAGATATTTGGATTGATCTTGTTGATGTGAAAGATTCCGTTTACGTGTTTTTTTAGAGATTTTTTTTATCTCTAGTCCGGAATTTCTGGTGAGGATTACCTCTGGTTAAGTGTTTATAAGTTGATAATTTCTTATTTTCATCAGAATAATAATATTAGTTATTGATAGAAATTTTAAATATTGAAGCCATTTTTGACAAAGTGTGACTGTAAAATCGATTGGTTGTGTGTTAGATCGCCTTCGATCGATATTTATATTTTCATTTCTTTGCTCTGGTGTCGAGGCAAAGCATAGCGTTGAGTTCCGCCATTCACGCAATGCCCCCAGAAAGTGGCTCGGCGGAAAGTGGGAAACGGAGTTCCTTAACACTAGGTTCCCCCTACCTACCCGGCTGTGTGCGGGATACAGCGTGAAGCTCATTTTATTTTTTTATAATCGTTTAAGAATTAAAGATAATCAAGTGATGTCTCCAGAATTCAAAAAATACATCACTTAAGAATATTCTTAATGATAATGCATACATGTACAAAATATTCCTACATATAAAATGTATGTATGTATAGTATATTACGAGCAATATACGTAACTACTTCAAATAAGCCAGCAACATATAAAGCAAGTTTATCTCACAAGGCATTTCCCAAAGCCATTCCATCAGCAACTAGCTATTAAACGACAACAATTTGACACCTCGTCGAGTTCAGGAAACCCATTTCTTAGGTTACGCCATAAAAAAATAATTTCACTCACGTACCATCATAAAATGTTAACCCCTTCACTCAGTAAATACTAAGTGATAAAATTTTATTGAGGCAACAATTTAGCGGGGTTGTAAAATTTTGGTTCATTTTCCAAGTTACCTACAAGATCCTTGGGAACTGGCGAGTCAGGTGATTAACGTGGAAATTTGTTTTGTCTGTTATATTGTAGTGTTGTATTTGTCCACAAAAGGTTATTAGGTATGATATTATATTTTTTTAGCTTCACGCTGTATCCCGCACATGGAAAGATAGGTAGTGAGTGTCTCATTAAGACACTTTCGTTTCCCACTTTACGCCGTATTCTTGGTGTTGCGTGGAGAGTGGTGGAACTCAAAGCCACATTGATGATAAAATAAAATAAAATCAAATAAAAATAAATCAATCAATGATGATTTATAAAATAAAATAATTGAATTTATTTGTTTCTATAGTAGGAATATCACTATATTTTTATTAAGGTCGTCTCGGCGCAGGGGTACAAGCGTGCAAACGCGACAGTTGTGGGTTTCATTCTCGAGGGTACGATATGTTTAATATTTTAATTTCCTTGCTGAGGCAACGAGAAAAAAGGTTGAGTTCCGCCACTCAATATTAAATGTCTTAAGAACGCGACGAAAAGTGAGGATGGAGGAAATGGAGTGTTTTAATAGTAGCTCATGAGGCGTCCTCTGTCTACCCGCTGCGTGCGGTATACATAAATCTATATCTACATATATGATACGACTCAATGTATGCGGTTGTACTGAAATATTTTTTTTCTCTTAATAGTGCTCCTATTAAAAAAAGTGTCACTGACACGTTTTTTTAATACGAGCACTATTAAGAGTGCTCGTGTGTGTGTGCGTGTGTGTGTGTTCGTGTTCCACATGAAGTCCTGAAGACATCGTTTGACTGCAAACGTCGGGTCGTGGTTTGTCTTCTTTTTTATTCCTCTCTTTTGTAAACGACAAAATAAAAAAAGGTATTTCCCGAACATGAATGGAACCCACAACTACACAAACTTTTTGAAAGAATTTATCTTGAGATTAATTACTTCAAGTATACCACATAATGTATGGGCTGTCACAGATCTTGTTAGTCCATTTCGTAGATTCGAAACATTTCTTTTGGATTTTCTCTTCCACGCTCCAAGCAACATTTTTATGACAGCACGAACATAAAGATATGATGTATTGGAACCGACTAGCTTTGAAAGTCGTCGAGGCGTTTTAATGTCGTACGGTACCAGGCTATTAATCATATTGGCCGAACTAAAACAGACCGCTCCACGACCTTTGTCCTTTGTTTCTTAATTTGTGTAATGTATAAGATGTATTTTTGTTTTCTTTACTTAGTCTTATTTTCATTTATAAGGTCACCGTGATGTAGTTTTTTTCTTCTTGTTTGTAGGATTTCTATATATTTTAAAGAAATTGCTAGATTTCAGTCCAGATTCGAGAGATTCGAGTTCTCCTAAAGGTTGAGTTCGGTAAAAGAGAGTTTCCCCTACGTCTTTATAATAAGTGAAAAGTGGATACTAGATAGTAAACCTAGTGTCCACTTTTCACTATAAGTAGATTTAATTACTATTTGATAATGATCTTTATTTTTATAAGATTAATAGCAGTGCTGGATAAAATATTTCTCTTATGTTGTGTACTTTTCACAATTATTTCTTTTAGAAAAAATATTAATATGTGCAAGATCTTCGCAGCGTAGGGGCACAAGCGTGTAACTGTCAACGCGACGGTTGTGTATTCGATTTCCGCTCAGGTGAATGAGTTATTTAGCATTGGTAACGCGCTTTCACATTCACTACTTAACACATAATGAAAGTACCCTGCTATATGCGGGATATAGCGTGAGTCTAAAAAAAGATATGTGAAAGTGACTAACGTTGTATTTTGACGTTTGTACTAGATTCTCGCTCACTAACAATAGATCACTCTTGACGCTCTCTGTCTATATGCGCTATTGATACTATACGATATATACGAGCAATTTTAATCAAGTTTTTATTTAACTGCCTCCCCTAGTTTCGGGACATTGGCAATTTGTTATCAAAACAAGGGACAGAATTGATTGAAAGGGGACGTAATGCATTTAATTTGTAAGGATGTTTGACTATCTCCTAAAATCAATAGCTACCGCTGTCTATTAAGTAGGTATACTGTCGATATTTCTATTTTCTTATATAAATGCTATTTTTTACCCGCATCCTTGGTTCAATGGAATTAACTAATATACTTGATGTAATATACTAAGTTGTTAACGTTGTGTAATAGTCTCGTTAGTAATTTACAGGTTAGCGCGTTGAACTAAACAAATTATTTAGCTTTTTAATATATAGAATATACTAGCGGTCTCCGCGCGGCTTCGCCCGCTTAAATTATACAAATATTTATTTATGAAAGCTATATTTTTTTTTAGTATTGGTAATGTATAATATTACGTATTAATTAATTCGTAATTAAATTCTTTTTGGAATACATGAGATATTGGTCGAAAAAAATGTCGTATTAGAAAATTAATACTAGCCAAGCGGTAGATACGTGTAATAGATTAATTACTATAGAATTATAACTTTTCTTTTAATTGTATGTTGTATTAGCCTCTATACAGATAAATATAATAAATATATCAATTCAATAACTTCTTTAACTTTTAGAACCTTAACTTGCTATTTCAATTCTAAGCTCTATATTAACTCAAATTCTCACACGCACGACAGACGTGGATTTTTCATAGTAGAATATCGGGAATAAAAAACATAGCACCATATATGCGTCATAGTCTCCTCTATCGGCCAGAGGCCAGTTTAATTTTTTTTTAGCTTCAAGCTGTATCACGCACATGCAGGGTAGGCAGAGGGTACATAGTATTAAGACACTCCGTTCCCCATTTTCTCCAGAATTCGGAGACATTGCGTATTGAGTGGCAGAACTCAACGCCGCGCTTTGGAAATATAAATTTAACTAAATATTCCATTTCCTCGAGTGGGGAGTGGAACCCACAACCACTCGGTTTTACAGTCACACTTTGCCCCTCTAAAATTTAGTTTTAACTAAATTATGTCAAATTAGAATCTTAAATTATTATTATGCATTTGTTATTTTTTTAAAATATTCTGTAATAATTAAAAAAAAAAACTTATTTAAAATGACGTTACATATTGATAAAAAAAAATATAGAATATGATTGAACTGTAACTTCATAAGTACAGGGTCGGTTGGTGGATGGTTCAAATAGTTTCACAAAAAGCGACAGATGACACACACACATAACAATGAAGAACTGATAAAGAAGTGCTAAACACCAGTCACATCATAAATAATAATGAGACACTCACAATCGTCTGTTATTTGGCGGGACTCAACACCGCGCTTTTACCTGAGTGAGAATCTAATCCATAGCAGTCTTGTTTAAGGTCACATGTTTGGGTCACTTGTTGATTATTATAGATAACAAATACAAAAAAGCTCATATAAACTCAAAGGTTAAAAGACCGTTAACGTACAACAATCACGATCGTAATACGGGCGTTTATTAAAAAAGTTATAAAATAATTTAAGCAAACTTTAACTTTTATATCACACTTTCAATTGGATTCCGGCCAAAAAGCAGTAGCCTGTGCCCTCTGGGCCCATTAAAAGTTGGTATTGTTTCACAAACTCACAATTTTAAGCCATTCACGAGTGGACACGTATTGAAATGTAGAAACATTGGGAAACATTTGGTTATTTTATTTTATATGCTTTTCGTTTTTACCTATGCTAATGATATGAAGGTGATGATTGTGTTTGGTTAAACGCGTTAATCTCAGGAACGATTGATTTGAATTTACATTTTTTTTATATTTGATTATCGTAGAAGGCTAATCGATATACTATATCAGCTTCACGCTGTATCCCGCACACAGCAGGGTAAGCAGAGGGAACATAGTATAAAGATACTCTGTTCTCCACTTTCTACCGAATTCTGGAGGCATTGCGTGTTGAGTGGTAGAACTCAACGCCGCGCTTTGCCTCGACACCAGGGCGAAGAAATGGAAATATAAATTTATATAAATATTTCATCACCTCGAGTGGGGGTCGAACCTACTACCACTCGGTTTTACAGTCACATTTTGTGCCCCTATGCCACGACTGGCCTCAGTTGCCACTGGCCTGATTTATTTTATGTAATCAAATAAGCAAAGCGTCTATCGGTTAAAATAAATCTATGTGAATACTATATAGAATTAGGGAATTAAATATGACTATTTTAGTATTTAAGTCTTAATGGATGGAGAATTAATTTCGTTTTAACATTTTCAGCCTAATTTTCGGGATACATGCGACTGTAAAATCGAATAGTTGCAGGTTTAATCTCCACTCGAGTTAATATAATGTTTATTTAAATTTATATTTTTATTCCTTCGCTCTGGTGTCAAGACTAAGCGCGGCGTTGAGTTCCGCCACTCAACACGTAATGCCTCCAGAAATCGGCGGAAAATGAGGAACGGAGTGTTTTGATACTGAGTTTCCACTGCCTAATCTACTGTGTGCGATACAACGTGAAGCAGATTTATTGTTTTATTATTTGTCTTTCCTTGCTATGGTTAAACAAAGCGTGCCGTTAAGTTCTTTAAATTCAAACAAAAGTAAAAAAACCGAGTGCCTTAACATAAGGTTTTTTTAACTGTCCTGCTATACGTGAAAGAGCTTTCAATAAAACATATTATTCGGTTATACCATAAAATTGTTTATACAAATAAGCATTTACTCACAGAGTAAACTTTTGAGAAATCCTATAAGCATTTGTAAATTTCCAAACTAACTCTAATATAACATTCACATTCATAAATAAGTTTAGCAATTCATTTCATATGGAGCTTTGAGATGGATTTCACGTACCAAATTGTAAGTAGAGAGCTTTTGGTTCTCTTTGCTAGGTGTTGTAGCGCAAGCGTGCTTGCGTGTCACTGTAAACGCGATAGTCGTGGGTTGTATTCCCAATCCCGGGAAAGAGGTTTTATTTTTTTATGGAAAAGACAGGGCAAACGAGCATATGGGGGAACCTGATGGTATGTGATCACCGCTGATCGACTTCCGATCCCACGACACCAGAGGAGCTTGCATGGCGTATATATTTAGTATTTTCATTTCCTTGCTCTGGTAACAAGACGAAGCTCAAATGAAAATAATTTACACAGCAAAATTTACAGAATAAAATAAGATTCTTGTTCCACAGGAACAGAAACAGTTGAGATCATCTAGCCGGAAATGTTCCGGAACAGTCACTCAACCTTCGCTCATAGGTTCTGGGTAGTGGGTTCTATTTTCACTCTGACGAATAAATCATCTTCATATTTTTAATAGAAGAAATATATATTTTTTTGGTGACATAAAATTTTTGAATGTAGCGGAATTTGAAATAGATTTTCGGAAACTCTTCTAATGGTTTTCATTGAGCCAAGTCAAAATGCTTATTTTCTAAATGCTTGATTTCCCCGAGTGGGAAACGAACCCCCAACCTGTCACGTTTATAGTCCCACGCTTGTGCCTCTGAGCCACGACAGACCCCCTTTCACAGTTCAATTTTATATTTCCGAATTCCGTCACTTATTAAAAAAAAAGAAAATTATTTTCAAATATTTATTTTGCCCTAAATATTATCTTACCGTACAAATCATTATAATAATATCATTTGCTGGCAAAGTTTAATATTCTTAGAAAAAAGGTAAAAAAAAGCTTCACTTAACAAGAATATTGGTATAATTTTTTATATCCACAGCTTTTAGGTAAATTGAAATTGGGTATCATTATGTTCCACGGAACCCACGTTACGTGGTTACCTCTCAAATTATGGGCCCGACAGCAAATTGTGGTGTTGAATGTTTGTGAATTTGTTGAAGGTAGGGGACTAGCATAAACGAAATCGTTTTATTTATATTTTCTCAAATTGTGCCTTTATATATGTAGCTTCACACTGTATTCCACATATAGCAGAGAAAAGAAGAGAACCTCGTGTCCCAATCCATTCTTCACTTTCCGCTAAAGACTTGAGACACTACATATAAGTGGCGAATTCTACGCCGCGCTTTGTCATACTACCAGAGCGATTAATCAAAATAGTTAATTTCCGAGTGGGAATTGAACTTACAACCATCGCGTTTACAGTCAGATACTCTACCGTTGCGCCACGACGGCTCAAATTATACGCTGGCAAATTTATTAATTAAATAGAACCTACGAAGCTCAAACTTCTATGTAAAGTTTATTCTAATTTTGCATTTAAAATGTTTTCGTTGAATATCCTTATACTACTTTACATCTACAGTACTTGTAATTTTGAAATGAATTTCTTTACTTCAATTATTATTATATTTCCTATTTCAATTTGTCAGTTTGCTTAATTGCAGGTCATAAGTTCAATTTCGAAAAAAAAAAATTGAAAATATCTTTGTAGTTATGGTGCAGTTGCACAAGCGTGCGAATGTAAACGCGACAGGTTGTGGGTTCTAATCTCACTCAAACCACCATTTTCAATTTCCTCGCGGAAAATGGCGAACGCAAGTGTCTTAATGGGAACGGAGTGTTTTAAGACTAGGTTCCAGACTCCGTTTGCGGGATACAGGATGAAACTAAAAATCCATATATTTTACATGAAAGTTTGGGAAATTTTGTTATAAAATATTGTGCGGTAAATAAGTTCGATACGAGCATAAATTAAAGTTCGAAAAGTAAATTGTCCTGACAGAGTATGTCATTGAAATTTGGTTGAGAAATTAATGCGACTTTATTATTTAATTAAGACTTTGACACTCTTTCTATTGTTAATTATAATTAAGATTAATGAGCCTAAACGAGCCTGATTGTAATATAAAGTGGTTTATCACTATTACATTTACAATGTATACCGCGTATAGCGGAGAAGGTAGAGAGAACTCAGTTAAGACACTCGATTCCCCATGCACTACAAATTTCTCGAGACATTACGTATTCCGACTTTTTCTTTTTTTACCAAAGCGGGGAAATGTAATTAATTCATTTGTGGGAATTGAAGCCATAACCACGTTGACGTCTACAGTCAGATGTGTGCCGCTGTACACTACTTAAAAAAAATAGGTTCACGCCATATCCCGCACACAGCAGGGTAGGCAGAGGGAACCTAGTGTTAAGACGTTACGTTCCCCACTTTCTGCCGAATTTTGAAGGCATTGCGTGTTGAATGGCAGAACTCGACGCCGCGCTTTGCCTCGATACTCAGGGTGAAGATAGAAGAAGATATGAAAAAAATATAAATTTAAGTTAATATTTCATCTTCTCGAATGAGGATCGAACGCACAACCAGTTTTACAGTCACATTTTGTGCCACTGCGCCACGACTGGCCTCAACGTATATTACTTGTATTAAATAATTTTTTGGACTTCATCTTCTAAAAGTACATTTCTTATTACAATATTTTAATTTGTAATGTACTTACTTAAGCTATTATTTTCAGTTTTATAACTAGATTTAATTTTTTTGATATATAGAATAGTTTTACAATTATTATGTTATTATTTAAAAGGATTATGCAATACAATACAAAAATCCAAATTTTTTTTTACAATAAAAACCAATCAATAGTTCCTGAGATATATAATATATAGTATAGATAGATACGAACGTAAGATAATAAATCTATACATCGCTTTTCACGTGTAATAAGAAACCTATAAACATTTCCTAATTTTTTTCCATTAATCTCGAATACAAAACTCGATTGAAAACCTCAATTCGATCATAAATTGATAACAAAGTTATCAGATGTCCAATTTTCATTCGATCCTCTGAAGAATTTTTCTTACATTTTCTACAGGTCAGACCAAAAATTGTCGAGATCAAAGCGTGTAACCGAATATACGGCCTTTGAGTTGTGAGAATAGCTAATAGGATCAGGCATTGTAATGAGTACCATATTACGCGCCAATAACATATTTATATCAAGTATGATGAAATTTAAAATAGTCTTATTTTATACTTCATTTTAAATAAGAATAACATTTTATTGCACATAAAATAATATTAAAATTTATATAAATAAATGAAGATGCACACATATATGTAAGTACTTATATTAACTTGCGCAATGGCAGTCTTATCACTACAAGTGATTTCTTACAAACAACCATTAAAAGTGTAGGACTGACGTAAGAAGTCGCAAACAAATAAAGAAAGGCGCAAAAAGTATAACTTAATAATAACAAGGAAAAAAAATGTTTTAATTAACATACATATAACAGTACATAGGTACATAAAAATATAAATACATATACTATCTACACTTATATTTGAAAATATCTATCCGTCTGTCTGTGACGCAATCAGGGAAAAATTATTGATCCGATTGTGATAAAACTTTATATGGAGATACTTGGGAATCTTTAAATAATCACAGGCTACATTTGTTTCTTTTTTTTATATTGGAATTTCGTTGTTTAAAGAAAAGGTCACCGTAAATGGGCTACTTGAACGCAGTTTAAGCGCGTCTCTCACATAAGCGTTTTACTGTTCGCCGCTGATTCTTTTGTTATATATTATATTTATTAAGTAAGACCAAGCTTTGTGAAACGAAAATCAAGATTTATGGGTTACTATTTATTATTTCTTATCTGGTCGGTCGACCGCCATACAATTTGCATGTACAATTAATTATACATGTCTTCCCACGGACGTCACTACGGTAAATATTTTTATGACCATTTGTAAAATGTGAATGCTATCGAAAATAAATAAATAAATAAATCGACGACATACTTAGCGTTCCTTTGATATTCTTTCATTGCCCACTGATGTATTTCTTCAAAAGATTTTTTCTAATAACCATATAAATAATTGAATAGACATATAAAAAGCATTATATTTCCTATATTTTTTCATAAAAGGGAGAGGAGGGCACATTCGAACGATTTTTAAACTTTGTGTCATATCTAAAAGTTCTACAGTTTTTAACTTCTTTACTATTTCACAATGCTTAGCCCAACTATTGTGCCACAAAATCGTAGCATCATATGTAGAAAAATATATAAGTTAAAGGTGCAATATAAATTTTAGAAGCAGTAGACAAATGTTCAAAGCCGCCCCCCTTCCGGGGTAGCTTTGAACATATATGGGGCAGTTATGAACTATCATTGAATTCAATGAAATTTAAAGGATTATCAAACTTTTAAGTAATTTTATTAATAAATTTAACATAAGAAACGATGGAGATCAAATATCAGTACCATGTTAAAACTTTAAAAAATAATATACCGAGTTTAATATTGCGATTGTACTAGTACTAGTGTTAAATAACATAAGTCTTAATATTAATAGACTTTTAAAAACGAACAAACAAAAAAAAATACTTTGGCTTCGTATAACTAATTAACATTATGGGATCAATTATAGAATAAATTTAAAATTATGAAAATAAAACAAAATATTTTCTAAATAAACAGCTTACTATCCTAATTTGAAGTTAGAGAAACCAGCAACTGAAATTGGGGGAGGTAGTCTACGTAAGAAAGAAAAATCAGCTTCACTCTTGGCGACTGGCCTCTTTAATTCTATTTTTAACTTTGAACTATAATATATGGGTGACTTATTTTTAAATAAAGAAATTAATAAATAAATATATGCGCTGTGACAATATGCCTTATTTTTAATTATTGTTATTTGATTATGAAAGTAGAGTACACTTTATCTTTCTTTACCTTTACGCTGTATCCCGCACATAGCATGGTAGAAAGAGATCTGGGTACCTAGTACTAAAACATTCCATTATCCCATTAAGACAGTTCCGTTCCCCATTAACCGTCGAAGTCTCAAGGCACTGGGTGACGGAACTCAACGTCGCGCTTTGTCCCGTTACCAAAGCGATAAAAAAGGAAAATGAAAACCTACGATATAACCTATACCTAGAGGCCAGTCGTGGCGCAGCGGCACGAGGTGTGACTGTAAAACCGACTGGTTGTGGGTTCGATCCCCACTCGAGGAGATGAAATGTTTACTTAAATTTATATTTCCATTTCTTCGCTTTCGCTCTGGTGTCGAGGTTAAGGGCGGCGTTGAGTTCTGCCACTCAACACGCAATGCCTCCAAATTTCGGCAGAAAGTGGGGAACGGAGTGTCTTAACACTAGGTTCCCTCTGCCTACCCTGCTGTGTGCGGGATACAGCGTGACGCTGATTTTATTTTCATTTATTTTTACGACTGGCCTAAAGATTAGATAGTACATTTTTAAATAACATAAGAATACATATTATTTAACAAAATATAAGGTGATTTTTTGTATTTTCCTCTGCGCTAACAGATGATACATTTGTCTTGATTACAGTTTTTGACGTGTAAATATATGTTTAAAGTTTATTTATCTATTGTTCAAATTTATTCTTCCAAAATAAATTATATAAGATTTTATTAGTAAACTATATAAGTTTTTAAAGTAGGCTTTTTCCCGGCTACAAAATAGAACATAATTTTATGATTCATGCCGGGGTCGGTGTCGGTGAGTTAAGCAAGACTTAAGTTTCTGTTGTCTTGCCAATTTTGAAGGTGCGTGTTGACCCAAACGATCCGAATCTACGCTTGCCTGTAAAAGTCCCACAGCGGTCATTACCACTACCACGGAAACGGAGCACATGCAATCGGCTATCGACAACTAGTTCTCATAGATCCCCACCACTGAGGTGGCGATTGGCGATTTTAATGTGCACGATGCCAGCTGGCTGACCATACGAGGAAGGCTCTATCCGACCTTACTATGGCGGATGGATTGTCCCAATTGCTTTTTGAATTGAAGTTTTACATGAGAGAACCACTATCTACACCTAAGCATTCTTTTAAAGTCTACGTAAGAATATAAAATATTTTTACAAAAAAAAATATGGATTCAAACAGAGTCTCTCTAATGTAAAAATATAAAAAACTAAACAAACCTAAAGAAATACGTATTTAGTTGAAAAAATATCATTAAATAATTATTTTTTAATTTTGAAAAAGAAGAAGAAACCAGCTGTGGCGCAGGGGCAAAATAAGAATGTAAACGCGACTGGTCGTGGGTTCGATCCCCACTCGAAGAACTCAAATATTTACTTAAATACATATTTCCATTTCTTTGCTCTGGTGACGAAGCAAAGAGTGGCGTTCTGGCACTTGCCACGCAATGCCTCCAGAATTCGCTACGCCATCTTTTAAAAATGTTACGATTTTTTGTAGAATGTCGAATATGTATAGCAAAGTGTAAACAAATAAGTCATTATATATTTATGGCGTTTCTCAAATTCTTAGATTTCCCACCAACGTATTATCATCAAAAGGCATTTTTCTAATAGATATATAAAAAAAGGAAAAAATATTCACTGATCGTACATTTCTTATTAATACTTAATAGAGTGGACGACAAAATGTTTGTGTCGCTGTTCTTTTATTTATTCATTTTTGTTTTGGCGGATGATGACTGTGAGTTTTTTTTATTTGCATATCTGTATCCTTAGTTAAGTATAGTAAGTAGAGGGAACCTAATAATTTTGTAAAAAGTTTCTTTATTGAAGCCAGTCGTGGGACAGGGGCACAAAATGTGACGGTAAGCGCGGCTAGTTGTGGGTTCGATTCGCACTCGGGGAAATGATATATTTATTATAGATTTATCTATACTTTCATTTCTTCGCTCTGGCGTCATTCCGCCAATGAACACTCAATGCCTCCAAAATTCAGCGGAAAGTGAGGAACGGAGTGTCTTAACACTATATACCCTCTGCCTATCCGGAAGTGTGCAGGATACAGCGTGAACCCAATTTATTTATTTTATTAATATTTTTCCTTTAATAGGCAATTAAAATAGTAGGCATATTATTAAGAAAGTGTTTTATTAATTACGGAAAACGCACAAACAGATAAAACTACTAGATTTTATGTAGGTAACTCTGAAAATAAACAGAAAGGTTACAAGAGCAGTCACAGAGGAGTTCTCTAAAGTTCTTTGAAAACGAGAAATAATAGGATTTTTAGAAACCCAATCTTTTTTCGACTTTAGTCTACGCAAGACAAAGATTTGAAACCACGATTTGAAACTCTGATGTAGAAATTGTAAAAATATAAAGTATGAAAGTATGAAAAGAAATATCTCAATTTTTACTTCTAGCATACTCTAAGTTAAGGGCGGCGTTGAGTTCTGCCACTCAACACGCAATGCCTCCAGAATTCGGCAGAAGGTGGGGAACGGAGTGTCTTAACACTAGGTTCCCTCTGCCTACCCTGCTGTGTGCGGGATACAGCGTGAAACTGATTTTATTTTTTTAGCATACTCTATACAATCACGTATTTTGTATGGAGACGACGTCAGAATAGAAGATCATCCATACTACGCTGGCCTGCTAGGCTGCGGGGCCTCTATTATATCTGACGTTTGGATCTTAACAGCAGCTCACTGTGTCTCTGATATTAAGTTAGTGTTGATTATATATTTACTTTAAATATAATTTATAAATTTTCAAGTAATTACTACTTATACTAATTATAAGATATATCCATAAATTAACATAAAGGGTAGGCGGAGGATATCTAGTAGGATGAGTGGCGGAAACCAACTCCGGATTTTTGCCTTAGTGCCAGAACAAAAAAAATTAAATTATTAGGAAACAATATTTTATTCCATTGAGCGAGGATCGAACTCACAACCTTCGCGTTACTATCATCCTTGTGCCCCTGCGCCACGACGGCTTCAATGTCAATATTTTTCTCTACATATTGTTTCAAAGATATCACGTCTGATTGTAAATCCAACTGTTGTTGGTTCGATTTCCATTCAGAGGATGAAATATTTTCACTTTGTTATTTTGATGAAGACAAAGCGCGGACGTTAATTTCCTACACATAGCACATAAGTCTCACATAAGTCTTAAAAGCTGTATACACACTTTCTACCTATCATCCGATATAAAGAGTAAAGGATACCGAGTATAGGGTAGGGTAACAAAAAAATATTGTATGTTTCAGCCCTGGAGTGCAGAATTATCTATTTGTGGGTGGGGAAACTTTCGGTAACAGTATAGCATTTCCATATAAGAAAATAATAATACATGAGAATTATAGATTACATTTAGGGTTGCCTCTGAATGATGTGGCTTTAATACAGCTCTCTATACCCTTGAAGTTTTCGAAAAAAATCGGACAAATAAAGCTTCCAAGTGATAATTCTACTAGCTTCAATAAAAATATTCTGTTTGTAGGAAGAGGTAAAGACGAGGTAAGATTTTATGTTAAGACTATTTCTATTTTCTTTGTAAAGTTTTCTTCTGTTTTTTTTTATTTTCTATGTTCTTCTTTATCTATTTTCTATATTTATTATATCTGGCATTTTTTTTAAATATATAATATGACTTCCGGAGAGTATTCAATTAATCTTCTTCAATTATTCTGCAATCGAGTCTCAGTAGTCTGGATAGATCATTCAGCAAACTAACTAGTATCTTATAAGTAAGAAACTTTTAGTGAAAAAAGTTTCTAAAAACCTTAATTTTCAGTGTGGAATCGTATTTATTAAACGTTGTCTTTGTTTAATATAGAAAATTTTATTCATTGAATATTATTTTAAAAAAATCCTTCCATTTTCAAGGCAAGGTGAAAGAAATTCTATGCAGTGCATTGCTTTTGCTGTCTTGTAAAATGTGTAAAGAACCCACAATAGCACTTATATTGTTTTAAAATAATAAAAATATATTTTTGTTTGTGTTCAGACAGGAAAATTGTCTAAGAAACTTCAAAAAGTGAATCTTGTTAGGTTATCACCTTCACAATGTATTGACCTAGTACCAAGTGAAGCGCTGGACTTTTTTGGGAGACAAACTGTCAAGTATCTTGAGAAAACCAATATATGTGCCAAACGAGAGACTAATATGCCTACTATTTGCCAAGTAAGTTTAAAATATTATATATAGGTATATTTCGACATACAAATTCTCATTTGAAAGTAATGGGGCCAATAGAAAAACATCAAATATCACTAAAAAGATAAATGTAATCCCGTCGTGGGGCAAGGGACTGCGCCTGACTACAAAAGAGACGATATGGGTTCGATTTCCACTCGGTGTAATGGTTATGTAGTATACGTTTTATTCCTGGCATAGTTTCACGCTTAATTCCTGTCGGAGTAGCCAGAGAACAGAAAGCCAAGCGCTATGGTTTCTACACACCTTTTGCGCCTCGTCCACTGTCATCAACCTCTTCAAACATCCCCATCCGGGGACCCTCTTGTTTGTTACGTGACCTTTCTCCAGTATCATCGACATCAAGTGTGTTTTCGAAGGTTACCCGAGGTCCCCCCTGCCAATTCATTTTTTTCCACAAATATTTTTTTGGCCATTCTTTTATCACTCATTCGCTTTAGGTGCCCAAATCACTTGAGCAAATTCTTCTTAATTCTCAAAGCAACATCCTCGCTAGTATTTGCTATTCTCTGAATCTTTTTAATGTGAATTTGATTAGTTAGACTAATGGTTATATTTAAGTTATATTATTTCTCCGTTCTGATTAAAAAGTGCGTGGTAAACTTCAACAAATCTAATCTGTAGAATTTAAGATGAATATTGGAAACCGAGAGTATTTTAAAATTAGTTTCCCTCTTTATAAAACTTATATATAAATGGTTTTATATTTTACAAGATAATAAATCAAAATAGTCTATATAGGCTCATATGAGAATAATCGCCTCTAAAACGCACTATGCCAGTATCATCTGCATTTGGCCAATATTATATACGGCCGTAGGCTTTACCGCATATTATAATTTATTTATACTAACTACTATCTACGTGTATTTATACAATCATCAAGGCTCAATAAATACAGTGTTGTGAAAATTATAATTTGCTAGTTTTTTTTGTAAAAACATTTTGTTTTTGCGCATTTTGTCGTGGCGGCACAAAGCGTGACTGTAAACCGACTGGTTGTGGGTTCGATCCAAACTCGAGGAGATGAAATATTTACTTAAAATTTATATTTCCATTTCTTTGCTCTGGTGTCGAGGCTAAGCGCGGCGTTGAGTTCTGCCACTCAACACGCAATACCTCCAGAATTCGGCAGAAAGTGGGGAACGGAGTGTCTAAAAAAAAACACTAGGTTCCCTCTGCCTACCCTACTGTGTGCGGGATACAGCGTGAAGCTGATTTTGTTATTGATGAAATTAAAATTAAGGAATATAAAATAGTAAAAATATTGATAAAAAAAAAATCATGTCTTTAGCTTTGTTTAATCTTTAATTGTTAGTAGAAGTTTACAAGTGGGCTAATACTCAGCGGCAAACAGGATTAACTAACAGTAAGAAACGTGCCCATCCCAGAATAGTCGGATGACAATTCTGGGTTAGGCGCGTGCCAACTGGGAGTTTCACTTTTTGTCCATATATATATATATATATATATATATATATATATATATATATATATATATATATAGTATTAAATTTGTATTTGGAACTTCCTTATAAATTAATAAATATTTTTTTATTTTTCAGGGAGATTCAGGTAGTCCTTTAGTTAGCGGCGATACTGTTATAGGCCTTGCTTCGTACATAGGTGGTCAGGAATGCGACAAACTACGTCTTGGTTTTTACGTTAACGTTCAACACTATGTACCTTGGATTAAAAAACATACTGGTCTTTAAATAAATATTGATCTAAATTGGATATTTTCTTTCATTATATAGTATGCAATGAAAATTTAACTACGATGTTTTATAGCTTCACGCCTTTCGCATTTCCGCCGAATTTTGTAGACATTGCGTATTGAGTGGTGGAACTTAACGCGGTACTTTGTCTCGTTACCAGAGCGAGAAAATGAAAATAATATATATATCATTTTACATTTCCGATTCGTGTTTACAATCGCACGCTATGCCCCTGCGCCACGACTGGCCTATGATGATAAATCCAGACAAAATTGATTTAAAAGTATATCGATTTTATCTGGATTTACTGTTAGTTAAACGTAAACCACGTTTCCATATTTAAAAAAATGCAAGTACATGAAACACTAATGTAAACAGTTATACCAAATCTAAAAGATTTATAGTACATACGTATTTCAATTTCAAATATTTGCTCAATAAAAGAAATAAATATGCGAAATCATCGGTTTTGAAATTCATTCGTTTGATCTATTAACCTATGTACATAAATCGACACGAGTGGTATAAATATTCATCAGTTGAAATGAGTTGTAAAATTAAATTATTTCGATTTCTTACCGATTCTTCACCAACCATATATGTATACTTTTTGACAATTGAATTGAAAAATAAAGGAAATCTGGCAAAATTTCAGGCCAATAACGATATTTTTTTTGCGATGGCAGTCTTGAAGTAGTAGTACCTAGTTAATGTATGTTCTAAAACTTTAATTTTGAGTATCTACATTTTTAATATGCACGATTATAAGCGGCATATTAAAAGAGGTTTATTGGGATATTTAAAAAAATCCTATAATTTTATTCCACATAATTGGGATATATGGGATATATAAACCACAGATAATAGTTAATTTTAGCATATATTAGTACTTTATTGTAAGGGCCTCTTAAGCCTTTTTGTGTTTTCCATAGTGGTAAGATGAACATTTTTTCCCGGAAGACATGGCTTCGATACGGACTACGGACATCGAACTCACGACAATCTTAATATAGGTAACTGCCGCGAAACACCTTTCCAATCTATTGAAATCTACAAGTCATGGTTAGGATTAATGATATAGTAGTAATGTGACGTATAATATTATGCACCGCTCGAATGCGCTTCGGTTCGCTGAGGACGGCATACTGAAAGAATGCATAGAGCAGCTTGTATAAGAGATTTTACGTAAAAATAAAAATAAAAACGCTTTTTTCTGCATACCACAGCAGGCAGAAAGAAGCTAGTGTCAAAATACTTTATACCACACACACCGTCCAATTTTGTGTTCCAGAACAGTACCAGGGGACGAGGGGATTCCCCGAAATGGAACCTACAACCATCTCGTTGTTGTCAGTTGATATATGACTTTGCCATGACTAAAATTCCAAAAAAAAAAACATTATTACGATCACACCATTCTTTTATATATTTTAGTCTGCTACAGTACTAGTCAAAAACTTAGAATCGACAGTACTATCTTATAACCGTTATTTGATATCCTATGACATATAGAGGATTTAGATTTACTAAAGCTCGTACACAGTAAGAGGCTTTAGAGGCTTATGTATCAATTGTTAGTTAGTTTACAAACGTTAGTTACCGAATAACGATTTTATGAACTATGGTTCAAAGAGGAGTAGTTTGAATAATATTTTTTTTTGTGTCTTCAATTTCATTATTACATTTAATGGAAGAAAATCGGTTTTTAGCGCACAGTAGAGCTAAGAGGACCTACTTTTCTAAATCGTGAAGAAAGAAAAGATTGTTTTGAATCACTTCTGCATCTTTCTCTCGAATACGATACATTAAGTGAAGATTGACTGAGTGCAGATGTAAACCACAACAATTGCGTTTACAGTCCCAATAGGGCATGAACTTAACTGTATGTTTCGTACAGTAACCGAGTTATACGTAAATTTAAGTAAAATTTAAATCAAAATTAAAAATTGAGTCACTTTCATGCTGTATCCCGCACAACGGAGGGTAGAGGGAACTTAGTGTTAAGACACTCCGTTTCCCACTTATTCTGGATGCATTGCGTGTTGAGTGGTGGAACTCTTCCTCGACACCAGAGCGAAGAAATGAAAATATAAATGTAAATAAAAATATAAATGTAAGTACAATTTTATTTTTTATTTTTTAAATCTAAAATTAAGTAATAAATTTTACACTTCAAAAAGGTAGATGATTTTTTTTTGCATATGCGTGGGCCATAGCCCAAGAGCCTGTGGCAGCTAGACTTATGTTATTTTATAAAATTTGATATTTTTTATGACCAGCTACTTTTTGCTACTTACTATTTACTACATAGTTAAATCATCATATTTTAAATTTTGTTCTGTAAACTTCTTTCAATGTACCGTATAGCTTATAGGTGCGTGTAGGGATGGTGGCCAAATGGAAGTAACGAAAGGTTATGTATGACATGTGAACCGCATGTACATTATATTAGATCGAAACACGTTGCTAAATGAACTATGCGAAATAAAAATATTTTTTCAATTCGACCCAATACTTCCTGAGATTAGCGTTTTCAACCAAACTAACTATATAAAAGCATTCAGCTTTACCGTATTAATATATACTTACAAAACATCTGTTACACATTACACTATACACGTCAAGAAAGCTTTCCTCGCGTAGTGTTCTTAAGAAACTCCATTCTCATGCAAGTCACGTTCGTTACGAATTTACGGGCGATTCATTCGATATTGGATTATTAGGCATTGATCCTTTTAAAATTTCTCAACTAATTCGTTTTGCGACGTTGCCGATTCACAATTTTGGTAAAACGAGAAAATAATGCCGATCGACGGAATTGTACGCCGTGGGAATGTTAATGTGGAGTTTTTATTACGAGTCACTGACCGGTGGTACAGGATGGAATTATTAAATAAATGGTAATAATATCTATAAAATGATTTATTTTTTACATTTTTATGATGTGAAGAAAACTAACTACTGCTGATGCTATTTGATGATGATTCAAGAATTTTTGTGTACTCAATTGTAATTGTTCAGCTCGGTATTTAAATACTATTAAAATAAATATTTCCGCTTTCTAAATTTTTGAGGCCAGTCGTGGCGCAGCGGCACGAAGTGTGGCCGTAAAACCGACTGGTTGTGGGTCAATCCCCACTAGAGGAGATGAAAGGTTTACTTAAATTTATATTTCCATTTCTTCGCTCTGGAGTCGAGGCTAAGCGCGACGTTCTGCAGATATCGGCAGAAAGTGAAGAACGGAGTGTCTTTACACTAGGTTCCCTCTGCCTACTCTGCTGTGTGCGGGATACAGCGTGAAGCTGATTTTTTTTCTATATATTTTACACCTAAGCAGCGCGCTGCCATATACTATCGAAAATTACAACAAATCAACAAAGTTTAGTGGAGATGTTGTTTGAAAATTGATTATTTACACCATTGCTATGTGTATAGTGTTCCGCTTAAGAAACAACCCAGAACAATCTATTGAATATGTAGACAAATCAATTTCAAATAAAATATAATGATGAATACATTTTAATGGCCTAGATTTTGATAATACTGACAACACAAACACAGCATTTGAAAACAGAATTAATTAATACTATCCAAGGCGTAGTTATGACGTACTTTACAGAAAACATTTATAAAAAAAAAATGGAAATTATTACATTCCATTTTAGTATAAGGCCACGTTATTTAAGAAAAGATTTTTTAAGATATGAACTTGTAGAGAGTGACAATCATCCCTTTTCCAAGGACAAACTTGTGTATAAAACTTTTATTTCTTTGATGGATGGGTCTAAAATTTATGTAAACACAAATTGTCGACGGCATTGAATGTGTAGGCAGAAGAGTAATAGATGTTTTTTATGTTTCATAAGAGATACCTCGAATATTTCTTTATTCTTATCTTTTATCTTCTTTGAGCCTTAATATGATGTTTTAAATTATAATTTATATTAGGTAGAATTAAAGTATTTAATGCCGCCTTGGCGCAGTGGCAGCGCATATGTAATAAATGCAACGGTTCTCTCCTCGAGTGGGCATCTAGCCTATATCCCCACTCGAAGCAATTAATTATTTGCTCGCTCTAATGGACAAAACCCAAAGCATGGCCACTCAATATACATTGTCTCGACAATAGGGCAAAAAGTAGGGATAAGTGTGTCTAAACGGTTTCCTCTGCCTGACTACTATATACGGAATAGTATAGCTGAAAAAAATATTTTTTCTCATATTTTTTTAAAGTATAAATTAAATACCAACTACTAAATTAATTAAAATTTGAAATAAATAATTTAATAATTAAAAAACATTAGCTTTTCTACAACAAATGGTGCAAGACCCATAATATGCTTGGGTGTATAAATTGTATGAGCCTACACTAGTAAGCTCTGAAGAGTTCCAAATTCAGATTATATATATTAAGAGATAAAATAATTTTATATTATCACATAGATACACTCATATCATATATTTTATACATGTAACCGCCAGATTTCAAAGGATACAATTATTACATGTCTTAATGGGAACGTAGTCTCTAACTCTCGGTGTCCAAGTTCCCTCTGTCTCTACGTGCGAGATAAAGCATAAAACTAAATAAAATGATTTGAAGTAAAAATAAGAAGAAAAAAAAGTTAAATTGTTAGTTAAAGTTTAAAAGTATAAATAAACAATTAAATCTCGACATATTTTAAGAGTGTAAAGATCAAATGTCATACAAGTACAATTTTATAAGAGCGTGTCAACCGCATGTTCTGGAAAGCAAGACAACTTTTAATTAAACACTAATGCCATTCGCGAGCAAATTAACAACTAATAGGGATTCCGTTCATATATCGATATAAAATATTTTATGTATATATATAACTGGTATTTTTTTTAATAAAATACCAGTGGTACAATTTAACTTTATTAATTAAGGGTCTGTGATATGAAAAGTATGACACAAGAGGCATAAAGATATATCGAAATTTTTGGTAAAAGTTAAAATCAATACACTTGTTGTTGTTGTTGTCGTTACAACAAATTGAAGTCGCTGAGCGTCAGCTGAGCATTGCCGAAATTCACATTCCGGCAATGAGCGGTTTTGTGAGACATCAAAAAGTTAAAGTCTCCAACTATCATAACAAGTTAATTGTTAGATCAGACGAGAGACTTGTACAATTTTAGCGATGTTCTTAGAATATTTTAACAAAGATCATAACATAAAGAGTTTATTTTTCTGCTAACACTGTGCCCGACTGTATATAAACACATCCGAGTACGAATTTGAAGATGCATTGGCCTTTACGTTTACCAGACATATACGAGTATCACCAGTTTTTACGTCTTTAATTTTCAAATGAATTTCCGATAAAAAATCGTTGTGCATTAATGCGGCAATAAATATAATATAATGCTGACCAGGAACACCTTTTTACTTTGAAGACTAATGCCGGCAACTGATGCTGGGCCAATCTATGGTTATAGTTTCTCTCTAACTGTCGGAGACGCCTGACCAAATCCGTAATAAAACTTGAAATATTTTCGGGTGTTGATCATATATAAATCATCAAACCGGACATTTTAAAGATCCCTACTGGCTCTGCCGAGAAAGTATTTTGAAGCAACGGTAAGTGTTTATTTGTTGTTGGCGCAGAAACATAGACGATCACACACATTACATTTATGTCCGAATGGATTGTTTAAAAATGTCGTGTTCAAACGTGCACTAGCTCCTGTCCAATGTTTCTTCAAAATTAACTACCGAACAAAATTTCCAAACCAGTTCTTTGTCGTTGTAGAAGTGATTTCATCATATACTTGCATATTTTCAAGTGCCCCCATCTGTATATGTACTGGCAACGACATTGAACGGCTCGGTCACATTCATTGCGATACTGTTCTTGTTAATCGTAAAATCTTTGATTTGATTCTTTATCTGTATCTAGGGGTATAACTTTATTTTGAATGTAGAGGATAGTTTTGAAACCAGAGGAACAAATTCTATGCCCCGATTTTGTTATCATTAGGTTTTTGGGTTCCTCTGTATGTTAGTAAATTTAATAAACGTATTTTCGTCAAAAAGGATTTGAATTTCCACCCACACGCTTGTACCCACTGCGCCACGATGACCTTAAAAAGATAGAAGTTTTCACAGAATTTTCGACACATTGCTTTTTCGGTAGCAGAATTCAACGCTGTATTTCGTTAACCAAAATGGAAATATTATAGTAGATAAAATAATTATAATCTTTACCCAACTTCAGATCGAACCCAGAACGTTTACAAGACGTTGACCCACAACACAACGATTATTTGAAACTTGTATTATACTATTCCTATCGACAATAGTATTCACATCCTTAACCCCCATGTGTAGAGCGCTATGAAGAAATTATTCCGTATATTTTCAGTCTCGCTAACGAATCATTCCAGTTTCTAAAGTAAACACGAGTTGCCTACATTCATACAAATAAACGCGTTTTGCATGTTCAAAATTAATCAAGGAAGTAAGCACATTTAAACTCAACTTTGAAGTTATGGATGATTTACATATAAAAATATATGTTCTCAGGACATATGTTCTCAGGTAGTCTTTAATGTACCAGTTAACAAATATGGTGTTTACTCAAGATTCTAAAAGCTTAAACAACAGTTACAGTTAGGTACAGTTCCATGGGACAAAATATTCTGGAAAATCATAATTTTAAAGTGAAATAATTCAAACTCTCGAAAGAGTCATAAGGATCAGAAGTAGGTTAGTAAAATCTTTCTATAGTTGACAAAAATATCTCACAATATCATCAAGTCATTTCTAGATTAAGGTAGCTGCGACTGTTAGTATGGTCCATAATGTGAAATTGTTGGTCTCGCCATCCGCACAGTGAATCCATGGATTCCAAAGAACTTTGTTTTTTTATCTAATTAATAAATTACACATATGCTGGTTATGTGGTGGAATTTATTTCAAAAATAGAAATTTCGTTTCAATTTACGCCACACGTGCAGGTTATCAGTTTATTAGCATTTGGAGACTTCATATTTTTTTTAAAGATTATGTCGTTCTAGTATAGGTTAAAATTAAGATTAAGACGTTAAAATTATAACTGTTTTGCAATAGAACACTCTTTCACATATTGACCAGGTCCCTTTATCATACAATACACTACACTACAAACATCTATGAAACACAAGCAAGTTATCAGATCCAAACGATCTAATTCCCAACATAAACGTTGAAATGTTACGGATACTTAAATCCGAAATACGCACAAACGATAAAAACTTTATAGAAATGACTATTTAAAGAGATAGGAAGGTAAAATCTACTTTCTTGGCAGGGAGTATCCACTCAGTATTGCCTTCTGGCTGTAGTGAGAAAATTAAATTACCCCATTATGTGCCGGTTGTTGCTTAAAGGCCTCTTCACACGATAATAGAAAAAATCCTTTAACTCTTGACGGCAAAGTGCTTATATTGCGTACATTTAATTGTTTATCCCGTACAAAGCAGAGTAGGCAGTCGGAACTTTGTGGTAAGACAGTTATTTTCCGTTGAGTTCTGGAGGCATTGCGTGTTCAGCTGCGGAAATCAACGCCGCTCTTTGCTTCGCTGCCTAAGATATTAAAGAAAGAAAAGATTAGATGATGATATTAAATATTTCATTTTCTCGAGTGGGAATTGAACACACAAACTGACGCGCTTACAGTGGTTTATGCCCTGGGTCACGAATGGTGTCACTAATTTAGTGTTATTTTTTAATATGTCAATGAAAGGTAGTAGCTATTCTGTTTTGTACATTATAGTCTTTAGTTTCATACAACCCAAAATATTATTAACAAGAAGACTTAATATGTACATTACATATATGTAACTATACAAGAATATAAAATATGAGTTCTTATAATACTTATTTGCCAAAATTACTTGCGAGAGGTATAAGATACGTAATTTCTCTTTTGTTTGCTAAAGGATCCTGGTTGCTATAATATGTAAAACTATCACCAAAAAATGTGGTGCGTAGAGTCTTTCAGCGTCAGATAAAGCGTGAAAATAAAAAAAAATAAACTATACAGTATGACAAACCTTTATGCGTCCAGCCAATCGCGAGCTTTATAATGTTATCCAAAACTTGCTGCGTACATTAGAGGCATCTTGTATTCTTATTATGACCATAATAGCGGAATGGATTCCCGCATCAATTATTTCAACGTCTGCTCCTCTTTTATCCAAGAATGTTTTTCATTTTAAGTACTGACCGTCGGAAGCCGTTTCGTAGCTTGTTAACAAAAATGAAAATGCTAGTTCTGAAATTGCTTTATAAAATTCATTGGTTTTAGAGGCGTTTCTGTTTGTTTGTTTGGTTTTAAATTTTATCTTTTTGTAATTTGTGGAATTATAATCATGTTGTTTGGTTGTAAACGTTAAATGAAGCATGAATATATGTTAGGCTCTGGTAACAAGATAAAGCGCAGCGTTAAGTTTCACCACTCAATAATTGGGCGGCATTGAGAGTGAGTAAAGTTTTGACACTAGATTCCTCTTTGTTTACGTAACGTACGTACGTATTTTTTACGTAACCTTCCTCAAGTACCATAATCAAACCCACTTCCGTCGATATAGAGACAACGCTACCTAAATTCAATATAGAGATCGACGCTTACAGAGTATAATTTTATTTTTCACATGACCTTTGTAAATCACATTCTAGCCACATTGCATATGCAAAACGAAAATATGTTAATGTCGCCCACACTGTATGTTATAGAGGTAGGTATGACATACATACATACATAAATGGTAGGACCCGAGGTCGTAGCAAAAACAAGATCATTTTACGCTGAAATATCTATAAAATATGTGTTTTGTTCGAGTGTTTGGATATTTTATGGAAATTCCCTCGTATACATTGTTCGTAACTCCATTGAGTTTGTCTGTAGGTTGTTAGGTTTAACTGTAAAAAAATTGCTTAGCTGTAAAAAATGATAAATCTGCCTTACACGAACTTCTATTTGCGGTACCATCATGAAACTTGGCAATTATATGTAGATTTAGCTTCACGCTGTATCCTCCACATAGTAGGGTAGGCACAGAGAATCTAGTGTTGAGACACTCCGTTCCCCAGCTTCCGTCGAATTTTTCGAGAGACTGCGTGTTGAGTAGACTAACTCGACGCCGGGATTTTTTCTTTCTGTCAGAGCGAAGAAATGATAATATTGTTAAATAACAATTCATTCCTCCAAGTGGGGATCGAACCAACATACGTCTCGTTACAGTCACAACAATGACTTTATTATATTGTCATCTAATCAATGACATGTAGATTAGATGACAATATAATAAATTATAGTACCATAGAACTATTTATTATTTATTTGAGTCTTACTATTTATTTTTTATTATTTATTTATTATTTTTTCATTATTGTTTATTTAGTCCGCACGTGATCTCTTCCAGGCAACTCCTACAGTAAAAAGATCATTGAACACAGAAACTAGTCTGATAATTGGATGATGACAGTGGAACCTTGGAATGCCTAATAATAAACATATCAAATTTGTGCTCATCTTATTATTGTGTAAAGGATGTTTTAGTAGTTTAAAGTTATTAATTATCTTAAACATGCTTTTTTTAGGTCAATTTCTAACTATCCAATAAAATCTACGAAACTGGATTTGATCTACTTATAATGTACTAATGCGTAGCGTGGGTGACAATACAAAAATATAATATTATCCTAATAATCTGAGCTGATATGCTAGAGTTTTGCTCGAATAGTGGTAAATTTCTTAGAGGTAAACTAATGGATTCTAGCATTTGCTATCGCAATTCAGTGCACAATAAAAGGGTGTTCTTTTAAATATATATTATTGTTTTTTTTTCTTATACAGCTAGTTTTTGTCAGCACTACTTTAAATAAAGCCACAGTTTTAACGATAGAGTCGTTAAAACTGTGAAAAAGCCTAATACAATTTTTTTCTTTTCCCAATAATTAAAAAGTGTCTTTTTCAAACAAAATAAGTAATAAAATTATCGTTGTAAAATAAAACGCCACTTGTCGAGAACGACGCACACAGACACAAACCTATCAAAGGGAAACCGCCGCATATGCCTTATTCCGAAATCCTCATGTTTGACCTTTAAAAAATACTACATTTTTGTAGCAGTATGTGTTTACGTTATTGGTATATAAGCGTAACTGCGTCACACGGTATATAGGTATGGATAAACATTGTAAAATCTAAAAAAAATCCTACGTCTCAGTCGGTGGCGGTACTTGATGACAAACCATGGTTTTCAACCAACAGATAACGTATTTTGCTTAATGCCGCTGCAAAAGAATTTCTTACATTACCATGTTTACTTGTCTTCATTTAGTTTGACAATAAGAAAAGACTATAAGAAATTATTTTAAGAAGAGAAAGATAGTAAATAAAATATTAAATAAATATTTTAAGAAAGAAGAGAAGAGGGGAATATAAGAAATTTTTTTAGGCATGGTGAAATGATTTTGATCTCGATTCGATATCCCTGTAAAACCCGGCGTTGGGTTTCGCCAGTAATCACTAAAAACAAGAACGTTATTTTTTTTTTTTTCACACTAGGATCTCCTCTACGTACATTACTTCCTCTTTGACCTACTTATCCATCAATACAAGGATAGGGTAGTAAGTAAACAAGTACACAGAAACTAAGACACGGGCTCGTGCCGCCGCATAATGTGATGTTTGAACGATTGAGACGTGCAGCTCCATGCATGATACAGAACCGACTTGTAGTTTAAAAGCTGGCTTCTGAAGGAAAGCTTTAATATGGTTAAAAATATAGATCGCGTAAAGCGCTGCGTTGAGTTCCGCTACTCAACACGCAATGGAGAGAATTCTGCGGAAAGTGTTGAACTGTATCTTATAACAGCTCCATTAGGAATCCTAATGGAAATTTGAACCGTTTTTACACTAGGTTAGCAGGTTTCCTCTTTTACGTACCCTGTTATGTCGCGTGAAGCAAAGAAAAAAATAGGATTTCGGTGACGGTAGTGGGTTCTATAACTCTTCTATAATGACTATACTAACACTTACTTACATTTACTTGACTAATATTTGATGAGCCTTGTTGTTAATTATTAACTTCTTATAATATTTTATTTATAATGTTCAACAATGACGTAATAATTTTTTTTTAAAAGGTAAAATCCGTTTAAAAAATGCAAATACGTCGATGTTCCACCAAACAAGCGATTTTTTGTTAGATTCCCTTGTGAGCTCGATGCTCGAGCCATGAGCTCCTGGGAATTGAACCCACAGCCTATGACATTTACATTGTGCCCCTGGGCCGCGATTGAATGAGCGATATGTTTTATAGAAAATTGATTAAAAATAAAACATTTTATATGAAATTTCCAGAATTAACTATAATAAATTTAATAGCTCAGCATCAGTCACCAGCATCTACTGTGTGGTTATTTTAAATGCACTCAAGTACACTCGTTGGAGGCTTATGCAAATTTTTCGAAACGTTTACATGATAGTGTTCACTTAAGTTCGTGAGATTAAGTTGTTTAATGCCGTAGCGTTATAACGTACTTGGAGGGTACTTTTGAAGAGCTTACAATTTACATCACGCGAAATTTTACGTAAATTTTGCTACATTATATTTATTTCATAAATGTAATTGTTGTGGGTTCGATCCCACTCGAGAAAATAAGTATTTAAAGTAATATGTTCATTTCTTCGCTCTGATATGGAGGCAAAAGTACGTCGTTGAGTTCCACCACTTCATACGCAATGCCTCCAGAATTCGGCAGAAATTGAAAAACAGAGTGTCTTAATACTAGGTTCCCTCTGTCTACTGTGCTGTATGCGGGATATAAAGTGAAATTAATAAATGTGGTACAGGGGCACAAAGCGCGACAGGTGTGCGAAAGCGGAGAACGAAGTGTGTTAACACTAGGCTCCCTTTGCCATCCCTGCTACATACGGGACAAAGTGTGAAGCTGATAAAAAAATTAATGAAGTATCTTAAGAGTAGGTTGCCTTCTCTGTTTTGTGTGAGATATAACGTAAAATTAAAACAGGAAAAAAAAAGTATTATTTCCCAAATCGGGAATCGAATCCACCATACCACCACACCACCATCCACCATATTTGGAACCGGCACAAACTGCCATTGTAGGACCAATTAATAGTAGATTACCAATTATTTTCATAATATATTTATAGCGTTGGACATATTTCTCCGTAAACGTTTAATTGACAAAGTATTTATCTTTGAAAGTAATACAGTAAATAGGTATAGGTAATTTATCATTGTCAGTTAGGGGCAACGCACACTGTAGAGATTTCTTCTTAGATTGCTTATGTTGAGAGATACATATAAAACAGTAGTTTTTGTTCGTAATCCTTATACACAGCAGGGTAGGCAGGGAAACTCTTTTTTAAGCTTCACGCTATATCCCGTACATATTAAGGTAAGCAGGGAAAACTTGAGAGACTCAAATGTCAAGTCATTTCGTTGCCATTAAGTAGGGGAACGGCCCCACTCTCCGCCGAATTCGGAAGGTTTCACTTTTCGTGGCGAAACTTGACTTTACCCTGTATGTATAGCGCGACGGCAACGCGACCGCTGTGGGTTCGATTCACATTTAGGGACATTAATTATTTTCACTTTCTAGTTCTGACA
Organism: Heliconius charithonia; assembly: GCA_030704555.1. Classification (NCBI taxonomy): domain Eukaryota; kingdom Metazoa; phylum Arthropoda; class Insecta; order Lepidoptera; family Nymphalidae; genus Heliconius; species Heliconius charithonia. The sequence continues at coordinate 12,385,273 of CM060811.1, read as the reverse complement.
GGACAAACCGCGGTGTTAGCTTAAAAAATAAAAAAATATATAAAGTCATCAGTGTACGACAGCACTGAGTTTTGAAAATAACTCTTGTGCCGCCAATCTGCGTCCTGATTAATGGGGGTACAAAATATCATATTATTTTAATAAACCATTTTAACTTCGTGTCGTTTGCTTAATTTTAATATTGTTTTGATATATATATATATATATATATATATATATATATATATATATATATATATATATATATATATATATATATATATATATATATATATATATATATATATATATATATATATAAAATTTTATATAATAAAATTTTACGTTACACGGTAAATATTTATATATTATATTTTTAATAGAACTGAGGCCAAGGGGGTAGAGCCAATATCCTCTGTTACGTGGTCGTGGTATATAAATGAAGACTAACTAAGAGAAGCGAAATATTTAATATTTTAATTTCTTCGCACTCGTCACGAGTCAAAGCACGGCGTTGAGTTCCACTACCCAACATACAATGCCACCAGAATTCCAGAATGTGATCGGAGTGTCTTAACACTAAGTTTCCAGGTTTCTTATCCATTTTTCCAGGAAGCTTATAAAAAAAAAAGAAACATTCATTATCCTAATTCGCATTAATGTCGTCGACTACAAAATAATGAACTAAAACACGAAACTATAGTAACAAAATTAAATTAGTTAATTTAATTAATTACATCTATCGAAAATCGGTATGAGTTTCCTATTACAGGAGGCTTAATTAATAAAACAATTTGCAGTAAGTTCTCGATTGCCGGCGAGATCGTTACGAATTACAACACTTTATGATACCACTCAAATTTAACGATTCGGGTTATATGACAAAATTATATATAAGTTGCTAAAAGTGACAACAAATAATGATATAATTATATTTATTATATATAAATATTGAATATTATAATATATATGTAGATTTTAAAGATGCGGCACAGTGTAAGAGTGATGGTTGAAGGATCGATTAATACTCGGGACAATGTATTATTTTCATTACATCATGCTGGTAATAAGAGCGCAGCGTTGAGTAATATCTCGAAAATGCTGTAATGAAATGTCCATTGAAACAAGACGTAAAAGTAATATTTATAAGACAAAATATTTTCATATCTTTATAATATACATTTTTTAAAATTCTTAACTATTTTTTTCTAAATGAACAAGACTACTGATTTTTATTTCCACCTCCTATTTTGTTGTAACTATTAAAAATAAATAAATAAATAAATTAGCTTCACGCTATATCCTGCACACAGCAGGGTAGGCAGAGGGCACCTAGTGTTAAGACACTCCGTTCCCCACTTTCTGCCGAATTCTGGAGGCATTGCGTGTTGAGTGTTAGAACTCAACGCCGCACTTTGCCTCGACACCAGAGCGAAGAAATGAAAGTATAAATTTAAGTAAATATTTCATCTCCTCGAGTGGGGATCGAACCCACAACCAGTCGGTTTTACAGTCACACTTTGTACCACTGCGCCACGACTGGCCTCTCCTCCTTCTGTCTTTCCTCTTTACTCCAAGCATGCTTCTTCCATTGCTCGTTGGCGATTGGCAATTACGTTTGTTGATTACGTTTCTTATTATAGCTCACGTTTGGCTTCCATATGTTAATATTAAAAAGATGCATACGTTGAATAATTTGCTTTTTGATGTTATATGAAAGATTTTATCCTTATTTCTTTAAGGCACCACTACCTTCCCCAATTTCAACTTTATTTAAACATATTTTTAATTAAAGTCTGTGTGTCTGTTTTTTAACACATTATTGTAAAAAATACACAGTAAAGCCGTTGAGCGTAAATTTAGGTTACAGTAAACGCTAACAAACAACTCTAGATTACCTAACAACACCTAAAAGATTTATGAAGGAAAAATGAACGAAAAGGGAGGTAAGTGGAGACCTGAGTTGATATTAGTGAAGTAGAGAAAACGTAGTATCAAAGATGCTGGAGGAGGATCGAGTAAAAGTATGAGGGCCCCCGGAGGGCATGTACGAGGAGGTTGACGACAGTGGACGAAGTAAAAGAGGCATGCAGACACCGTAGCGTTTAGCGCTCCGTTCTCTCTGATCACCCTGCTAGGGATACAGCGTGAAGCCAAGTATTCATTAATTATTTAAAAAAAACCTCACCTAACCTTAAAATATATGTATTTGTGTATGAAGTAAAAGGGTTTGCTCTTTGTTTATTTTGTCGACAAACAACTCTGCTAAATAACTTTCATTTCGTGAATAGTAGACTAAAATAAAATCGAAACCATAATAAATATATTATATGAGACAAATTATGAGAGGATTTTTCGAAATGTCTATGGGATCGGGCAAATAACATTTATTACTATTATTTTTCATTTTTATTATTAAAGTCCACTAAAAGAAGACTAGTATCAAATAGTAAAATAAGCGCTGTTTTCATTTAAAGAGGAAAAAGGAAAAAGTCACTTAGCTTTCTATATTTAGGGTTCCGTACCTTTTAAGGTACCCTTATAAGATCACTTTGTTGTCCGTCCGTCTGTCTGTCTGTCTATATGTCAAGAGTTTAAGACCCTTGATCTCAGGAATGCATGGAGATATCGAGTTATATCGAGTTACCTAGAATTACATTATCAGCTAGTATCTAGGTAGAAAAAAAAACTATATATTTTTGGTTAAATCTTATAAAGTAATAGCCTCTAAAGATGGTAAAAAAATTGGTATTAAAACCGCCAGTTCAAGTGAGGTATCAGATGAAAGGGCTCTGGCAACGTTTAGCCTGAACTTCACAAAGAGCTTGAGACCTCCAATTTTTGTACGGAACTCCTGGTGGACCAGCGCGATCTGCGCTTATCCTGTTTTTTATATAATTTAAACACACAGCATAACGGACATATGTCATCCGTGCCCTATTCTGGTCTCGTCTCTGTTTTGTTTTATTGTGATTAGATCATTCTATCATATATATATAAATAAATAAATAAATAAATCAGCTTCACGCTGTATCCCGCACATAGCAGGGTAGGCAGAGGGAACCTAGTGTTTTTAGACACTCCGTTCCCCACTTTCTGCCGAATTCTGGAGGCATTGCGTGTTGAGTGGCAGAACTCAACGCCGCGCTTAGCCTCGACACCAGAGCGAAGAAATGGAAATATAAATTTAAGTAAATATTTCATCTCCTCGAGTGGGGATCGAACCCACAACCAGTCGGTTTACAGTCACACTTTGTGCCGCTGCGCCACGACTGGCCTCATATATATATATATATATATATATATATATATATATATATATATATATATATATATATATATATATATATATATATAAAGGTATTATATATTTATAATACCTTTTTTTCGTATATCCCTGCATTATAATACCGTTTTTGCCATTGTAATTGAATCAAGAGCTCAATTTTAATTTAAAAAAAAATCACTTTTATGCTCCATTGTTGGAGACTTATCCCGAGTTTCGTTTGATTTTCACATACATCCAGCATTGTTCAGCTTTAAGGGATTCCTTTATTTTATATGAAACGAGATGAATTGTTTTGAAATTGTTTTTCAATTTACGATAAAAGGTATGTTTAATTGTCGATAAATGAATGATTAATTGTCGTTTCATTATTCACATGTTTAATTAATAATCATTAACTTCGTTAACTGTTTCAGTGTTTCCAGGTCGATATGACATGGCTACCTTCAAAAAGCGCGTCTATCTCCATTTTAAAGGCCGGTAACGCACCTGTAGCTCCTCTGATGTTGCATGGGGTTTTAGGCGGCTTTGATCACTTACCATCACATGACTCAAACGCTCGTTTTCCTTGTCTTTTCTATAAAAAAAAATAAAAACATTAAGACATTCCGTTCTCATCAAGATACTTCCGAAACAATTTGAAATTAATAAAATCAAAAACTTCGCTTCGCTACCGTCGTTAAATGAAAATAAGTAAGACTTGTATATGTATGAATAGTCCATTTATCGAGGAAGAAATTTACATCAAGTTTGATGGAAAAAAAAATAGAAAAAAAAAATAGATTCAAATCAATAATTCCTCAACCTAAAACATCGACCAAACTGACTCTTTAAACACGTTTTCCCCCGAGTGGGCATGGAATCCCAAACATTCACTAGAATGTTTTAAATGTATTTACCTAGTTGGTTTATTAAGTTTCCTTAGAGATTTTGGTTAAACAGTTATAGTTATAAATATAATGTACTCCATAACCTTTTTCAACCATCTTTATTTAAATGGCATATTTCTTAAACGAAAATTCGTGTAAAGTTAAAAGTGAAAAGATCAGAATACCAGTGAAAGGTTTTAGTTGTCGAGGTATGTATTTCTTGGAAATGTACTTTGCATCTTATTTGCGTTTATTGTAACTATTGATATTTGAAAAAATACTTTTATTATTAGAAACCGTATTTATATAGGCATATAGAAGAGTAGGCAGAGGGAACCTAGTTTTAGAATACGTCGTTCTCAATTCACTGCATATATATATATATTGATTATGTTTTACAAAATTTTTGTAATCGCCCGTATCTTTGTTTGATATAGACTTAAAATAGAAAATCCCAAATTATATATTTATTAATAAAAAATATCCTATATCCTTTTTAATACCTCTAAGAATAGGTGTAGAAAATTTCATGATAATCAGTTTACTAGTTTTGGTGGAAAAACGTCACATACGAAGGTACGTACGTATATATATATATATATATATATATATATATATATATTTCATTTCATTCAAGTTCCCGCTGTATGCCACACTCAGCAGAGTAGGTAGAGGCAACCTCGAGAACAACGAGACAAAAACGGAGTGTATTAACTCAACGTTTCACGTTGTGTTAAGAAATTCCGTTTCCTACTTTCAACCGAATTGTGGAATTATTATGCAATGCCTCCACACTAAAGTGACAGTGTTAATTGCCAAATCTAGAGCTGGAGCGTTATTGGCTATTTCATTTCTTAGAATGGAAATCGAACTCACAACCTTTCGCATTTACAATCGCACACTTTTATCCCTGCGCCACGACTGGCCCTAATATAATGATATAAAGACGTATACGTCTGTTGTTATGTTACCACGTTTTTATAGAAATGTTACCGTGTAAACTTTATGAAATTTAACTATGTTAATTATTCCCATGTATGTAGCTAAGCAGCTAGTGTATGTAAATTTATGAAGACAAAGTGATGTTTAATATAATTTCTATCTCCATACTACAAGATTCGCTCGAGTGTAGTCTTTTTTTTGTTTTTGTCTCTTCTGATCATAACATATTATATAATACAGTGTTAAATCACTATAATTATCTTTTTTTAAATTTTCATTTGGATTTTTTTGTTTCCCATGCCAGGGGAGGAACTCAACGCTTCACTTTGCCTTGTCACCATAACAAGCAAACAAAAATATTAAATATTTGATTTCCTCAAGTGAGAATTGAACCCACAACGGGTTACGCTTACAGTCGCACGCTTGTGCCGTAGTTAAGTACAAATAATATAATTTTCATCCCTCTTTAACATAAAATTTAATACGCATTAATTTATTCATTGAGTAATTAAAGTGAACAGATTGGTTGCTAATTAACTCACGGCACTCTGCATGAGATAACTCTTTCGATGGTTTGGAATGTATGATTTTTTTTAATTATAAAAAAATCAAGTGATCCATACACTATACTAATATTTAATATTATTAATTTAAAGTGTTTGTTTGGTTGAGCGCAGTAATCTCCATTACCACTGGTACAAATTTAATAAATATTTTATATTTTATCGTCCATTTTTCGAGGAAGGATATAATAAGCTTTATTACATCACGTTAATTGTTTTGATATAAGCCACTGTATCTTCAAAGTTATTATGAAAAATGCAATTGCAAAATAAAAAGAAATTAATGTATCATATATTGCTTTGAGAAAAGAGTGCCTAAACATTAGGTTCCCAGGTTCCTTTTGCCTACTCTGCTATCTACGAGACACAGCTTGAAACTAAAAAAAAAACAAAAAGAAACACAGGCTTTATTTTATTTTAGTTAAAAGAAAGAATTGTTTAAGTCAGTATTACTAGAAATTCAGTCTAGCAATGTAATAGGTCACGTTACGTAAAGGTCTAGGTTTAAAGCCCAAGGTTTAGCATTGGACGTCTTCCAATACAGAAAGGTACAGGCATTTGGTCAGAAGTGAAAAACATTTTGTTGTATTTAGTTAGTATATTTATTATATAATTTAATTATAAATAGTATATTATGTTTAGTGATTGATTAATTGGTAATTGTAATTATTATTAAAAAATAAAATTATTAGAATTCATGTTAAAAATATTAAACAATAAAAAAAATAGTATATCTAAAAATAAAAAGAAAAAACAATATTTAAAATCACCCTGCATCGATGCAATATGTTTAGATACGTATATACACATACGTATTTCATTACAACCTTTTGTTTTAGCTTGTCACGGTGAGAATGAAGAAGAATGTGCTCAGCTGGTTCGGGCAAGTCGAACAAATGAGTGATGAAAGAAATGGCAAAAAAGATTTATGATGGAAAAGGGAGTGGTAAGAGACGTTGGGAGAGACCTTGTAAAACACAGTATCGAGGATACTGGAGAAAGGTCACGTTAAACAGTTCGAGAACCCCCGAAAGACATGTATGAAGAGGTTGATGACAGTGGACGCGGCGATAGAAGTATGTAGAGATCGTAGCGTTGGCGCTCCGTTCTCTCTGACTACGACACGTTATATCTTGTAACTAGAGCGGAAAAGTAAAAATAATTAAATCCTCCAAGTGGCAATCGAACTCATAACCGTTGTGTTTACAGTCAGACGCCATCCCATCGCGCGACAACGGCCTCACAATATTGTAGCTATTAAAATAAAACTATTTTTACAATATAATGTAAACTACTATATAATAAACTTTAGACGTTTTGTTAAAACGAGAGCATACTTAAAATAGGTTTACGATCTCTGCTTTGGCTACATTTGAATTGTATAATACCAATAATGCTAGAACATTTGGCATAGAAACTACTTGAAGGTGGTGTAAATTGCTCGGGACGTGCCTCTTAGGATGTTCACATAAGACGTCTTGTAACGAAATAAAAATAAAGAAATGCTTTTTTATTTGTACATACCGCTATTTCACGACGCCTTAATGGCTTAATAATATAAGTTTTTGATTAACAGTATATAATAGCCTTAAATCCCAGAGCTACTAGTCCTACGTTATTTGAGCAAAGCTGAAATTTTGAGGACTTTTAGTTTATTATGTAATTAAGACAGTATGCGTAATCACTAACTTCAAAGTAGGGACCTATTAGAGATAGGTACATATCAATTTAGGAGGATAATTGAGCCATAGTCAGATTGGTGGTGCTTATAAAGTCTTATAAAGTCCATTAATAATATATGTAAAATAAATGCTTACCAGTATAATGTATTTTGCCTTAATTTCAAACAATCTTTAAGACATCTGGCAGGAGTAAAGGTCTACGAAAAGAATCTGGTAATAATTAATATACATTTTTTATATTATTCTTAAACACATATTTAAAGACGAGCATGTCTACTTTAATGTAGCTGAGTGTGTACATTAAGTTGGCGCTACCGCTGAAAAGCCCCACTTTCAAGTTAGTAGAACGTATACAGTCTTAACTACATATTACAATATTAATCCTCAAAATTTCAGCTTTGCTAAAATAACGTAAATCTGGGAGCCGTGGGATCTTAATCTAATAGGTATATAGAATCTAGTGGGTAGTATAATCTTTTTGATTTTGGCGTTAATTCTGTCAATTTCTAGATACAATATTTTAAATTGCATTACAAATGGGGAAATATATAAATAATCTCCTATATTCATATATTCTATAAAAAAATCCTTCAGTGACAGACAGATGATATACAACCCAAATTTTTTGCGCGTAGAAAGTTGACATTTTGGTTAACTGGAGGTTTCTTAAGGGTGTGTAGAAGAGCATACGTATGGAATTTTCTGCAAAACCGAGAAAAATGGGATATTATAAATATAAAGATACGAGCTATAACTAGCATGTAAAACAAACAGAGCAAGTCAATTAATTCATGATATTTTATATATTACTTTTCCGTATTTTTCAATTTCTAATATAGCTTCTTTTACTATTAATTACAATATTCCGTGCGATTCTCATGTTCATTCCAAAATAACAATTTCGAAAGTTCCAAGTCTTAAATTAACAAGGTATCGTTTAATTTATTGCTTTTCAGGCCGCTCATATTTAAATTTGTACTTAACTAACAGTCATTAGGTCTCATTATTTTCACTTTAAATTTATTATACTGCATTCTGTGCTAGAATTTTAGTTGTGGAATCGTAATGTAGTAAAGAAAAAAAAATTAAGGAACAATAAATAATTAGAAAGGTTGCCGCTTCAAATCATAAGAAAGTTTTCATTGATAAACGTAATTTGAAAAAAAATGATTAAAACAAGAGGATATTTAAAATAGGTTTACGATCTCTACTTTGGCTACATTTGAATTGTACAATACCAATAACATTTGGCATAGAAACCACTTGAAGAGGTGTAAATAGTTCGATACGTGCCTCATAGGACGCTCACATAAGACGTCTTGTACCCAAATAAAAAAAAATAACAAAATATATTTTGTACGTATTTGAGATAATATTATTTGTTAATATAATGTTTATTGATAATTATGGGTTCTTTTTCTGTATATTTAACTTTCAGAAAGAGAATTTAGTGATTCTTCACTCTGTTTTCGAATTTTCCTTGAATGTATATGCCTCTGTTTGCTTGATTCGATGGTTATGGTTTGATTTCCATTCTTTTCTTGCTTTAAGCAATGTATCTCTAGTGGAGAGTTACATCACTCTACACGGAATGCCTCAAGAATTCGGAGAAAGTGATATACAGAAGTGTCTTAATGTATTAATATACTAGTTCTAAAGTTCGTAAAAAAAAATATATCTATAGAGACTAAGTCAAAACATTTTTTTACTTATTAATGTAATTGAAACTCAGTGACTAAATAGTAAACACAAAGCAAGAAAATATGTATTCTTCCATTTTATATACATTCTTTCTATTTTATTTACTATTCAAAAGAATATTAAAAAATATACAGCAGTAATAAATTCACCTGTTAAATGCAAATGTAATTTTGAAATAGAAGCGCTATGTAGATTTTTCGTCCTTTCTGCTTCAAAAGTTTTGTTTTTAATATAAGTCATTGTGGCGCAGTGGAGCAGCGTCTGATGTAAACGTGATGATTATGAGTTCGATGCCCAACTCAGGCAAATAAATTATTTTCATGTCTCTACTCTGTCAAGACAGTGTGCAGCGTTGAGTTTCGCCATTCAACGTTGAGGCGAATAGTGGATAAGCGGGGAAAATAGACACTCTCTGGTTTTGTACACTAGTTTGGATTCCATTACAAAATGGAATCCTATAACTTTATTAGATGTGCCTTTTTAATTGTTTTGTTGTGGATATACAAAACGATGTTAAGTTCTTTCGCGCAATGTTTGTTCATATCAAAGGACCAAGGTTCAAATCTATTAGAGTAAAAAATTATTGATGTTATTTCAGAAAGTTATTTTATGTACTGGGTTACACTGAACTACATATAATTTTATACCTGACCAATTTAAAAAAAAAACCCGTAGTAAATAATAAAAAAATCAAACGAAATTCCTCTACTGTCCTTCAGCTACAATCCTCCGTTAAAACAACCAAGGCCTCGCCTACACAACACTATGAATTCTGAATCAGCTATCAAAGTTTCGAAGATACTTCACTTATAATTAGTAGCGAGATCATAATAAAGGGTCCCATGCGGAAAGTTAAGTTGGGATGAATTGCTATGGTAAGTAGTGAACCATTGATGAAGTACTTTGGTTGAGATATTTTGAGACCATTGTGGTTAAGTGGGACAGTTGAGTGAAACGTATGTATTGTAGGCGTAAGGGTTGTGGGTTTAATTTCTACTGTGAGGAGTGACTTACTTTTACCAATTTCATAATTGAGTATATGAGTATATGGTAAATACACTCATGCACAAATCGCAATTAAGTATATAAATTTCTAATGATTTTTCTGTAAAATATCTATAAGTTGTACTTATTTGATTTTATTTGTATTGAAAGGTTTTTATTTGTGTCAAATTTTATAGATAGGCCCACGAGAAGTTCTTTATCTCTAGGTTTTGATTACAGCAAATTTTACACAAAATTTAGCAAAAAAGATGCAAATATGCTCGTGTATTTCGATTTACTAGACTTTGGCTAAATAAAACAATACCAGTTTCCACTAGCACGAAGCACCTGGCTTATTACATTGGTACATTAATGCATATACCTTTTGTGTCAATTAAAATATAATACATAGTAAGTGAACGAGCTGGATTGAAACAGCTCTACATATAATGAAATCAAGTAAAGCAATATCACGACGACGGTGCATTTTAACTAGTGAGTTCCGTTGTACTGAAATCTCTAGCTAATATCAATTATAAATCGCATTTCATATAGTTACTTTTGGTATACGTAGCACACACAAACGTGTTGGGAACTATTTAACTTTGTTTTTAATCGATTTATTTTTTCAACAACTAGGAGGTTCTATATTCGTAAATTGTATTGTTTCTATGTGTCAAACTGTATTGTCTGTAGTGTTGAGACACTCTGTTCCCCACTTACTACCGAATTCTGGAGGCTGGAGGTGTTGAATGGCGGAGCTCAACGCCGCGTTTTGCCTCGATACCAGAGCGATGAAGTGAAAATATAAATTGAAGTAAATATTTCATCTCCTCGATTGGGGATGGAACCCACAACCAGTCGGTTTTACAGTCACACTTTGTGCCCCTGCTCCACGACTGGTCCCATAAAAATGTATAATACTCTCTAAAATTTATAATACAAAACATACGAGATTAATCTGCTTAAATAGTTTTATTTAAAAAATTCTCACTTCACGCCAAATTTTATAATTTAGCAAGAAGTCCACGGGAAGTACCCAATAAATTTTAATTACGCGGATTAATTTTATATAAAATGCTGTAAATACAATGTATAAACGCCTGTATCTTTTGATTGCGTTGACTTAGACATGATATTAATTTCAGATTAAACCATCCACGCTATTTTGACAGACGGACCAAAAAGTGATCCTTTAAGAATCCATTTCTTCGTTTCGAGGTACGGAACTCTAAAAATAAATGTTGACACCGACAATTTTTTAAATGGTAAACAGATATAAAAGTATAAGTAGAGGCCAGTCGTGGCGCAGAAGCACAGAGTTTGACTGTAAAAACGACTGGAACTCAAGAACTCGGCGGAAAGTGGGAGAACGGAGTGTCTTAGCACTAGGTTCCCTTTGCCTACTTTATTTTTTAATATAAAAGTATCAATAATTTCTCTTATTATTTATTGTTTTGTTTATTTATTTTTTTATTTGAAGTAATTCAATTATTATTTTCTATAATCTAATTCTAATATAAAATTTTTAGTTTTTTTTTTGGTTTATTTAGGCACACATTATATACTGCAATTACTAAAATAAGTAAAATCTATTGTTAAGACACGCAGCTTCACGCAAGATACGATGCGAATTGACTGTCGAAATTCAACGCTGAGCTTTGTCTTGTAAATAAAGCGACAAAATTGAAACAATTCGTTACCTCGATCGGAAATGAGCCCACAATATATACTTGATTATTTCGTGTTTTTTTTTTTACTCAAAACATTATTTTCTCATTTTACTAAGATCCTCATTACATTTCCAAACACAAAAGACAGAAGATACAACAACAACACTAACTAATAAACACGGTTTATGCCTTTAACACAAACATATTTAGTACACGGTATCCACATTTTCAGTCTATATCGAGATTGTTTCTGAAAGCCTGTCTATTATTAACTCAACTGAACTCAACGTGAACTATTAGTTGAGAGGGTTGTTAAAAGCAACATTCAGTTTAGATGGCGGCAGTGTAGCGTAGATGTTACCTTTGTGATTTATTTATATATTAGAAAGTGAAAGCACGCACTTTTGATATGACTTTTTTTTTCTATTTCACGCGGTATCCTGCATATAGGCAGAAGGAATCTAGTGTCAAGGCACTTCCGTTTCTTATTATGTGGCGAAGGAACTTAATGCCGCATATTTCCTCATTATTAGAGCGGGGGCCAGTGAGGACCGTGGACCCAATTCCACTATCAAGTCGATTATAGAAGTTAAAAAAAAATATGCAGAAATATCGTTTATCTGTCTGTCTGTGTGTTTGTTTTCCAATGACGCAAGAACTACCGGACGATGATTGAGTCGCCATCTAAGTATAGAGTAACCTTTTAAGAACGTAATTATATATTCTTCTGAAAGAATAAAAAGATATATTATTTCATATTGTGTCAAAAAAAACTGCTTTTATTGCATTGCATATAAAAGTATCCCGTAGTATAACTATCTTTCAATTAATTTTGGATATTTTTCGACGGTGCGTCTTATGGCGATGGTCAGGTGAAAAACAACAACTATTTTTGAATTTGAGAAAATAATTTATTCACTATAAGAATGTTGGAATTTATTCAAATAGCACAAAAATTAAGAAAATGCCTAAAATATGCTTCTTTCTCATGCGTTGTAATAACTACATACTTATTAAACAAAAAATATTATAAATATTAAATATTCACAATTATATAAATAATATAAAAGTTCATAATATAATATGTGATTATAAATTTTATCTTATTTTCCAGAATTTGAACCAAATATAATTTATTTGGTTTGAATTCTCGAAAATAAACAGTGCACAGAAACGTGATCATATTTGTATGAGATTATAAATAAATATATATTTAGGTCAGTTATTAAATCATTACATCTGTTTATATCAAGTAAGTATTAGTAGTAATTGATCTACATTTACGAAAATTGTAAGGTAAACCTTAATAAAAACAACTGAATCGATTTCAGATAAATTAAAATTAAATTAGCTTCACGCAATATCCCGCACACAGCAGGGTAGGCAGAGGGAACCTAGAGTAAGACATTCCGTTCCCTACTTTCTGCCGAATTTTGGAGGCATTGCGTGTTGAGTGGCAGAACTCAACGCCGCGCTTTGCCTCGACACCAGAGCGAAGAAATGGAAATATAAATTTAAGTAAATATTTCATCTCCTCGAGTGGGAATCGAACCCACAACCAGTCGGTTTTACAGTCACACTTTGTGCCACTGCGCCACGATTTCAGATACTAGTACCTAATATTACACCATTTATATCAACACTAGCGACCCCACGTCTTGGCCCGCTTGAACAACACAATTATTTATTTACTAATCTGGATTAATTACGAATTCTAATAACATTATCATTTTAAAGACGATATCTTTACATTATATATATACATGGAGGCTGTCGTGGCGTAGGGGCACCAGGGTGTGACTGTTGTAAGTTCGAGCTCCACTCGGGGAAATTATATATTAATTTCTTCATCATAACATCAAAGCAAAAGTTCCACTACTCAGCACACAATGCCTCCAACAATTTGACGAAAAGAGAGAAACGGAGTCTCTTCATTCTAGGTTCCCGCTGTTTGCTTTTTTGTGTTTTTTCACAAAATACCGGTAGAAGTGCGAAGATAGACGAAAAATAAAATGGTACAGTATTTTTTTTTATTTAATTATATTTCTTTTGTATTATAACAATATATATCATATAAAAGCCAAAATATATGCTTAATAATCATTTCACAATTTAAAGCTATCTTTGGAACGGCCTAATAGAGCGTTTGTGAACAGAACCATCTTTGCCGTTAGGCTGAAACAGATTAAAGATTATATTATGATTTTTTAACTAAATATTTTTAAAATAAACATCTATGAAAGTTTTAATATATTTTTTTTACAGAAATATGATTTTATGATTTTTAATTATTTTTATCCCTTGTGGTGCAGTAGGTTTGCGTCTAATTATAAACTTTCTGTAATATCGCAAATTTATTTTATGTTTTGAAACAAGAAGATGATTGTTTTAATTGCATTATATTTATTAAAATTAAATAGTATTTTTTTTAAGGAGATGAGACATAGACTGAAAATAATTAATGATTGAGGCACTATGCAATATTGCTGACGTAGCACATTCCAGGGCTTTACAAATATACTTGTGGGGTTCGGGTATAACAGCTCGTTTCCATTTAAATTATTATTTTTTTATTTTTATTAAAAATAAATAATTGTTCTTTAAAATTATTTACTAATACTGGATCCCGTAGGACAATATACGTTGGCTGACAGAAAGTGATCAACGTAATTTCTAGACACTAGGTTTTTTGTCTACTTGCACTAAGACACTAGGCTTTTTGTACACTCCAACTACACGACAAAATATGAATCTAAAATCTAAATAAAAAAAAAATACCATTGTCGATAGTGTGAACGATCCTAAATGTGTATCTTCATTCTTAGATTAGTCTTGGCTGCCTTCCAAAATAATTATGCCTTGAAGTATATTATTACCACTGCCGTACGAGGAACTGGTATAGAACGTCAAGAGTACTTTTGAAACTATTTTAATTTTTTTTTATTAAAATACAATATTTTCTTAAAGTAAAGTAGCAGCAACTTTTTCAATAATTTCATGAAAGAAAACGTCTTATGGAAATAATTATTATATCAACGTACTATTTCTTGTTACGTGAAAATATACTTATTTAGACTCTTGCACCTCCTTGAAACCGTCTAAGTCCATCCATTTGGGCAGTTTCCAAAAGTTCCAAGGTTCAAATCCCACTACTATCAATTTTTATACGTCGTAACTTTCTCGCGATTGTTACACATTTAAAATAAACTCTTTAATATACGAATAATCTTTTAAAAATGTTAAAATCATGGTAATAATTAATAATTCTGTTAATAACTTGACAAATTTTACATGACTTAAAAAAGATACCAATACATATTTAATTTTTTCTCTAATACTCTTCTAGTTTTGCTCAGGCACAGAATCTGTGACCATCGCCACTTTACCACTGAGGCTCTCTGAGCTTATATGTAACAAAGAGTAATTCAATTGGTGTTCGTTACGACTCCAACTTGAAGAGAGTTAGATGTCTTAACTGAATTATAACTTAGTTCATTCGATACATCACAATATATGCTACTTTCATATACTCATGTGCTCTCTTTTTCTCAGCTTCATGCTTCTTCTCACAGAGCAGGATAGGCAGAGGAACCTACGAGGGAATAACATTTGCAAAAAAAAATATGTTAGGGTAAATCTCCCAACAGAGAATTGGTGAGAACGCTTGGTTTCCAAGAGGCGCGGGTTCAAATCAGCTTCACACTGTATCCCGTACATAGCAGGGTAGGCAGAAGGAGCCTAGTGTTAGGACACTCCGTTCACGCGTAATTCTGGAGGCATTGCATGTTGAGTGGCGGAACTCAACATCGCTATGTCTCGACACCAGAGCAAAGAAATGGAAACATAAAGATAAATAAATATTTAATTTCCTTGAATAGGGATCGAACCCACTGCGCCGCGACTGGCCTCCATAATCTAATCATAGACCAACAACATTCCACGGTGATGCAATAAATACATCTCATCTCAGCTGTATTGTTTCTATAATAAATACGAGTATTCCTTTGTGTTATAAAATTTATTTTCAATATATACTTACTTTCGTTGGAGATGCAAATGCAAAACTGTGGGAAAATGTATTACATTTAAATTTGCACGTACATGCTAGGTATAAAATAGAAAAGCACATTTCTTTCATAAATTGTGGTTATAATTTAAGATGGGGATTAAATGTCTTAATACTATTTTCTCTACTTATTTCAACAAATACATATATAAGAAGAACAAGTGCGAATAGGACTCGCACACGAATGGTTCTGTATCTATTAAAACAGTAAAAAAATACAATATATTGTATGTCTTCCTAAAATATTTGTTTTATTCTATCTTTAAGGATTGTGTAGGTGTTATGGGGGCAACAGATATCAGCAGAGAGCAAACTCATCAACTATAAAAAAAATAAACTGTTTAACTATCTTGGTTTATGAAACAGTCTGACAGACGGACATACCGACGGACAATGCAGTGTTAGTTCATGAGAGTACTTTGGGAACGGATTTCTAAAAAAAACAAAAAAGAACAAAACATATCAATTAATCTGGCTCCAAGTTTCCTTAAGTCTGTCCTATATTTTCAACCGTGTGTACTTAACGAAATGAAAAGTAAACGAAAAAAAAATATCTTTGAGTATGAAATATATGTCTCTAAATAAATAAAAGTACACATCACTATTCATTAAATTAGCTTCACGCTATATCCCGCACGCAGCAGGGTAGGCAGAGGGAACCTAGTGTTAAGACACTTCGTTCCCCACTTTCTGCCGAATTTTGGAGGCATTGCGTGTTGAGTGGCAGAACTCAACGCCGCGCTTTGCTTCGACACCAGAGCGAAGAAATGAAAATATAAATTTAAGTAAATATTTTATCTCCTCGAGTGGGGATCGAACCCACAACCAGTCGGTTTTACAGTCACACTTTGTACCACTGCGCCACGACTGGCCTCATAAAAAAAATATATTAATAAATAGTGAATTAAATTTTATTTTAATTTAATTCACTATTTATTAATATATTTTTTTCACGCTGTATACCGCACGTAGCAGGGTCGGCGGAAGAAACCTGGGAACCTAGTGTTAGTAGACACTTCTGTTCCCCGCTTTACACCGAATTCTGGAGGCATTGGGTATTAAGTGGTGGAACTTACAACGCCACGAAATCATTCCTGTTCTTTTTTTAGCTCCATACTGTAAGATTTGTCTTATACGTTTCACATTTTATGCCCAATGTTCAAGACGTTATTTTAACATTTTAAGTGGCAGAACTCAACGCCGCATATCGTTATGGTACGAGCCTCGTATACTTACTATATAAATTCTTATAGTTATGACAATTTGTGTAATAAATATTTTTAATATGTTACTAAGTTGTCGATGCTCCTCTACTGGATGACAATACTAGCAGGTGAAATTTGACTAATAAACTTGGAAGTCAATAAAAGAAATGCGACATTACAGTGGAATTTGAGCTCTCTGTTCCACGGATGAACATACAGACGAAAAGAATGTGAATCTTTTGTATTAGCGGAACTAAAATATTTTTTTTTGTCAGAAATGTCTGTTTGTACACCTTGTTTTAGATCAAATACGATACGTATAATATTCGGTTTGGTCTCATAATGACCAAAAACCAGACAGGGAGAACCTAGTGTCAAAACACTTCATTCTCCTTTTTTCGCCCAAATTCATGCACTGCGAAAGAAGGAAATGAAAATAATTAATTTTCACGAATATTTCTGTAACACCGTGGTAACGCCATGGAACAACTTCTGACTGTAAACGCTACGTTTAGTTGTCAACGCGACGTTTTTGGGTTCGCTTCCCACTCGATGAAATTAATATATTTAATATTTTCATTAAACGTGCCTCGTTATCAGAGTGATTTAGTGAAAATATGTGCGGTATTGAGGTCCACCATCCAAAACAGAAAATCTCAAAAATTGAGCGAAAAGTAGGACGAATCGTGAACCGTGAGCTTTAGGTTTCCTCTAAACTTCACCAGATATAAGCTGAACTTAGTGTGAGTGATCTCTAAAAGTAGACCCAGAGAAAAGCTTATTAAAATAAAGTATATATTTTTATAAATCAAATCAGCTTCGCGCCTTAACCCGCACTCAGCAGAACTTTGCTCAGCAGAACAACAACGCGCTTTGCTTCGACACCAGAGCAAAGAAATGAAATTATAAATTTAAAAAAAAAAAAAATTTCCTCGAGTGGGGATCGAACCCACAACCAGTCGATTTTACAGTCACGCTTTGTGCCCCTGCACCACGACTGGCCTCATATATTTATGAATACTTGATAAACTTTAAAGCAGTGTATTCAGTATATAATATTGCTTAACTTTTCCAATAAAATTGGAGTGAAATGAAATTTGAAATTTAGGAATGAAGGTGAGTAGCAATAGACGCGATACTGGCACCGACGTAAATTTTGAAGATTTCGCCGTTTCAACGAAATTTAATTTGGGGGAAAAGTGGCAAATAAAAAAACGGGAAGTTAAGAATTTTTCTTTAAGGCACGGGAGAGGGATTTAATTACAATTGTACAATATTTTTTCTTTAGACTTTATAGTAACCGAGGCTTGTATACGGAAAAATATACGTATGACGTAGATATGGGGCCAACGGCGATTGAGTGTAAAATACATCGGTGGTAGGTCCGATTTTATTTTAGGAAATAAGTAGATTTTCTTTGCTGTGGTAAAAAGATCAAGCGCAGAATTGAGTTCTCCCCCTAAACACGCAGAAGCTCGAAAATTGAGTGTTAGAGAACGGTGTATCTTAGCACTAGGACTACCTACCCTGCCTATCCTACTATGTGGAATACATCTAAAAAATGAATTGAGTGAAGCTAAAAAAATTGTTGAAGTGAGGGTTAGACGCGCTTACTGGGCACAAAATCAGGATAATAAGTCAATGCAAAGGACACCTTAAGTATGCAGGCGAATGCATTCAGTTTGGATCAAATGAACTACAATTATAAGTTTGTAATAATTTCCATTTCAAATATAAATATAAATTTTAATTTTTTGGACTTTATTTTAATTAAAATTGTAAGTTTTCACTTGCCAAAATTAATTACTCTAGGTCCATGAGACATGAAACTTATTTTGTCTCTCGACTGGGAATCGAACCCACAACCGTCGCGCTTACAGTCATATACTGTGCCGCTGTGCTACGACGGTTTCAACCACGACCATCAAATATTTACATTTAGAGTGCACAATAACAGCAATAGACATATAACGTTAAATAAGAATTTATCGCTATTTTCTCCTCACAAAGTTTTCAACGGTATACTTGAAATATTCACGTTGAAGTTAAGAAAATTCAAAAGCCAACTTGCCACGCTTCAGTACTGACGTAGTGTATTTGTCTACGAATGTACATTTGACTTCGAGAATGTTTTACTTCGAGAATAATTCGATCGCTAGTTTGCTTTAACTGTAGTGACTTCGTTTTTGAATAATTGAAATTAAATTTTGAAGGAACATTATAATTTATGGAAATGAGGCCGTCGTAGTGCAGGGGCTCAAATGTGTGACTGTAAACGCAACGGTTGTGCGTTCGATCCCTATTTGGGGGAATGAAATATTAATTTTAATTTATAGTTTCATTTCGCTCTGGTGTCGAGGTAAAGCGTGGCGTGGAGTACCGCCACTCAACACGCAACGCTTCCTTAATTCGGCAAAAATGGGGGAAACGGAGATTTTTAACCTAGGTTCCCTCTGCCTATCCTGCTATGTGCTACTAACACATGTATCAAATATACTTATTTTTATATAAATTTCTCACTTCCTAAGAATTTCAATCTGTACCCTATTGCAGTTCAAATATTTATATAGCTAGGAAATTCAAGAGCAAATGCTACGGTAGTCTACAAGTCTACAGTCTACAATGTTACATGGTCGCGACGTAGCGTGGTCGTAGCCTTGTCGACAAATATACAACAATTTAAATATAACAAACACAATACAAGCAAATACTTGATTTTTAATCGGATAGAATAAGTATTACATTCACAGTCTTTATGGGACAGGTGTAGTGAATTTATTATTTAGACACTACTTTCTCTCCGCGTAAGTATGTAATTTTCCTGTCGTTGCCCTGCCAAAAAAGCAATATACGGCGTTGAATTCCGCACCCTAAACAAGGCCACGACTTTTGACAAAGATGGGGAAAAAGAAATACTATATATTTTTTTTGACGAGAGCATACGTTTTCCATTTCTTTCTTAATCTCATATAAAGTGTACATATATTGGAAGGAATTAATAAAAAAAAATCCAAATTCAGGTCAAACAAAAACTCATATCAACACATTGGCATCGAACTTTCCATTGCCCAGTCAGTCGTATCATATGCCTTGTAAACTTCGTGTAAAGTGTTCCACAAGTTCGCATCTTTATTTATGAGAGCACTTCCTTACAGTCGATCGCCGTTTCGACGCGATCGTGTAAGTTTTCTTCGCGTTGGAACCAGTTTTTTTGGCAAGAATATAGCTTGTGCAGCATGTGCTATCTTTGCTGTAACTTTTTGATCGGCGGATATAATGAATTTGCTTTTTTTAATGTTTATATGAGTTTTTATAGTATGGATATTCGTCTTTTTTTTCCTCTTGATGTCAGTCTTGGCGCAGGGGCACAGTGTGTCTGTAAAATTGTTTGAGAGTTCGATCCCTACTTGAAGAACTGAAATATTTGTTTAAATTTATATTTTCATTTCTTCGTTCTGGTGTCGAGGCAGTGCGCGGTGTTCAGGTCTGCTACTTTAGCAATGCCTCTAGAATTCGTGGGGAACTGAGTGTCTTTATACTCTCTACCTCTAGTGGGGAACTGAGTGTCTTTATACTTTCCTCTATGTATCCCAATGTGCGGGATACAGCGTGAAGCTGGTTTAATTTGTTTTGATTTGACATTTACCGTTGGTTTTTGTGAAGCATAAAAAAATTACTATAATGCCTATAGATAGAGGGGAGTGCGAAATCTCCCGTTCCCTACGTTCCGGTCGATTTTCAAGACATTACGTGTTGAGCGGTAAGGTTAAACCCAAAGCGCGAGGTAAAGCCCCGCGCTTTACATTATTTTTTTTTTTTTTTTTTTTTATGGAAAAGGACAAGGCAAACGAGCGTTCGGGTCACCTGATGGTAAGTGATTGCCGCCGCCCACGGCCCCGTGCAACACCAGAGGAGCTACAGGTGCGTTGCCGGCCTTTAAGGTGGAGATAGACGCGCTTTTTGAAGGTACCCATGTCATATCGACCTGGAAACACTGCCGCGGGTAGGTCATTCCACAGTTCCGTGGCGCGTGGAAGGAAGTTCCTACGAAACCGCACAGTAGTGGATTGCCACGTATCCAGGTGGTGTGGATGATATTTTAGCTTATGACGTGCTGTGCGGTTAGAAAATTCGGCGGCAGGTAACAGGTCAAACAGTTCTTCAGAACACTCCCCGTGGTAAATGCGATAGAGAACGCAAAGCGAGGAGACGTCTCTACGCAAAGCCAAAGTATCAAGCCTTTCACAGATCATTGGGTCCCCAATGATTCGAGTGGCTCTACGTTGTATGCGATCAAATGGTTCAAGCTGATACTGGGGTGCATCAGCCCAGAGGTGAGAACAGTACTCCATATGAGGCCGAACCTGGGCCCTATATAGGGCCAAACGGTGTTTTGGCGTGAAGTACCGTCTCGCTCTGTTGATGACCCCCAGTTTCTTCGAGGCCAACTTGGCCTTGCTTTCCAGATGATCGCGATACTGGCAGTCACTCGAAACATTAAGGCCCAATATACTGATACTGGGCGCGGCTGTAAGAGGAGTGTTTTGAAAGACTGGCGATATGATAAATGGGATTTTTTTTGTGGTTAACGCGCAAACTTGTGTCTTCAGGGGGTTGAACTGAACTAAGTTCCTTTCACCCCATGAGGAGACATTGATGAGGGATGCCTCAATAGAAGACACAAGTTTATTTCGGCACTGTTCAGCGTTTTCCCGAGAAAGACTTGCTCGGCTGCAGTAAACAGCGTCCACTGTGCTATCATCTGCATAGCAATGAATGCTAGAATCCTCTAACATGTCATTGATATGCAAAAGAAACAGCGTAGGGGACAGCACGCAGCCTTGGGGAACGCCAGCGTTCACGGGCATATGTTTAGAGCAAAAACCGTCGACAGCGACCTTGATGCTGCGCCCAGTGAGAAAGCTGGCGATCCATTTGCATAAATTCTCGGAAAGCCCATAGGATGGAAGTTTAGCCAGGAGCGCCTTATGCCAAACTCGATCAAAGGCCTTCGCCATGTCCAAACCAACTGCCAGGCCCTCTCCCTTGCTTTCAATAGCCGCTGCCCAGCGGTGGGTAAGGTAAACCAGAAGATCACCGGTTGAGCGACCATGGCGGAAGCCATATTGTCGGTCATTAATCAATCGGTGATCCTCTAGATAAACCAAGAGCTGGCTATTGATGATGCTCTCCATGACTTTAGAGAGCAGGGAGGTGATGGCAATAGGCCTGTAGTTAGATGGATCGGACCCATCGCCTTTCTTTACCATATTACGAAATCAAAGAAATTTAAACAATGAAGACAATTTATTCAATTAGTTTACATTCGGATAAGGGCTGCTGCGCTTAAATAGTTTGAATTATTGTCTTTCTTGTAAATAAATCTTGGTACAGCATTTAAAATCTCTGTTCGAAAAAAAATATTTATTTCATTTTATTTCCTGAAATGGACATCGAACCCACAACCAGTGGCAATCTCTTATTTTTTGTTTTTCTAATTTAGCTTTTATTGTAAATGCTTGCTATCATACAATTATATATCAATAAAACAAGCAAAAAGGTTCAAATCATGTAGAAAAAGAATATTATATTTTTTTTTGCGTATCTTGCTATAGCTTCCCGCATATAGCGTGTTAGAGCACTCACAGTGTAGGGTTTATTTTTTAAATGTAAATAACTACATACATGCATGCGGGTAAAATTTTACTTTTATTTGCGTATTTTTTTCAGCCGTCAGTAATATTTTGTTTATCTTAACTCTATATTTCAAATAGTAGAGTAAGTAGAGGGAACCTAGTGTTAAGACACTCTGTTTGGCATACCATCCCATTTTGGACACGTTATTGCGTTTTGAATGACGAAACTTAACGCCGCGCTTTGTCTTGTTACTATAGCACTGTAGTACGTGCAGCATTTGTATAGTAGTTGTATTAGATGCTGTATAAACTTATAATAAGCTGTATATTATTAAAAAAATAAATCAGCTTCACGCTGTATCCCGCACACAGCAGGGTAGGCAGAGGGAACCTACTGTTAAGACACTCCGTTCTCCACTTTCTGCCGAATTCTGGTGGCATTGCGTGTTGAGCAGAACTCAACGCCGCGCTTAGCCTCGACACCAGAGCGAAGAAATGGAATAAATTTAAGTAAAAAAAAAAAAGATGAAATATCTTCTCGAGTGGGGATCGAACCCACTACCAGTCAGTTTTACAGTCACACTTCGTGCCGCTGCGCCACGACTGGCCTCATTATATTATTATAAATTGTATAATACAATAATAGCTGGAACAGTCGCTAAGCTATTCGACCATGCTAAAGCAAAAAATCAAAGCTGTATTTGTGAATGTAAACGCGACGCGATTGAGAGAAAGAAATATTTAATATCTTCATTTCCTCGCTCTATAAGCGAGACAAATCCTGGCGTTCTGCAACTCAGAATGTCTTAAGAAGGCGGAAAGTGGAGGACGGAAATGTCTTAATGTGGAACGGAGTGCCTCAAGGTATAATATATAACGCAATAGCACTATATAATTTCTTCAAGTGGTAATCGAACCCACAACCGGTTTACAGTCGCACGCTTTTGCCCTTGCTCCACGTCTGACCTATTTATTCATACTGAATTCTATTCCCAACCCATCTTGGTCAGAAATAGAATTTCAAAGACAAATCTTCCTTTACCATAAAGCACATAACCACCTATACGGTTCACATACTGGTACGTATCGATACAGACTTAGCTCAAGCTATCAGCGTCTAATATCGGTAAGTCACGTGTACACCAGCCGGCGTTGTTGTCGTGTCAGAATTGGAAATCGAACGGGAAAATAGCGTCTATATTGGCATTGAAATATTAGCTTTCTAACGTAATATGCGTAGAATATATTTGTGGATACTATTGTTGAGTGGGGAGAAGTGATTGTGTATGAGATGGTTTGTAGGTTCGATTTTTTACATGGTCAAGTTAAAAATCACATCAGCTTGACGCTGTGTTCCGTACAATTTTCTTCACCTAGTGTATGGTGTAAAGGAACTCAATGCCGTATTTTGTCTTATTATCTGAGCCAGATAATAAAAATAATTCATTTCCTCGAGTGGGAATCGAACTCAGCAACAGTCATGTTTACAGTCAGACGCTTATGAATTTTAAAAATGTACAATCAATTATAGTTTTCAAAATGTGCAATATAAAATATAAACATTTTAAATCATCAATTTATCTAAAATTGTCGGTCCTAGAAAAAGTGACAGTCAGTGAAGTAGTTAAAAAAACATCTGTCTCAACTTCATGACTTTGTATCGTTATAGAATTTTTTTTTCATATTTATTAATTTACATAATAATCGGTATATTTTGTTTGGTAAAAGTCAACTAAAAACGAACGAACGAATGAAACGAACTAAAACATTTTTTTCAAATCAAAATCAAGCATAATTCCCCAACGCACGGTGCACCTATTGTCAAAATATTCTGTTGTCTGCTTTCATTGCTTGTTGAGTGGCGGAACTCAACGCCGCATTTAATTTTACAGTCTTAAAGTTTAGTTATAAGTAAAACCACAAATACCCTCAAAACACAGTAATAAGATATATTCATTATTTTAAAATCGAAACAGTGTCGATATTTTTCTTAAAGTCTACTGTTTTTTTGTCTGAAGTTCTAATTAAACTTATAGATGATTTTTTCTCTGTCAAAGTGTAAGTGATAGAGTTTTTAAAAGTTGTATCTGAAAAATGTTACTATTTTTCTTTAAGTTTTTCTAGTTTCACGTTGTATCCCGCACATAGTAGGATACGTAGAGGTGACCTGGAAACCTAGTGTTAAGACACTCCGTTTTCATTAAGATTATTAGACACAAACATACGTGCCCCACTTTTGCCCGGTTAATAGAGGCGTTTTATGCTGAGTGACTGTGAAACGGACTGGTTGTGAGTTCGATCGACACTCGAGGAGACGAAATATTTATTTAAATTTATATTTCCATGTCTTCGCTCTGGTGTCGACGACAAGCGCGGCGTTGAGTTCTGCCACTTAACACGCAATGCCTTTAGAATTCGGTAGAAAGTGAGTAAATAATCCATTTTCTGGGTGAGATCGAACCCACAACCGTCGTGCTTATAGTCTAACGCTATGCAGCTGCTCCACGATGGCTTCGTATCACAAATTTCAGTTTTACGCTGTATCTCGCCTGTATTAGCATATATAGGTTAGGCACAGGGCACTTATGTTACTTCCATTTAATTTTCGAGACATTGTTTATTGTGTATTTTCAAGGAGACGGTGCAAGAACAATGATAGTATAAAAGGTGCTTTCGTTTCTTCGCCTTCTAGGGCGAAAAGAAAAGAAAACAAGCACGGCGTTTAGTTTCGCCAATTAACCACTATTAAATTCCGAAATTCACGCATTAGTGAGGACGTGAATATCTCATTAGGTTCCCTCTGCCTACCTACCCTTATATATGTAAAATACAGCGTAAAACTAAAAAAAATAAAAAAAAAACGTGAAAAGAAATTGCTGTGAAATTTAAGAGATGGAGGAGGTGGTAGTAAGTTAGATTCTCAGTTACGTTGGTGAACAGAGTGTTAGTGAAATGGTGAACAGAGTGATTCCTCATAAAAAAACTTAAACGTTTTCGCTAAATTCTTTTAACTTAGAATGTTTACTAATTCCAAGGTTTTATTTGGCAGTCAGAATGATATACGGACTTTCATTAGTGGCTAACAACGCAAGGTACCACCGACCCCGACTATTTGTTACCTTTTTTACAAGGAACAACTTCCTCCCCATACATTGTAATATGTTCGCCGGCTACGTAATGAGGTTCGAATCTTAATCAACCACTTAATTAGATTTGGGATTGATTATATGGAACATTTATAAATACTTTTGTTCTATTTGAAGAGTGAGATATATGTAGGAAATTGTTATGTATTCTTTGTGATATCATCTCATCCTTTTCTTTTAGCAGCATAGGTATACTAGATAGTGTCAATACACTTTGTTCTACATTTTTCATTCATATTTCTTTAAATTAAATCTTGTAGACGTAATTTAATTTTACTTATGGAGAAATACAGTGAGATAACGATCATTCAATAAAGAAAAATTTATTGAATGATCGTTATCTCACTGTATTTCTCCATAAGTAAAATAGCTAATAAACAAACATACCAAACTACCCTCTAATATTTTGAACAACAAACACATTAGAAACAACAAAACAGTAATTTATTTGGCAAAACTTGAATCCGGGGTTGATATAAACGCAAATAAATAAGCTCTCTCGTCACAGTAACGGCGGTAACATAAAACCGGTAACGCCAGTCCAATGAGAATCAACTAAACAATAGTGGCGAATAAAAATAAATGACTCTCCCGCTTCCTCCGTCTAAGTTTTTGTGAGTCCATCGGAAGGTCTTTAGAATGAGTGCTGGGTACTGTTTGCAAAATAATTGTTAGCGACTTTACGTTATTTCCCACATACGCTGTTTTTTTTTAAAGTAGAGAGCTTGAGATATTGTAGTTGATTGGTGGAACTTAACGCCGTGCTTCGCTTACAAGAGCGGCGAGAATGAAAATAAATGAAAAGTATCTATTCCTCCAAACTTTTTAGTTCTGTAAGAAAAAAGTTATAGATTAAATAAGAA
Organism: Heliconius charithonia; assembly: GCA_030704555.1. Lineage (NCBI taxonomy): Eukaryota > Metazoa > Arthropoda > Insecta > Lepidoptera > Nymphalidae > Heliconius > Heliconius charithonia. Next base: position 12,358,678 of record CM060811.1, on the reverse strand, counting down.
AACATAAAACCGCACTTTATCTGATCAGATCAATGAAATAAAAATATTTTAAAAGTACTTGTATCCTTGGGTGAGAATCAAACCTACATACTTAACAACTGTGCCATGATTTTAAAAAAATATAGAATGTTATCTCATTTGCATCTGCGATAACAAAATTACCAATTAATAATTAAGACATTTCTTTTTACTGTCTGTACATATCCCGAGAGTGGGGGTATGGAAGTAGGGGTCTGATATCCGCCGCGGCGCCGCCACGACGCTAACCTCTTTATAACTTTGACTGACCTATCACTGAGCAAAGTATAAATATAATTAAATAAATATTTTATTTTGTTTTACGTAGTACTATATTTACGGGAGTTGGCAAGAGTAACTTTTTTTTTCTTAAAACATTTTTTTCTCCATTTTACACCTAATTTAAAGACGTTCTTTGACGTCAATCTAACGCTACATTTTGACGAGCTCTGATGGGGCATATAAAAATCAGCAACCATTATAATATGGCTTGTGGAGTAAGTTCATTTTTTATTTTTGTCTTTCCTCAATACAATTTGTTTTAATCAAAATAGAGAAGTAAAAATAGCTTCAACAAAGTTCCCCTAAATTGGAATCAAACGTGTCGTGCGTTATATGTCCAAATCTGATTTACAGTCAATACAACAGCAAGAGTGAAGCAAAATACAATATTTTCCTTTTATTCGACCTAGCTACAAGACTACAGGTGGCATTAGGAAGGTGGGGAACGAAGTGTCTTCACAGTAGGTTCCCTCTGCCTACTATAATATATGCGAGTAAAGCTATTTATTAAACAACAAACACGAATAACATAATCCCAATTTAACCCTTTACAACTTTATAATTCCTAATTATCTCGTTACGTCAGAAACTCATTACCCCAAGAATTCATTTCTGACATTGGAAAGTATGCAAGAAGTTTGGCCAAAGTAATAAATATAAGGAAGTCCCCGTTACTTCCTTATATTACTTAATCACATTGGCTGCTTCAACTTTTCAATCGCGTACGATTTGATTGGAATGTTGCCTCCAGTGTCCCTGAACAATTATGAATTTTACCCCAAAAACACCCTCTCCCCCATTGATATTATCATAACCGCAAATTGGAGGATAACGATCTCTATAAATTTATATACAAATGGCTACTATATTGACTCCCTGGTTGGAAATGATTATATTTTAAGTACTTTCGTTTCACCAATAGCGTAGTAGTTTCGCTACTAAAATTGCAATATCTCGATAGGTGAGCAAAAAGTAGGGAGTACATTGCGTTAATATTAAGTTTTCTCTGATTACCCTATTCAGAACCGTTAGCCTTATTACCAAAACTGATTGATTTCTTCCAGGCAACCGAATTGTAACAGTCGAGTAACGTACTTGTTATAGTCCTGGGTAATCTACAAGATGGTCCATGAATGATGAAATATAAACATTTAAGTCCTTGGTGTAATTCATTCAATTAACATAAAAAGCAGAACCCTTAGGAAAAGGTCTGGGAAAAATATTTCTGCAAATACTCAATATTACAGATTTATTTATCATAAATTAGCTTCACGTTGTATCCCGCACACAGCAGGGTAGGCAGAGGGGACTTAGTGTTAAGACACTCCGTTCCCCACTTTCTGCCGCATTCTAGAGGCATTGCGTGTTGAGTGGCAGAACTCAACGCCGCGCTTAACCTCGTCACCAGAGCGAAGAAAATGGAAATATAAATTTCAGTAAATATTTTATCTCCTCGAGTGGGGATCGAACCCACAACCAGTCGGTTTTACAGTCACACTTCGTGCCGCTGCGCCACGACTGATTTAATAACCTCTCATAGGTTGCATATCACTAAATACTATGATAGCTCTAGACTAGCTCAACGCTGTATCCTAGGTGGACAGATTAAACCTAAGAACCTAATGTTAAGATAATCCATTCCCATAAAGACACCTCGAACCCACGACCCCCCTGAGTAACGAAAGGCGTCTATATACTATTTTTACCAAATAATTTTATATTTCCCGTCTACAAAAACATTGAATCGTACTTAAAGGGGATTTCCACAGTTTTTGCAGCGGAAATCGACCGGATACAGCGCAGACGCTTCCTTATTTGGTTTGAAGGTAAGAATATTAGCATTTGTGTACGGATTCTTCAAATACCAGTATTTATATTTTATTTACAAGTATTTGTTTTTGTATTTATTTAAAGATTTTATTTTTTTTGGTAGATTTCAATATTGTAATTGAAATATATTTTTTTAAATTTATATGAATAAAAAAAATAAAAAATAATTTACCACCAGTACTCTAAATTTGCTGCCTCAGAGCTGGCGCGAGAGACTCAACAACGGGACTTCTTTCAATTTATTATTTAAAAAATCACAGGGAATTGCTTTGTGACAACACCCTTGAAATAGGCCGGAGCGAGCATTTTATTCCTAATGGGCGTTGATATTTATAAAATCGTTAATTATTATCTGTTAACTTTTAAGTCTATTCGAAAATGTATCAATAAAAGATCCCTACGATAGGGGTGTTCGGGTGACCTTAGAAAACACTGTTTTAAAGATACTGGGGTTGCGTAAAAGATGCATGAAGAGGGTGATGACAGTGGACGAGGCGAAAGAGGTATATAGAGACCGTAGCGTTTGACGCTCCGTTCTCTCTGACTACCCCGCTAGGGATACAACGATTAGATCAGGTCCTCACAGAAACTTGGAATTAATGTTGATACCAAGAACATGGCTTAACCGTTCAAACTACATTGGCTTTAATAATTTATCTATTTGGTGCTCTGGAAATTATACATCAATTATTATTGTTATTATTTTACATTTAATAGTAAGTTATTAGCAACTAAATCAATATTACCGCACAGTTATCGACAGAGCGCAATAAAATCATTAAATCATTTTCATAATGCCTCTTCAGGTCTTCCGGTTTAATTTGTTTTAAGCACATTACGTGTTTTTCCTAAAACTATTATTTTATTTACAAATTATCCCCCTATCTTTCTTAACGTGACAGTTTAGAGACAGATTCTCCTACAATGACCACATGAAATTAAAAATATCATTCAAATACAATCATGAGAATATTTTTAACATTTTTAAAGTGTTATTCCACACTTAGGAATCAATGGTCAGTTTCCAGGAGGCGCGGGTTCGAGTCCCGCTACGTTCAATTTTGTTCTAAATAAGCATTAAGCATGAGAATATTAATTAGTAAAAATCAAACTCACTACCACCGCGTAACTTTCAACTACACGACCGCAGTGTAGTATAAATTAATTAAATATATTTTATATGCCGGCGCTCCTGGCTATTACTAATTTTAATTGCCTCCTGGCCACTTCGCTGGCAATCGTGCCGTATTCGTTGTGAAGTGATTTTATTCGCAACCTCCAACTACTTCATACATTTATGTATGTATGTTAAATGTATGTACAAGTATGTGTATCGGGAGAATATATGTTTTTTAAATATGATTATTTATAAATGCCTCTTCGTTCAGTTGCAATTTATCCACCTAACCAATTTTTGGTTGGTGATACAGTGAAATGTGTAAATGCATTATATGAGAAAGCGCAAACCGCGGCGTTGAGTTTCGCCGCTCAACTTGTAATGTCTCCAGAATTCGGCAGAAAATGGTGAACGGAGTGTTTTAATACTAGGTTCCCTTTGCCTATCTGCTGTATACAGTGTGAAGCTGATTGATAGACTGCATTATATAAAAAAATAGATTAAAAACAGTTTTGTACTAATTGGTTCCTATTCAAAATTATACACGTTAAATAAGAAAATGTTATAGAATTTTTTTTTTATCTTCACGCTGTATATCGCATATAGCAGGGTAGGCAAAGGGAACCTAATGTGAGGACATTCGTTCCCCGATTTTCTGGCCAAATATCGAAAGGTACCACTAACTTAATAAATTTTACTATTTGGACCACTATACGATCACACATCAGAACACAATCAATTGAGTTCGAATAATTTTATTTATATTCCACCATTCGGCCGTCATTAATCATTTTGCCTTTTGTGATTTAATCTATTTATACTTTGTTAATGTAACATGACGTGGTGAAATGTGGTAATATATAACGTGAACGCTAAATGAAATCGAAAAATAAAATTTAATTGAGGTCATTGTGGGATGGTTGACATGTTAATTTAAGTTTATATTATAGAACGTTCTGGGTACGAGTACAAAAAAAATGCTTTACTCTGTATCCTGTTTATAGTAAAATAGGCTTTTGCGGGTTGAGAGTGGAAGCGGAAGTCAACGTCGCGCTTTGTCTTTATAGCAACCGTATTGATGAATATTGCCCCTACAAAAGGAGAATTATCACGTTTTTATCTATTCCATCCAAGCAATATTTTAAAAATTATGCGGAAAGGAGTGTCACAGTGTTAACACTAGGTTTTATTCTACCCACCGTGTTACGATGTACGCCGGGTGGTATCGCTAAAAATATTTTAAAAGTTGTTAATAGCAATCAATCATCAGTAACAGATATGTAACAAACAAAATCACGCATTATATAGGATTGACAGTTCGAACTCGAATGACAAGTCATTCAGTTAAGCATGGTAAGCGAAATCTAAAATATTTCATCTCACCTATTTAAAAAAAATTGTAATAAAAAATTTAAAATATATTTTTTAAAAGAACACATAAACAAGACGAATGCAATAAACACAAATTCGATTTTCTTACTAGTAGCCAGTCCAAGGTTCCATTAGCCATATTCCAATTCCATCATCAGATCAGCTTGATGATACCAAAATATTACATTGTCATCTAATTTACATATAATTTCCAATTTTTACACAATTGCCAAGATTCATATGGGTGACATAAAGTGTGACTGTAAAATCGACTGGTTGTGGGCTCGATCCCCACTGGAGGAGATGAAATACTTATTAAAATCTATATTTCTATTTCTTCGCTCTGGTTTCGAGCCAATGCGACTCATTATGTTCCGCCAATCAAAACACACTGCCTCTAGAATTCGGCGGAAAGTTAGGATCGGAATGGCGTAACACTAGGTTCCCTGGCTTACCCTGCTGTGTGCGGGATACAGCGTGAAGCAGCGTGCAGCAGTAAGTTTCAGCTCAACCTAACAAAAGCGTGTTAAAAAGAAAAATAATCCTTAAAGAACAAATATCGAGGCCAGTCATGGCGCAGTGGCACAAAGTGTGACTGTAAAACCGACAGATTGTGGGTTCGATCCCCACTCGAGGAGATGAAATATTTACTTAAATTTATATTTCTATTTTCTTCGCTCTGGTGTTGAGGCAAAGCGCGGCGTTGAGTTCTGCCACTCAACACGCAATGCCTTCAAAATTTAGCAGTAAGTGGGGAACGGAGTGTCTTACTCTAGATTCCCTCTGCCTACCCTGCTGTGTGCGGGATATAGCGTGAAGCTAATTTAATTTAATTTTTAAGAACTAATATTTTCTTAACTAGGAATCAAATCCACAATCATCACATAGACCTTACGTACCAAACGGACTTATTTAATTAACCAAATTTGGTAGGAGGGTGTCCTAAAAGCGAGTAATCGGACTCGACGTTATACAAGGATCATAAATAAGCAGCCGTATGCTGCGTTTTGCTACTAACTGGCTATTTAGCGGTCATATCTAAACGTCGACGAGGCTATAGAGTTTATAGAAGGAGCATCAAAAAGTAATTATATTTCAAATATTTATAATAACAAAAAAGAAAATGTAAGTACTTGGTTGTGGCTTCAACTCCACTTGAAGGAATTACACATTTAATTAAATTTATATTTTCTTTTCTTCACTATATAAACAAGGCGAAGCGAGGAGTTGAGTTCTGCCACTAAACACACAACGTCTCCGGCGAGAGATAGAGAATGGAAGTGTCTTGTCGGAAATGAGTCTGAACACTAAGTTCCCTGGTTCCCTCTGTTTACCCTGCTATGTGCGGAACACATTGTGAAAAAAAAAATAGTTAATATAGCAAAAGCTACACTTGTTCGTAGTGATTTAATAAAATAAATTGCATTGCAACATTGATTTCCACCACTGACGAAGCATCTTAAAAATTGGGCAGTGAGTGGGGAACACAGTGTGAAGCTTAAAAAAATATATTTAACCAATATTCCAGTTTATTCCAGTTAAACCAACTCCATACGTACTGATCGTTTTGGACCAACACCAAAGGCAATTAAACCGTTGCTGTTGCTATGTACCGCCTTCCGTCCGCGCGATTTGATGGTTAACGCGTTCACGTTAATTTCTACCCTTTTTTAACTCTTTTATTTATTTTACTTTATTTATTCCGTTTTACACTGAATGTTTACGTTGCAGGTGGAAATTGGGAACAATATATTTTTTTACTACGATATTTTTGTTTTTGGTTTTTATTGACATGTATGGTAAAGTGTACATAAATATGGAAGTATATATTTAAACCATATCTTTAGTATAAAAAAGATAATAAATATTTATCAAAGATTTGAAATGATACTTATACATAGATTTCTGCATCTTGAATGATATTGTATTTTGAGAGATGGAACTCGATATCATATTTTACTTCAAAATTATACATTTTATTAAAATATATTTTTCCTAGTTAAATGAAAACGCAAAAAATACATCTAGTAGTTCCTGAGATTTTAGCTCGTTCAATCAAACAAACTCCTTACTTGGTTTTTAAATGTAAGTATAGACCTATTTATATGTTTCATACGTGGATTTGTGGGACTTTATGTATCATATTTCTAAGAAAATAAATAAATAAATAAATATATATACATACATATATATCACTCACTCACAGATATATATATATATATATATATATATATATATATATATATATATATATATATATATATATATATATATATATATATATATATATATATATATATATATATATATATATATATATATATCTCTGTGAGTATGAATAAACCAATTTTTGCAATGGAACCTACAATCATGTCAAAACAGCCTTAACTTGAGGCCTTTAATTTGGGTAAAGCAACCATTACTTGTTCATTAAGATTCATTTTATTCAAAGGAACTCTATCACCCAGCAAAGTTTCAGTATGAAATCGGTTATGGGCTTTTAATGCATATAAATGGCTTATTACAAAATTTATGGTGTCGAAACGACATGGTGTAATATAGTAGTAGATTTGATCTCTAATTGTTATTTTTTTATTTCATCCGGATCTTGTTGGATGTTTTTAAGTTTCACGCTGTATCCCATTTAGTGGGGTACGCTGAGAGAATCTAGTGTTAAGACGTCCGTCTCTTCATCTCATCTCAACCTTAACAAAGAAAAGGTTGGGAACAAGTGATCTAGACAGATAGCTATATTATACAAATTTAGGTTTTATTAACAGCCTAACTCCATCACCAACCATTGTTATAGTACTAAATTTAATTTGCACAACATACTTTTTACAAAATTTTACAATCAACAAGAGCAATTATTTAAAATCCAATCCCGTTCAAACCACTTCTGCATATAGCACCTCTATATTAAATATACATATATTTGTTGAGAGCACGGTTTAAAGCGATAGGTTAAACGCTAACCATTTCGATTCTATTTTCGCGTAAAATAGACCACTTCGGAATCGACTGAGCGCGGCCATGCCGATGACAGTGTGTCAATCACAGTATTTGAAATGTGGATGGGTATTATGTAAATTTTAGCAGGTAAACGAAAACGTAATATCGTGTATGTGTTTATGTATAGATATATGTACATGCCAGTTGGTTTTGGCGATTTTGTGGCCTATTTGGAATCTATCTATCTATTTATCTAATCTATATATCAGCTTCGCGCTATATCTCGCACATTGTAGGATAGGCAAAGGGATTCTAGTGTTAAGACATTTCGTGCCTCATTTTCTGAGGAACTCAGCGCCACGCTTTGCGTCTACACCAGAGCGAAGAAGTGAACATATGCATTTGAATAAATATTTCAATTTCTCGAGTGAGTGTATAAACAAACTTATACGAGGTAGTTATGGCTTCCAATCCAGTTTCTGATTGGACAAAACGTTGAGTGATGTCATTCAAAATTATATTTTTCTTAGCTTCACGCTGTATCCCATACGTGACAAGGTAGGCTGAAAGCAAACTGGGAACCTAGTGTTAAGATACTCCATTCCCATTAAGACCCTTACGTTTCCCAATTCTCGTTCAATAATTTAATATTTAAATATGTGATTCCCCCGAGCTGAAATTGAACCTACAACTGTCACTAGATAAGATAGATAAGATAAAAACGTTTTCAAAAGATAATTTTTAGTACCCGTTGTAATAAAAGGAAATTTGTGCGTTCAGTTGAACGTGGTGTCGACAAATTCATTTTTCTCGCTTCGGCGGGTGGTAATCAAATTGCTTCCCGTTCCTGAAGACTTAAAGACTGAGCTTGTATACTTATGTATGCGAGGTATTGTGCACATTTTAATATTAAAAGGAGGAAAATAAAAGAAAATAGAACAAATATTAATAATAATACAATAAACGCACTAAAACGGTCTCATTGCTAATCAGTGATTTTTTCCAAAGAGCCTTTGGGTGGCCAAATCTATATGATAATATAGGTGGTGTAAATAAATGTACATAAATTAGCTTCACGCTGCATCCAGCACACAGCAGGGTAGGTACCACCTAGTGCTAAGACACTCCGTTCCCCACTTTCCGCTTAGCCTCGACACCAGAGCGAAGAAATATAGATATAAATTTAAGTAAATATTTCATCTCCTCGAGTGGGGATCGAACCCACAACCAGTCGGTTTTACAGTCACACTTTGTACCACTGCGCCACGACTGGCCTATACATATTAAAATAATGCTATTTAAAATAACAACAATTGTATACATACATATGTTAAGAAGAATAATCGTTTAAATTATATTTTTTAAACATTTTTTAGTCCGCAACTTATTTGCTTTCACAGCAAATGAGTGCTCATAAAATTTAGTAGAATGCCTCGGGTTCTTTTAGAGAAAGGTTCCCAAAACATCTTAATTTGTTTATATGTGAACCTAATTCAATGCCGCACTTTGCTCCGTTACTAGAGTCAGAAAATGAAGATATTAAACAGTTCCTCAAGTGAGAATCGATCCCACCACTGCCGCTGTAACGGTGGCACGCTTGTTGCCCTGCACCACGACAGCTCTATCTTTTGCTATTGACGCACTTTTTATTCTTTCTGCCTAGTCTATGTGAGGGATACAGCGTGAAGCTAAACAAAATAAAACAAAAAAAATATTAAAAGTATACCGAAATTAGTAATAGCGTTATTGGTTGTAAAAGTTAATTTTTTATAAAGCTTTCAAAGTATTAAATTTTATTTTACGGCACTCTAAAAATAGAGAGATTAAACTTTGCAACGTTTTAACAACGCTTAATCGAATAACAAATCAATGTAGCACTCTGGTACAGATTTAAGCCGTTTGTAAGGCGTTTTAGCACACCAAACTAAAATTTGTTATTATTTTGATACATTTTTCATACATATTCAGTGAGTAGAATTTTATTTTTTATATAAAAATGTTTATAAAATGTAAATTAGATGCCAGTTGTGGCACAGGTGCACAAAGTGTGATTGTAAACGCGACTGGTTGTGGGTTGGATCCCCACTCGAGGAAATTAACTATTTATTTAAATTTATATTTATATTTTTATTTCGTCGCTCTAGGGTCGAGGCGCGGTGCTCGGAACTCAATTCCGCCACTCAATACGCAGTGCTTCCAAAATTCGATTCGGATGGGCGAGAACGGAGTGTCTTAACACTATGTTCGCATTGCCTATCCAGCTATGTGACAAAACGCGTGCAACTGCTATTTAACCAAGCTGAAATCAACATCACGTTTTTCATAATGTTTATGAGGTGTATGGACCACAGCTATTATAGTTTATAAGATAATAATATATTTGAAATCAAAAATTTCATATTACGTATACCAGTCGTGGCGCGTCGATGAAATATTTATTTAAATGTATATTTCCATTTGTTCGCTCTGGTGTCGAGGACATACGTGGCGTTGAGTTTTGTCACTCAACACGAAATGCCTCTAAATTCGGCAGAAAGTGAGGAACGGAGTGTCTTAACACTAGGTTCCCTCTGCCTACCCTGCAATGTGCGAAGCTGATTTTTTTACATTTTTATTCCATTCGAATCAGTTCTAGTTTCGCTGTATCCTACACACAGCAGGATAGGCAGTGGGAACCTGGGAACCTAGTGTTAAAATACTCCATTCTCATTAAGACACTTCCGTCCCCCACTTTCCGCCATATTTTTACAGGCTGAGTTGCGGAACTCGCTCACACGACACGAACTGAAAAAATTGAATACTTCATTACCTCGAGCGTGAATCAAACCCACAACCTGTCACATTTACAGTATGGCTTAAAAAAACACTTTTAATATCTAACACATTCGACCTGCACACTAACACTTTACCGTGTTACACTCACACGTAACACTCCCCCGCGAATTGACTATATTTTATGTAGTAGTTATCGCGCAACGATACGCTCGCTTACATCCCCTATGTATTTTAAAGTATATTAACAATAATAAATTTTAGCATAACGTGACTAGATTCGTATTACACCTTTAGTATCTATCAAATGGTTTTATTACCGCCTGTTCCTTATATAAATAATATAATGAAATTTATTGGAAGTGGATTTTGAGTTTTTGAAGCCGTTGGGGCACAGTGGTGCAGTGTTTGAGTGTCAATACACAAGGAAACTATTGAGGATTTGATTCCTATTTTATGATTGTATATCAACTATTTGTTTTTACTCGCTCATGTGGACAGAGCGCGGCTTTTAGGTCTACCATACAAATCGGAATGTCTCGTAAATTGTTGGAAAGTAACATATTAGAGGGTTACCTACGCTGCTTTTGCCTCAACGGTTTTTTTATTATTTACTATTCGTATTACAAACATGACTGATACAATTTTGTGGCAAATTTACTATTAAATAATAAATGAAAATTTAATAATGAAAAAACTGAGCTCAATTTTAATTTACTTCGAAACTTCTTACTATTTTTAAAGGCGAAGTTAAGCTATTTTTCTTTACTGTCGATAGCTCGATAGCTTGATTTATACGAGAAGTTGCTAAAGTGTCTGCAATGAGATTACTTTCCGCTCCTGATGTGAGAACAAGAACAATATAACTATAGAACTATTTACATTATAAAAAGTTGTCACCTTAGTAGCGCAGTGACGAAATGTCAGATTGAAATGAACTACAATTGTGGGTTTGATTCCCTTTTGTCAAAATACGAGTAGTTGTGTTTAATATTGAAAGATATTAAGAGATTGTAAAAGAGTAGAAGTAGAAGATAAGAGTATATTAGATCATCACAAAAGTTGAAATGAAAAATGTAGTTATGTTTAAAATATTTAAAGTCATTAAGAGTTTGTAAAAGAGTAGAAGATAAAAGTATATTAGAACATTACAAACGTTGAAATGAAAAATAGACATGACATGTAACAAGGGGCAGCACTAGAAAATATATAAAATTAATTGGAGAATGGCAACCAGTAGACGGTAAAAGAAAAAGAGGTTATTGGAAGGAGGATTTGGTCAAGGAAAAAATAGAGAGAAACGATCATTTAGTACGGACAAAATTATGTAAGTTAGGTTATGTCTATGTTTAGCTAAAGTAATTTAGGTGAAACTTAATATCAGCAACAAAAACTATTAAACAAAATATAAAAAAAAACTATTATAATATCTTATTTTAGGATTTGCACAACCTAATGAACCAATATCATAACACTTTACACCGCCTTCCACTCAATTTCGAGGCATTGAGTGTTGAAAGACAGAGTTCAACACCGCGCTTTACTTTACTAGATCGAGAGAACAACAATTATTTTAATAGTATCATTGAGTTCAATATTAGTAGTTGGTGTACAAAAAAATAAACTATATAAAAGAGAATACTAGACGGGCAATGTACTTGTAATTCTAAAGGTTGAAATTTATAAGAAAATGTTCTGTGAGAGTGAATTTTATCCGATATTTATAAAAGCTTTAATCTTACAGCAATAATCTTTGTATTGAAAATATAGAAAAAATATATTTTCTAAAACTTTAATACTTACTCAGAAGTATCGCCCTGAGCCATGGAGAATGAAAGATAAATTGTCATATATTTATGTGTTTCTTGAAGAAATTAACACGTGTGTGTGTGAGACTGTAATTCATTTCTTCGCTCTAGTGTCGAGGCACAATGCGGCGTTGAGTTCCAAAATTCAACATGAAATGTTTCCAGAATTCTGCGGAAATTAGGAAACGGAGTACCTTACTCTACTGTGTGCGTGATACAGCGTGAAGATGATTTAATATAAAATCAATAATAAAAAAAATCAAACACCTGTCAATTACGTAGGTACTGCGTATATTGTACAATGCACGTGTCCCTATCAAAAAGTTGATATTCATGTCTCAAAAACAAATCAAGCTATTTTGATTATTATTACTAAATTTAACACCCGTTAAAGCTTAAGCAGAAATAGATCCGGAAAAGGAAAAAATATATTTTTTTAAATCAGTTGAAAATCATTTAAGTCCTTCATTATATCAAAATATAGTCCCTATTAATCAAGGTACATAGAAAATCTGGCCAAGTGCGAGTCGTACTCGCTCATGCAGAGTTTCGTCCTATTACCTATAAAAATGGAACAAATTCACATTTGTTCTATGGAAATCCCTTTAAATATTTATATTATTTTGTTTTTAAGTATCTGTGCTAATAATTTTGCTGTAAAAAAAATCTACTTTCTAACTCACGGTTCATGAGATACAACCAAATATATGTGAAAGGCGGTCAGACAGACGAACAGCAATGTCTTAGTATTAGAGTCCCGTTTTACCATTTGAGTACATAACCCTATAAACAAATGTAGAGCTTCTAAATAAGAAAGAAGAGTGCTTATTACATCTCTATCACGTCAATCACAAATGCGTGAAAAAACTTCTTCACGTGAAAAAAGTAGTCCATGTCCTATTTTATGGAAAGGAATTCTAAGCTGTAAAGATTGTTTTTATGTTTGATTTTACGAGGAAACTTGCTACCCTTGTTTATTTCGGGGGGGTTTTGATTAAATTACATGGACCTTGAATATAGTTATGTTAGCATTTTTTTTATTACTTTTTTTCTTTTTTGACTTACAAAGCAAAATATATAATATGTTTGAAATTATAGCAAGAAAACGGGCGGTTAGTATCTAATTTCCTATCATATTAAAAAAAATACAGATTTTCTCTTTTTTTTTATTTACCTTTTCAGCTTTACGTTTGTTTGTAGTGTTTTAAATAACTAAAATAAATTAAATTATTCACAAAAATCCCTTTTTTTCGTATAAAGGCACTAATGTAATTTGAATAAATATTAATTCAAAATATCGCAAGAGTATTGGGAGATTTCCAAAAGACACTAGTTCTAATACAATATAAACGCAGCGGTTTAAATTTTATACGTTTTTTTGTAACCGTATTTTGTTTTTCGGCTCTTAGTTGATCTATTACTATTTCTGTTTTAAATAATTTGAAAATATTTTTTAATAAACTTAATTATTAAAACATAATAATATCTTAGGTAACTAATTAATTCAGTGTATCGAAAGAGCACTGGGCTTGGCTTCCAATATTCGCGGGTTCAAATCCCGCTACGATAGAAAAAATTATAGGTTTTCTAGTACTTTGGCATTTTCCCCTTTCAAATTTTTATTACAGAAAATTAATAAAGACAGATCATATCTTAACAATTAAAATAGTTTCACAAGAAATTCTTATATCATCAAAAGATGCGATATCTTCACAACGAAGTTCATTACGGCGTTGCAACAAAAGACTGACTTAATGAATGTCAAATATTTAATTTTGACGTTTGGTACTTGGATAATAAACTTTGAAAGTACAAAATATTGTATTTTTATTGAGCAAACTTAAATATTCATATTAAAAAACGATATTTTTGCGGCGTTGAGTTCTGCCACTCAACACGCAATGCCTCCAGAAATCGGCAGAAAGTGGGGAATAGAGTGTCTAAAAACACTAGGTTCCCTCTGCCTACCCTGCTGTGTGCGGGATACAGCGTGAAGCTGATTTATTTTTATTTTTTTTTAAACAACGATATTGTATACATTTTGGATGTCCTTTCTTATTGAGACGTGTAATTATTTTTATATATTGTCTTCACGGCGCAGGATTGAATTATTTTTAGTGTTCATAACTATACAAGGTGGTAGCGTCAGCGCTCCTTTTACTGGAGCACCATATATATACCACACTTCAAGCCCGTAGTCAAAGAAATTATCAATGTTCCTCAAAAGTTTAGACAAAGATTTTTTTTTTACTTTAATAATTTTTTTTACCATATCTGTATTTTGTGTGACGCAGTTACGAGTAAATACTGTAGGGAACTATTATTTATATTTATAGTTTATTTAATATGTATCATTTATGTATTTCATTTATATAGTAATTTATTTATCTATCATTTATATACATACATACATTTAATATTGTTTATATATTTTGTAGTAAGTATTCGTATTTAGTTTATTTATATCAAAGCGCTCACTGCCGTCGACTGAACCGGTAAGGTGCTGTAAGATTTACGCCTACCCCCTTGTCGACGGAATATTTTATTATAACAGTCGTTGCTTGCCACTCGATGCGCTTTACATACGTTCCTTTGTTTTATCTAGTACTTTATTCCAAATTCGTGTTCTATTATATATATATATATATGTTTGTGGTTGACTTTCTTATATACTGTACCGTGATTGTTAATTGTGATTTGTGTTATCACTGTATGTACTTTTAAAGTGGTGTTGATTAAACTCAGTGTTATTCGTAAGTAGACTTTTATTCTCCCATCATCAACACTACAATACCAATAACGAAAACACATACTACTACAAACATACTAAACAACATACCAGAACAAGAAAGATACATCTCGTTCTATTTTACGCAATTATTTATTTGAGACCTGTCGTGGCCACAAAGTGTGACTGTAAAATCACTGTGGTGTCCAGGTAAAACAGGGCGCTGAGTTTTGCTACTCGACCCGAAATACCTTCAGAACTCGGCGGCAAGAGGGAAACGGAGTGTCTTAACACTAGGTACCCTCTAGCTACCCTGCGTCTGTGTGCTGGGATACAGTGTGAAAGTGAAAAAAAAAACTAAAATCTACGACTCGATTTCGCGAGTGAGGCGTCTGCGATGATGTCGACGATAGGTTTAGTGTCTGCTATTTTATAGCTCAAATTTAAATTCAAAATATAAATGTTCACAACAGTACACTTCAAAAATGCATAGACAAGAAAAGTCTGTGGTGCTTAATAACTCAACAAAAAACTTAAGAATATTTTAATTTCCTTGGTCCTGTAACAGGAGCGGCGTTGAGTTCAGCCACTTAACACGCAATGTCTTGAAAATTTGGCGGAGTGGGTAGCGGGTAGTATTAAAATTAGACTTTTCTTTTTGCGGGATGAAGCGTGAAGCATAGAAATTATTAATACACCTAAAAACAAAAAAGAATAATGAGTTAAATGTTTATAACATTTAACGCTTAAATATTTTTTTTAACGCAGTAAATTTTTCTAATAAAGAATTACAACTTTGCCTTTAAATCTTGTCTAATTACCAAAGTTGAACTATTTTTTGCATAAAACTTAAGTTTTACGAAATTCGTGTTTAGGGAACTTAGGATGGGGTTGTAAAATTTAAGAAGGCACCTACAAACATTTTTTTCAAATTATAATACCCTCACCTGGAATATTCCCTCACATAGTAGTAATATAGTGTCATCGAAGCTCAAGAAAATATTAACTCTCCCTTCTCCACTTTCTACACAATTTTCGTAATAGATAGAACTCAATATTAAAAAAAAATCTTAACGTTAAAGTTACCTCATGTATTTTAAGAAAGTGCTCTTTTGTCTCATTCCGTTCCTAAAGTCGATTTAAAGTTAAACAAATTTACTGACAATATAGCAGGACATTGAATGCACGTAGCTTCCGCCAATCTCATATACCGCGTATGGCTTAAACCTAAAAAAAAAAAATTTCACATTCACATCTAAGATATAACAAAGTCGAAATCGAAGGATCAAATTTTACTGTTTCTTCTAGATGGCATTCAGGAGGTGCGAGTTCGTGCCCTAGTTCCCCGTTCTGTTCTTCTCCGTTCAGCTATGTTTAAATATTTTCTTTCATTTAAAAAAAAATAAAATGAGTAAAAGTGTTATATGTTTTAAATAGTTTCTTACATGGGCAGAAAGTACGTAGTATTAAGTCACTCCGTTTCCCATTTTCGTACTTTACTTTCGAGAAGTTATATATTGGGTGGCGGAACTCAATGACGCACTTTTGTAATTAGAGCGAGAAACTGACAATAACCCGTACTCTCAAATAGGAATCGAACCCACAGCCTACAGTCAGTCGCTAAATCTCTCCACGATGTATCTCCATAAATAATACTATGCTTGTATAGTATAGATGGGATTCCGTTGAGACTTTCTTATGTTGCTTTTCGTTTGTTGTTAAGTAGTGGAGCTCAATTAGTGAATTATAGTTAATTATATATTTTTTTAATATTTTAAACCTTTCTTCTATAACTTGAGTCGTAATATGAAGTCACTTTGGACATTTTCCAAGAACGATGCTACCTCAGAGGTTAAGTGTATATAAAATCGCTGTGTACTTTGCTGATTGCAACTTGTATGCCATATAATAAAAAAAACGTCACCGCCGCTTTAAAAAGTTTTTTGAGAAACTATACAAAATTATATGATATTTTTGAGATTTATTCTAGTAAACAATAGTGAGGAGCAACTATTAAGCTTTCTTTAGCTTCACGTTGTATCCAGCACATAGCAAGGTAGGCAGAGGAAATCTGGGAACCTAGTGCTAAGACACTCTGTTCCCATTAAGACATTTCCGTAAGCCACTTTCCGCTGAATTCAGTAAGCATGTTGAGTGGCGGACCTCAACGGTGCGTTTTGCCGTGTTACCAGAGCGATGAAATGAAAATATTTCATTTCTTTGAGTGGTAATCGAACCCACAACCTATCGCGTTTACAGTTGTACGCTTATGTCACCTTTTTTAAAATATGTTTTTTTAGCTGCACGCTGCATACTGCCTATAGCAAGTTAGACAGAGAGCTGACAGTGTCAAACTCCTCTAACTCCACATTACGCCAGAATCCAGCATCGTTTCTAGAAGTCGTATGTCTTCAAAATAATGAAATGAAGACAATTTATTCTCTCATGTGAGGATTGGCCACAACCACGTGCGCAGTCACATGCTCTCCCAAGTACCATGATAGTTACAAAATGGTTAGAGATTCAAATCTATAGTCTAACTATCTTTACCTGAACGTATTTCTCTTATAATTTTTAGGGTGCCGTACGCAAAGAGTAAATAGGACTCTTTTATTACCACTGTGTCCGTTCTTCTGTCACCAAGCTGTATCTCATGGACCATGAGACGTTAGACGGTTCTCATTTTCACAAATGATGTATTTATGCTGCCGCTATAATAGCAAATACTAATTACAAAATTATTAGAGGATCCCATACAATAGACGTAATTTTATGCTGCTTTTGTAGATAATGGTACGTAACCCTCCATGAACGAGTCCGACTTACATTTGGCCGTTTCTTTAAGACTAAATAAGTGACACGGCCCCATTTTATAAAAACTGGCTAGCGCTTATATATATGCCAGTGCCTATGATTATACTATGACTGCGCTCCTTTTACGAGAGCATTTCAAATATATTATAATATTAATATATATGAGGCCAGTCGTGGCGCAGTGGTACAAAATGTGACTGTAAAACCGACTGGTTGTGGGTTCGATCCCCACTCGAGGAGATGAAATATTTACTTAAATTTATATTTTCATTTCTTCGCTCTGGTGTCGAGGCAAAGCGCGGCGTTGAGTTCTGCCACTCAACAAGCAGAGCCTCCGAAATTCGGCAGAAAGTGGGGAACGGAGTGTCTTAACACTAGGTTCCCTCTGCCTACCCTGCTGTGTGCGGGATATAGCGTGAAGCTAATTTAATTTTTTTTTTAATTAATATATATATACTGTATTGCGTGTGGCGCAGTGACAAATAGACATCAGTAACGTAAACACCTATTACTATAATAAAAAAGTACTTAAAGTTGCCGATCTGCCACTTTTTATTTTCAAAAAACATACCAGAAAGAGATAGGGATGTCTCTCGTCCGATATGAGACACCTATCAGAAACTACGACTCGATTTCCTAAACGAAGCGTGTGCCATGTTCTCGCTTTGATAATTTAGTGTCTGTGTGCGTAATTCGTAACAAACTATGTCTTATTTTAAAACGATAATTTCTTTAAAATACAAAATAAATAATTTACTCTATTATAAATATCAAACCATAATGTCCGAACCGAGGATCTATAAATAATACGTAAAATAATACTAGTATACATACACTATGACAGAAAAAATTGTATAGTAAATTCAAAAAAGCTGTATAGTAAATTCAAGTGTTAAGGCACTGAAACGATGAGGTTTTAAAGACACAT